>OZ038433.1:27865835-29065835 GCA_964036275.1 Litoditis marina
TTACAGACCAAAGTAGCGAAATATAGAATAGGACAAGGAAGGTCGCCGGCGGCTAAAGCCGCCTCCGCCTCCCTTGTTTTTATTCCGGGCTGGCGAGAGCTTCCTGGCCCTCTTTTCTCCTAGACATGGGGCGCGGAATTTATTCTCAACATGTATCGCGGGATCTCTCCGTAACATAGATCGCAAGACTTCTCTTCAGCATCGAGCGCGAGACATCTCGAGACAGGCGAGACTCTTTTCTATTCTCTCTTTCTTCTCTCACGCTCTCCATTAACCCCCTCCCCCTCCTCCTTCTCTCTCTTTCTATGTCCCTCTTTCCATCTCTCTCTCTCTCCGTCATACACAGCAAAATAGGATGCGTAGGGCTCCATAGACAGCCGAAATGGGGACAGTGGGGCTCACATAGACAGCGGAAATGGGGACAGCGGGGCTCACATAGACAGCGGAAATGGGGACAGTGAAGCTCACATAGACAGCGGAAATCGGGACAGTGGGGCTCACATAGACAACGGAAATGGGGACAGTGGGGCTCACACAGACAGCTGAAATGGGGACAGTGGGGCTCACATAGACAGCCAAAATGGGGGACAGTGGAACTGACATACAAAGCAAAAATGGGGGACAATGGGGCTCACATAGACAGCCAAAATGGGGACAGTGGGTTCACATACACAGCAAAAAATGAGGGACAATGGGGCTCACATAGACAGCCAAAATGGAAAGAGTGGGACTGAAATAGACAGCGAAAATGAGGACAGTGGTGCTCACATACACAGCGAAAATGGAGGACAAAGGACGCGCGACCTCTTCTCTTTCCATTTATCTATCTATCTATCTATCTCTCTTTTCATCTCTCTCTCTCTCTCTCTCTCTCTCTCTCTCTCTCTCTCTCTCTCTCATCCTCTCATTATCTTTCTTGACAGAGGGTACGACAGTTCTTACTTACATAGAGCGTAAAATTTCTCCCTCACTTAGACCGCAACAGTTGTGTACTACATAGCATATAAAAAAGAGTAAAAAAGCAGAATAGTTGGATAAAGGAATGAAAAACAGAGAGAAAGAGAGAGAAAGCCAAAAATAAATCGCAAATACCTGTTTCAATGCATCCCAGCCGCATCCCGAGTCGCCAGTAGAGCAAAATGACTTTTTCCAAAATTGCCGCGTTCCAACAGCTCACGTAAACCCGTTTCCAGTTTCTATTCGCGAAAAAAAAACGGTGATCCACCACTCCCCAACTCACTACCAATTGAAAATGAAAAGCAAAAAGCACGTATCTCCCACGTCTCCCATCTTTGCCCAGTTCCATCATTTGCCTCACTCTCTTTTCGACCAAAAGTGCAAAATGATGGAATTGTTACAGACCAAAGTAGCGAAATATAGAATAGGACAAGGTAGGTACCCCGGGCTACGCCCGGGTCCCTCCCTTGATGAGTCTAGGCTAACAACAGTTTCCAGCTGTCTTTTTACCTTCCTTCCTTCCTTTCTCTTTTCTATTTTAAAATTAATTGTTTCACGGCGCGATACTTTCTATGAACATACAGCGCGACAGCTCTCCTCAACATAGAGCGCGGTAGTTCTCCTTAACATAGAGCGCGGTAGTTCTCCTCAACATAGAGCGCGTGGGTTCTCCTTAACATAGAGCGCGGTAGTTCTCCTCAACATAGAGCGCGTGGGTTCTCCTTAACATAGAGCGCGGTAGTTCTCCTCAACATAGAGCGCGGTAGTTCTCCTCAACATAGAGCGCGACAGTTCTCCTTAACGTAGAGCGCGTGAATTCTTCAGAGCGTGGAAGTTTTTCTCAACATAGAGCGCGGTAGATCTCTCTAACATAGAGCGCGGTATTCTCCTTGACATAGAGCGCGTGCATTCTTTAGAGCGTGGAAGTTTCCCTTAACGTAGAGCGCGGTAGTTCTGTTTAACATAAAAAGCGGTAGTTCTCTTCAACATAGAGCGCGGTAGTTCTGTTTGACATAAAAAGCGGTAGTTCTCTTCAACATAGAGCGCGGTAGTTCTCTCTTACATAGAGCGCGGTAGTTCTCTCTTACATAGAGCGCGGTAGTTTTCCTTGACATAGAGCGCGTGGGTTCTTCTTGACATAGAGCGCGTGGGTTCTCCTTAACATAGAGCGCGGTAGTTCTCCTTAACATAGAGCGCGTGAATTCTTTAGGGCGTGGAAGTTTTTCTTAACATAGAGCGCGGGAGTTCGATTTAACATAAAAAGCGGTAGTTCTCCTCAACATAGAGCGCGGAAGTTTTCCTTAGTTTAGAGCGCGGAAGCTCTTCTTAGCATAGAGCGCAAAAATTCTTCTTAGCATAGAGCGCGGGAGTTTTCTTTAGTATAGAACGCTGAAGTTCTCCTTAGTATAGAGCGCGACAGTTCTCGTTAACATATAGCGCAAGACTTTTATCAATCTTGAGCGCGAGAAGTCCCACAAACAGGGATTAAACTACACGAAAAGACAGTTGAACATATAGGTGCACATGAACCGTGTAAATTTCCATTAAAAAAGTATTATAACTACTAATAGGACCCAAATACATGAAAGTTCTTTCAAAAAACCAAAAACGTTGTTGTAGTGACGACATAAACAGCGTAAAAAATTCAATTCTCACCTTTTCAGCACATTGCAAATGATAAATACGATTGTAAAGCAGAAAATCAGATTTATGAAGAAGAAAATCAGAGCACTACCGCAGAGAAAATCATCGAGAATGGAAATGAAAAGCGAAAGCACGCCGCTCACACGTTTTTCGACCAAAAGGGCAATAGTGAAGGAATTTGCCCATTTTCCGGCAAAAAGTGCAATAGTGAGGGAATTCCGGACAGACAAACAAACCAAAGTAGCGAAATATAGAATAGGACAAGGAAGGTAGCCCGGGCTAACGCCCGGGCCCCTCCCTTGATGAGTTCAGATTGGTGGGTGCGTTGAGGTGTCTCTTTTTCGCTTCGCTCACGCCTCCCATTCCCATCTCGACCAAAAGGACAAAACTGTGTGATTTCGCCCGAATTCTCGACCAAAAGTGCAAAGTGTGTGAATTGTTACACACAGACAGACCAAGCAAGGGAATTATATATAGAGACAAGGAAGGTACCCCGGGCTACGCCCGGGTCTCTCCCTTGATGAGTCTAGGCTGGCGACAGTGTCCAGCTGTCTTTCTACCTTTCTTCCTTCCTTTCTCTTTTCTATTTTCAAATTAGTTGTTTCACGGCGCGATACTTTTTATGAACATACAGCGCGACATATCTCCTCAACATAGAACGTGGTAGTTCTTCTCAACATAGAGCGCGGCAGTTCTTCTCAACATAGAGCGCGGTAGTTCTTCTCAACATAGAGCGCGGTACTTCGCCTCAACATAGAGCGCGGTAGTTCTCTCTAACATAGAGCGCGGTAGTTCTCCTTGACATAGAGCGCATGGGTTCTTTTTGACAAAGAGCGCGGTAGTTCTCCTTAACATACAGCGCGGTAGTTCTTTTCAACATAGAGCGCGGTAGGTCTCCTCAACATAGAGCGCGGTAGTTCTCCTTAACATAGAGCGCGGTAGTTCTCCTTGACATAGAGCGCGTGGGTTCTTCTTGACATAGAGCGCGTGGGGTCTTCTTAACATAGAGCGCGTGGGTTCTCCTTGACATAGAGCGCGGTAGTTCTCCTCAACATAGAGCGCGGTAGTTCTCCTTAACATAGAGCGCGGTAGTTCTCCTTAACATAGAGCGCGGTAGTTCTCCTTCACATAGAGCGCGTGGGTTCTCCTTAACATAGAACGCGGTAGTTCTCCTTGACATAGAGCGCGTGGGTTCTCCTTGACATAGAGCGCGGTGGTTCTCCTTAACATAGAGCGCGGTAGTTCTTCTTAACGTAGAGTGCGGTAGTTCTTCTCAACATAGAGCGCGGTAGTTCTTCTCAACATAGAGCGCGGTAGTTCTTCTCAACATAGAGCGTGGTACTTCTCCTCAACATAGAGCGCGGTAGTTCTCTCTAACATAGAGCGCGGTAGTTCTCCTTGACATAGAGCGCATGGGTTCTTCTTGACATAGAGCGCGGTAGTTCTCCTTAACATACAGCGCGGTAGTTCTTCTCAACATAGAGCGCGGTAGGTCTCCTCAACATAGAGCGCGGTAGTTCTCCTCAACATAGGGCGCGGTAGTTCTCCTTGACATAGAGCGCGTGGGTTCTCCTTAACATAGAACGCGGTAGTTCTCCTTGACATAGAGCGCGTGGGTTCTCCTTGACATAGAGCGCGGTAGTTCTTCTCAACATAGAGCGCGGTAGTTCTCCTTAACATAGAGCGCGGTAGTTCTCCTTAACATAGAGCACGGTAGTTCTCCTTGACATAGAGCGCGTGGGTTCTCCTTGACATAGAGCGCGTGGGGTCTCCTTAACATAGAGCGCGGTAGGTCTCCTCAACATATAGCGCGGTAGTTCTCCTTGACATAGAGCGCGTGGGTTCTCCTTGACATAGAGCGCGTGGGTTCTCCTTGACATAGAGCGCGTGGGGTCTCCTTAACATAGAGCGCGGTAGTTCTCCTTAACATAGAGCGCGGTAGTTCTCCTTAACGTAGAGTGCGTGAATTCTTTAGAGCGTGGAAGTTTTTCTTAACATAGAGCGCGGTAGTTCTGTTTAACATAAAACGCGGTAGTTCTCCTCAACATAGAGCGCGTGGGTTCTCCTCAACATAGAGCGCGGTAGTTCTCCTTGACATAGAGCGCGTGAGTTCTCTTTGACATAGAGCGCGGTAGTTCTCCTTAACATAGAGCGCGGTAGTTCTCCTTGACATAGAGCGCGTGGGTTCTTCTTGACATAGAGCGCGTGGGGTCTTCTTAACATAGAGCGCGTGGGTTCTCCTTGACATAGAGCGCGGTAGTTCTCCTCAACATAGAGCGCGGTAGTTCTCCTTAACATAGAGCGCGGTAGTTCTCCTTAACATAGAGCGCGGTAGTTCTCCTTCACATAGAGCGCGTGGGTTCTCCTTAACATAGAACGCGGTAGTTCTCCTTGACATAGAGCGCGTGGGTTCTCCTTGACATAGAGCGCGGTAGTTCTCCTTAACATAGAGCGCGGTAGTTCTTCTTAACGTAGAGTGCGGTAGTTCTTCTCAACATAGAGCGCGGTAGTTCTTCTCAACATAGAGCGCGGTAGTTCTTCTCAACATAGAGCGTGGTACTTCTCCTCAACATAGAGCGCGGTAGTTCTCTCTAACATAGAGCGCGGTAGTTCTCCTTGACATAGAGCGCATGGGTTCTTCTTGACATAGAGCGCGGTAGTTCTCCTTAACATACAGCGCGGTAGTTCTTCTCAACATAGAGCGCGGTAGGTCTCCTCAACATAGAGCGCGGTAGTTCTCCTCAACATAGGGCGCGGTAGTTCTCCTTAACATAGAGCGCGGTAGTTCTCCTTGACATAGAGCGCGTGGGTTCTCCTTGACATAGAGCGCGGTAGTTCTCCTCAACATAGAGCGCGGTAGTTCTCCTTAACATAGAGCACGGTAGTTCTCCTTGACATAGAGCGCGTGGGTTCTCCTTGACATAGAGCGCGTGGGGTCTCCTTAACATAGAGCGCGGTAGGTCTCCTCAACATATAGCGCGGTAGTTCTCCTTGACATAGAGCGCGTGGGTTCTCCTTGACATAGAGCGCGTGGGTTCTCCTTGACATAGAGCGCGTGGGGTCTCCTTAACATAGAGCGCGGTAGTTCTCCTTAACATAGAGCGCGGTAGTTCTTCTTAACGTAGAGTGCGTGAATTCTTTAGAGCGTGGAAGTTTTTCTTAACATAGAGCGCGGTAGTTCTGTTTAACATAAAACGCGGTAGTTCTCCTCAACATAGAGCGCGTGGGTTCTCCTCAACATAGAGCGCGGTAGTTCTCCTTGACATAGAGCGCGTGAGTTCTCTTTGACATAGAGCGCGGTAGTTCTCCTTAAGATAGAGCGCGGTAGTTCTTCTTAACGTAGAGTGCGTGAATTCTTTAGAGCGTGGAAGTTTTTCTTAACATAGAGCGCGGTAGTTCTGTTTAACATAGAACGCGGTAGTTCTCCTCAACATAGAGCGCGGTAGTTCTTCTCAACATAGAGCGCGGTAGTTCTCCTTAATATAGAGCGCGGTAGTTCTCCTTGACATAGAGCGCATGGGTTCTCCTTGACATAGAGCGCGTGGGTTCTCCTTAACATAGAGCGCGGTAGTTCTCCTTGACATAGAGCGCGTGGGTTCTCCTTAACATAGAGCGCGGTAGTTCTCCTTGACATAGAGCGCGTGGGTTCTCCTTGACATAGAGCGCGGTAGTTCTCCTTAACATAGAGCGCGGTAGTTCTCCTTAACATAGAGCGCGGTAGTTCTCCTTAACATGAAATCAACTTCATATCGTCAATTCGCATTTTCAGCAGCAACCGGTAAGAGTAAATCCAAAAATGAAAATCAGAACGCGCGCCGCTCACACGTCTTCAGTTTTAAAAATGAAAAGTGTGTGATTCTCGATTTTTTCGACCAAAAGTGCAAAGTGTGTGATTTTCGCCCACACACACAGACAGACCAAACAACGGAAATATATAAGTAGAAGACAAGGAAGGTCGCCGCGGCTAAAGCCGCCTCCGCCTCCCTTGTTTCTATTCTGGGCTGGCGAGCTCTTATAGGAGTATTTGTTTAAGCTCCATTTGCGGAACTCACGTTTGTCTCAACCATTTCAATCACGTTTTTATCAACATGAGGCGCAATAATTTCTACTACATAGAGCGGGACATCTCACTCTAATATAAGGCGCAACATCTCAGCCTAACATAGAGAGTGATCTTTCTCCTTAACATAGAGCGCGGAAGTTTTCCCTAACGTAGAGCGCGAATAAATTGCTCTAAAAATTATACAAAGTGACAAATGAACAGTGGGGATCACATAGACAGCGGGAGTACAGGGAGACAATGATGCTCAAGAGGTTTTTTTCGTTCTTTTTTATCTTTCTCTTCTTTCTCGCTTTCTCGCTCGTTCTCTTTTCTTCTCTCTCTTTCTTTCTCTCACACAGCGATAATGGAAATACTGGGACTAACATAGAGAGCGAAAATAAAGACAGTGGGGCTCACATGGACAGCAAAAATGGAGACAGTGAGGCTCACATGGACAGCAAAAATGGGGAAGTGAGGCTCACATAGACAGCCAAAATGGGGAGAGTGGAGCTCACATGGACAGCCGAAATGGGGAAGTGGGGCTCACATAGACAGCCAAAATGGGGAGAGTGGAGCTCACATGGACAGCAAAAATGGGGATAGTGGAGCTAACATAGACAGCCAAAATGGGGAGAGTGGAGCTCACATGAACAGCAAAAATGGGGAAAGTGGGGCTCACATAGACAGCCAAAATGGGGACAGTGGGGCTACCATGGACAGCGAAAATGGGGACAGTGGGACTCACATAGACAGCGAAAATGGGGACAGTGAGGCTCACATAGACAGCGAAAATGGGGACAGTTTGGCTCACACAGACACCAAAAATGGGGACAGTGTGGCTAACATGGACAGCGAAAACGGGAATAGTGGGGCTCACATAGACAGTGAAAATGGGGACAGTGGGGCTAACATAGACAGCGGAAATGGGGACAGTGGTCTAACATAGACAGCTAAAACGGGGATAGTGGGGCTCACATAGACAGTGGAATTGAGGAAAGTGGGGCTAACATAGACAGCGAAAACGGGGATAGTGGGGCTCACATAGACAGTGGAAATGAGGACAGTGGGGCTAACATAGACAGTGCAAATGGGGACAGTGGTCTAACATAGACAGCTAAAACGGGGAAAGTGGGGCTCACATAGACAGTGGAAATGAGGACAGTGGGGCTAACATAGACAGCGAAAACGGGGATAGTGGGGCTCACATAGCCAACGCAAATGGAGGCAGTGGGGCTCCCATACACAGCGAAAATTGAGACAGGTGGGGGGTTTATTGTACAATCGTCCCCCCCCCCCCCCTTGAGGCGAAATAGGTTGAAATCCGACCCGTAGTACAATCACCCCCCCCCCCCCCCCGTAGGGGGGTGATTGTACAACGTCCTTCTTTACTGCAGGTTTGGATTGAGTGGGGGGCGATTGTTAAACAGGTCCAAGGTTGTACTATTACCCCCCATGTTGTATTGTGGGGGATGATTGTTAAACGTCGACATTGTACAATTACCCCCCCCATTTACAATCACCCCCCATTTACAATCACCCCCCTCTCTATAGGAAATCGTATTGGGAGGGGGGTGATAGTACTACGGGGGGGGGGACTTAAGGTGAGGGGGGGGGCAATTGTACAATTTTCCCCAGGTGGGTTCACATAGACAACGAATACGGGGGCAGTGGGGTTTCCATGCACAGCGAAAATTGAGACAGTTGGGGGGGAACATTGACTTTTTACCCCACACCTTTCTGAAATTGTATTGCGTTTAGGGAATTTTAGTTTGACCCCCCCCCACCGGGGGGTAATAATTCAATGCCCCAAACGTAATACGAAAGTTTGAGGGGGGGGGGGGTAAAAAGTAAACATTTCCGGTATTGAAGTTCAGCGCCCCACTCGTTGAAGTTTCACCACCCACCATTGAAGTTATACCCCCCGCCGACCCATGTGGGGGGTAAATAGTAAATGTCGAAGTTGATTTTTGACCCCCCCCCCCTCTCCTAGATTTTTAGGTTTTAGCTTGGGTGGGGGGTTGAAGTGCTACGGGGAGGGACTCAACTAAAGTGGGGGGCGATACTTCAATTTTCCCCAGTTGGGCTCACATAGACAACGAAAATGGGGGCAGTGGGGTTGACAAACACAGCGAAAATTGAGACAGAGGGGCTCCCATACACAGCGAAAATTGACACAGTGCAGCTCAAATACACAGCGAAAATTGAGACAGAGGTGCTCCCATACACAGCGAAAATTGACACAGTGCAGCTCAAATACACAGCAAAAATTGAAACCGTGGGGATTCACATTGACAACTAAAATGGGAACAGTGGGGCTCACAATAACAGCGGAAACAGTGAGGATTCACAAACACAGCAAAAATGGAAACAATGAGGCTCACATAGACAACAACCATGGGTACAGTGGGGATTACAAAGACAGCGAGAATGAAAACATTGACCCCCAAATAGACCGTGAAAATGCGAAGTGTGGGTCACACACTCACATACACAACGATGAGAGGATGAGAAAAAAAAAGAGATGAGAAAAAGAAATAGTAGCACCAAAATAGGTATTAAACCAAAAATAAACGGCAAATACCTGTTTCAAAGCACCCCAGCCGCCTCCCAAGTCGCCCGCAAAACAAAATGGCTTTTTCCGAAATTTCCGCGTTTAAGCAGCTCACGTAAACTCGTTTCCAATTTCTACCCCCCAGAAAAACGGTGATCCACTACTCCCCAACTCACTACCAATTGAAAATGAAAAGCAAAAAGCACGAATTTCACGCCTTGATCTTGAGCTTGTATTTTGATCTCGTACACAGCAGAACCCCCCAGAAAAACCTTCCTTGTCCATATATTTCTCAAACGCGGAAATTTTGGAATAAGCCATTTTGCTCTACTGGCGACTTGGGATGCGGCTGGGGTGCTTTGAAACAGGTATTTGCGATTTATTTTTGGCTTTCTCTCTCTTTCTCTCTGTTTTTCATTCCTTTATCCAACTATCCTGCTTTTTTACTCTTTTTCTCATATGCCCTATGTAGTACAAAACTGTTGCGGTCTATGTTAGGGAGAAATTTCGCGCTCTATGTAAGTGCGAACTGTCGTGCCCTCTGTCAAGTAAGATAATGAGAAGATGAGAGAGAGTGAGAGAGAGAAGAGAGAGAGAGAGAGAGAGAGAGAGAGAGAGAGAGAGAGAGAGAGAGATAGATAGATAGAGAGAGATGAAAAGAGAGATAGATAGATAGAGAAATTGAAAGAGAAGAGGTGAGAAAATATGTCGCTGTGTATATGAGCCCCACTTTCCTCATTTCCGCTGTCTATGTGAGCCCCACTGCCTCCATTTTCGCGGTCTATGTGAGCGCACTTTTCCCATTTTTGTTGTCTATGTGAGCCCCACTGTCCTCATTTCCGCTGTCTACATCAGCCCCACTCTTTCCATTTTGGCTGTCTATGTGATGCCCATTGTCCCCATTTTTTGCTGTGTATGTGAACCCACTCTCCTTATTTTGGCTGTCTATGTGAGCCCCGTTGTCCCCCATTTTCGCAGTGTATGTGAGCCCGACTGTCTATGTGAGCCCCACTCTCCCATTTGAGCCCCACTGTTCTCATTTTGGCTGTCTATATTATACAATTACAATTACAAATACAAACAATTCAGAGGGTGAACAGTACCAAATAGGAAAGACAAAAGACATAAAGAGCGAAAGAGAGGGCAAGAGAGAGAGAGAGAAAGAGAGAAAGAGAGAGAGAGAGAGCGAGGGAGAGAGAGAGAGAAGAAAAGAAAGAAAGAAACTCGAACTTCCTTTGCACTCTATACTTCCAATGTCTATGTAATCACAACTGTGTTAGGGAGAGAGAGGGCAAAAAATAAAAAATAAAGAGAAATAGACATCTCGACGCACCCACCGACCTAGAATCATCAAGGGAGGGGCCCGGGCGTTAGCCCGGGGTACCTTCCTTGTCCATATATATATTTCGCTACTTTGGTTTGTGTGTGTGTGTATGTGTGTCCGGAATTCCTTCATTTTTGCACTTTTAGCCGGAAAATGGGCGAATTCCTTCACTATTGCACTTTTGGTCGAAAAACTTTTGCCCTTTTGGTCGAAGAGTTGAAGCAGGTTTTCATCGTTCTGTTCATCCATTTTACACATAGACAGTGGGGGTCACATAGACAGTTGGGGTCACATAGACAGTGGGGCTCACATAGACAGTAGGGCTCACATAGACAGTGGGGCTCACATAGACAGTGGGGCTTACATAGACAGTGGGGCTCACATAGACAGTGGGGCTAACATAGACAGTGGGGCTAACATAGAAAGTGGGGCTTACATAGACAGTGAAAATGAGGAAAGTGGGGCTCACATATACAGTGGGCTTACATAGACAGCGAAAATGAGAAAAGTGGGCTCATATAGACAGTGGGGCTTACATAGACAGTGGGGCTTACATAGACAGTTAAAAGGTGAACAACGCGGCTTACATAAACAGAGAAAATGGAGATAGTGGGGCTTACATAGACAGTAAAAATAAAAACAGTGGAGCCTACATAGACAGTGAAAAGGGGAGCAGTGGAAATTACAAAGACAGTGAAATGAGGCGCGGAAATTTTTTTTTACAAATCTTTACAGAAAATGACAGCATTAGTGAACATTTTTACACAGGTACATAGAGAAGTTCACAGAAATAAGAAGCTATAACAGAAATGTAAATCAATTCTTACATTTTTGTAGCCTCCGCAGGTCTATAGATCAATAATAACAACTATTCAACAATTCTATAGCCAAAAATCCAGAGCACTACCGCCGATGCATCAATCTAGAATAGAAATGAAAGCAGCAAAAGCACGTACCGCGCACGCGCTTTTCCCCAAACCAACTACAAAGTGCAACTTTTGGCCGTTTTTCGACCAAAAGGACAAAAGCTTCATGCATTCCTTCACTCCAAATTCCATCAGACCCACACACAGACCAAGCAAGGCAAATATAAAAGTGGGGCTTACATAGACAGCAAAAATAGGCACAGTGGGGCTCACATAGACAGTGAAAATGAGGAAAGTGGGGCTCACATATACAGTGGGCTTACATAGACAGCGAAAATGAGAAAAGTGGGCTCATATAGACAGTGGGGCTTACATAGACAGTGGGGCTTACATAGACAGTTAAAAGGTGAACAACGCGGCTTACATAAACAGAGAAAATGGAGATAGTGGGGCTTACATAGACAGTAAAAATAAAAACAGTGGAGCCTACATAGACAGTGAAAAGGGGAGCAGTGGAAATTACAAAGACAGTGAAATGAGGCGCGTAATTTTTTTTTTACAAATCTTTACAGAAAATGACAGCATTAGTAAACATTTTTACACAGGTACATAGAGAAGTTCACAGAAATAAGAAGCTATAACAGAAATGTAAATCAATTCTTACATTTTTGTAGCCTCCGCAGGTCTATAGATCAATAATAACAACTATTCAACAATTCTATAGCCAAAAATCCAGAGCACTACCGCCGATGCATCAATCTAGAATAGAAATGAAAGCAGCAAAAGCACGTACCGCGCACGCGCTTTTCCCCAAACCAACTACAAAGTGCAACTTTTGGCCGTTTTTCGACCAAAAGGACAAAAGCTTCATGCATTCCTTCACTCCAAATTCCATCAGACCCACACACAGACCAAACAACGCAAATATAAAAGTAGACAAGGGAGGTACCCCGGGCTACGCCCGGGTCCCTCCCTTGATGAGTCTAGGTCGGTGGGTGCGTCAAGATTTTTCTTTCATTTTCTCGTCTTCGGAAAATCCTCGAGCGCAAAAGTTATCTTTAATAAAGAGCTTGATAAATTCCTTGAACAGCCGAACCGTTAAGCTCACATAGACAGCGAAAATAGGCACAGTGGGGCTTAAGTAGACAGTGAAAATGGGGAAAGTGGGGCTCACACAGACAGTGGGGCTTACATAGACAGTGGGGCTTATATAGACAGTGGAGCTTACATAGACAGTAGGGCTTACATAGACAGTAGGGCTCACATAGACAGTGGGGCTTACATAGACAGTGAAAATGGGGAAAGTGGGGCTCACATAGACAATGGGGCTTACATAGACAGTGAAAATAGGGAAAGTGGGGCTCACATAAGACAGTTGGGCTCACATAGACAGTGGGGCTCACATAGACAGTGGGGCTTACATAGACAGTGGGGCTTACATAGACAGTGGGGCTTACATAGACAGTGGGGCTTACATATACAGTGGGGCTTACATAGACAGTGGGGCTCACATAGACAGTGGGGCTTACATAGACAGTGAAAATGGGGAAAGTGGGGCTCACATAGGCAGTGTGGCTCATATAGACAGTGGGGCTTACATAGACAGTGGGGCTTACATAGACAGTGGAGCTTATATAGACAGTGGGGCTTACATAGACAGTGGGGCTTACATAGACAGTGAAAGTGGGGCTCACATAGACAGTGGGGCTTACATAGACAGTGGGGCTTACATAGACAGTGAAAATGAGGAAAGTGGGGCTCACATAGACAGTGGGCTTACATAGACAGCGAAAATGAGAAAAGTGGGCTCACATAGACAGTGTGGCTTAGATAGACAGTGGGGCTTACATAGACAGTGAAAATGGGGAAAGTGGGGCTCACATAGACAGTGGGGCTTACATAGACAGTGAAAATGGAGAAAGTGGGGCTCACATAGACAGTGGGGCTCACATAGACAGTGAAGCTTACATAGACAGTGGGGCTTACATAAACAGTGGGGCTTACATAGACAGTGGGGCTCACATAGACAGTAGGGCTCACATAGACAGTGGGGCTTACATAGACAGTGAAAATGGGAAAAGTGGGGCTCACATAGACAGCAAAATGGAAACATTGGGGATTCACATACACATCAAAATGGGGACAATAGAAATCAAATACACAGCAAAAATTTGGACAGTGGGGCTCAAATACAGAGCGAAAATAAGAACAGTGGGGCTCACACAGACACCAAATTGGAAACATTGGGGATCAACATACACATCGAAATGGGGACAGTGGGAGTCACATACACAGCAAAAATTAGGACAGTGGGAATCAAATACACAGCAAAAATGGGGACAGTGGGGCTGAAATACACATCAAAAATGGGGACAGTGGGGCTCAAATACACATCAAAAATGGAGACAATGGGGCTCAAATACAGAGCGAAAATAGAACAGTGGGGCTCACACAGACAGCAACATGGAAACATTGGGAATTCACATACACATCAAAATGGGGACAGTGGGGCTCAAATACACAGCAAAAATATCTGTAGAGTATCAGAAGTATCACGTAGAGTATGCCCTTCAATTTAACTCAACTATTATCTATACGGAGAGTGACCTAATTATTTGAACACCGACATAAAAAAAACAATTCTCACCTTTCCAGTATGTTGCAGCCTCTTTTGATTGATAAATACAATTAATTAAAGGTATTGTAGCCGAAAATATTGCAGCACTACCGCCACCATTCTCATCTCGGAACAAAATGAAAAGCAAAAAGCACGCCGTCCACGCCTTCCCAGTTAGAAAGTGCAAAGTGTGTGATTTCTCCAAAATCTCGACCAAAAGTGCAAAAATGAAGGAATTCCGGACAGACCAAGCAAGCGAAATATATTATTGGACAAGGTAGGTCGCCGGCGGCTAAAGCCGCCTCCGCCTCCCTTGTTTCTATTCCAGGCTGGCGAGAGCTTTCAGGCATTCAATTTTCTGTTTTCTCTGTTTGCCGAAATCTGTTTTTTTGGAGGCGCGGGTGTTTCACTCCCTAACAGCGCGCAACAGTACTCCCTACATAGAGCGCGACAGTTATTCTCAACATAGAGCGCGACAATCCTCCCAAACATAGAGCGCGACACTTTACCTTAACATAGAGCGCGACACTTTACCTTTACATAGAGCGCGACACTTCACTCAACATAGAGTGCGATACTTTACCTTAACATAGTGCGCAAAACCTCTCCCTAACATGGAGCGCAGAGTTTTTCTTAATATAAAGCGCGACAATTTCCCTTAACATAGAGGGTGAGACCTCTTCCTACTATAGAGCGCGGGAATTCTTTTTAACATAGAGCGCGGAAGTTCTCCCTAACATATATTGCTAGAGTTTTTTTACACATAGAGAGCGGAACTTAACATAGAGCGCGAAACCTCTCCCTAACATAGAGCGCGAGAGTTTTTCTAAACATAGAGAGCTGAACTTAACATAGAGCGCGAAACCTCTCCTTATCATAGAGCGCGAGAGTTTTCCTTAATATGAAGCGCGACAGTTTCTTTTAACATAGAGCGTGAGACCTCTTCCTAATATAGAGCGCGGGAATTCCTCTTAACATAGAGCGCGGAAGTTCTCCCTAACATAGAGCGCGAGAGTTTTTCTAAACATAGAGAGCGGAACTTAACATAGAGCGCGAAACCTCTCTCTAACATAGAGCGCTAGAGTTTTCCTTAACATAGAGCGTGAGACCTCTTCCTAATATAGAGCGCGGGAATTCTTCTTAACATAGAGCGCGGAAGTTCTCCCTAACATAGTTTGCGAGAGTTTTTCTAAACGTAGAGAGCGGAACTTAACGTAGAGCGCGAAACCTCTCCCTAACATAGAGCGCGAGAGTTTTTCTAAACATAGAGAGCTGAACTTAACATAGAGCGCGAAACCTCTCCTTATCATAGAGCGCGAAACCTCTCTCTAACATAGAGCGCGAGAGTTTTCCTTAACATAGAGCGTGAGACCTCTTCCTAATATAGAGCGCGGGAATTCTTCTTAACATAGAGCGCGGAAGTTCTCCCTAACATAGTTTGCGAGAGTTTTTCTAAACGTAGAGAGCGGAACTTAACGTAGAGTGTAAAACCTCTCCCTAACATGGAGCGCGAGAGTTCTCCTTAATATAAAGCGCGACAGTTTTTCTCAACATAGAGGGTGAGACCTCTCCCTACTATAGAGCGCGGAAATTCTTCTTAACATAGAGCGCGAACATTTTCTTCAACAAAGAGCTCGACACCTCTCTCTTACATAAAGCGCGAGGCTTCTCCTTAACATAGAGCGCAATCCACAATCCATCCACAATCAAAATGATGAACCACCCTTCCCATCCCATTACCAATTGAAAATGAAGACCTATTGGCTCACGTCCCCCCACGCCATTTGCCTCACCCAGCTTGCCTCAGTTTCCTCACCATTTTTCGACCAAAAGTGCAGAAAAAAGTTTCAAACAAACAGACCAAAGTAGCGAAATATATATATGGACAAGGTAGGTCGCCGGCGGCTAAAGCCGCCTCCGCCTCCCTTGTTTTTGTTCCGGGCTGGCGAGAGCTTCCTGGCCCTCTTTTCTCCTAGACATAGGGCGCGGAAGTTATTCTCAACGTGTATCGCGGGATCTTTCCGTCATAGAGCGCTATACTTCTCTCAACATAGAGCGCGAGAACTATTCCTAACATTCTTTCTTCATTTCTTTCTTTTTCTTTTCTTTTTTTCTTCTTCATCATCTTCTTCATCTTCTTTTCTTCATCATTGAGCGCGAGACATCTCTCTCAAGACAGGCGAGACTCTTTTATATTCTCTCTTTCTTCTCTCACACTCTCCATTAACCCCCCCCCTCTCTCTCTCATTCTATGTCCCTCTTTCCGTGTCTCTCTCCGTCTCTCTCTCTCATACACAGCAAAAATAGAATGAGTAGGGCTCACATAGACAGCGGAAATGGGGACAGTGGAGCTCACATAGACAGCGCAAATGGGGACAGTGGAACTCACATAGACAGCGGAAATGGGGACAGTGGGCTCACATATACAGCAAAAATGGGATAAGTGGGGCTCACATAAACAGCGAAAATGGGGACAGCGGGACTCACATAGACAGCGGAAATGGGGACAGTTTGGCTCACATAGACAGCGGAAATAGGGACAGTGGAGCTCACATAGACAGCGGAAATAGGGACAGTGGGGCTCACATAGACAGCGGAAATGGGGACAGTGGGGCTAACATAGACAGCGGAAATGAGGAGGATGGAGCCCACAGAGACATCGGAAATGGGGACAATGGGGCCTACATAGACAGAAAATGGGGACAGTGAAGCTAACATGGACAGCAGAAATGGGGACAGTGGGGTTAACATAGGCAGCGGAAATGGGGACATTGGGGCTCACATAGACAGCGAAAATGGAAACCGTGGAAATTGACAAACACAGCGAAAATGCAGAACAAAGGAGGCGCGACTTACAGTTTCACAGTTTTCTACTACATATGAGAAAAATAGTAAAAAAGCAGGATAGTTGGATGAAGGAATGAAAAACAGAGAGAAAGAGAGAAAGCCAAAAATAAACGGCAAATACCTGTTTCAGTGCATCCCAGCCGCCTCCCGTGTCGCCATAAGAACAAAATGGCTTTTTCCAAAATTGCCGCGTCTGAACAGCTCTCGTAAACTCGTTTTCATTTTCTAACAGGAGAAAAGCTATGATCCACCACTCCCCATCCCACTACCAATTGAAAATGAAAAAGCAGAAAGCACGTATCTCCACGTCTCCCATCTTTTCCCAGTTTCATCGCTTGCCTCACTCTCTTTTCGACCAAAAGTGCAAAATGATGGAATTGTTACAGACCAAAGTAGCGAAATATAGAATAGGACAAGGAAGGTACACCGGGCTAACGCCCGGGCCCCTCCCTTGATGAGTCTAGGCCGGTGGGTGCGTCGAGATGTTTTTTTTGTTTCCGAAGTCCTCAAGCGCAAGTAGTTTTTAACATAGAACGCAAAGACTCTCTTCAAAACAGAGCGCGATGGTTCTCCAGTGGGGCTCACATAGACAGTGGGACTTACATAGACAGTGAAAATGGGGATAGAGGAGCTCACATAGACAGTGGGGCCTACATAGACAGCGAAAATGGGAACAGATGGGCTCACATAGACAGTGGGGCTTACATAGACAGCGAAAATGGGGAAAGTGGGACTCACATAGACAGTGGGGCTTACATAGACAGTGGAAATGGAGACAGTGGGGCTCCCATAGACAGTGGGGCTTACATAGACAGTGGAAATGGAGACAGTGGGGCTCCCATAGACAGTGAGGCTTACATAGACAGTGGAAATGGAGACTGTGGAGCTCACATAGACAGTGATGCTACATAGACAGTGGAAATGGGGATAGTGGGGCTCACATAGACAGTGGGGTTTATAAAGACAGTGGTAATTGGGATATAGGGGCTCACATAGACAGTGGGGCTTACATAGACAGTGGAATTGAGGACAGTGGGGCTCACATAGACAGTGGGGCTTACATAGACAGTGGAATTGAGGACAGTGGGGCTCACATAGACAGTGGGGCTTACATAGACAGTGGAATTGAGGACAGTGGGGCTCACATAGACAGTGAAAATAGAGAAAGTGGGGCTCACATAGACAGTGGGGCCTACATAGACAGTGGAAATGGGGATATAGGGGCTCACATAGACAGTGGGGATTACATAGACAGTGGAAATGGGGATAGAGGGGCTCACACAGACAGTGGGGCTTACATGAACAGTAAAAATGGGAAAAGTGAGGCTCACACAGACAGTGGGGCTTACATAGACAGTGGAAATGGGGATAGAGGGGCTCACACAGACAGTGGGGCTTACATAGACAGTGGAAATGAGGACAGTGGGGCTCACATAGACAGTGGGGCTTACAAAAACAGTGGAAATTAAGACAGTGGGGCTCACACAGACAGTGGGGCTTACATGAACAGTAAAAATGGGAAAAGTGGGGCTCACACAGACAGTGGGGCTTACATGAACAGTAAAAATGGGAAAAGTGAGGCTCACATAGACAGTGGGGCTTATATAGACAGTGGAAATGGGGATAGAGGGGCTCACATAGACAGTGGGGCCTACATAGACAGTGAAAATGGGGAAAGTGGGGCTCACATAGACAGTGGGGCTTACATAGACAGCGAAAATGGGGAAAGTGGGACTCACATAGACAGTGGGGCTTACATAGACAGTGGAAATGGGGGACAATGGGGCTCACATAGACAGCCAAAATGGGGACAGGGGGGATCAACCACACAGCAAAAAATTGGACAGTGGGGTTCAAATACACAGCAAAAATGGGGACAGTGGGGCTCAAATACACAGCGAAAATTAGAACAGTGGGAGCTCACACAGACAGCGAACAAAAAACTTCTGGGATTCACATACACATCGAAATGGGGACAGTGGGACTCACATACACAGCAAAAATTAGGACAGTGGGAATCAAATACACAGCAAAAATGGGGACAGTGGGGCTCAAATACACAGCAAAAATTTGGACACTGGGGCTCAACGACACAGCAAAAATTTGGACAGTGGGGCTCAAATACACAGCAAAAATGGGGACAGTGGGGTTCAAATACACAGCGAAAATTAGGACAGTGGGAATCAAATACACAGCAAAAATGGGGACAGTGGGGCTCACATACACAGCAAAAATTAGAACAGTGGGGCTCATACAGACAGCGAAATGAAAACGTTTGCGATTCACATACACATCGAAATGGGGACAGTGGGACTCTCATACACAGCAAAAATTAGGACAGTGGGAATCAAATACACAGCAAAAATGGGGACAGTGGGGCTCAAATACACAGCTAAAATTAGAACAGTGGGGCTCATACAGACAGCGAAATGAAAACGTTTGGGATTCACATACACATCGAAATGGGGACAGTGGGACTCACATACACAGCAAAAATTAGGACAGTGGGAATCAAATACACATCAAAATGGAGACAGTGGGACTCACATACACAGCAAAAATATCTGTAGACTATCAAAAGTATCACGTAGAGTGTGCCCTTCAATTTAACTCAACAATATTTACTGAAAATGACTTTCCAGCAACAGCCGAATGGGAACGTTGGGGCTCACATAGACTACAAAATAGGAACAGTGGGGCTTACATAGACAGTAATGAACTTTTTTTTAATCTCTCTCTCTCTCTCCCTCTCCCTCTCTCTCTCTCTCTCTCTCTCTCTCTCTCTCTCTCTCTCTCTCTCTCTCTCTCTCTCTCTCTCTCTCTCTTATTTTCACACTGTACTTGAATACACACAACCTAAATACACAACGAATACAATATCCCTTTCTACAAAAAAAAAGATTTTGAGAAGATAAGTAAGCAATATCATCACATTTTCTATACGGAGAGTGACCTAATTATTTGAAAACCGAAATAAAAAGCAATTCTCACCTTACAAGGAAGGTACCCCGGGCTAACGCCCGGGCCCCTCCCTTGATGAGTCTAGGCCGGTGGGTGCGTCGAGATGTCTCTTTCTTCTTTTCTTCTTTTTTTTTCGCCCTCTCTCTCTAACACAGTTGGGATTACATAGACATTGGGAGTATAGAGTGCAAAGGAAGTTTATTTTTCTTTCTCTCCTTTTCACTAACTCTCTCCCTCTCTCTCTCTCTTGCTCTCTCTCTCTCTCTCTCTCTCTCTCTCTCTCTCTCTCTCTCTCTCTCTCTCTCTCTCTCTCTCTCTCTCTCTCTCTTTCTCTTTCCCTCTTTTTCGCTCTTGATGTCTTCTGTTTCTCCTATTTGGTACTGTTCACCCGCTGAATTGTTTGTATTTGTAGTTGTAATTGTACAACATAGACAGCCAAAATGGGGATAGTCTGGCTCACATAGACAGCCGAATTGGGGAGAATTGGGCTCACATAGACCGCGAAAATGGTGAAAGTGGGCTCACATACACAGAAAAAATGGAGGACAATGGGACAACGTCGTGTAAAGAGAGCATGTTTCTCACATGATAGCGGGATCGTTCTTGTTCGCGTCTGTCGGCTATTTGAGCAGGAGAGAGGCTGAAAAAACTCAGAGTGAAACTTTGACTCTTTGAAATGATTGAAGTGTGAATAGTCATTTTCTGCAACTGACCTGTCTCTTACGGCAGCCATTTGTTGAGCATTAGAAGATTGGCGTCTGGAGCGTTCAATTGAGGTTTCCCTGTGAATTTCCAATTAACTATTGTTTTAAAAGTACATTTGATAAACACGACTTGGTGCATGACTGGGTGCATAAAACTGAATTCCGATAGACTTACGTGTTTCGTGAGGCAGTCATGTGTTGAGCATTCAGAGATTGACGTCTCGCTTTTCCTTCAGGGGTTTCCCTGAGAAAACTAATGACCGATAAGATTGAAATACTTGCATGGATAGTTGTATGAGTGTTATGAGAAGATGGTTCCAGAAAATACTCTGTAAGTCTAATACTCAATATCTCAGTGTTGTCATGTCTGTGTGTTTCTGTATTTTGTATACCTGGATCTCGCAGCAGCGGTTTGTTTAGCATCAGCTGACAGTCGTCTGGAACGTTCTTCCGAGGTTTCTCTGGTTCGAGCAACAGCCTTCTGCTGTGCGTCTATAGACAGCCGGTGAGCTCGTTGAGTGGAAGATTCTCTGCAAAAGCAGATTATTGTTACACTATCAGCTGATAACACAAAATACTAACGATGCTATCAGAACGCTTGAGTCTTGTTTAAATTATGTTAATTATCATTTTGCGATTTCAAGTATTTGTTTTACTTGGTTGGATGCTAACAAATTAGAATCAATGTGGGGCTCAAATGTGGGGCTCAAATGTGGGGCTCAAATACACAGCAAAAATGGGGACAGTGGGGCTCAAACACACAGCGCAAATTAGAACAGTGAGGCTCACACAGACCGCAAAATGGAAACATTGGGAATTCACATACACATCAAAATGGGGACAGTGGGGCTCAAATACACATCAAAAACTTGGACGCTGGGGCTCAAATACACAGCAAAAATTTGGACAGTGGGGCTCAAATACACAGCAAAAATGGGGACAGTGGGGTTCAAATACACAGCGAAAATTAGAACAGTGGGGCTCATACAGACAGCGAAATGAAAACGTTTGGGATTCACATACACATCGGAATGAGGACAGTGGGACTCACATACACAGCAAAAATTAGAACAGTGGGGCTCATACAGACAGCGAAATGAAAACGTTTGGGATTCACATACACATCGAAATGGGGACAGTGGGGCTCAAATGCACAGCAAAAATTCGGACAGTGGGAATCAAATACACATCAAAATGGAGACAGTGGGACTCACATACACAGCAAAAATATCTGTAGACTATCAAAAGTATCACGTAGAGTGTGCCATTCAACTTAACTCTACAATATTTACTGAAAATGACTTTCCAGCAACAGCCGAATGGCTACGGTGGGGCTCACATAGACTACAAAATAGGAACAGTGCGGCTTACATAGACAGTAATGAACTTTTTTAGTCTCTCTCTCTCTCTCTCTTTCTCTCTCTCTCTCTCTTATTATGTACTTGAATGTACTTATATACACTGTTCATGAATACACACAACCTAAATACACAACGAATACAATACCCCTTTCTACAAAAAAAAAGATTTTGAGAGGATAAGTAATCATACACATTATCTATACGGAGAGTGACCTAATCATTTGAACACCGACATAAAAAAAACAATTCTCACCTTTTCAGTACATTGCAGTCTCTTCTGATTAATAAATACAATTAGTTTAAAGTATTATAGCCGAAAAATCACAGCACTACCAAGCGCATATCCAGCCGAAATGAAAATGAAAAGCATCTCGATCACGTTCGCTCACGCCTCCCTTTCCCATCTCGACCAAAAGGACAAAACCGTGTGATTTTCCCCCGATTTTCGACCAAAAGTGCAGAATGATGGAATTGTTACAAACAAACAAACAGAGTAAGCGAAATATAGAATAGGACAAGGAAGGTCGCCGGCGGCTAAAGCCGCCTCCGCCTCCCTTGTTTGTATTCCAGGCTGGCGAGAGCTTATATGAGTGTTTGTTTAATTTATGCTACATTTCCCGAATTTTTCTTAAACATTTCAATCACGTTTTTCTCCACCTTCTACTACATAGAGCGCGCAACCTCTCGCTGACATTGAGCGTGCGACTTCTCCCTAACAGAGGGCGAGAGACCTCTCGCTAACATTGAGCGTGCGACTTCTTCCTAACAGAGGGCGAGAGACCTTTCCTTAACATTGAGCGCGAGAAATTTCTCAACCATAAAAGGCAAGACGCATTTATATTATTTTTTTTCTCTCACGCTCTCCATTAACCCCCCCCCCCCCCGCCCTCTCCTTCTCTTTTCATGTCCCTCTCTCTTTCTATCTTTCTGTCTCTTTCTCTCTCTTTTTCTCTCCTTCTGTCTCTTTCTTTCTCTCTCATACACAGCAGAAGTGGGAATAGGGCTCACATAAACAGCGAAAATCGACAAAGTGGAACAAACATAGACAGAGAAAATAAAGACAGTGGGGCTCACATAGACAGACAGCGGAAATAAGGACAGTGGGGCTCACATAGACAGCGAAAATGGGGACAGTGGGGCTTACATAGACAGCGAAAATGGGGACAGTGGGGCGCACATAGACAGCGAAAATGGGGACAGTGGGGCTTACATAGACAGCGAAAATGGAGACAGTGGGGCTTACATAGACAGCGAAAATGGAGACAGTGGGGCTCACATAGACAGCAAAAATTGAGACAGTGGGGCTTACATAGACAGCGAAAATGGGAAAAGTGGGGCTTACATAGACAGTGAAAATGGGAACAGTGGGACCTACATAAACAGTAAAACATTTCCTGCCTAATCTTTTTTCGTCTCTCTCTCTCTCTCTCTCTCTCTCTCTCTCTCTCTCTCTCTCTCGCTTTTTCTCTCTCTGTTCACACTGTTCCTGAATAAATACAGCATACAAAACGGATACAATACCCCTTTTTACGAAAAAAGATTTTGAGAGCATCAGTAAGCAATATCATACACATTATCAATACAGAGAGTGACCTAATTATTTGAACACAGAAATAAAAATCAATTCTCACCTTCTCAGTACAGTGCATCCTCTTTTGATTAATAAATAGAACGAATCCAATGTAAAATAGCCGAAAATCCGCCGCACTACCGAGCGCCTATCCAGCCGAAATGAAAATGAAAAGCATCTCGATCACGTTCGCTCACGCCTCCCTTTCCCATCTCGACAAAAAGGACAAAACTGTGTGATTTCGCCCGAATTCTCGACCAAAAGTGCAAAATGATGGAATTGTTACAAACACACCAAAGTAGCGAAATATAGAATAGGACAAGGAAGAAAGCCCGGGCTAACTAACGCCCGGGCCCCTCCCTTAATTTTATTCAAGGCTGGCGGGAGCTTTCTGACCCTCTTTTCTCCTAGACATAGGGCGCGGAAGTTATTCTCAACGTGTATCGCGGGATCTCTCCGTAACATCTATACTTCTCTCAACATGAGCGCGAGAACTATTCCTAACATAGAGCGCGAGACTTTTCTTCATCAATGAGCGCGAGACATCTCTCTCAAGACAGGCGAGACTCTTTTAAATGTTCTCTTTCTTCTCTCACGCTCTCCATTAACCCTCCCCCCCCCTTCTCTCTCATTCTATGTCCCTCTTTCCTTTCTCTCTCTCTCCGTCTCTCTCTCTCTCATACACAGCAAAAATAGGATGAGTAGGGCTCACATAGACAGCGGAAATGAAGACAGTGAAGCTCACATAGACAGCGCAAATGGGAACAGTGGGATTCACATAGACAGCGGGAATGAGGAGAGTGGGGCTCACATAGACATCGGAAATGGGGACAGTGGGACTCACATAGACAGCGGAAATGGAGACAGTGGGACTCGCATAGACAGCGGAAATGGGGGCAGTGGGGCTCACATAGACAGCGGAAATGGGGACTCCCTTGTTTGAGTCTAGGCCGGTGGCCGCGTCGAGATCGTTTTTTTTTTGTTTTCGAAGTCCTCAAGCGCAAGTACTTTTTCAACATAGAACGCAAAAACTCTTTTCAAAATAGAGCGCGATGGTTCTCCAGTGGGGCTCACATAGGCAGTGGGGCTTACATAGACAGTGGGGCTCACATAGACAGTGGGGTTTACATAGACAGTGAAAATGGGGACAGTGGGGCTCACATAGACAGTGGGGCTTACTCAGACAATGACATTGGGGACAGTGGGGCTCACATAGACAGTGGGTCTTACATAGACAGTGGGGCTCATACAGACAGTGAAATTGGGGACAGTAGGGTTTACATAGACAGTGGGGCTAACATAGACAGTTGAAATTGGGAAAGTGGAGCTCACATAGACAGTGGGGTTTACACAGACAGTGGATAGTGGGGCTCACATAGACAGTGGGGCTTACATAGACAGTGGGGCTCATACAGACAGTGAAATTGGGGACAATGGGGCTCACATAGACAGTGGGGCTTACATAGACAGCAAAAATGGAGAAATGGGGCTCACATAGACAGTGGGGCTTACATAGACAGCGAAAATGGGGAAAGTGGGGCTCACATAGACAGTGGGGCTTACATAGACAGTGAAAATGGGAAAAGTGGGGCTCACATAGACAGTGGGGCCTACATAGACAGTGGAAATGAGGATATAGGAGCTCACATAGACAGCGGGGCTCATATAGACAGTGAAAATGGGGAAAGTGTGGCTCACATAGACAGTGGGGATTACATAGACAGTGGAAATGGGGATAGTAGGGCTCACATAGACAGTGGGGCTTACATAGACAGTGAAAATAGCAGTGAAAGAGACAATTTCTCTCAACATAGGGCGTAAACATCTAACAATGAGAAACGTTGATTATAATTGAAAGAAGATGGTTGGAGAGAATAATGAGAAGAAAGAGAGAAAAGGAAGGAGATAAAGCCGAAAATAAACAGCAAATACCTCTTTCAATGCATCCCAGCCGCTTCCCAAGTCGCCAGTAAAACAAAATGACTTCCATAATTGCCGCGTAGCTCACGTTAACTCGTTTCCATTTTCTATCCCTCAAAAAAACGGTGATCGACCACTTCCCATCCCACTACCAATTGAAAATGCAAAACGAAAAGCACGGATTCCACGCCTTTCCAGTTGGAAAGTGCAAACTGTGTGATTTCGCCAAAATTCTCACCAAAAGTGCAAACTGTGTTGAATTGTTACACACAAACCCACAAACAAACCAAACAACGCAAATATAAAAGGGACAAGGGAGGGCGCCGGCGGCTAATTCACATAGGCAGCCAAAATGGGTAGAGTGGGGCTCGTGGGGCTCACATGGACAGCAAAAATAGGGGACAATGGAGCTCACATAGACAATCTTCGAGAACTAGAAATGACACACCTTTCACGGGACCAACAATGTCCACATATACTTTATCTTTCCACTCTCTTTGCGAAGATGACATTTCGCTTACACTGATCGATGACATCTTATTCATGTTGAGCTCTCTCTCTCAGCCTCAACATTTGCCACAACACTCGTCACCTTCTCACTCACTGGAAGTTTCAACGAGATGTTGGACTCACATGATCTCACTTTGATCTCACCTTGGCCAGTCATCAGCTTGAGGTAATACTTCATGTTCTCATTCTGAGTTAACCAATCAAGGCCAACTAAACTACCTGCATGAGAAGCATAGGCACAACCAGTACCGTATTCACCTTTTATCTTGAACTCGCAGTTGAGTATGCCTAGCATATCCAGTATCAAGTTGAAAATCCACTTGCGTACCTTTGATCTCTACTGGCAGGTAACGCCTCACTGCGTTCACCTCTGTCTTTCTTACTGGAGACTCTACTACAACAACGGAATTGTTCACTTGGACACGATTTCTGTCTAATCTAGCCATCATACTCTTGATCTTCTCACAGAATTCAGGCTTGTGTCCTCTCTGGTTGCATTTACCACAGTTCCACAACTTGGCTTTGCACTGTCTTGACATGTAACCACTCTTTTCACAGTTCCAACACGAACTGTCTCCGAACCGAAATGATCTGTTTTCAACTTCTTCCTGTCTATTCACCGCATACACCGACTTTGTTTCATTCTCGATCAACTTTGCATCTGGCTTGAGGGAAACATACTTTTCACACTCTTTGAACAAATCGTGTAACGTGACTTTCTTCTCTTCTGAATGCATCCTGTCAAGATACATCAACGATCTCTGTCTGATTTCACTCTCTCGTGCCGACTTCAAACCGTATATCCAGACGAGCGCCTTCAGACCATCACTGTCTAGCTTGTGTATCTTTGCTTTCTCACACTGCTCATTCACACGGCCAGTGTATTCCATGTAGTCTTCTGACTCTGACTTCTCGATCTTCAGACAATGATACCTCGTCGTGAATACAGATGATCGCACATCAAACATTTCTTTCAGCATTTTGACCCATACCAATCCTACCACTTGCTGAACGTTTGCTCCATTTCCGCATCAAAATAGAACTGAGTCAATCTTCCGTTGAGTTCTGACATCAATCTCGAGCTTGCACTGACAGACTGATTATCACCAACAACCGTACCATGTGTTGTGATCAATGTCATCATGCTCTCTATTTTCTCTCTTTGAAGATCAATCTGCTCTTGTTGCATCTTCATCTGCTTTTGCTGCATTTCCAACTGCTCTCTATGCCTTTCTTCTTGCTTCTGAATAAGCTTAAGCAACAGTGTGTTTGTGTCCTTCATGACCACAAATAATCACTTTGCACGATTCACAAAACAATCTTCTCGTTCAATACTCTCGGTTAAATCACCACCACTTTCTCACTATGTACCAACAACAATGGTAACACAATGCGGAATCTCTCTTGCTCTCAGTTTGGTGAAACTAACACCAATCTCCTCTCTCTTTGGTGAACTAATCACACAAACTTCCTTTCAGACCAAAACAATGGTCAAAGACTACCTTAACCCAGGCTAGTCCTTACTGCAATCACTCCTCCACACGAGCTCTTTTGTTATCCTGATCGCCAATTATGTTGTATCCTTAGCCAAAGGATAAACACTAATAAAACACACAGATATCAACACCTTGGTTATACCTGTACCAGAGAGAAGACGGGAAGGGAAGCAACCACTTTATGAGCAGACAGTCGAGATAATGCACACAATAGACAACAAACTAGAACACGTCACTTTACACGTGAA
Source organism: Litoditis marina (assembly GCA_964036275.1). Taxonomy (NCBI): domain Eukaryota; kingdom Metazoa; phylum Nematoda; class Chromadorea; order Rhabditida; family Rhabditidae; genus Litoditis; species Litoditis marina. Next base: position 27,893,454 of record OZ038433.1, read on the forward strand.
CGCGTACTATGCTAATCAGCTTACATGTTAACAAACACAGACTACGAAACTAAATAGAAACTACTACACAACAGAATGCAAAAACAAAAATACGATTTTTGCGTAAATTATCGTTTTTGTTTGTTGTTTTGCAATTTCGCAAATTTTCCTTCTCCTTTATGTTGTGCAACATTGAATACCGGAAAGCTCATGTGTGAATATTACAGAATCGTGATGTTCTCTGTGTTTGCAAATGCAATGGAAGGTGATGCAATGTTTTCAAAAGGTAAGCATTTGCAAACTCGACATTTTTTCCTGGATTATAAACGATTCGGAATTGTAATAGTTGCTCGTGGATCTGAATTCTTGTCTGCAAACCACAATGGTTTGGTTGGTCATTTTTTTGGAATAATTGACATAATCATGCGAAAATGAACGATATTTTGGGTTTTATTCGATTGCAAGTTGTCGTGGCTGTGAGAATTTCTCATTGGAGTCTTCTTTCAGTTGTTATGATCATGATATTTGGATGAGAAAAAGACGCAATGTGTCAATGGATGTCGACTGAATATGGAACCGAAGCAAAGTCTGCCAATGCAGCGTGCACAAGACCGCCAAAGCGGTAGGATGTCGGAGCAATATAACACTCAAGGTTGGATTTGAATTTATTACTAGTTGTGAGTTGCGCGCAGCGCACCACAGTGATGAGTTTTAAATTTTTCTGTTCGTGTGCAAGTGCAAGTTGTGAGTGAACGGAAAACTGAGTGAAAGTGAAATTTTGGCCCGACAATTTTTTCACTTGTGACGCAATAAATAGACAAAGGAAATTTGGTGAAGATTCTTTCATTTCTCGTCGGATTCTCAGATTGCTAGATTCATGTGATGCTACGCAGAGGATAGTTTTGGTCTCATTCATATTTGATTAGTTGTAGGCACCTCGAAAGTATTGATTGTTGATCAGGATTTATCTCTCATTGATCGAGAAGTCATCAAAGCAAGCTCTAGTGAGTGCTCTACTGCGTGGTAGTATAGTAGCACCTCTGGTATTAGCAATGAGTGAGTGAAGTAGTAAGTGGAGCTTTTCTTTTTGGAAAATACTAATCTGTGGTGGTAATTCTACTTATTAGTTTGGAACTAAGCAGTCTTGAGCGAGGCGATCGATGATATCTGGGATCATTCGTTCATTTGCAAGAGACCAGGATATTGAGTGAAGCAAAGTCATAAACTGAAAACATAGTTCTATACATAGAATGGCAACCTTGTTTGAATTATTCTCCGGTCTAGTGATTTTTGCGGAGTTCGAGATAGTTTTGTTTGTGAGTCTTTGGATTAAAATGGATTGATTGGAAAATTCTAGTGATAGTGGAACTATTGTCGACTTCATCGTACTGTAAGGAAATGAGGGACCTCTAGCAACAATTATCGGATTTGTTGTCTAGTTGGAGTATTTTTTGAACGAGTAGTGGAGTCTTCGTATCGCAATGAAATGAGGGACCTTCTAGGCACAACATAGGTGTTGTCTAGTCGGAGTATTTCTTGTGAGAGTAGTGGTTTTATGGAAACACAATGAAATGAGGGACCGCTAGGAACAATATAGGATTTGTTGTCTAGTCGGAGTATTTCTTGTAAGAGTAGTGGTTTTATGGAAACACAATGAAATTAGGGACCGCTAGGAACAATATAGGATTTGATGTCTAGTCGGAGTATTTCTTGTGCGTATAGTAATCATCTTATTGTAAAGGAATGAGGGACCTCTAGGAACAATTATTGATGTGTTGTCTAGTGGAGTATTCCTTGTGCGTATGTAATCATCGTACTGTAAGGAAGTGAGGGACTGCTAGTTGCAATGCTTATTGTATTCTGGTAGAGTACGTCTTGTACGACTGGTGCAGTCTTCGTACTGTGAAGGAATGAGGGACCGCTGAAAACAGTTATTGATTCGTTGTCTAGTGGAGCATTTCTTGTGCGAGTATCATAGTGCTGTAATGAAATGAGGGACCTCCAGGCGTTATGTTTTATTGACGTCTGGTCGGAGTATTTCTTGCGCGAATAGGCAATTGAAAGTCTGGAAAGTCTGGATTTTCATTGGATGATTGGATATCAACAACTCGAACAAAATTTTGTGTCGGACTTTGCAACTGATGTACAATTTTCTTGGCAACTTAGTGGTATAACTAGCAACTTGGAGCTAACTGTGTGACTAACATGCTAACTCTGAACTTATGAGAAATTTGCATGTGAATAATAATACTGATATTATCCTGCTAACTGGATGAGATTTGAATTGATGTGGAGTGTAAGTGCTTCTTTTGCAGTTTTTGCAAGGAAACGGAATGAGAGGTGATATTTATCTCAGTGGTATACTAATGTGAGTGAGTGGATCTGGTAACTACCACTTGGTGCAATTTCGTGTGCGAAGCATTCTATCAAAACTGAATCTGTTTGACAAAGCCTTGATGGAAAGAGATTGATCACCTCTTACTGATATGAGCAAGTGAGAGCAAGTAGTCTGATTCCTTTGATGGGTGACTTCACATGCGATCGCTTCATCCTTGATTAACTACGCGACAGAAATGAATGAAAGGAAATGCGAGAGAAAGAGATAAAAGAAGGCGTTTACTTTGGTTTGAGGTGATATCTTTCCCCACTGTGAATTTAGATTGGAATGGATTGCAACTGCGGCTGCTGGGTCTCTTTGCTGGTTCGACGTCGTGGCGGAGGCTGCTCGCGGATCTCTCGCAGATGTCAACATCACTATCAAGGCCGTCGTATGTTCCAATATGTATCGTTACCTTCAAGATCTACCATGTTAACTAGTTTGTTTATAATTTATATTTAATACTATTTCTACTTTGTTTGTATCACTACTCGAGTTTGTATGTGTGAGCAATAGCAAGTAGATATTAGCCATAGGTGCTCTTAACGGGAGTGATTTCTTGGTGTTCAAGTGACGTGTCGCGGAGAGCGACGCTGTTTTCTCTGTGTCTGAATTTCCATGCATCTGCAAGTACGCAAACGAGTTTTACTCGGCGCTTTTACGGTGAATACTGGCGCACTTCTAGTGCATGCCTATAAAAAGGCGAGCTAGAGTTCATTAGCAAGTTCCAGCTCTCGCGTCACCCTTTTCGCTCCTTTATTTTGTCGTTTCTAACTTGTGTTTGGTCTACTGGTCCTACACATTGTGAATATACAATCTAACATGTGAGGATAACATGTAAGTGGCAAAATGATCTACTCTTGCAACTAAATAGTGATGATGATACAATACAAAGGTAACTGAGCATCTTGTAAGTAGCAGCTAAGCAATAGAATAGATTGTACCAATTATGATTGTAATGTATATTTATTATGCTCTAGTAAATATATATAAACTTCGTTCTGTTAAATATGATTCACACACTACGCGAGTTGGAAATGGTTGGAAATTCTGCTGTGTCCATAAATACGATGGTATCGCCCAGCCGTGTGTACAAAACAACTACCACTGAACCACCAATGCATGGGACAGTCGGTTCTCTTAGTAATAAAAGGCTGACTTGTCCAACTTTTGCCTTCACCACCTTTTGGCAATCAATACACACTGTGCTGGCGCAAAATCTTGGAAAACCCGCTTTCGAATTTAGATCAGGTTGTTTTATTTGAACAAAGAGTTCGAAGTTTATTCCAATTTCAAATTTCCATTTCCCTTTTGAATATCATTCTTTGTTCTCAAACTTGAAATGTCTAGAGCAATTTTTGACACACTCTCACGTCACTCAGAATTCAAAGAGCAAACAAGCGAAAAACATTTTACTTGTCAAATTGTGAAAAACCACCTACCATGTTAAATGGTGGAAGGCAGTGGGGCGATTTTGTCAAACCAACTCTAGGGAAACACGCTTTCGAATTTAGATCAGGTTATTTTGTTTGAACACATATAATTGTGTCACTGGGACTTTTGAATGATGGTATTATTAGTTAATGTGCTCAGTAAGAGATGTACCCAAAATCATTTTGACTCTGATTCAAGACGGTTTTGGGTTTTCGCAGAGGGTTGGGTCATCATCAGTTGAACCCCTCTGAGAAAATGATAACAGGACGAAAATACTTACTGACCGTCTTCTAGCGGAGAATTGAGAAAAATGAACATTGCTCTTACTTCATTGCACATTTCAAGCTCGAAACCTGATATACGTGTTTCCAACTAGAGTTACCGAGAATCGGAAAAAAAAGTGAACAGTGACGTGAAACAACAACAGAACAGCAGAACGAAGGGTGCAATGACAAAGTGCCCGGTCTCATTATAATGCTCACTTCACGTGATCTATTTTCAACTTGTAGTATAACACGCTTGTGCGCGTATGCTTGAAAATCCCGGCACCTTCAATCCTATCCTGCGTCTCCTCGAGCATACTCTTTTTCTCTGCTCTTTCATCCCGCCGGGATAGGAATGGCGCGAAATAGGCAGATCGAGAGACGCAGAATGGGGTGAAGGTACCGGGATCTTCAAGAATACGAACTCTAGAGTGTTCCTTCATCTATATACATGTGATTTCAACCTCTGCAAGGATGAATCTATTATATTCATCATCATAATTAACATTACCGACAGAGGATCGATTGAATTGTTTTTATATCTATTTTTGACGTCCGAACACGACCACGCTGTTCGCAGATTTATTGAAAGCCCTTTACTTGATCACTTCTGATGACATTTAACACGTGGAAAATCATACCCCAAGTAAACAAAATCAAAATGATACATTTTTGTCAACAAAGCCAGTGAATACGGATCCTCTAGCAACTGGGAGTTGACTGCTTTTCGAACAGCTGATCCACGTGTCGTATGGGGTGTTGTCCGTTCTGAAAACAAAACATCCATCATTATACTATGATTCACATTTGTGAATCCCTGCAGTTTGCTGTCGGATAACCAAAATAATGTTTTGATTTTATATTTTAGGGTCGTGCAGAAAAACCCTGACTCGTTGTATACTTTGTTTTACACGCACTTAGACCCGATTTTCGAATGACCATTTCTCAGAGGAAACGAGTATTCTACAAACTTTTATTTTCGTGTTTTATAGAACATATCAACACCCCTAACAGATATTTTCACTTTTCTCGAAAACTCCAAAGTGAAGAAAAATACCCTGGAGTATAGACCGAAACTATAGTAGTAGAGAACAGAATATGAAACGGTCGCTCATAGCTCCGGAGAAAGAGGGAAACATAAGTAAGAAACGCACTATTAACTTCCTGCTCAATCTTGTACATGTGGTTTTCCTCGACGCCGCTGTCTCTCAGAATGTCCAGAATATCCTTCACCATTTTATTATGTTTGTTGCCGCTGCCTCCATATCTTACCAGTTTGTAGTCAGCAAATCGAGTGGAGAATGCACAGTGCCTGCAATAAAACATTTACTTTTGACATGAGAGTGTTTGGTCTTCATTTCCTCTACAAGCACAGCAAAAAGCCAAATTGTTTAGGCAATGTGGGGATCGTTCAATATTTTTTGGGCAGATAAGAGAGTATGTAATGTGCATTAGCAGGACTAGTTATTGTGAAACGGGTTTGTAGATAGCAAAAAATTAACAGTCGCTTTATACTTTCATTTCGAGGTATTGAATGAAGGCGAACAGGGACGTCCCGCCAAAGTTGCGGTATAGTCTATTTAGTTTCGAACTGGACTCCGTTTACTGCATGAAAATAGTGGCGGAGCTTATGGCTTGGCAACTAGTCAAACACTCCTGCAATGATTTCGTGTGTTCAAAATGACAATGGCTTGGGAGGATTGAATCTACGAAAATGGACAGCCACCTGTCTGAAACCAGCGCCTTGAACCACTCGGCCATTCGGGTTGTTGGAAGCGCGGCCGGGAGAACGATCTATTTATGACTATCGCGGATCAAAACTTGAGTAAATTTGATAATTGTGATTAGTCGAGAATATAATCTCTCATACAAACACCAGAAGCAAAAAAGATATCGTACTAAAGAATAATTGTATGCGTAGAATAAACGTTCATTTGACTGTTCGAATAATAATTTATTGTGTTTTGATCTACTTATATGACCAACTGGCGCTCTGCACACGCAACGCGAGAGATGACAGGAATGCTACGCTTTTGATAGATACGAGTCCAGTTAGGAACTACACAGACTATACGCCGGTCTTCTGCGTGCACGCACCGCTTGCCGAAACCCGCTGCTCACAAAATCGACCGTCGGTTTTTCATAGTTTGACCCGAGTTTCGAGTTCAACAGCGATTCATTAATTGATACTCACCAGGTCTGAGGTGCGAAATGGTGGTCCTCCAGGCTGTGATATCGCAGGTCGCGGTCACCGCTCAAATAGGCTGCATACCGACTGTACTGTTTTTCCAAAAAACATCGCATGTCTAAGCCACACCCATAGCAGCGAGTTTCCCTGGAATTGAACTCAATCCAGTACTCATAAACATACGGGCTTTTCATTCCAACCTGCGTCTTCTTAAACAAACACTCATTATGTTTGGTCACATCTTGCCGGGATTCCGGATACGAATGGCGCGAAACAGTGCGCCAACCAGAGACGCATGATGATGCTGGTGTTCCTGTGTACTCAGGTAGTAGTAGCGAATTGAAATATTGGCGATGTAAATGTATGTGCAAGTTGATCAAGGGGATCATGTGATGCGTACTTCAGTTTTTGCATTGATTGGTCAAAGTTCAACCTATAAGTTGTTTAATATTATTCATTTAATTTTGGGGGAAATGATCATTCATATACACTGTGAAATGTGTTTCATGCTGCTCCTGTTCAATTCTGAGGAGTATGTTCCATCTCTGCTTGTTTTCAGAACCATCATCGATGTTTTAATTAACTACCCAAGTCTATAGGTTTGGTGAAATTACTCAATGCAAACATTGCAAAATGCATTGTTTATATCAAAGGAGAAAGTAAAATATGGTCTGGCAGTAATTTTCTACTCGAAACTTTATTCACCAGACCAGCTTTAAAACTAGTTAACGAACTCTTGACAAACGTGAGCAAAACCACTAAGGAACCGCTCGACCGGGTCCCGAACCACGGCAAAGTTGGTGTAGTTGGATTTCAGAATATGGTCGACAGCGTCAATTGAGCCAAACCAGTTCTTGCGACTACAATACCTGAAACAATTATGAGATTGTCAGTATACTGATAGCCGATTTGTAGTTAGACGTCGACACCCCACACCTAAAAAACTTGTACAGTGATGGATCGGATTCAAGCCACACACTACTATCACAGCGGAATAGGGATAGTGTTTGTTTCTATTGGAACACGGATATATAGTGGTAGACCATTTCAAATGAGCGGAGAGCACAGCGCGTAAATTTTGGACAGAGAATTCATTTCACAGGAATCGAACCCGTGGCTAGTAGGATTGTAGTACCGCCACACTGTCACTGCGCTAAATGGGCCAACCTCTGTAATGCTCGGGAAAAATAGATATGTGAACAACTCTAGGTATTGAACGAAATGAAAGCACTCCTAGTAAGGAATTATGACGGTAGATTTAAAATGTTTCAAGATAGTTAATAAAAAATAGTACAGTAGTTAAAACATTTGTTCGGAAATTTTCAACTTCTTGAAAATGTTTTATGAAAAAAAAGGCTCCCATTTACATATTTCTTTTGTTCTTATATTTTTGCTATGGCTTGACAATAATAGTTTTGAATGATGGGGCTTATTTAAAAATAATTAACCAACACTAAATTAAAAATAGAATGTGAAAGCACAATGCATTGGCAGAACTTCCAAAAATGGTATTGATTGATGCCATCTGCGCGCCCCTGCTATAGGATTTGTCAAACCGTTGTGGACACCGTACCATCGATTATGTATGGGACGGGGTTTGGTGAGCGGCCAGTTCGTCTGCGTATCATTGATCTACACACTCTCTCAACTGCTGGCAGATAATCAACGACCGTTCGCCCCGCATCGCTCAATCAATCAAACCCTCTGCTGTCTTTATGGGGAAAATGGCGACTATAACACCCAGTCAACTTATGACACCGTCTTTTCACCCGATTATCCGTGGTCCACGACTATATAGTGAGTGCCAAACCAATAAATTGCTGTCTCTCGCCGGAATCGAACCTTCGAGCAAAATATCCGTAGCAGGGCGGTAACCACTGCACTGTTAGTGCACATAACCAAACAAGCTCCGGAATCAAAGACTTCTGTGCGTACACAGCGGAAAGAGGGATATACAGTACCCATTCGCTTTTCCGTTGGCGACGACTATAATCACTTTTACCGCCGTGTTCAGATTTGCTGTCCTTGAAGTAGGCATGTGCAATTTTCGACCAACTGTGACTGTAGTATGTAGTATAAACCCTTAAAAAATTATCCTGTCGCTGTTGTGCACGGGTAGATCTCCGATAACTACTGGAGATGCCTCTACCGATGGAACCATCTAGATCGGAACGAAGTAGCAAATTGAAATAGTTCACCTTTAACCCCTGAATTGCAAAAGTGATCTATGAAGTTTAACCATCTTACCCACAATTTTTCTTTCAGTTGTACTGATATCCTATATTATATTGGAATGTAAGTCAATTTCAAAAAAAACGGTATGAACGTTTTGTTGGTACACTGCCTGAATACACATCTAGAAAGACGTGATGCTTACGTACTTGTGTCGCCAATTCAGTTCTGCCATGGAGATGTTTCGTCTCATGAATTCATCTGGATCGTAGAGAAGACAAAAGATACCAGCTCTCATTGTGGATAAATTTTTCGGTATCAGACACGTGGCTAACTGGTACTTGACTGCAGCCTAGAAAATGTAGTAGTCCAAATTCGCACGCCACAAACTAAACTTAGCCTTCAATTAGTAAAAAGTGGGGGACCAGGAAGTGTGTGAGTTCTGTTCGGTTTCACCGTTTTCAGCAAAAAGTGAACAATACGAGGTATAGGAGTGTGCAACAAAAATACATAGGTTTGAACAACGGTTCACAACGTACGTACGTCAAACCACTCTCACACTCACGCTAAAATCAGGATTTGTGTAATAAATGTTTTTGTGAACCGTTGTGCAAACCTATGTATTTTTGTTGCACACTCCTATACCTCGTATTGTTCACTTTTTGCTGAAAACGGTGAAACCGAACAGAACTCACACACTTCCTGGTCCCCCACTTTTTACTAATTGTTCTCTTTTTGCTAGTTGTACTAGTATAATCACTCGTAGATCAGAACAATCAGAATGAAATTTGAAAAATGGTGACTATAAAACTTCTTGATAACTGGGCGAAGTCTCGACTTCTCAAACGGTGTCATGCTTTCTCAAAATATTTTCGGCGTCAATTGACCTCTAAAATTGGCGTGGTTGGCAAAACTAGTGAAAAACCGTATTTTTTTTGCCTATTTTATTCAAATCTGAGCTTTGTGAAAGATCTGAGTCTTTACAGTACAAACCAAGCATTTACTGATTTGGCGCCAACGGGCGCCAGCGTTTGGCGCCAATAATCATGCATGTTATACTTCACTTGATGAAAACAACTGGAACAAAGGGCTTTGACCAATTAGCACACTTTCCGACGATTTTCTGTTCGGAAACAATGTTTTCAATTTTGGCGCCAATTGGCGGTTAAACGGGCTTTTCGGCGCCAAGTGTCGAAAAATCGTAGTTATCCAAACCGCTTGTCATCTAAATGTATAGTTCTGACCTCTGTGAACGAATCCGGTCGTTACCCTCTTCGCTAGCGTCGGTCTCATTTGGCGCCAATAGGCGCCCGCGTTTGGCGCCATTTAAAGTTCAAAGTACCATGTTATGAAGAATAGGTTAAACTTACTATTATGACCTCTGTGCGAAACTTCGAACATTTTTACTCATGGGAACACATATTTCCCAGCTCTTGGCGCCATCTGGCGCCAGTGCCAAGAGTCAGACATAACGTGACATCGCCAAACTTCTGGGACCGCGCTAATTCTGGGGTTTACACATGTGTGCCAAATTTCAGCCAAATCGGCCCAGGAATTAAAAAAATAATTTTCTATGCGGACATCGGACGAGCGACGAGGGACGAGGGACGAGGGACGAGGGACAACGGAAATTTTCATAACGACACGAGACCACAACTTTTTTCAAACTCCACCGATTTTCCTAATTTTATCACACAACATGTATTCAATAGATGGCTAGCTCTCTCTTTATTTAAATTCCGAAAAAATGTATTATTCGAAGACTTCTGGGGTTTGAAAGCTAAAAACGGGTGCGCAATGGCCAAACCAAACACAACTCACACGCAGCGCTTCGCGCTGCGCGCGATATGAGACAATATACTAGACGAAATCACAAATGGTTAATCTGAAAAATCCCGGATATTCATAAAGTGAGTTGTCTTCTCGATAAAAAACGCACAAAGTACATCTCATTGTAGTTAATGAAGGCCGGCAGCTCATCCAGCTCCGAAATATTCCACGGATCATGCTTGTCCGAATCGATTGCTACCGAGGGTGCTTCTAAAATGATCGTACTTTGCGATTATATAATTCTCATGCTCGTTCTATCGCGTCAATCAGCGATCCACTTTTGTAGCAACCTCGATGAGGGAGTGTACAGGTCAGAAAGACGCAGAATATCTTCTAAATATCGCCCGCGCCCTTATTAATTATTCAATGATTTGACAAGGGTGAAAATGGTTGTCTTGCTTGTTGAAATAGCCATAACACGTTGAAGAGCAACTGTTTCTCTGGCACGCTTCCCAATTCCATCCGGTAAATGTGAAGGACGAGCATATTTCTCGTAAGCCAGAAGTGGCCACTCATGAATGCTTTTGAACTATCCAAGCTGTTTCTCAACATTGAAAACTGATTCTACAGAATCAGAGTTGCCTAATATGGCAACCTAGAAAATGTAGTAGTCGAGCTTTGCGCGTCACAAACTACACTTCGCATATCAGACACTATATATAGCTAGACGAACTCTCAAATTGTTCGTCTGCTTCTGGTGCTAGAGGTTAAAAATGGCAAAAAGTACTTAAAAAAGCTGTGTACATTACATATGTGATGGTATGCTGATAACTGCCTAGTAGTGAAATTACATGAATGATTGATAATGTAAATGTGTGCTGGCGGCGTAGCAATTTCTACAAAAGTTCATGAGATCACCTCATGAGATGTTGGCACGAGTTATTTATGAGATTATATTGATTGCTATGCTACAACATTAGGAGTTTACGAGTAGCTCATGAGGCATCTCATGAGAAACTCACATGAACTTCTCATGAGAAACTCATATGAACTTCTCATGAGGTTGGGCGGTTTGCTACGCCGCCAGGTGATCGAAATGTAAATTCAGCAGGGACATACCAACGTGCACCGTCTGGAACTACTCACCAACCAACGAGTCGGCTGTCGGTGTACTTGTCGGATATATGAAGTAGATCACAACTACCGTCGACGACACCAACACCGCTCGGCATATATTCACCAACTTCATTCGAGTGGCACAGTATCCTAAAAAGATAAAACACTTGGATTCATCAATAAGTGAGGGATCTACATGGAATATGTGTGTGAGCCAGTACAGGAAGGTACATTCTCGTAGAAACAGTTCAACAAAAAGGTATGGAAAGCGTTTCGTTGTCACAAAGAGTGATCCAAAATAAAATTGGCGTTAGGAAGTGGTCATGGAAAAGTTGGAACGTATACTATAGGACTCTTAGTAGAAATAGTGTGCACCAGAAGAAACAATTTTGAACCATTAAATTATAAGAAAACTAGGAAGTTGAAACTACTATACAAAACCACGATGCTCGTGTAAACAAGCTCAACTTACTGGTGATATCAGGCTACTTTAGTAATTTATGAAAGAAAAAAGTCCAAAGGAGAGAGGAATGAAAAGAGGGAAGAGAATGAGAGATAAATTTATTTGCACTGTGCAAATTCCTAGATTGTCTATTACAAACATTAGTTACCTTGACATTTCGGGCAATTACCATATGTCAGACAGGATGCCCTCATCAGTAGATGACCTGTTATAGTCAACCTAGTGAGATTATTTTAAGAAATTGAGTTAGAAGATGTAAAAAGAGTCCATTCACACTTACACAAGAGAAAAATGATGACCAGTGAGTCAGCTGAGTGCAAGAGGAGGGTCAGAAAATGGACAGACAATTATTGATCGAACTGTTCGCTGGATCAAAAGTTTACGTCACTGCATCTAATAATCTAGTAAACAGTTGCAAGTCAATTGCATACTTACTTGTGATAAATGGTTTATCAGCAATTACTTTATAAAAGCGTCTAAAAATCAACATTTTAGGCCAACCATTTTTAAAATAAAAACTAGCCAGCTGTTTTGCTCTTGCTAAGAAATCTTCATAGTCAGAACAAGCACGTGTTATTCATATTATTTCGCCAGTAATTGTATTCAAACCAATTCTACTATCGATATTCGAAAAGTAGTTTGGATATCTTATAACGTCAAACTTAAAGAGATCAGTTTTATCAAATAGAGATACTTTAATCTGGGGAATTGTCACAGTGATATCCAAATCGAGAAACTCGCAATTTCTTTTCAATTCCGCTGTTGCTTCCAAACTCAATGGAGAGTCATAGATTTGAGCTAAATCTGCTTTGAAATTATCGGATACATCGGAAATATGTAACAGATCATCGATATATCGATATGTATAATTGTACTTTCGTGCGAAATGTTGCCCTCGTGTTTCTAAAACTGATTTGATAAACTTGTACTCCATGTAGCTAAGAGTCAGGTCGGCTATTTGTGGTGAGCAGCTGGCACCTTGTGGAATACCACATCTTTGTCTATAAACCTTGTTACCGTATACAGCAACCTTATCCCGCCTCAAGACGATTGCCTAGAGGTTTTGTTTGCAGGAAACAATTGTTGTTTTCCAATATTGTTTTATGATTGTATGTACAAATGTGAACTTCTTAGTAAGGTTTACAAGTTTCTAAAGTTACTTACAACTTTTTAATTAACCAAGAAAACCTAAATATCAGCTAAATTCAAAGGATTGGCTCAGGTTTGAAGGGTAGATTAGGCGAATGATCTGAAAATAAAGTTCTTATAGGGTAACTTGATGCGCTTCTAGGTTAATTTCAGGTCACGTGTTATCAAGTGAAACACGTGAGATGCTTTTTTGTCGACCAGAACCGAGATTTTTTTTGAAGCCTGAATTAGAAGTTTTATTGGTGGTCGACGGTTGTGTGGGTTTGTGAGTTTCATTATCGGTACTGAGTAATATTTGTGAAACTTTGTGCAATTTTCAATTAAGCGAGGTTAGCCTTTCTCTCTTAATATCATATATCCGAGCCCCACATTTTCCGTTTTCACTGTTCATGTAAGCCCCACTGTCCCCTTTTTTCCTTTCTCACTGTCTATGTAAGCCCCGTTGTTCCCCTTTTCACTGTCTATGTAAACTACACGGTCTATGTGGGCTCCACAATCCCCATTCTGAATGTCTATGATAGCCGCACTGTCTATGTAAGCCCCACTGTTACCATCTTCACTGTCTATGTGAGCCCCACTGTTCCCGTCATTACTGTCGATGTGAGACCCACTCTTCCCATTTTTCACTGGTAATGAAAGCCGCACTGTAAATGTTTGCCCCACTGTTCCCATATTTACTGTCTATGTAAGCCCCACTGTTCTCATCTTCACTGTCTATGTAAGCCCCACTCTTTCCATTTTTCACTGTCTATGTAGGCTCCATCGTTCCTCCTTTCAATGTCTGTGTAAGCCCCACTGTCTATCTGAGCCCCACCTTTCCCATTTCCACTTTCTATGTGAGCCCCACTGTCTTCATTTCCACTTTCTATGTAAGCCCCACTGTCTTCATTTCCACTGTCTATGTGAGCCCCACTGTTCCCATTTTCACTGTCTATGTAAACCCCACTGTTTCCGTTTTCACTGTCAATGCAAACCCCCTTGTTCAAATTCTCACTGTTCATGTAAACCCCACTGTCCTCGTCTTATTTGTCAATGTAAGCCCCACTGTTCCTACTTTTGCTGTGTGTGTGTGTGGATACTTCCCGATCGGTTGTTAAGGAAATTGTTCTCGCGTGTTAAGGAGAATCATTGCGCTCTATTTTGCAGAGAGTCTTTGCGTTCAATGTTGAAAGGTGCTTGCGCTTGACGACTTTGAGAATCTAAAAAAAACATCTTGACGCGACCACCGGCCTAGGCTCAAACAAGGGAGGCGGAGGCGGCTTTAGCCGCCGGCTACCTTTCTTGTCTCTATATAAGACGCTCCAATCTAAATGGTTTTGGAAATCAGGAAATCCTTGTGATTTCATGAAATTTTTAGGATGAGACTTTTAACCATCGAAGAGTTATCACTTTTTTTAAATTATTTCTGATTGGACATCGGGTAGTCCCCATTTATTTGAAGTTTAAACTAAAAACCAAACGATCGAATCGCTGTGTCCCGATTCAGGAAATTGAAAAAAAGTATGTCACAAAAAATTGCAGTTTTCACAAATCTCTCAAAAAATTGTGTCACAATTTTTCACACTTCAATTTTTTGGGCACAATTTTTCACACTTCAATTTTTTGGGCCCAATTTTTCACACTACAATTTTTTGGGCACATTTTTTCACTTTTCCAAATATTGTACATGTTCCAGCAAGAGAGGTTATTACTGAACCACTCGCGCGATACTAATGTTTCCTTCCATACCCCCCTGACTGCGCCGTATCTAGTATTGGCGATTAGAGCAATGAGACGCAGAGAAACGAGCGCGCATTGAGGGCATCGCCCAATTAGAGAAAGAGACGCAGAGAAGAAACAGGCGAGACAGATCCGCAGTATTGAAACCATAACAAGATACGGATCATTGAGAGCTGTGTCAAAGAGTATCATAGCATTATCGCGCGAGAGACATACAAAGTGCAAAGTACCTCTCTTTAGAGAAACAAATGTGTCACAATTTTTCACACTTAAATTTTTTGGGCCCAATTTTTCATACTACAATTTTTTGGGCACATTTTTTCACACTGTTTTCAACTACGAAAACGTGTGTTATAATGTTCTGAAAGGAAAATAATTGTGGCAGAGGATTTCGAAACATACAAATATTCGGTTGTTTTATCTGCGCTCCAAATGAGAGCGACACAAGAATTAGAAGAATTGGACATTTCAGAAAAAATATGGGACAAGTCTGATGATGCACAATATTTTGAGGTTTTCCAAGAAATTATCTAAAATGGAAACCATTTAGATTGGAGCGTCTTATATATAACAAGGTAGGTCGCCGGCGGCTAAAGCCGCCTCCGCCTCCCTTGTTTTTATTCCGGGCTGGCGAGAGCTTCCAAATATATTTGGCTTCACTTTCAGTCCATTTACCTAAATTAAGAGAAGAGGAGGGAACTGAACATTTTGTAACACATGACCCGAATTTTTTTTGGGGCGCGGGAGCTCTCCCTAACATAAGGTGCTGGATATCAATCTAACATAGGGCACAGGAGTTCTCTTTAACATAGGGCGCGAGACCTCTCCTTATCATAGGGCGCGAAACCTCTCCTTAACATAGAGCACGGAAGCGCTTCTTCAAATAGGGCGCGGGAGCTCTCCTTAACTGAGAGCATGGAATATCTCTCTAGCATATGGCGCGAGAGTTCTCTTTAACATAGAGCGCGGAAACTCTCCTTAACATAGGGCGCGGCAGCCCTCCTTAACTGAGAGCGTGAAATATCGCTCTAGCATATGGCGCGAGAGTTCTCTCTAACATAGAGCGCGAAAACTCTCCTTAACATAGGGCGCGAGAGCTCTCCTTAACTGAGAGCGCGGAATATCTCTCTAGCATATGGCGCGAGAGTTCTCTCTAGCATAGAGCGCGAAAACTCTCCTTAACATAGGGCGCGGGAGCTCTTCTTGACTGAGAGCGTGGAATATCTCTCTAGCATATGGCGCGAGAGTTCTCTCTAACATAGAGCGCGGAAACTCTCCTTAACATAGGGCGCGAGAGCTCTCCTTAACTGAGAGCGTGAAATATCTCTCTAGCATATGGCGCGAGAGTTCTCTCTAACATAGAGCGCGGAAATTCTCCTTAACATAGGGCGCGGGAGCTCTCCTTGACTGAGAGCGTGGAATATCTCTCTAGCATATGGCGCGAGAGTTCTCTCTAACATAGAGCGCGGAACTTCTTCCTAGCATAGGGCGCGGGAGTTTCTCTCAATATTAAACGCGGACCTTCTCCCTAACATAGGGCGCGAGGGTTTCACTTAACATAGAGAGAGGCGAAAATTCTATTTAACAAACGCGAGATTCTTCTCTGGAAATTATGATCCACCCTTCCCACACTACTGCCAATGAGAAATGGAATGCATCTAGCTCACGTTCGCTCACGGCTTTTCTCAGTTTTCAACCACAAGTGCATTTGCTTCAGTTTTTTCTCATTTCTCGACTAAAAGTGCAGCAAAAAGGGTTTACACAAACAAACAAACAAACCAAATAGACGAATTATAGAAATGGACAAGGAAGGTACCCCGGGCTACGCCCGGGTCCCTCCCTTGATGAGTCTAGGTCGGTGGTTGCGTCGAGAAGTTTCTTCTTTATTAGCGTCTCCGGAAAGTAATCGAGCGCGATAGTTCTCGTTTACGTAGAGCGCAGGACTCCACCCTCACATAGAGCGCGGTAGTTCTCCTTAACATAGAGCGCGGTAGTTCTCCTTAACATAGAGCGCGGGAGTTCTCCTTAACATAGAGCGCAGGACTTCTCCCTAACGTAGAGCGTGGTAGTTCTCCTCAACATAGAGCGCGGGAGTTTTCCCTAACATAGAGCGCGGGAGTTTTCCCTAACATAGAGAGCGGTAGTTCTCCTCAACATAGAGCGCGGTAGTTCTCCTGAACATAGAGTGCGGGAGTTCTCCCTAACATAGAGCGCGGAATATATCCCTAAAATAGATCGCGAGAGTCCTCCCTAACATAGAGGGCGAGAACTCTCCTTCACTTAGAGCGCGAAACTTTTCCCTAACATATAGAGCGAGACCTCTCCCTAACATACAGCGCAATACTTTTCTCTCAACATAGAGTGCGTTATCTCTTTCTAATATAGCGAGACCTCTCTCTAACATAGAGAGCAAGACCTCTCCCTAACATAGAGCGCGACATCTCTCTCTAACATAGAGCGCGGGAAAGTGACCCATAACAACCATCAGTTTCAAAATAGCAAAACCCGAGAACAACACAGTAAAACAATCTTTTTGTCTACTATTTTGAGATGAGGGACGTCTTCTTTTGTCTTCTTCTTGCCAGGAGCATCCGGCAGGTAACAGGAGCCCCAGTGGCTCCTACAGCAGAACTCCGGTCCATCCATCAGCGATCCATTCCATGGCCGCAGATCCAGTCCAAAGCGGGCATCCTCCGGGCGAACAGAACGTTCGAATGGCTCTCTCCCTTCCCGCCGCGCTTTTATACCAATTTTCTTACCTGTTAAGCCATTCCTGTTAACCGTGACGGCGTGAAACTCGTCTATCCTGTTTAGAGAAATTTTCTATTGCCAAATTCCAGCAACAGCCGGTTGGGAAAAATGAAATCACACGTTCTCTCACGTCTTCCAGCTTCCCAGCTTGCTTCACTTGCTTCACCCCATTTTCGACCAAAAGTGCAATAGTGAAGCAAAATCGGACACACACACACACCAAACTACGCAAATATATAAATAGATTCCCTTGCTTGGTCTGTTTGAAACTTTTTTCTGCACTTTTGGTCGAAAAATGGTGAGGAAACTGAGGCAAGCTGGGTGAGGCAGATGGCGTGAGCAAACGTGTGATTTCATTTTTCCCAACCGGCTGTTGCTGGGATTTGGCAATAGAAAATTTCTCTAAACAGGATAGACGAGTTTCACGCCGTCACGGTTAACAGGAATGGCTCAACGGGGTAGGAAAGTGGGTATAAAAGCACGGCGGAAATGGGGGAGAGCCATTCGAACGCTCTGTTCGCTCTGAGGATGCCTGCTCTGGAATGGAGCTGCTGCCGTGAATTTGATGGATGGTTGGAAGTGCTGCTGTAAAGGCCACTGGGGCTCCCTACTTCCTGGATGCTGCTCATAAGGTAGAAAAGAAGACTCTCTACACATCAAAAATAGTAGACAAAAAGAGATTTTTCAATTCTGTTGTTCTCATGTTTCCGCGCCCGATGTTAGAAAATAGTCTCGCGCTCTATTTTAGAGAGAGAGAGAGAGAGAGAGAGAGAGAGAGAGAGAGAGAGAGAGAGAGAGAGAGAGAGAGATAAGAGAGAGAGCGAGCGAGAGAGAGAGAGAGAAATCGCGCCCTATGTTAGAAAATAGTCTCGCGCTCTATGTTAGGGGGGGGGGGGATCTCCCGGGCCCTATGTTAAAGAAAGGACTCACGTTCTATGTTAGGGGGGGATTTCCCGAGCTCTATTTTAGAGAGAGGGCTCGCGCTCTATGTTAGAGAGAGAGAGAGAGAGAGAGAGAAATCGCACCCTATGTTAGAGAAAGGTTTTGCGCTCTACGTTAGAGAAAGGTCTTGCAATCCATGCCAGAGAGAGATCTCGCGCTCTATGCCAGAGAGAGGTCTCGCGCTCTATGTTAGAGAGAGGACTCGCGCTCTATGTTAGATAGAAGACTCGCCCTCGATGTTAAAAATATGACTCGCGTTCTGTAGAGGTCTCGCACCCTAAGTTAGTGAGAGGTCTCGCAATCAAGGACACCTTCTGTGCTATGTTAAGGAGAGCTTTCGCGGTTCATTTCAGAAAAAAATAGGGCTAGGAAGCTCTCGCCAGCCCGGAATAAAAACAAGGGAGGCGGAGGCGGCTTTAGCCGCCGGCGACCTACCTTGTCCATTTATATATTTGCGTTGTTTGGTCTGTCGGTGTGTGTGTCCGGAATTCCTTCACTATTGCACTTTTAGCCGGAAAATGGGCGAATTCCTTCACTATTGCACTTTCTAACTGGGAAGGCGTGGACGGCGTGCTTTTTGCTTTTCATTTTCAATTGGTAGTGAGATGGGGAGTGGTGGATCTCTATTTCGTTTTCCCGGATAGAGAATAGAAATGAGATTACGTGAGCCGTTCAAACGCGGCAATTTTGGAAAAAGCCATTTTGTTTTACTGGCGACTTGGGAGGCGGCTGGGATGCATTGAAATAGGTATTTGTCGTTTATTTTTGGTTTTTTATCTATCTTTCTCTCTGTTTTTCATTCCTTTATCCAACTATCCTGCTTTTTTACTCTTTTTCTCATATGCCCTATGTAGTACAAAACTGTTGCGGTCTATGTGAGAGAGAAATTTCGCGCTCTATGTAAGTGAGAACTGTCGTGCCCTCTGTCAAGAAAAATTATGAGAAGATGAGAGAGAGAGAGAGCCTCCACGATAGGACCATGGTAGGCATGGCCAAGCCTCCCTAAGCCAGCAGCCCTGGTGAAACTACACTCGCTTCCTGTGAGCAGGGAACGGTCTCCCGCTCACTTGGATTAACGACCTAACGTACGACCCATCACTAGTCCTCGAACGCACAAACGATTTCAGCAGCGTATGTAATTTTCTAGATCTAGAACTCAAATTGGAAAACAATACTCTATCCACTACGTTATATAATAAAACCGATGATTATGACTTTAAAGTTTTAAAGTATCCAAATATAAAATCCAACATACATAATAGTATTGCTAATAACACTATAACGGGAGAAATTATTCGGTTTTCTAGATGCTGTAGCAAAACGGAAGACTTTAAAAAACGAAGCAAAGAACTAAGGATAAGATACTTGGAAAACGGTTTTAGCCCTACCTATGTAGATAAAAACATTACTAAAACTATATTAAAAAAGAAAAACATAACAATTAAATACAACCTAGATAGTCTAGATAAACTAAAGATATTCATCAACACTCTGCAGTAGATAAGACCAAACTACAGACCATACGACACTTGACCTGACCCAACACTAGTATAAAAGGATGTCTGGACAGAAGACAGCCACATTCACCACACCACTCGCCTTCTCTAAGTTTATTTAGAATAGAAAACATTACGCGCGCATTATCTTAGACAGATAATAAATAATTAATCAGTTTTTATTGTTTATGTTTATTTTAGTTTCTTATTTAAGTTACTTTGTGTATTTATTAGTTTATTATTTTGCGGTAGTAATCTGGTTAGGTCTAACTGATGAGTCAGATGATTCACAACTTCGCATCCCTATAAGTGCAGCCCCACTAACCAAGATAGCGAATTCCCGTCCAATATTAGACTTAGGGGCGAAATTGGACGGAAATTCACATTTAACCACATGTAAGATTATACAAAATATTAACTCACTCTGTAAAACTTTCTCACCTTTTCTCTTTTCATTTATCTCTCTCTCTCTCTCTCTCTCTCTCTCTCATCTTCTCATAATTTTTCTTGACAGAGGGCACGACAGTTCTCACTTACATAGAGCGCGAAATTTCTCTCTCACATAGACCGCAACAGTTTTGTACTACATAGGGCATATGAGAAAAAGAGTAAAAAAGCAGGATAGTTGGATAAAGGAATGAAAAACAGAGAGAAAGAGAGATAAAAAACCAAAAATAAACGACAAATACCTATTTCAATGCATCCCAGCCGCCTCCCAAGTCGCCAGTAAAACAAAATGGCTTTTTCCAAAATTGCCGCGTTTGAACGGCTCACGTAATCTCATTTCTATTCTCTATCCGGGAAAACGAAATAGAGATCCACCACTCCCCATCTCACTACCAATTGAAAATGAAAAGCAAAAAGCACGCCGTCCACGCCTTCCCAGTTAGAAAGTGCAATAGTGAAGGAATTCGCCCATTTTCCGGCTAAAAGTGCAATAGTGAAGGAATTCCGGACACACACACCGACAGACCAAACAACGCAAATATATAAATGGACAAGGTAGGTCGCCGGCGGCTATGTGAGCCCCACTGTCTCCATTTTCACTGTCTATGTAAGCCCCAAAGTCTATGTGAGCCCCACTTTTCCCATTTTCGCTGTCTATGTAAGCCCTACTGTCTATGTGAGCCCCACTGTCTCCATTTCCACTGTCTATGTGAGCCCCACTGTCCCCATGTTCGTTGTCTATGTAAGCTCCATTGTCTATGTGAGCCCCACTGTCTCTATTTCCACTGTAAGCCCCACTGTCTATGTGAGCCCCTCTTTTCATATTTCCACGGTCTATGTAAGCCCCAATGTCTATGTGAGCCCCATCGGAGAACCATCGCGCTCTGTTTCAAAAGAGTCTTTGCGTTCTATGTAAAAAGTACTTGCGCTTGAGGACTTCGGAAACAAAAAAAAAACATCTCGACGCGCCCATCGGCCTAGGCTCAAACAAGGGAGGAGGAGGCGGCTTCAGCCGCCGGCGCCCTTCCTTGTCTATTTATATATTTGCGTTGTTTGGTTAGTTTGTGGGTTTGTGTGTAACAATTTTGCTGCACTTTTGGTCGAAAAACGGACGAGGCAAGCGAGGCAGCCGCGTGAATATGGACGTGCTTTTTGCTTTTCATTTTCAATTGGTGGTGGGATGGGAAGTGGTGGATCTCCGTTTTTTTGGGATAGAAAATGGAAACGAGTTTACGTGAGCTGCTCAAACGCGGCATTTTCGGAAAAAGCCGTTTTGTTTTACTGGCAACTTGGGAGGCGGCTGGGTTGCATTGAAAGAGGTATTTGCTGTTCATTTTTGGCTTTATTCTCTTCCTTTTCTCTTTTTCTTTTCATTCTTTTCTCCAACCATCTTCTTTCAACGTTTCTCATTGTTTGATTACGCCCTATGTTGAGAATAATTCCCGCGCCTTATGAAAAAACCTCCGCGCCTTATTTCACTGTCTAAGTAATTTCCACTGCTCCCCTTTTCACTGCCAAGTATGCCCCACTATTTTTATTTTCACTGTCTATGTGATGTGAGCCCCACTGTTTTCATTTTCACTGTCTATGTAAACCCACTGTCTATGTGAGCCCCTTTTTCCTCATTTTCACTGTCCATGTAACCCGCACTGTTCCCATTTTCACTGGATATGTAAGCTCCACTGTTTTGAGGAGAACTACCGCGCTCAATGTTAAGGAAAATTTTCACGCTCTCAAGAATTCACGCGCTCTACGTTAAGGAGAGCTGTCGCGCTCAATGTTGAGGAAAACTACCGCGCTCTATGTTAAGGAGAACTACCGCGCTCTATGTTAAGAAGAACTACCGCGCTCTATGTTGAGGAGAACAGCCACGCTCTATGTTGAGGAAAACTACCGCGCTATATGTTAAGGAGAACTACCGCGCTATATGTTAAGGAGAACTACCGCGCTCTATGTTAAGAAGAACTACCGCGCTCTATGTTGAGGAGAACCCACGCGCTTTATGTTGAGGAGAACTACCGCGCTATATGTTAAGGAGAACTACCGCGCTATATGTTAAGGAGAACTACCGCGCTCTATGTGAAGGAGAACTACCTCGCTCTATGTTAAGAAAAACTTCCACGCTCTATGTTTAGGAAAACCCACGCGCTCTATTTCAAGAAGAACTACCACGCTCTGTGTTCAGGAGAGCTGTCGCGCCGTATGTTCATGAAAAGTATCGCGCCGTGAAACAATTAATTTGAAAATAGAAAAGAGAAAGAAAGCGAGAAAGGTAAAAAGAGAGCTGGAAACTGTTGCCAGCCTAGACTCATCAAGGGAGGGACCCGGGCGTAGCCCGGGGTACCTTCCTTGTCCTCTATTATAAAGCGCTTATTTGGTTTGTGTGTGGGTTTGTAACAATTCACACACTATTGCACTTTTGGTCGAGATTTTGGAGAAATCACACAGTTTGCACTTTCCAACTGGAAAGGCGTGGAATCCGTGCTTTTCGTTTTTCATTTTCAATTGGTAGTGGGATGGGTAGTAGTGGATCACGCGCGGATAGAAAATGGAAACGAGTTTACGTGAGCTACGCGGCAAATATAGAAGCCATTTTGTTTTACTGGCGACTTGGGAAGATGCATTGAAAGAGGTATTTGTTGTTTATTTTTGGTTTCATCTTCTTCCTTTTCTCTTTGTTTTCATTCTTCTTTCACTTATACTCAACTTTTCTCATTGTTAATTTGTTAACGCCCTATGTTGAGAGAAATTCCTGCGCCTCATATCAAAAAAAATTTCGCGCCTTATGTCATCGTCATCACTGTCTATGTAATTTCCACTGCTCCCCTTTTTCATTGTCGGGAACATTGACTTTTTACCCCTCACCTTTCTGAATTGGTATTGCGTTTGGGGAATTGTAGTTTGACCCCCCCCCCACCGGGGGGTGATAATTCAATGTAACTTGCAATACAAAAGTTTGAGGGTGGGGGGTAAAAAGTAAACATTTCCGGTATTGAAGTTCAGCCCCCCACTCGTTGAAGTTTGACCCCCCACCATTGAAATTCTACCCCCGCCGACCCAGGTGGGGGGTAAATAGTAAATGTCGAAGTTGATTTTTGACCCCCCCGCCTCTCCTAGATTTTCAGGTTTTAGCTTGGGTGGGGGGTTGAAGTGCTACGGGGGGGGGGGGGGGGACTCAACTAAAGTGGGGGGCGATACATCAATTTTCCCTCACTGTCTATGTAGGCCCGACTGTTTTCATTTTCACTGTCTATGTGAGTCCCAGTGTCTCCATTTTCACTGTCTAGGTAAGCCCAACTGTTTCAATTCTTACTGTCTTTGTGAGCCCCGTTGTCCCCAATTTTGCTGTCTATGTGAGCCCGACTGTTCCCATTTTCGCTGTCTGTGTGAGCCCCACTTCTCCCATTTTCGCTCTCTATGTG
The DNA here is from genome assembly GCA_964036275.1 of Litoditis marina. Lineage (NCBI taxonomy): Eukaryota > Metazoa > Nematoda > Chromadorea > Rhabditida > Rhabditidae > Litoditis > Litoditis marina. The sequence continues at coordinate 27,917,142 of OZ038433.1, forward strand.
AGCTCCATTGTTCCCGCTCCATGAAGATGAGCATTTTCGCGCTCTTCATTGAGAAGTGAAGATAACTCGCGCGCGACGACTTTTCGAGCAAGGGAAAGAAACAGACACCTCGGCGCACCAACCGACCTAGAACAATCAAGGGAGGGGCCCGGGCGTTAGCCCGGGCTACCAGAAATAGACAAGGTGATAAAACAGAAACTAAGATTATATCCACTAGAACAACGTACTCACTCGAACTGGAAAAATCAAGTGAAAGAAATTCATAAACATTACATTGTTACAGTCACTGATAAAGCTACTTCAAACTATGCATTCACATGCAAGAAACTATACGTTCAATTACTTAATAAAGAAATGGGATATTTTAACAATACAGCAACCAATGAAACATTTTCCAAATATTCCTATGAAAACGAACACAGCATAATTAATAGACACATAGTTACCAACACTAACTGGAGATTAAACTACACTACAACCTTGAGCATACCACATATATATGGAATTCCGAAATTACACAAGTATCCCATAAAATGCAGATTCATAACTGGAGCCAAGACAAGCAGTCTCAGAGACTTGTCAATTCAACTACAAAAAATCTTGAAACATATTCGAAATCATTTCCAACGATATTGCAGCGTTATCGAAACACGAAATAACATTAAACTATTTTGGTCTGTAGATAGCAGTTTAAAAATAATTCAAGATTTACGAGATCTCAAAGTAAACAACGATAACTTGTTCACAGCTGATTTTACAAGTTTATTCACTAGTCTACCTCATGATATTGTAATAAGAGAGTTGTCAGACATAGTTTCCTTGTGCTATAAGAATGCAGGATCAGCTGGCACTTACATTATTGTAAATAACAATAAAACCTACTATAGTAGAGATATGTCCAATTTGAAACAAGCTACACACGACTCAAAGCGCGGTCTGCGGCGAAAATGTTCTGCGCGCAGTCTGCGCGCAGACTGCGCGCAGGCTGCCGGCAGTTAGCGGCGTGCGAGCAGCCTGCGCGCAGTCTGCCGGCAGTTAGCAGCGTACGGGCAGCCTGCGAGCAGACTGCCCCAATTCATAAAAAAAGGAGCTTGTCGTCTCTGCTGGCAGACTGCACGCAGGCTGCCAGCAGACCGCCTGAACATAGGTGGAGAAACACGGGGTTCTGAATAACTGAATCCCGGTAAAGGGGTAACCGGGAAAGGGTAGTCGGAAATTCTAGGTAACCGGAATACCTGAGTGACCCACTTACATGGGTAAACGTAAATCAAACCGGGGGTGATAAGAAACCCGAGACCGTGACAGATCGGAAGTCTTGGGTAACCGTGGATGATAACGAACATGGAACTTTCGGGTGAACTCTAGAGAATCGTGGTTCATAAAGGGCCCGGAACCGACCAACTTCACAACTAACCGCTTTTTCATTTCGAGTAAGTGGCAGTACAGTAGGCGAATTCACTCGAGAACCGGGTCCTTCCCGAACCGATCCGGTCACTCGAGAACCGAACCGAACAGAGTGAACCGACCGAACCGACATTCTAAACCGACTGGTTCCCCAGTGAAAGGTTTGAACCGGACCGAAATTCATCATGATTTCAACACATAAATCGTATACAAGGTAAAATTAGTGGATTCCCACTCATTTTACCTCGTATACTATCTGGTTCGGTCGGTTCGGTTCGGTTCTCCAGTGACCGGTTCGCGGTTCGGTTCGGGAAGGACCTGGTTCTCCAGTGAATTGGCCGGTCGAGTAGGTAACCGGGGAGTAACCGGAAACTAGTTACAATAGAAACTAAAACTGCAAACCGAGTTTCAGGTTGAATTGAATGGTAACCATTTTTTCGTTTCAGGTTTACCTTCCGGGTAACCGAAAAAAAGGTTACCAAAACCCATGTTAGATATAGATTTCACCCCCGGAACCCTAAGAAGCCTAACGGGATATTGCCGAAAAATTGAAGGGACTGTGAATCTCAAATAACCGGCAATCCAAGGTAACCCAGCCCTATATAACCGTGGCTCATAACGGACTCGGAAATCATGAGAGCCGGGTATCTTAGGTAACCGGGATGCATACAACAGAAACGAGAATGATAAGCAACCGGCAGTGCTAGTTACCCGCGGAGCACTCGGTTCAGCAAGTGCGATTCTGGTTCGGGAAGATGGTTCGGAAAAAAATGACCTCGGCCAGAGCAAACTACAATATTTTTTTTCGATTAGTTCAATGTTTGAGTGTTTATAAACTATCTTTTCCATTCATTCTCATTCCATTTCTGACACTTTTAATTTTTGACGTTCACAACTGACTTGTTTATTCATAAAATACGTTTATTTAGTGTGTGGAATTAATACCACCTTCCGCCTTCAGTTCGCTGTCAATAGTCTCAGACGTTTCGCGCGAAATGTACATTGTACACTGCTCGACTGAACACACTATTTTAGATGAGACGTCGTGGTCTAAATTTAATTTTCTTCAAAAAGTTTGCTTCAATTTTTCTATGCAACTATGTTTATTCTTCATATTTGTTTGTTCTATTTTGTACAAAAGTAATGGCTATACTGTTTTTTTTCAGGTTTCACGAGCTTTCTTGTGTTTCCCCACAACAAGTATGTATGTGAGCTTGTTTGTGAGTGCGGTCGGTTCGAGAAAAGAAAATGCATTTCGAGGTATGTTTGCTTATTATTTTATTTCTTTTCACTCTTCGATGTTAAGTAGTGTAGAAATTTTATCGATCGTCCGTGGGGTTGTTGTGTCAAATCAAATATTGTACTCAATGAGCTGTGCTAGTCGACAATCTAGTCAAGTTTTAGGGCCAATTCCACAAGGAATCGGGTATTTTGTTAACCCTACGGGGTAACCTTAACGAGGTTACACGGGTAATCCTTTTAACCCAGTGGTAACCATCTTTTACTATGTCTTTTGGAGGAAATTTTAGGTTACCATGTGGTTAGCAAAAGAATTAACCCGGTAACCCGGTTAATGGTTAACGGTTAGGGTTAACGGAATACCGGGTTAAATAAAGAATTCGCTAAGTTTGGCGTAGTCACCTTTGAGTATAGCAATCTATTTATTTTGAGCAATTTGTAAGGCAAAGGGACAATTTTTTGCGTCATGTCAAATTGCGCGTGGTCTCATTTTTCAAATGTTAAACGTGAAGAAGTTCAGAAGCTACGATTTTTAAGAATAGAGACAAGTTGTTATCACGGAAAATGTGCGCTTGGGTCACTTTCACTTTGGAAATATGTTAGCACGATTTTTTTTGTCTGATATGCGTGTGTTGTATGTGTGTAGTAGTGTATGATGCACATGCCTGTCAATTTTAAGACGTGCGCGTGGTCTCATTTTTCTGCTGTGTTTCATAAGGATAAGGCATACTGAAAATTGTATGAGTATACCGCTTCGTAAAAGGAACACTAATGCAAATTAGTTTCTGCTCTAAGTTTTAAATTTTTCTTGTAGTTTCATCCTCTTTAAATTTTCAGTACTATAACTTTCGTGGCCTGAACGGGCGGACGGGCTGGCTTGAACGGGCGGACGCTGGGATACGAATGGTTGGCCATAGATAAGGTATGACTGGAATCAATTGTCAACATGTACTTTTTAGTTTGTCTCTCATTTCATAATGGATTATAATCGAACTCAAAATCCCGTAAGTTTTGTTATCTCATGTAAAAATTGACTACATTTTTCCACTTGTTCCGAAACGCAGCAATCACTATTCCTTTCAAACATTCTTAGTGAGTCTAAGAGCGTACCAGCGTACTTAAAATTCCGTAGAACACACCAGCAGAGTGTGAATATTCAACTGTTCTTCAAGAGGAAGGCGTTCTCCTGTTCAATCACGTTAATCGCATAGATTCACGTAATCCTAGCACCAGTTATGAAGCTCCCCATTCCCTTTTCAAAAGTGGGACAGATTGTCTGGTCAACCGCCAAGGTTTTCTATAAAAAACCGGAATTTATGCAAATTATGGTAATCTGCATCGCTTTCTAGGTCATTTTTGGAGTCTGAAACTTACCGAACCAATTCTCACCTCTTTTGAAAGCCACTTCTCTCTAGTTCTTGTGGACATGATAATCAATTGTTGATAACATAACATAACAACCTATATTTATTTTTTGTCTTTTATTCGACTTTTTACTTTTGTTCCTGTATTCTTAAAACTTTCAGTGTGCTGTCTGACGGCCAGGGCCAAATCACTACGATGTGTCGACGCTGGTTGGCTGCACCACTGACGCCAGGAAGCGATAGTCTGACCGCCGAATGCATATAGGTATGACTGATTCATTGTTTTTGGTTTTCGGGTAAAAGATCCTCGTTTGAAATGTATTATTGACCACCAAGATACGCAAGAACGCAAGTTGATACGCAAGAACACACACCAGAAAGATATTATTCTTTTAGTCCACAAGAAACCCATTGTCCGCTTACCTTGCACATTATGTGAAACTTTATTGAGAAATAGCGAAGGTTTTGCGCGAAACGAAGCTCTTTTTCAAGTTCATTTAGCTCATTGGTTTGGCAATGATGTTACCAAAGTTGAAATTAGATCTCGACGTCGTAATCTAGTTTCTTTACGTTGCGCAGTATGACACAATGTAATGCACACAGCGTTTAACTTGAAGATATGTTGTTGCCATGAAATTAAAGCTGCTTAATTCCTAGGTTGCCTATTTCAGAACATTCCCATCGTATTGGGGATCCGGAATTATTTGTTCTACAACCTCACCGAGCGAAGTCACAGCCAAAGAAAACAACTGCTGGTTACGGTATTCAATTTGCATTTGCCATCTGTCATCTTATTATTAGCAATACTTGTCCCGATTCCGGAAGCTTTACTTCATTCCGTTATCTAAATTATCTTTCTTCCCCCCCCCCCCAGTTCTCTACGAGCTTCAGGTCATGGACTAGTAGTGAGTAAATATAAATTCTTTATTTCCTGAATTCCTACTGCTACTCTTTCGCATTAGTGACATTGCGTTACATTGTATTATTCATCCAATCATCTTATCCTTTAGTATTATTTAACATTCTAGCTTTTTTACTTTGCATAAGTTAATTTCCTAGGTAATACTACTGTGACCCTAAACGTGCATTTTCACACAAATAGTTTCATTCATGATATTTGTAACTTCACCACTAGCTAACTATAGTTGTTAGTTAACTTTTGTTTCTCAGTAAAGTTCTCATACAGGCCTTCGTGAGCATGTGCGTTGTTTTCTTTCATGTTGTCAAGTTAGAGGATCTCAAATAAAAGTTTCCTCAAAGTGTTTATTAATGTAGGGGTCGGTCTCACTCAGTCGCAGTCAAATCGCGGACTGCGCGCAGCCTGCTGGCAGAGAGCGGGGAAAATGCGGGCTGCGCGCAGTCCGCGCGCAGAAAGGGGCGGGTACAGGCGTCGCCGCCGCACAACGCGCCTGTCTGCGCGCGGGCTGCGCCCTGGCCGGTGGCGGGCCGCGCTTTGAGTCGTGTGTAGAAGCTATTCTAGAGATAATGTATTAAACTTATTGAAATATATTCTCAACAACAGCTTTGCTAATTATGGTAACCAAATATATAAACAAATAGCTGGAATCCCTCAAGGTAACAACGCCTCCCCTCTCATTGCTGATCTGACACTGTGCTCTATGGAATATAAGTTTGTGATGAGTCATCAAAATCTATTCAATATTCACAAAACCAGGACATACCGATATATGGATGATTTACTGCAGATTTATAAACCAAATGAACAGTATAACTTGAAAGAGACTTTTAGTAAAATCTATGATAAAGCTCTGAAAATTGAACAAACTAATATTAAAAATGATGAATCCAATTTCTTAGATCTAACATTAATGATAAATAGAGAAAGCAACAGTATAGTAAGCAAGCTATATAACAAGACTGACGACTACAACTTCAAAATCAGAAGATATCCTCACTTCACCTCTAACATTCCTACAAGTATCGGGTTGAATACCATTAAAGGTGAAATTATTAGATTTAGTAGATGTTGCAGTGAAGTTAACTATTTTCTCGAAAGAGTAGAAGCCATCATTAAAGATTTTGAATTCAACAAGTTTCCTACACAAGTTATCTATAATAGATGTATAAGAGTATTACAAAGTAACACCCATATACTTAATAAATACCCTAAAAAAGAAATATATACTTTTATAAATCATAAAAAGTCCATTATTATGAATCACAAATAATTATTTCATGACATAATTACGAACTACTATATTCTATTGCACATTTTTGACAATTTTTGGAACTATCGGTGACTACGATATCCTTCTAATAGATCAAACTACATACACATTGCGCGGGAAAAGGTGACAGCGGCACTATATAAGGCAGACGAAACAGAACACAATCACACTTCTTCTCTTTTTCTTTATAATATTAGCACATTAGGATGGCGAGAAGTAGGATTTAAGAATAAGAGTTAAAGTAGTTTATTTAAAACAGAAATAGTTTTATTGTAACATGTAAAAAATTAGTTGATCTAGTATATAAGTAATGTTTTACTAATTGAGTTTCTTTGTACTGGGTCAGTGGCTTATCTTCTGATGAGGCCTCGACCACTGACCCTAAGACATCGTAAAGGTGGTGAGGCCGATACGATGTATTTTATTTTAAACTTAGTCAATATTAACTTCATAGATAGTATTTATTACTTTTAATTCATTTAATCATTTATTTATTAACTTCATCCTAGTTAACTTGATTTCATTTAACCTAGTTTTGCTTATTTAATTCCTTGTCCATATATTCCTATTGTCCTACTTTGGTTTGTTTGTTTGTCTGTTCGGAATTCCATCATTGTTGCACTTTTTGCCGGAAAATGGGCGAATTCCTTCACTATTGCACTTTGCAACTGGGAAGGCGTGGACGGCGTGCTTTTTGCTTTCCATTTTCAATTGGTAGTTGGATGGGGATTGGTCGATCATCGTTTGGTTTTCGCGAATTGAAAATAGAAACGAGTTAACGTGAGCTGTTTACACGCGGCAGTTTCGGAAAAAGCCATTTTGCTCTACTGGCGACTCGGGATGCGGCTGGGATGCATTCAACCAGGTATTTGCTGTTTATTTTTGATTTGTTATCTCCCTTTCTTTTTCTCATCTCTTTTTTTATCATACTCTCATCTTCGTTGTGTATGTGATTTTGTATGTGTTAACCCACATTTCGCATTTTCATTTTCGCTGTGTATGTGAATCCTCACTGTTTTCGCTGTCTTTGTGAATCCCCACGGTTTCAATTTTCGCTGTGCATTTGAGCTCCACTGTCTCAATTTTTGCTGTGTATTTGAGCTGCACTGTCTCAATTTCCGCTTGCATTGGAGCCACACTGTCTCAATTTTCGCTGTGTATAGGAACCCCACTGCCCCCATTTGCGTTGTCTATGTGAGCCCCACTGTCTCAATTTTTGCTGTGTATGGAAGCCCCACTGCCCCTATTTGCGTTGTCTATGTGAGCTTCACTTTTCCCTATTTTACTGTCTATGTTAGCCTAACTGTTCCCATTTCCGCGGTCTTTGTGAGCCCCATTGTCCCCATTTGCGCTGTCTATGTGAGCCCTACTCATCCTATTTTTGCTGTCTGTGAGCCCCAATGTCCTCATTTCCGCTGTCAATGTGAGCCCCACTGTCCCCAATTCGGCTGTATATGTTAACCTAACTGTTCCCATTTCCGCTGTCTATGTGAACCCTACTCATCCTATTTTTGCTGTGTATGAGAGAGAGAGAGACTGAGAGAGAGACGGAAAAAGGGACGCAGAAAGACAGAGAAGGGGGGGGGGCGGTTAATGGAGTGCGTGAGAGAAGAAAGAGAGAATTGAAAAGAGTCTCGCCTGTCTCGAAAGAGATGTCTCGAAAGAGAGCTTTCGCCCGCCTGGAGTGAAAACAAGGGAGGGGCCCGGGCGTTAGCCCGGGCTACCTTCCTTGTCCATATATATATATATATATATATATATATATATATATATATATATATATATATATATATATATATATATATATATATATATATATATATATATATATATATATATATATTTCGCTACTTTGGTTAGTTTGTTTGTTTGTTTGTCTGTCCGGAATTCCATTATTTTTGCACCTTTAGCCGGAAAATGGGCGAATTCCATCACTATTGCACTTTCCAGCTGGGAAGGCGTGGAAGCCGTGCTTTTTGCTTTTTCATTCTCAATTGGTAGTCCATATCAACCCCCAATACATAGAGTTACAAGCTTTTTACCGTTAACAAAAGTTGTTTCGATCAAGCTCATATCGCCATAGAACATACGTCTTAACATTCCAAAAGTGCAAGATCAAAAGAAATCGATAATATTGATTTATCGATTTTTAATGCACAAAAGTTGAAAATGAGGCCTCTTTCTGATGGCTCTGGCTGGCGTGCCGCTAGAGATTATCACCAGTTATCCTTCCAGTAACTACATACTACATAAGCTCTATACAAAATTCGAATCAGATTGTCCCCACTGTTGTCTACAACGAAGTTAACTTTAGCACTTTTTGCGAGGAGGGGGTTCAATGAAACCAAAAAGGTGCTTCGATTCTCTCCCACAAAAAGTATGTTACGTAGCTGACAACTGTTAGAAAGATAGTCGAGGCATTAGGGCTCAATTTGTTATTCTCGATTTTTATGAACATTTTTATGTAAAAGTGATGACGTCATCGATTTTATAACCTGACAATGGCTCTACAGAATTTTGCATCGATTTCACCAAACGAAATGAACATGTTAGCCTAGCCACTAACCGCAATAACATGTCGTTACCACACAAACTTTTTGAGATTGACTGAGTTGAAAAAAGTTTCAAACTGCGAATAAGCATTTCGGTCGGTTTCAACATTCAGAAAAAGTTGTCAATTAGTGAAATGTCTAGCTTAGTGAGCTGATACATGGAAACCGTGAAATTGTTGCGTAGCTACATTGATTCGTTTTTTACAAACTTTTTCAATTTTTCGAGTCACTATTTATATTGTAGAACTCCCCCAAAATGAATTGAATGAACGCATACTGACTGTGAATACTTGATAGGCAGTAACAATCATTGTGTGAAAAAATCTAAGAAAAATATGCATTTTTCATAGAAATCTCTCAAAAATCGATAATCCTGTAAGTTGGTTGAGGTGGCTCATCGGGTCACGTGACCGTAAACATCAATTTAAACTGTGTTAAACGATGAAATCTTGAATTCTTTTGACATGTCCAGATAGATATCGAATACGACTACTATGTATCAGAAGAACATGTCCGAGTGACAATCCCAAGTATGGAAAAAATTGATCCGAAAAATTTGAGTTCACCCCCCTATATATAGAGTTACAAGCTTTTTACCGTTAACAAAAGTTGTTTCGATCAAGCTCATATCGCCATAGAACATACGTCTTAACATTCCAAAAGTGCAAGATCAAAAGAAATCGATAATATTGATTTATCGATTTTTAATGCACAAAAGTTGAAAATGAGGCCTCTTTCTGATGGCTCTGGCTGGCGTGCCGCTAGAGATTATCACCAGTTATCCTTCCAGTAACTACATACTACATAAGCTCTATACAAAATTCGAATCAGATTGTCCCCACTGTTGTCTACAACGAAGTTAACTTTAGCACTTTTTGCGAGGAGGGGGTTCAATGAAACCAAAAAGGTGCTTCGATTCTCTCCCACAAAAAGTATGTTACGTAGCTGACAACTGTTAGAAAGATAGTCGAGGCATTAGGGCTCAATTTGTTATTCTCGATTTTTATGAACATTTTTATGTAAAAGTGATGACGTCATCGATTTTATAACCTGACAATGGCTCTACAGAATTTTGCATCGATTTCACCAAACGAAATGAACATGTTAGCCTAGCCACTAACCGCAATAACATGTCGTTACCACACAAACTTTTTGAGATTGACTGAGTTGAAAAAAGTTTCAAACTGCGAATAAGCATTTCGGTCGGTTTCAACATTCAGAAAAAGTTGTCAATTAGTGAAATGTCTAGCTTAGTGAGCTGATACATGGAAACCGTGAAATTGTTGCGTAGCTACATTGATTCGTTTTTTACAAACTTTTTCAATTTTTCGAGTCACTATTTATATTGTAGAACTCCCCCAAAATGAATTGAATGAACGCATACTGACTGTGAATACTTGATAGGCAGTAACAATCATTGTGTGAAAAAATCTAAGAAAAATATGCATTTTTCATAGAAATCTCTCAAAAATCGATAATCCTGTAAGTTGGTTGAGGTGGCTCATCGGGTCACGTGACCGTAAACATCAATTTAAACTGTGTTAAACGATGAAATCTTGAATTCTTTTGACATGTCACCCCTCGTATACATAGAGTTATCTGCCCGCCGCATGTAGACATTTGTTTACTCCAAACCTGCAACTTTTTTAAACCCAAAAAACATTACAAAGATCGAATTTCCAAAAACTATATATACTATGGTAGTATAGGTCCCCGCCATGGGTGTTGCTCTCCGTGTCCCGAATTCTAACATTCTTATAATATTCTATATGAAAAAAACTTAGAAAAAAGTAACGCGACAACCTATAGATTTTATTCCATTTTAATATACATTGACCAAAGACATGTATATGGACGAAATTTCGAGCCAACTTTATTCAGTAGTTTTCGAGAAATATCGATTGAAAATTTTCAAAGTGATTTTTTGGTAGGTCAAAAACGGAAATGTTTCAGTTTCTTTGTATAATATAACTATATAGACGTGTACAAAAAACATATCTGACACCCGAACTTTCAATGTCAAAAATGACGATTTTCGTTTTTTCGCTGATTTTCAACATGTACTTTGCTTATTTCCAAAGACTTGCTGGACGAGAGATTCTGAATTTAATATGTGCGGATAGAGAACTTCCAGCAGATGGTTTCTCTACTTTCAGATCTCAAAAATGTTCATAGACAAAAAAGTTACATCATCACAAAGTTTAAAAAACACTCCAAAATCGTCTATTCTATATTAACTCAAGAAATCCAGCGATAAGCCCCAACTTTCTGGTACTTAAAAATTGAAGCTTCCAAAATGTAGTTCATGTATAGACTATGAGAGTTTTCTGCAATATAAAGATACAGAAATTTTTCAACTTTTTTATAATGTACGTATGTGACATTTCGATAGTGGCTCAAATCGTTCAAAATTGAGATATCTTAGATTTGATAGTATTTTACGATAGAACCCATTGATAGTTAAGAGATATCCAGAAAGCAAGTTTTCAAATATAGTTTGAGTCGAGTTCTCGAATTTCCAAAGTGGAACCAAACTCATAGTTCATTTTTCGAGATTTCCGTTAGAGACAGAATTCGAATTTGATAGTTGTACCATAGATATTAGAGTACTGTAGGAGGATTACCACCATGATGTAGAACTGAAAATACCACTTCAAATTTTCCATCAAAAATCAATATTTCTGTAAGTTGGCTGAGCTGGCTTATCGGGTCACGTGACTGAAATCGTCAACATAATCTTTGATGTCTTAACATATTTCACGTGTAACGTTAGATTACTACTTGATAATACTTAGATGCCTCTCTCAACATCACGTAGATGCCAGAAATGATATTCTATTGACGACGAGCATAATTCTGAAGTCCAGAAGACGTCAAAACTTAAAACTGATATTTTGACGTCTAGCTTTAAATGCCTCAGATAGTTAGTACATAGATAGTAGATGATAGTACGACATGTGTGATGTACGACGACTCAGATTCTGAGGGCCAGAAGACGTCAAAACTACAAAACATGTCCAAACATGGCTAAAAACGACAAAACTTCGTAAAATTACCTATAAACATCTACAAACTTACCAACAATCAACGGGGGGGGTCTGGGGGTACCCCCCAGCTAGGTCGGCGATAGCCGGCCTAGTCACCTTCCTATACATAGAGTTATCTGGACTTTCGGCGTTATCATTGTTTACCATTAACTTTCAAAGGGAAAAAACTTCAACAAGACTTCAACTTTCAAAAGTCTATATACCATAGTAGTATAGGTCCTCGCCATACATATTTCTCTCCGTGTCCCGAATTCTAAGAATGTCTGAAAATTCTCATCTAAAAATTCATCTCGCTTCAAAGATGCTGGACACCTACTTTTTATTCCATTTTAATATACATCCCATAGAGACATGACTACATGCAAAATATTACCTAAAGTACATCGGGTAACTTTCGAGAAATATCGATCGGAAATTTTCAAAGTGATTTTTCGGTAGGTCAAAAACGGAAATGTTCTAATTTCTCTACATAATATAACTATATAAACGTGTACAGAAAACATATCTGAGACCCGAACTTTCAATGTCAAAAATAACGATTTTAGATTTTTTACATATTTTCAACATGTACTTTGCTTATTTCTACAGAACGGCTGAACGATAAATTTGAAATCTAATACGCACGGATGAAGAACTTCTAGCAGATGGTTTCTCAACGTTCAGATCGAAAAAATATGCATAGATAAAAAAGTTACATCATCACAAAGTGCAAAAAGCAGTCGATTTCGTCGACTTTAGGAACACTCAAGAAATCCAGCGATAAGCCCCAATTTTCTGGTGCTTAAAAATTGAAGCTTCCAAAATGTAGTTTATGGGTAGAATATAAGAGTTTTCTGCAATACAAAGATGTAGAAATTTTTCATTTTTTTAATATGCACGTATGTGATATTTTGATAGTGGCTCAAATCGTTCCAAACTGAGATATCTCAGATTTGATAGTGTTTTACGATAGAACCCAATGATAGTTAAGACATATCCGAAAACGAAGCTTTCAAATATAGTTTGAGCCGAGTTCTCTAATTTCCAAAGTGAAACTAATCTCATAGTTCATTTTTCGTGGTTTCTGTTAGAGAAGGAATTCGAATTTGATAGTAGTACCATAGATATTAGAGTACTGTAGGAAGATTACCACCATAGTGTAGAACTGGAAATACCACTTCAAATTTCTCATCAAAAATCAATATTTCTGTAAGTTGGCTGAGTTGGCTTATTGGGTCACGTGACTATAATCGTCAACATGCTCTTTGATGTCTTAACAGATTTCACGTGTAACGTTAGATTACTACTTGATAATACTTAGATGCCTCTCTCAACATCACGTAGATGCCAGAAATGATATTCTATTGACGACGAGCGTAATTCTGAAGTCCAGAAGATGTCAAAACTCAAAACTGATATTTTGACGTCCACGATAGTTCTAAATGCCTCACTTAATTAGTACATAGATAGTAGACGATATTACGACATGTTAAATGTACGGAGACTCAGATTCAGAAGGCCAGAAGACGTCAGAACTGCAAAACATGTCCAAACATGGCTAAAAATGACAAAACTTCGTAAAATTACCTATAAACATCTACAAACTTACCAACAATCAACGGGGGGGGGTCTGGGGGTACCCCCCAGCTAGGTCGGCGATAGCCGGCCTAGTCACCCCTCCTATACATAGAGTTACATGGACGCCGCATGTAAACATTGTTTACCATTAACTTTCAAAGGGAAAAAACTTCAACAAGACTTCAACTTTCAAAAGTCTATATACCATAGTAGTAAAGGTCCCCGCCATACGTGTCTTGCTCTGTGTCCCGAATTCTAAGAATGTCTGAAAATTCTCATCTAAAAATTCATCTCGTTTCAAAGATGCTGGACATATACTTTTTATTTCATTTTAATATACCTCCGGTCAAGACATGACTACATGCAAAATATTACCTAAAGTACATCAGGTAACTTTCGAGTAATATCGATCGGAAATTTTCAAAGTGATTTTTCGGTAGGTCAAAAACGGAAATGTTCCAGTTTCTCTACATAATATTACTATATAGACGTGTACAGAAAACATATCTGAGACCCGAACTTTCAATGTCAAAAATGACGATTTTAGTTTTTTTGCTGATTTTAAACATGTACTTTGCTTATTTCTACAGAACGGCTGAACGATAAATTTGAAATCTAATACGCACGGATAAAGAACTTCTAGCAGATGGTTTCTCAACTTTCAGATCGAAAAAATATGCATAGATAAAAAAGTTACATCATCACAAAGTGCAAAAAGCATTCGATTTCGTCGACTTTAGGGACACTCAAGAAATCCAGCGATAAGCCCCAACTTTCTGGTGCTTAAAAATTGAAGCTTCCAAAATGTAGTTCATGGATAGAATATGAAAGTTTTCTGCAATGTAAAGATACAGAAATTTTTCAACTTTTTTATAATGTACCTATGTGACATTTCGAAAGTGGCTGAAATCGTTCCAAACTGAGATATCTCAGATCTGATAGCGTTTTACGATAGACCCCATTAATGGTTAGGAGATATCTGAAAACCGAGTTTTTAAATATGGTTTGAGTCGAGTTCTCGAATTTCCGAAGTGCATCTAAACTCAAAGTTCATTTTTTGTGGTTTCTGTTAGAGAAGGAATTCGAATTTGATAGTAGTACCATAGATATTAGAGTACTGTAGGAAGATTACCACCATAGTGTAGAACTGGAAATACCACTTCAAATTTCCCATCAAAAATCAATATTTCTGTAAGTTGGCTGAGTTGGCTTATTGGGTCACGTGACTATAATCGTCAACATGCTCTTTGATGTCTTAACAGATTTCACGTGTAACGTTAGATTACTACTTGATAATACTTAGATGCCTCTCTCAACATCACGTAGATGCCAGAAATGATATTCTATTGACGACGAGCATAATTCTGAAGTCCAGAAGATGTCAAAACTCAAAACTGATATTTTGACGTCCACGATAGTTCTAAATGCCTCAGTTAATTAGTACGTAGATAGTAGACGATATTACGACATGTTAAATGTACGGAGACTCAGATTCAGAAGGCCAGAAGACGTCAGAACTGCAAAACATGTCCAAACATGGCTAAAAATGACAAAACTTCGTAAAATTACCTATAAACATCTACAAACTTACCAACAATCAACGGGGGGGGTCTGGGGGTACCCCCCAGCTAGGTCGGCGATAGCCGGCCTAGTCCAGACACCCCTCCTATACATAGAGTTACATGGACGCCGCATGTCCACCTTTGTTTACTCCAAACCTGCAACTTTTTTAAACCCAAAAAACATTACAAACATCGAATTTCTCAAAACTATATATACTATGGTAGTGTAGGTCCCCGCCATGGGTGTTGCTCTCCGTGTCCCGAATTCTAACATTCTTATAATATTCTATATGAAAAATACTTAGAAAAAAGAAGCGCGACAACCTATAGATTTTATTCCATTTTAATATACATTGACCAAAGACATGTATATGGACAAAATTTCGAGCCAACTTTATTCGGTAGTTTTCGAGAAATATCGATTGAAAATTTTCAAAGTGATTTTTCGGTAGGTCAAAAACAGAAACGTTTCAATTTATCTACATAATATGACTATATAGACGTGTACAAAAAAACATATCTGACACCCGAACTTTCCATGTCAAAAATGACGATTTTCGTTTTTTCGTTGATTTTCAACATGTACTTTGCTTATTTCTAAAGAATGGATTAACGCGAGATCTCGAATTTGATACATGCGGATAGAGGACTTCCAGCAGATGGTGTCTCAAGTTTCAGATCTCAAAAATGTTCATAGACAAAAAAGTTATATCATCACAAAGTTCAAAGAACACTCCAAAATCGTCGATTCTGAGATAACTCGAGAAATCCAGCGATGAGCCCCAATTTTCTGGTGCTCAAAAATTAAAGCTTCCAAAATGTAGTTCATGGATAGAATATGAGAGTTTTCTGCAATGTAAAGATACAGAAATTTTTCAACTTTTTTATAATGTACGTATGTGACATTTTGATAGTGGCTCAAATCGTTCAAAACCGAGATATCTCAGATCTGATAGTATTTTACGACAGCGCTCAATGATAGTTGAGAGATATCCAGAAAGCAAGTTTTCAAATATAGTTTGAGTCGAGTTCTCGAATTTCCAAAGTGGAACCAAACTCATAGTTCATTTTTCGAGATTTCCGTTAGAGACGGAATTCGAACTTAATAGTTGTACCATAGATATTAGAGTACTGTAGGAAGATTATCATCATAATGTAGAACTGAAAATACTACTTCTGATTTCCCATCAAAAATCAATATTTCTGTAAGTTGGCTGAGCTGGCTTATCGGGTCACGTGACTGAAATCGTCAACATAATCTTTGATGTCTTAACAGATTTCACGTTCAACGTTAGATTTCTACTTGATAATACTTAGATACTCCTCTCAACATCACGTGGGTGCCATCAGTGAAATTCTACTGACGACGAGCATAATTCTGAAGTACAGAAGACGTCAGAACTTGAAACTGATATTTTGACGTCCATGATAGTTTTAAATGCCTCAGTTTAGATAGTAGATGATAGTACGACATTTGAGATGTACGACGACTCAGATTCTGAAGGCCAGAAGACGTCAAAACTACAAAACATGTCCAGACATGGCTAAACATGTCAAAACTCCGTAAAATTACATATAAACATCTACAAACTTACCAATAACCAACAGGGGGGGTCTGGGGGTACCCCCCAGCTAGGTCGGCGATAGCCGGCCTAGTCACCTTAATATATATAATCGTAGATGGGTAACGCACTTTTTTTTGCCTCTAATTTCCTTCAAATTCTCATCATAGATGCTACCCAGTATGTCCACGTACAAAACGTAAAAGGGCAGAAAAAATATTGATCCATTGATTTTTGGTGAACAAAAATATGAAAAAACGATGACGTCATCGATTTCATTGTGAGCGATTGACTGAATGAAACTCGATGAGATTTTGATAACATAAATGAACAATACGTGTGAACAACATATTGCGACCAGAACCCCTCAGCACCATTTATCGATTGGTGGCAATGGTTTGAAAAAAATTTAGAATTGATAGTAACGCACTTTTTTTTGTCGATGATTTCCTTCAAACTTTGCATGTGGATGCTGCCTAACATAAAAACCTGATGGAAACTGACAGATAATGGAAAAGTTGATTTATTGATTTTTGGCGAAGGATAATGTGAAAAAACGATGACGTCATCGATTTCGTTCTGAGCGAGTGGCTGAATGGAATTCGCCTAAAACTTGATAACATAAATGAACAACAACTATGAACAATATGTGTCCATGAAAACTTGATACTACCATTTATCGATTGATGACGACGGTTTCAAAAAAATTTAGAAGTCAAAACAAGGAAGTCGGCCGGTTGCAACTTTCAGAAAAAATCGTCAATTAGTAAAAACATTCACTTGGTGAGCAATGCTCAAAACTTAGTGCATACGTTGCGAGCCTAAGTTGGTTAAATTTTTTTCGTCAATTTTGACGTTTTTTGGCTGTTTTTCCAGCATAAAACCAGAACTAAGGTAACAGTGGTCCGTGCAGTCATAGAATGGGTTTGCCAACTAGACACAACACTTTTGTTAATAGTTGGTCAAAAATAATATCCATCCGTTTTTGACCTTTGACCTTGCCTAAGGGAGGTCAAAAATTCAAACAGGATATAATTTTTTTTGCTCCCGACCTTTTCAAGACAAGCAGTATTCATGATTTATCGTGAAAAAATTTCCGAAAAATATCAATCCATTCGCGAGTTATCAGGGTTTCAATGAAAACCCGTACTATGTACGACGCACCTAGACCTCCATTTAAGCTATATTGCAGCTAACTTTCTGAGGTTCACTGCGGCTCTCTTAATGATCGTGAAGGTCTGAAACTTTAAGGATATGATAAGAAGAGTGTCATTGATGATCTACCAAAAAATCAGGGGTCAAAGATCAAAAATCAAGAAGTTCGTATTTGATCTCTGAAATAGTGAAAACTATGAGATAACTTCCACAGATCAAGATGCAAGCAAGAGGGGGGTCTGGGGGTCCACCCCCAGCTAGCGGGGCGCGCGGCGGGAGCCGCGCGACCGGCTAGTATATATATATATATATATATATATATATATATATATATATATATATATATATATATATATTTCGCTACTTTGGTTAGTTTGTTTGTTTGTTTGTCTGTCCGGAATTCCATTATTTTTGCACCTTTAGCCGGAAAATGGGCGAATTCCATCACTATTGCACTTTCCAGCTGGGAAGGCGTGGAAGCCGTGCTTTTTGCTTTTTCATTCTCAATTGGTAGTGAGATGGTAGGTGGTGGATCATCGTTTCTCTGGGGGGTAGAAATTGGAAACGAGTTTACGTGAGCTACGCGGCAAAGATTGGAAAAAGCCATTTTGTTTTACTGACGACTTGGAAGGCGGCTGGGATGCATTCAACCAGGTATTTGTCGTTAAATTTGGTTCAATATCTCTCTTTGTGCTACTCTTTCTCCCTTTTTTGCATCTCTTTTCGATTTTCGCTGTGTATTTGAGCTGCACTGTCTCAATTTTCGCTGTGTATTTGAGCTGCACTGTCTCAATTTCCGCTGTGTATTTGAGCTGCACTGTCTCAATTTTTGCTGTGTATGGGAGCCCCACTGTCTCAATTTTTGCTGTGTATGGGAGCCCCACTGCCCCTATTTGCGTTGGCTATGTGAGCCCCACTGCCCCTATTTGCGTTGGCTATGTGAACCCCACTGTCGTCATTTTCACTGTTTATGTGAGCCCCGCTGTCCCCATTTTTGCTGTGTATGGGAGCCCCACTGCCCCTATTTGCGTTGGCTATGTGAGCCCCACTGCCCCTATTTGCGTTGGCTATGTGAGCCCCACTGTCCCCATTTTCGCTGTCTATGTGAACCCCACGATTTCCGATTTGCTGTGTATGTGAGCCCCACTGAGCCACTGAGCTGTTGAAAAGAACTCTCGCGCCATATGTTAGGGGGAGGTTTTGCGCCCTATGTTGGGAAGAACTCTCGCGCTCTATGTAAGCGAGAAGTTTCGCGCTCTACGTCAGAGAAAGGTCTCGCGCTCTACGTGAGGTAGGGTCTCGCGCTCTATGTAAAGGACAGGTCTCGCTCGCTCTCTATATTAGAAAGAGGTCTCGCTCTGTTTGTTAGTGAGAGGTCTCGCGCTCCATGTTAACGAGAGGTCTCGCGCTCTATATGAGGGAGACTCTTGCGCTCTATGTTTGGGTTAACTTTAGCTCTCTATGTTAGGGAGAACTTTGGCACTCCCTATGTTAGGGAGAGAGAAGTCTCGCTCTCTATGTTAGGGAGAGGGATTGCTCTCTGTGTCAGGAAGGGAAATCACGATCCATGTGGAAGAGGTCTATGTAAGCAAGAGGTCTCCGATCTAAGTTAGGTCTGGCTCTCTGTTTTAGGGAGAGATATCGCTCTCCGGGTTTCGCGCTCTATTTTGGGGATAGGTCTCACGCTCTGAGCTAGAGAGAAGTCTCGCTCTCTATGTTAGGGAGAGAGTCTCGCGTTCTACGTAGGTAAGATGTCTCATGATCTAAGTAAGAGAGAGATCTCGCTTTCGATGTTAGGAAGAAATATCGTTCTCTATGTTAGGGAGAGGTCTTGCGATTTATGTAAAGGAGAGGTCTCGCTGTCTGAATCAGAGAGGTATCACGCTCTATGTTGAAAAAGACTGTTGCGCTATATGTTGTGAAAAATACGCCAGGAAGCTATTACCGGCCTAGACTCATCAAGGGAGGGACCCGGGCGTAGCCCGGGGTACCTACCTTTTCCCGTTTATATTTCCGTTGTTTGGTTTGTGGGTTTGCAACAATTCTTTCATTTTTGCACTTTTGGTCGAGATTTGAGAGAAATCACGCACTTTCTAACTGGGAAGGCGTGGAATTCGTGCTTTTTGCTTTCCAATTCCGATTGGTGGGGGAATGGGTATTGGTGGATCACTTTTTTCGCGGATAGAAATTAAAAACGAGTTTACGTGAGCTGTTTGAACGCGGCAATTTTGAAGAAAGGCCATTTTGTTCTACTGGCGACTTGGGAGGCGGCTGGGATGTATTGAGAGAGGTATTTGTTGTTTATTTCATTTTTGGCTTCATTCTTTTCTTTTTTTCTCTTTCTTTTCATTCTTCTCTCCAAAAATATTTTTTTTCAATTATAATCAACGTTTCTCATTGTTAGATGTTTACGCCCTATGTTGTGAGAAATTCCCGCCCCTCTTTCCACTGTCCATGTAACCCCCACTGTCTATGTAAGCCCCACTGTTACCAACTTTACTGTCTGTGTAAGCCCCGCTGTTCCCATTCTCACTGTTCATGTAAGCCCCATTGTCTATGTGAGCCCCACTGTTACCAACTTTACTGTCTGTGTAAGCCCCGCTGTTCCCATTCTCACTGTTCATGTAAGCCCCATTGTCTATGTGACCCCACCGTTCCCCTTTCCCCTGTCAATGTGGGCCCCACTGTCGGTGAGCCCCAATGTTCCCATTGTCACTGTTTGTGTAAGCCCCATTGTCTATGTGAGCCCCACTTTCCTGGTTTTCACTGTCTATTAAACCCCCACTGTTCTCATTTTTACTGTCTATATGAGCTCTAAAACTACACTAAACAAGGAAAACATAATAATTAAATACAACCTAGATAGTCTAGACAAAGCAAAACATTCATCAACACTTTGCAGTAGATAAGACCAAACTACAGACCATATGACACTTGACCTGACCCAACACTAGTAGACACATTCTTCACGACCTCTTGCCTTCTCTAAGTTTGAGTAGGATATCAAACATTACGCGCGCTTATCTCAACAGACAATAATAAATTATTCAGTTTTCATTGTTTATGTTTATTATAGTTAGTTATTTAAGTTATTTTGTGTATTAATTAGTTCATTATTTTGCGGTAGAATCCTGGTTAGGTCTAACTGATGAATCAGATGATTCATATTTTTGCATCCGTATAAGTGCAGCCCCACTAACCAAGTCTCCGTCGAGCGAGTCTCCGTCCAATATTAGACTTAGGGGCGAAATTGGACGGAAACTCACATTTAATTCACATGTATAATGATTCAAAACATTAACTCACTCTGTATAACTTTCACACTTTTCTTTTTCTTTTATCTCTCTCTCTCTTTCTCTCTAACATAAAGCGCGAGACTTCTCTCTAACATAGAGCGCGAGACTTTTCTCTAGCATAGGGCGCTAGATCTCTCTCTCTAACATAGGGCGCGAGATCTCTCTCTAATGAGGAGCGCAAGATATATCTCTCTATCTAACATAGAGAACGAGACCTCTCTCCAGCATAAGGCGCGACATCTCTCCCTAACATAGGGCGCAGGAGCTCTCCCTAACATATAACGCGGAAGCTCTCCTTAACATAGAGCGCGACATCTCTCTCTAACATAGACTATAGACAGCGAGAGTTATCCCTGACATAGACAGCGAGAGTTCTATCTGATATAGAGCGCCAAACTGTTCCCACGAGTAAAGATACTTTCCAGCAACAGCCGAATGCAGAAATTTCCGAAATGAAAAGCAGCAAACGCGCGTATCGCTCACGCGCTTTTCACCAAAATCAACTACAAAGTGCAACTTTTTGCTCCTTTCTCGACCAAAAGGGCAAATGTATCATTGAATGGACACACTTTTTCCTCCAAACAAACAAACAAACAGACAGACAGACAGAACTACCCATTTATATTAGTAGAAGGAAGGTACCCCGGGCTACGCCCGGGTCCCTCCCTTGATGAGTCTAGGTCGGTGGTTGCGTCAAGAAGTTTCTTCTTTGTTTGCGTCTTCGAAAAGTAATCGAGCACGATAGTTCTCGTTTACGTAGAGCGCAGGACTCCTCCCTAACATAGAGCGCGGTAGTTCTCCTCAACATAGAGCGCGGTAGTTCTCCTCAACATAGAGCGCGGGAGTTCTTCCTAACATAGAGCGTGGTAGTTCTTCTCAACATAGAGCGCGAGAACTCTCCTTCACTTAAAGCGCGAAACTTTTCCCTAACATAGAGAGCGAGACCTCTCCCTAACATAGAGCGCGATACTTTTCTCTCAACATAGGGTGCGAGATCTCTTTCTAACATAGACAGTGGGGCTCACATAGCCAGTGGGGCTCACATAGACAGTGGGGCTCACATAGACAGTGGGGCTTACATAGACAGTGGGGCTCACATAGACAGTGGGGCTTACATAGACAGTGGGGCTTACATAGACAGTGGGGCTTACATAGACAGTGGGGCTTACATAGACAGTTAAAAGGTGAACAACGCGGCTTACATAGACAGAAAAAATGGAGATAGTGGGGCTTACATAGACAGTGAAAATAAAAATAGTGGGGCCTACATAGACAGTGAAAAGGGGAGCAGTGGAAATTACAACGACAGTGAAATGAGGCGCGGGAAATTTTCTTTACAAATCTTTACAGAAAATGACATCATTAGTGAACGCATTTTTACACAGGTACATAGAGAAGTTCACAGAAAAAAGAAGCTATAAAAGAAATATAAATCAATTCGTACCTTATTGTAGCCTCCGGAGGTCTATAGATCAATGATAACAACTATTCAACAATTCTATAGCCGAAAATCCAGTGCACTACCGCCGGTGTATCCATTGAGAATTAAAATGAAAGCAGCAAAAGCACGCGCTCGCCCACGCGCTTTTTCCCAAACCAACTGCAAAGTGCAACGTTTTGCCCATTTTTCGACCAAAAGGACAAAAGCTTCATGCATTCCTTCACTCCAAATTCCATCAGACACACACAGACATACCAAGCAAGGCAAATATAAACGGGCCCGAGACCTCTTCTTAACATAGAGCGCGAGAACTGTCCCTAACATAGAGCGTGAAACCTCTCTCTAGCATAGCGCGCGAGACCACTCCCTAACATGGAGCGCGAGACCCCTCTCTCACATAATGCGCGATTCCTCTCTCTAACATAGAGCGTGGGTCCTTTCCCTAACGTAGAGCGCGAGACCTATCTCTAACGTAGAGCGCGGGACATCTCTCTAACATGTAGCGTGAGACCTATTTCTAACGTAGAGCGCGAGACCTATTTCTAACGTAGAGCGCGAGACCTATCTCTAACGTAGAACGCGGGACCTCTCTCTAACATATAGCGCGAGACCGCTTCCTAATCCCTAACATAGAGCGCGGGACCCATCTCTAACGTACATCGAAATGGGGACAGTGGGAATCAAATACACAGCAAACATTTGGACAGTGGGGCTCAAATACAGAGCGAAAATTAGAACAGTGGGGCTCACACAGACAGCAAAATGGAAACATTGGGGATTAACATACACATCGAAATGGGGACAGTGGGAATCAAACACACGGCAAAAATTAAGACAGTGGGAATCAAATACACAGCAAAAATGGGGACAGTGGGGCTCAAATACAGAGCAAAAATTAGAACAGTGGGGCTCACACGGACAGAAAAATGGAAACATTGGGGATTCACATACACATCGAAATGGGGACAGTGGGAATCAAATACACAGCAAAAATTTGGACAGTGGGGCTCAAATACAGAGCGAAAATTAGAACAGTGGGGCTCACACAGACAGCAAAATGGAAACATTGGGGATTAACATACACATCGAAATGGGGACAGTGGAAATCAAACACACGGCAAAAATTAGGACAGTGGGAATCAAATACACAGCAAAAATGGGGACAGTGGGGCTCAAATACACCGCAAAAATGGGAACAGTGGGGCTCAAATACAGAGCAAAAATTTAAAACAGTTGGGCTCACACAGACAGAAAAATGGAAACATTGGGGATTCACATACACATCAAAATAGGGACAGTGGGAATCAAATACACAGCAAAAATTTGGACAGTGGGGCTCACACGGACAGAAAAATGGAAACATTGGGGATTCACATACACATCGAAATGGGGACAGTATGAATCAAATACACAGCAAAAATTTGGACAGTGGGGCTCAAATACAGAGCGAAAATTAGAACAGTGGGGCTCACACAGACAGCAAAATGGAAACATTGGAACTTAACATACACATCGAAATGGGGACAGTGGGAATCAAACACACGGCAAAAATAAGGACAGTGGGAATCGAATACACAGCAAAAATGGGGACAGTGGGGCTGAAATACACAGCAAAAATGGGGACAGTGGGGCTCAAATACACAGCGCAAATTAGAACAGTCAGGCTCACACAGACAGCAAAATGTAAACATTGGGAATTCACATACACATCAAAATGGGGACAGTGGGGCTCAAATACACATCAAAAATATCTGTAGAGTATCAAAAGTATCCCGTAGAGTGTGCCCTTCAATTTATCTCAACTATATTTACTAAAAAGGACTTTCCAGCAACAGCCGAATGGAAACGGTGGGGCTCACATAGACTACAAACATAGGAACAGTGGGGCTTACATAGACAGTAATGAACTTTTTTATCTCTCTCGCTCTCTCTCTCTCTCTCTCTCTCTCTCTCTCTCTCTTTTTCTCCCTCTCTCTCTTTTTTTACACTGTTTCTGAATAAACACAGCATACAGAACGAATACAATACCTCTCACTACGAAAAAAGATTTTGAGAACATCAGTAAGCAATATCGTACACATTATCTACACGGAGAGTGACCTAATTATTCGAACACAGAAATAAAAATCAATTCTCACCTTTTCAGTACAGTGCAGCCTCTTTTGATTAATAAATAGAACGAATCCAATATAAAATAGCCGAAAATCCGCCGCACTACCGAGCGCCTATCAAGCCGAAATGAAAATGAAAAGCATCTCGATCACGTTCGCTCACGCCTCCCATTCCCATCTCGACCAAAAGGACAAAACTGTGTGATTTTCCACACACACAGACCAAGCAAGCGAAATATATTAATAGACAAGGTAGGTCGCCGGCGGCTAAAGCCGCCTCCGCCTCCCTTGTTTTTATTCCAGGCTGGCGAGAGATTCTGAGAGTATTTGTTCAATTTTCGCTTCACCTGTCGAATTCAGGTTTTTTTAACATGACGCGTAATAGTCCTTTCTCTGACATAGTCGCCGGCGGCTAAAGCCGCCTCCGCCTCCCTTGATTTCATTCCGGGCTGGGGAGAGATTTTAGGGGTATTTGTTTATTTCTCACCCTACTATCCAAATGTTCTTCTCAATCATCTCGCCCTAACATAGAGCGCGCAACCTCTCCCTAACATTGAGCGCGCGACTTCTCTCTACCATAAAGGGCGAAATTCTTTTCTATTCTCTCTTTCTTCTTTCACGTTCTCCAATAACACCTCCCCCCTCTTTTTTCTATGTCTCTCCGTTTATCTTCTCTCTCTCTCTATGTTTTTTCTCTCTTTCTCTCTCTCTCTCTCTCTCTTTCTCTGTCTCTTTCTCTCCCATACACAACAGAAATGGGTAGAGTGGTGCTCACATAGACAGCAAAAATCGGAAAAGTGGGGCTCACATACAGCAAACATGGGGACATTGGGGCTCACATAGACAGCAAAAATGGGGACAGTGGGGCTCACATAGACAGCCAAAATGCGAAGTGTGGGGCTCTTATAGACAGTGAAAATGGAGACAGTGAGGCTCACATAGACAGCAAAAATGGAGACAGTGTGCTCACATAGACAGCGAAATGGGGACAGTGGGGCTCACATAGACAGCGAAAATGAGAAAAGTGGGGCTCACATACAGCAAAAATGGGGACAGTTGAGCTCACATAGACAGTGGGGCTTACATAGACAGTGGAAAAGGGGAAAGTGGGGCTCACATAGACAGTGGGGATTACATAGACAGTGGAAATGGGGATAGTAGGGCTCACATAGACAGTGGGGCCTACATAGACAGTGGAAATGGGGATATAGGGGCTCACATAGACAGTGGGGCTTACATAGACAGTGGAAATGGAGACAGTGGGGCTCACATAGACAGTGGGGCTTACCTAGACAGCGAAAATGGAGACAGTGGGGCTCACATAGACAGTGGGGCTTACATAGACAGCGGAAACGGGGGAAGTGGGACTCACATAGGCAGTGAGGCTATATAGACAGTGGAAATGAGGGAAGTGGGACTCACATAGACAGTGAGGCTATATAGACAGTGGAAATGAGGGAAGTGGGACTCACATAGACAGTGAGGCTATATAGACAGTGGAAATGAGGGAAGTGGGACTCACATAGACAGTGGGGCTTACATAGACAGTGGAAATGGGGATAGAGGGGCTCACATAGACAGTGGGACTACATAGACAGTGGAAATGGGGATAGAGGGGCTCACATAGACAGTGGGGCTTACATAGACAGTGGAAATGGGGACATAGGGGCTCACATAGACAGTGGGGCTACATAGACAGTGGGGCTTACATAGACAGTGGAAATGGGGACAGTGGGGCTCACATAGACAGTGGGGCTTACATAGACAGTGAGTGAAAATAGGGAAAGTGGGGCTCACATAGACAGTGGGGCTTACATAGACAGCGAAAATGGAGACAGTGGGGCTCACATAGACAGTGGGGCTTACATAGACAGTGGAAATGGGGATAGAGGGGCTCACATAGACAGTGGGACTACATAGACAGTGGAAATGGGGATAGAGGGGCTCACATAGACAGTGGGGCTTACATAGACAGTGGAAATGGGGACATAGGGGCTCACATAGACAGTGGGGCTACATAGACAGTGGGGCTTACATAGACAGTGGAAATGGGGATAGAGGGGCTCACATAGACAGTGGGACTACATAGACAGTGGAAATGGGGATAGAGGGGCTCACATAGACAGTGGGGCTTACATAGACAGTGGAAATGGGGACATAGGGGCTCACATAGACAGTGGGGCTACATAGACAGTGGGGCTTACATAGACAGTGGAAATGGGGACAGTGGGGCTCACATAGACAGTGGGGCTTACATAGACAGTGAGTGAAAATAGGGAAAGTGGGGCTCACATAGACAGTGGGGCTTACATAGACAGCGAAAATGGAGACAGTGGGGCTCACATAGACAGTGGGGCTTACATAGACAGTGAAAATGGGGAAAGTGGGGCTCACATAGACAGTGGGGATTACATAGATAGTGGAAATGGGGATATAGGGGCTCACATAGACAGTGGGGATTACATAGACAGTGGAAATGGGGATATAGGGGCTCACATAGACAGTGGGGCTTACATAGACAGTGGAAATGGGGATATAGGGGCTCACATAGACAGTGGGGCTTACATAAACAGTGAAAATGGGGAAAGTGGGGCTCACATAGACAGTGGGGATTACATAGACAGTGGAAATGGGGATAGTAAGGCTCACATAGACAGTGGGGATTACATAGACAGTGGAAATGGGGATATAGGGGCTCACATAGACAGTGGGGCTTACATAGACAGTGGAAATGGGGATATAGGGGCTCACATAGACAGTGGGGCTTACATAAACAGTGAAAATGGCAGTGAAAATGACAGTGAAAAAAACAATTTCTCTCAACATAGGGCGTAAACATCTAACAATGAGAACTGTTGATTATAATTGAAAGAAGAAGTAGATAAAGCCAAAAATAAACAGCAAATACCTCTTTCAATGCATCCCAGCCGCTTCCCAAGTCGCCAGTAAAACAAAATGACTTCCATAATTGCCGCGTAGCTCACGTAAACTCGCTCTCATTCTCTATCCCCAAAAAAAACGGTGATCCACCACTTCCCATCCCACTACCAATTGAAAATGAAAAGCAAAAAGCACGGCTTCCACGCCTTCCCAGTTGGAAAGTGCAAACTGTGTGATTTCGCCCAAATTCTCGACCAAAAGTGCAAAAGTGTGTGAATTGTTACACACAAACCCACAAACCCACAAACCAAACAACGCAAATATAAAAGGGACAAGGAAGGTCGCCCGGGCTAACGCCCGGGCCCCTCCCTTGTTTGAGCCTAGGCCGATGGGCGCGTCGAGATGTTTTTTTTGTTTTCGAAGTTCTCAAGCGCATGTAGTTATTAACACAGAACGCAAAGACTCTCTTTAAAACAGAGCGCGATGGTTCTCCAGTGAGGCTCACATAGACAGTGGGACTTACACAGACAGTGGAAATGGGAATAGAGGGGCTCACATAGACAGTGGGGCCTACATAGACAGGAAAATGAGGATATAGGGGCTCACATAGACATTGGGGCCTACATAGACAGTGAAAATGGGGATATAGGGGCTCACCTAGACAGTGGGGCCTACATAGACAGTGAAAATGGGGATATAGGGGCCAGTGGGGCCTACATAGACAGTGAGAATGAGGATATAGGGGCTCACATAGACAGTGGGGCCTACATAGACAGTGAGAATGAGGATATAGGGGCTCACATAGACAGTGGGGCTTACATAGACAGTGGAAATGGGGATAGAGGGGCTTGCATAGACAGTGGGGCTACATAAACAGTGGAAATGGGGATAGAGGGGCTCACATAGACAGTGGGGCTACATAGACAGTGGAAATGGGGATAGAGGGGCTCACATAGACAGTGGGGCTACATAAACAGTGAAAATGAGGATATAGGGGCTCACATCGACAGTGGGGCTACATAGACAGTGGAAAGGGGGATAGAGGGGCTCACATAGACAGTGGGGCTTACATAGACAATGAAAATGAAGACAGTGAGACTCACATAGCCATTGGGGCTTACATAGACCGTGGAAATAGGGATAGAGGGGCTCACATCGACAGTGGGGCTACATAGACAGTGGAAATGGGGATAGAGGGGCTCACATAGACAGTGGGGCTTACATAGACAGTGAAAATGAAGACAGTGAGACTCACATAGCCATTGGGGCTTACATAGACCGTGGAAATAGAGATAGAAGGGCTCACATAGACAGTGGGGCTTACATAGACAGTGGAAATGGGGATAGAGGGGCTCGCATAGACAGTGGGGCTACATAGACAGTGGAAATGGGGATAGATGGGCTCACATTGACAGTGGGGATACATAGACAGTGTAAATGGGGATATAGGGGCCTACATAGACAGTGGGGCTTACATAGACAATGGAAATGGAGATAGAGGGGCTCACATAGACAGTGGGGCTTACATAGACAGGGAAAATGGGGAAAGTGGGGCTCACATAAATAAAAACTGCATAGACAGTGAAATAAGGCACGGAATTTTCTCTATATAAGGCGCGGGAATTTCCCTCAACACAGGGAGTAAACATCAAACAATGAGAAACGTTGATTATAATTGAAAAAAGATGGTTGGAGAGAAGAATGAGAAGAAAGAGAGAAAAGGAAGAAGATGAAACCAAAAATTGATAGCAAATACCTCTTGCAATGCATCCCAGCCGCCTCCCAAATCGCCAGTAGAACAAAATGGCTTTTCCCAAAATTGCCGCGCAGCTCACGTAAACTCGTTCCCATTTTCTATCAAGGAAAAAACGGTGATCAACCTCTCCCCATCCCACCATCAATTCAAAATGAAAAGCAAAAAGCACGGCTTCCACGCCTTTCCAGTTAGAAAGTGCAAAGTGTGTGATTTCTCTCGATTTTCGACCAAAAGTGCAAAGTGTGTGAATTCCGGATACACACACAAACAGACCAAGCAAGGGAATTATATATAGAGACAAGGAAGGTACCCCGGGCTACGCCCGGGTCCCTCCCTTGATGAGTCTAGGCCGGTGGGTGCGTCAAGATGTTTCTTTCATTTTCTCGTCTTTGGAAAATCCTCGAGCGCAAAAGTTATCTTTAAAAAAGAGCGTGAGCCTTACACAGCCGAACCGTTGAGCTCACACAGACAGCGGAGATAGGCACAGTGGGGCTTGCATAGACAGTGAAAATGGGGAAAGTGGGGTTCACACAGACAGTGGGCTTACATAGACAGTGGGGCTTATATAGACAGTGGGGTTTACATAGACAGTGAAAATGGGGAGCGTGGGGCTCACATAGACAGTGGGGCTCACATAGACAGTGGGGCTTACATAGACAGTGGGGCTTACATGGACAGTGGTGCCTACATAGACAGTGGGGCTCACATAGACAGCGGGGCTTACATAGACAGTGAAAATGGGGAGAGTGGGGCTCACATAGACAGTGGGGCTTACATAGACAGTGAAAATGGGGGAAGTGGGGCTCACATAGACAGTGGGGCTCACATAGACAGTGGGGCTCACATAGACAGTGGGGCTTACATAGACAGTGGGGCTCACATAGACAGTGGGGCTCACATAGACAGTGGGGCTCACATAGACAGTGGGGCTTACATAGACAGTGGGGCTTACATAGATAGTGGGCTTACATAGACAGTGAAAGTGGGTCTCACATAGACAGTGGGGCTTACATAGACAGTAAAAGTGGGGCTCATATAGACAGTGGGGCTTACATAGACAGTTAAAATAAAAACAGTGTGGCTCACATAGACAGCAAAAATAGGCACAGTGGGGCTTAGATAGACAGGAAAATGAGGAAAGTGGGGTTCACATAGACAGTGGGCTTACATAGACAGCGAAAATGAGAAACGTGGGCTCACATAGACAGTGGGGCTTACATAGTCAGTGGGGCTTACATAGACAGTTAAAAGGTGAACAACGCGGCTTACATAGACACAGAAAATGGGGATAGTGGGGCTTACATAGACAGTGAAAAGGGGAGCAGTGGAATGTTCGGATATTGGATTGTGTTTATTTATTACCGTCGTTGCAATAATGTAGTACGTAATGTCGTCACAGTCAACGCCTGGTACAATATCACGGCTGAGGCAATTTAGACAGGCGGTCTGTAGTTTAAGTTACTTTTTGTCTCTTGGTGTTTGTTTTCTAGTTTCGGGTGGGGTTTTTCCGTGTCTCCTTTGTAGTATTTTTGTATTCTGTTTCTCTATAAAGTAAAGTCCCATTCTTTTGTTCTGTCCATAGTGGTTTTCTACCACATTGTTACCTTTGTTTTTGTTGAATTTCTGGTAAAGCCTTTTCCTTAGGGGAAGTGCTGCCCAAATTTTCAATTTGGTGATATTGCGTGCGGCTCGGAGACAACATTCACAAATAATTTGAAGAAGTTATTCGTGGACGACAGAAATCAATGGGTACAGTGAACAACAGCACAATCATGAGTGGACAAGGAAACAAGAACGATTTACACACTGCAATGGAGAATGGGAACAGTGTGTCAGGATTGTCAGGAAGAAGTGGAACAGTCAAATTACAAAGACAGTGAAATGAGGTACGGAAAATTTTCTTTACAAATCTTTACAGAAAATGACAGCATCAGTGAACGCATTTTTACACAGGTACACAGAAAAGTTCACAGAAAGCTATAACAGAAATATAAATCAATTCTTACCTTTTTGTAGCCTTCGCAGGTCTATAGATCAATAATAACAACTATTCAACAATTCTATAGCCAAAAATCCAGAACACTACCGCAGGCGTATCCATTGAGAATGAAAATAAAAGCAGCTAAAGCACGCGCTCGCCCACGCGCTTTTCCCAAAACCAACAGAAAGGGCATTTTTTGCCCAATTTTCGACCAAAAGGACAGCTTCACACACCCGATTCCATCAGACCCACACACACACACTCACACAAACCAAGCAAGAGAATCTACTATTATAAAACCGTTGCTTGGTGTGTGTGTGTGTGTGTATGAGGCAAAATGCCGTTCTGAATTGTAATATAGGTGCACTTTGTAGTTGGAAAAAGAGAAGGGAGAGGACGTGGAGAAACGTGTAACTGGCCGCTTTTCATTCCCGAACCCATTGAGATCGACTGTTGCTGGGATTTGAATTTGGAAATGAAAAGTTAATGATCAGTTGAATAGCAGAACGCGCTTCACGTAAAACACACGTGATATCCATGTTATCGCGCTCTATGTTGGGGAGAACGCTCGCGCTCTATGCTAAGGATAACTTCCACGCTCTATGTTAAGTAGAAGTTCCGCGTTCTATGCTAAGGTAAAATCTCGCGCTCTATGCTAAGGATAACTTCCACGCTCTATGTTAAGGAGAAGTTCCGCGCTCTATGTTGAGGAAAAATCTCGCGCTCTATGTTGAGGAAAAATCTCGCGCTCTACGCTAACGAGAACTGGCGCGCTCTATGTTAAGGAGAACTCCGGCGCTCTATGTTAGAGAGAACTACCGCGCTCTAAGTTAAGGAGAACTGCCGCGCTCTATGTTAAAGAGAACTACCGCGCTCTATGTTAAAGAGAACTTCGGCGTTCTATGTTAAAGAGAACTTCGGCGCTCTATGTTAGAGAGAACTACCGCGCTCTATGCTAGAGTAAACTACCGCGCCCTATGTTAGAGAAAACCACCGCGCTCTATGTTAGAGAGAACTACCGCGCTCTATGTTAGAGAAAACTACCGCGATCTATGTTAGAGAGAACTACCGCGCTCTATGTTAGAGAGAACTACCGCGCTCTATGTTAGAGTAAACTACCGCGCTCTATGTTAGAGAAAACTACCGCGATCTATGTTAGAGAGAACTACCGCGCTCTAAGTTAAAGAGAACTGCCGCGCTCTATGTTAGAGAGAACTACCGCGCTCTAAGTTAAGGAGAACTGGCGCGCTCTAAGTCAAGGAGAACAGGCTAAAAAATGTTAAAAAACTTTTGCGCTCGAGGACTTTTCAAAGAGGAAAGGAGGACACTTCTCGACGCAATCATCGACCTAGACTCATCAAGGGAGGGACCCGGGCGTAGCCCGGGGTACCTTCCTTGTTATATATATGGACAAGAGAGGGCGCCGGCGGCTAAAGCCGCCTCCGCCTCCCTTGTTTTTATTCCGGGCGGGCGAGAGATTCTAGGAGTATTTGCATATTTTTCACCCTATTCACCGAACCTACATTTTTCTCAACCGTTTGTATCATGTGTTTGACAACGCCACACTCTTCCAAAGATAGAGAACGATATCTCCCTAGCATAGAGCGCGACATCTCTCCCTGACATAGAGCGCGACACCTCTTCTTAACATGGAGCGCGACATCTCTTCCTAACATAGAGCGCGACACCTCTTCTTAACATAGAGCACGACATCTCTCCCTAACATAGAGCGCGACACCTCTTCTTAATATAGAGTACGACATCTCTCCCTAACATAGAGCGCGACACCTCTTCTTAACATACAGCGCGAATCTCTCCCTAACATAGAGCGCGACACCTCTTCTTAATATAGAGTACGACATCTCTCCCTAAAACAGAGCACGATATTTCTGCCTAACATAGAGCGCGACACTTCTTCTTAATATAGAGTACGACATCTCTGCCTTAGAGCGCGACACCTGTTCTTAATATAGAGTACGACATCTCTCCCTAACATAGAGCGCGACACCTCTTCTTAACATAGAGCGCGAATCTCTCCCTAACATAGAGCGCGACACCTCTTCTTAATATAGAATACGACATCTCTCCCTAAAACAGAGCACGATATCTCTGCCTAACATAGAGCACGACACTTCTTCTTAATATAGAGTACGACATCTCTGCCTTAGAGCGCGACACCTCTTCCTAATATAGAGTACGACATCTCTCCCTAACATAGAGCGCGACACCTCTTCTTAATATAGAGTACGTCATAGAGCGATTAACCTTGCTCTCTCTGGCTCTCGTTTTCTCTCTCTCTCTGTCTCTCTCTCTCTCTCTCTCTCTCTATTTACTGGGGTGAAAATAATTTTCCAGCAACAGCCGAATGGAAACAGTGGGGCTCACATAAACAATGAAAATGGGAACGGTGGGGCTCACATAGACAGTGAAAGTGGGAACAGTGGGGCTTACATAAACAATACAAAATTTCCTGCGTTTTCTTTTTTCGTCTCTCCTTTTCTCTCTCTCTCTCTCTCTCTTTCTCTCTCTCTCTCTCTCTCTCTCTCTCTCTCTCTCTCTCTTCCTCTATCTTATTTTCACACTATCTCTGAATACACACAACCCAAATACACAACGAATACAATACCCCTTTCTATAAAAATAGATTTTGAGAGAATAAGTAAGTAATTTCGTACACATTATCAACACGGAGATTGACCTAGATTTTTAAACACAGAAATAAAAATAAATTCTCACCTTTTCAGTACATTGCAGCCTCTTTTGATTAATAAATACAATCAATTCAAAGTATTATAGCCGAAAAATCGCAGCACTACCGAGCGCCTATCGAGCCGAAATAAAAATGAAAAGCATCTCGATCACGTTCGCTCACGCCCTCCTTTCCCATCTCGACCAAAAGGACAAAACTGTGTGATTTCGCCCAAATTCTCGACCAAAAGTACAAAAGTGTGTGAATTGTTACACACACACAGACCAAGCAAGGGAATTATATATAGAGACAAGGAAGGTCGCCGGCGGCTAAAGCCGCCTCCTCCTCCCTTGTGAGCCTAGGCCGATGGGCGCGTCGAGATGTTTTTTTTTTGTTTTCGAAGTCCTTAAGCGCAAGTACTTTTCACATAGAACGCAAAGACTCTCTTCGAAACAGAGCGCGATGGTTCTCCAGTGGGGCTCACATAGACATTGGGGCTTACATAGACCGTGGAAATATGAATAGAGGGGCTCACATAGACAGTGGGGCTTACATAGACAGTGGAAATGGAGACAGTGGGGCTCACATAGACAGTGGGGCTGACATAGACAGCGAACATGGGGGAAGTGGGGCTCACATAGACAGTGGGGCTTACATAGACAGTGAAAATGGAGACAGTGGGGCTTACATAGACAGTGAAAATGGAGACTGTGGGGCTCACATAGACAGTGGGGCTTACATAGACAGCGAAAATGGGGAAAGTGGGGCTCACATAGACAGTGGGGCTTACATAGACAGTGAAAATGGAGACAGTGGGGCTCACATAGACAGTGGGGCTTACATAGACAGCGAAAATGGGGAAAGTGGGGCTCACATAGACAGTGGGGCTTACATAGACAGTGGAAATGGAGACAGTGGGGCTCACATAAACCGTGGGGCTACATAGACAGTGGAAATGGGAATAGAGGGGCTCACATAGACAGCGGGGCTTACACAGACAGTGAAAATGGGGAAAGTGGGGCTCACATAGACAGTGGGGCTTACATAGACAGTGAAAATGGGGACATTGGGGCTTACATAGACAGTGGGGCTTACATAGACAGTAGAAATGGGGACAGTGGGGCTCACATAGACAGTGGGGCTTACATAGACAGTAAAATAGGGAAAGTGGGGCTCACATAGACAGTGGGGCCTACATAGACAGTGAAAATGGAGACAGTGGGGCTCACATAGACAGTGGGGCTTACATAGACAGTGAAAATAGGGAAAGTGAGGCTCACATAGACAGTGGGCCTACATAGACAGTGGAAATGGGGATATAGGGGCTTACATAGACAGCGGGGCTTACATAGACAGTGAAAATGGGGAAAGTGGGGCTCACATAGACAGTGGGGCTTACATAGACAGTGAAAATGGGGACATTGGGGCTTACATAGACAGTGGGGCTTACATAGACAGTGGGGCTTACATAGACAGTGGAAATGGGGACAGTGGGGCTCACATAGACAGTGGGGCTTACATAGACAGTGAAAATAGGGAAAGTGGGGCTCACATAGACAGTGGGGCCTACATAGACAGTGAAAATGGAGACAGTGGGGCTCACATAGACAGTGGGGCTTACATAGACAGTGAAAATAGGGAAAGTGAGGCTCACATAGACAGTGGGCCTACATAGACAGTGGAAATGGGGATATAGGGGCTTACATAGACAGCGGGGCTTACATAGACAGTGAAAATGGGGAAAGTGGGGCTCACATAGACAGTGGGGCTTACATAGACAGTGAAAATGGGGACATTGGGGCTTACATAGACAGTGGGGCTTACATAGACAGTGGGGCTTACATAGACAGTGGAAATGGGGACAGTGGGGCTCACATAGACAGTGGGGCTTACATAGACAGTGAAAATAGGGAAAGTGGGGCTCACATAGACAGTGGGGCCTACATAGACAGTGAAAATGATAGTGAAAAAAGACAATTTCTCTCAGCATAGGGCGTAAACATCTGACAATGAGAAACGTTGATTATAATTGAAAGAAGATGGTTGAAGAGAAGAATGAAAAGAAAGAGAGAAAAGGAAGTAGATGAAGCCGAAAGTAAACAGCAAATACCTCTTTCAATGCATCCCAGCCGCCTCCCAAGTCGCCAGTAGAACAAAATGGCTTCCAATATTGCCGTGTAGCTCACGTAAACTCGTTTTCATTTTCTATCCCCGAAAAAAACGGTGATCGACCACTCCTCATCTCACTACCATTTGAAAATGAAGAGCAAAAATCACGGATTCCACGCCTTCCCAGTTGGAAAGGTCAAACTGTGTGATTTCGCCCAAATTCTCGACCAAAAGTGCAAACTGTGTTGAATTGTTACACACAAACCCACAAACCAAACAACGCAAATATAAAAGGGACAAGGAAGGTAGCCCGGGCTAACGCCCGGGCCCCTCCCTTGTGTTTATTCCGGGCTGGCGAGAGCTTCCTGGCCCTCTTTTCTCCTAGACATAGGGCGCGGAAGTTATTTTCAACATGTATCGCGGGATCTCTCCGTAACATAGAGCGCAAAACTTCTCTCAACATGAGTGCGAGAATTCTCCCTAACATAGAGTGAGAGACCTCTTTCTAACATAGAGCGCGAGACTTTTCTCCATCATTGAGCGCGAGACATTCTCTCAAGACAGGCGAGACTCTTTTCTATTCTCTCTTTCTTCTCTCACGCTCCCCAAATAACCCCCCCCCCCTTTCTCTCATTCTATGTCTCTCTCCGTCTCTCAGTCTCTCTCTCTCATACACAGCAAAAATAGGATGGGTAGGGCTCACATATACAGCGGCACTGGGGACAGTGGGGCTCACATAGACAGCAAAAATGGGGACAGTGGGAATAACATAAACAGCGAAAATGGGGACAGTGGGGCTAACATGGACAGCAGAAATGGGGACAATGGGGTTAACATAGGCAGCGGAAATGGTGACATTGGGGCTCACATAGACAGCGAAAATGGGGACATAGGGGCTCACATAAACAGCTGAAATGGGACAGTGGGACTCACATAGACAGCGGGAATAGGGAAAGTGGGGTTTACATACACAGCGAAAGTTGAAACCGTGGAAATTGACAAACTCAGCGAACATGCAAGACAAAGAAGGCGCTGTATATTATCTTATTCTCTCTTCTATTCTCTATCTATCTCTCTTTTCATCTCTCTCTCATCCTCTCTTCATCCTTCTTCACAAAGAGCGCGACAGTTTCAAGTCGCATAGAGCGCGGAAGTTCTCCCTCGAAACTTTCATTCTACTACATATGAGCAAGAGAGTCAAAAAGCAGGATAATTGGAAAGAAGGATCAAAAATAAAGATGAAGAGAGATATTAAGCCAAAAATAAACGACAAATACCTTTTTTGATGCAACCCAGCCGCCTCCCAAATTGCCGGTAAAACAAAATGGCTTTTTCCAGAATTGCCGCGTGTAAACAGCTCATGTAAACTCGTTTTCATTTTCCATCCATGAAAAGGAGATCCACCACTACCCATCCCACTACCAATTGAAAATGAAAACGCAGAAAGCACGTATCTCCCACGTCTCCCATCTTTTCCCAGTTCCATCGCTTGCCTCACTCTTTCTCGACCAAAAGTGCAATAGTGATGGAATTGTTACATACGGAGTAAGCGAAATATAGAGTAGGACGAGGAAGGTCGCCGGCGGCTAAAGCCGCCTCCGCCTCCCTTGTTTCTATTCCGGGCTGGCGAGCGCTCTGAGAAGTACTTGTCCAATGTTTACCCTACTTTCGTACCCACGTTTCTCTCAATCACTCCAATCATGCCTTTCACAACATAGAGTGCCACAATACAGCTTCACATAGAGCGCGGCATTTTTCCCGCACATAGAGCGCGAGCTCTCTTTCTAACATGGAGCGCGACATCAGTCTTTAACATAGAGCGCGAGATCTCTCCCTAACACAGAGCGCGATATCTCTCTAACATGAAGCGCGCGACCTCTCCTCAACATAAAGCGCGAGACCTCTCCCTAAAATAGATCGCGAGACCTCTTTCTCACTTAGAGCGCGAGTCCTCTCTCTTTCTAGCATAGAGCGCGAGACCTCTCTCTAACATAGAGCGCGGGACCTCTCTCTAACATAGAGCGCGAGTCCTCTCTCTAGCCTAAAGCGCGAGATCTCTCCTTACATATAGCGCGAGATCTCTCCTTAACATAGAGCGCGAGACCTATCTCTAACATAGAGCGCGAGATCTCTCTCTCTCTAGCATAGAGCGCGAGACCTCTCTCTAACATTAGACCTGTGGACTCACATAGACAGTTGATGGGAACATTGGGAGTCACATAGCCAGCAAAAATATGGACAGTAGGGATCACATACACATCTAAAATGAAAACCGTGGAAATTGACAAACACAGGGAAAATGCAAAACAAAGGAGGCACGACTTATTTTTTCACCCTCTCTCTCTCCCTCTATGTCTATTTACTGGGGTCAAAATAATTTTCCAGCAACAGCCGAATGGTGACAGTGCGTTCACATACACAGCAAAAATTTGAACAGTGAGACTCACATAAATAGTGAAAATGAGAACAGTGGGGCTTACATAGACAGTTATCAATTTCCTACTTTTTTCGTCTCTCTCTCGCTCTCTCTCTCTCTCTCTCTCTCTCTCTCTCTCTCTCTCTCTCTTCTCTCTCTCTCTCTCTCTCTCTCTCTTATTCTCTCTTCATCTCTCTCTCTTTCTTCCTCTTTCTCTTTTACACTGTTCCTAAATAAACACAGCATAAATACAAAACAATAAAAATACTCCTTTCTACAAAAATAGATTTTGAGAGCATCACTAAGCAATATCATACACATTATCAACATGGAGAGTGGCAAAGATATAAACCAATTCTCACCTTTTCAGTACATTGCAGCCTTTTTTGATTGATAAATACAATTAATTCAAAGAATTGTGTAGCCAAAAAATCGCAGCACTACCGAGCGCCCATCCAGCCGAAATGAAAATGAAAAGCATCTCGATCACGCTCGCTCACGCCGCCCATTCCCATCTCGACCAAAAGGACAAAACTGTGTGATTTTCCCGAAATTCTCGACCAAAAGTGCAAAATGATGGAATTGTTACAAACAAACCAAAGTAGCGAAATATAGAATAGGACAAGGTAGGTCGCCGGCGGCTAAAGCCGCCTCCGCCTCCCTTGTTTTTATTCCAGGCTGGCGAGCGCTCCGAGGAGTACTTGTCCAATTTTTACCCTACTTTCGTACCCACGTTTCTCTCAATCACTCCAATTACGCTTTTCACAACATAGAGTGCCACAATACAGCTTCACATAGAGCGCGACATCCTCCCCGCACATAGAGCGAGAGCTCTCTTCCTAACATGGAGCGCGACATCAGTCTTTAACATAGAGCGCGAGATCTCTCCCTAACATATTGCGCGATATCTCTCTCTAAAATAAAGAGCGCGACCTCTCCTCAACATAAATCGCGAGACCTTTCTGCAACATAGATCGCGAGACCTCCCTCTCACATAGAGCGCAAGTCCTTTCTTCAGCCTAGAGCGCGAGACCTCTCTCTAACATAGAGCGCGAGTCCTCTCTTTAGCATAGAGCGCGAGAACTCTCCCTAACATGTGAGGGCAACATCTCTCCTTAACATAGAGCGTGCGATCTCTCCTTAACATATAGCGCGCGATCTCTCTTTAACATAGAGCGCGAGACCTCTCTCTAACACAGAGCGCGAGACCTCTCTCTAACACAGAGCGCGAGATCTCTCTCTAACATAGAGCGCGAGACCTCTCTCTAACATAGAGCGCGAGTCCTCTCTTTAGCATGGATCGCGAGGACTCTCCCTAACATGTGAGGGCAACATCTCTCCTTAACATAGAGCGTGCGATCTCTCCTTAACATATAGCGCGCGATCTCTCCTCAACATAGAGCGCGAGACCTCTCTCTAACACAGAGCGCGAGACCTCTCTCTAACATAGAGTGCGAGTCCTCTCTTTAGCATAGAGCGCGAGAACTCTCCCTAACATGTGAGGGCAACATCTCTCCTTAACATAGAGCGTGCGATCTCTCCTTAACATATAGCGCGCGATCTCTCCTTAACATAGAGCGCGAGACCTCTCTCTAACACAGAGCGCGAGACCTCTCTCTAACATAGAGCGCGAGTCCTCTTTTTAGCATAGAGCGCCTCTCCCTAACATGTGAGGGCAACATCTCTCCTTAACATAGAGCGTGCGATCTCTCCTTAACATATAGCGCGCGATCTCTCCTTAACATAGAGCGCGAGACCTCTCTCTAACATAGAGCGTGGTAGTTCTCCTCAACATAGAGCGCGGGAGTTCTCCCTAACATAGAGAGCGGGAGTTCTCCTTAACATAGAGCGCGGGACTTCTCTCTAGCATATAGCGCGAGACCTCTCTCTAACATGGGACCTGTGACAACAATTACTTTTGAAACAGCATAACAACACACATAGACAGCGAAACTGGGAACAGTGGGGCTCACTTAGACAGCAAGAATGGAAACAATAGGGCTCACACAGACAGCGAAAATGAAAACATTAGGACTCACATAGCCAGCAAATATATGGACAGTAGGGATCACATACACAGCTAGAATGAAAACATGGAAATTGACAAACACAGCGAAAATGCAAAACAAAGGAGACACGACTTATTTTCTCACCCTCTCTCTCTCCCTCTATGTCTATTTACGGTCAAAATAATTCTCCAGCAACAGCCGAATGGAAACAGTGCGTTCACATACACAGCAAAAATTGGAACAGTGAGACTTACACAATTAGTGAAAATGAGAACAGTGGGGTTTACATAGACAGTTATAAATTCCCTACTTTTTTCGCCTCTCTTTCTCTCTCTCTCTCTCTCTCTCTCTCTCTCTCTCTCTCTCTCTCTCTTCCTCTCTCTTTTTTTACACTGTTCCTGGATAAACACAGCATAAAAACGAATACAATACCCCTTTCTACGAAAAAGACTTTGAGAGCATCAATAAGCAATATCATACACATTATCTACACGGAGAGTAACCTTATTATTCGAACACAGAAATAAAAATCAATTCTCACCTTTTCAGTACAGTGCAGCCTTTTTTGATTAATAAATAGAACGAATCCAATATAAAATAGCCAAAAAATCGCAGCACTACCGAACGCCTATCCAGCCGAAATAAAAATGAAAAGCATCTCGATCACGTTCGCTCACGCCGCCCATTCCCATCTCGACCAAAAGGACAAAACTGTGTGATTTTCCCCAAATTCTCGACCAAAAGTGCAAAGTGTGTGAATTGTTACAAACAAACCAAAGTAGCGAAATATATTAATAGACAAGGGAGGTACCCCGGGCTACGCCCGGGTCCCTCCCTTGATGAGTCTAGGCGGGTGGTTGCGTCGAGAAGTTTTTTTTTCATATTCTTCGTCTTTGAAAAGTTCTCGAGCGCGAAAGTTGTCCTGAACATAGAGCGCGGGAGTTCTCCTTAACATAGAGCGCGGAACTTCTCCTTAACATAGAGCGCGGGACTTCTCCTTAACATAGAGCGCGGGAGTTCTCCTTAACATAGAGCGCGGGAGTTCTCCTTAACATAGAGCGCAAAGGTTCTCCTAAACATAGAGCGAAAGTTTTTCTTAACATAGAGCGCGAAAGTTTTTCTTAACATAGAGCGCGGGAGTTCTCCTTAACATAGAGCGCGGGAGTTCTCCTTAACATAGAGCGCAAAGGTTCTCCTAAACATAGAGCGAAAGTTTTTCTTAACATAGAGCGCGGGAGTTCTCCTTAACATAGAGCGCAAAGGTTCTCCTAAACATAGAGCGCAAAGGTTCTCCTAAACATAGAGCGCGAAAGTTCTCCTTAACATAGAGCGCGGGAGTTCTCCTTAACATAGAGCGCAAAGGTTCTCCTAAACATAGAGCGGAAGTTTTTCTTAACATAGAGCGCGAACGTTCTCCTTAACATAGAGCGCGAAAGTTCTCCTTAACATAGAGCGCGAAAGTTCTCCTTAACATAGAGCGCAAAGGTTCTCCTAAACATAGAGCGAAAGTTTTTCTTAACATAGAGCGCGGGAGTTCTCCTTAACATAGAGCGCGGGAGTTCTTCTTAACATAGAGCGCGAAAGTTCTCCTTAACATAGAGCGCGGGAGTTCTCCTTAACATAGAGCGCAAAGGTTCTCCTAAACATAGAGCGAAAGTTTTTCTTAACATAGAGCGCGAACGTTCTCCTTAACATAGAGCGCGGGAGTTCTCCTTAACATAGAGCGCGAAAGTTCTCCTTAACATAGAGCGCGAAACTTCTCCTCAACATAGAGCGCGGGAGTTTTCTTTAAAATAGAGCGCGAGACCTCTCTCTAACGTAGAGCGCAAGACCTCTCACTAACATAGAGAGCGAGACATCTTTCTAATATGAAGAGCGAGACCTCTCCTTTACATAGAGCGCGAGACCCTTCCTCACATAGAGCGCGAGACCTCTCGCTAACGTAGAGCGCGAGACCTCTCGCTAACGTAGAGCGCGAGACCTCTCTCTAACGTAGAGCGCGAGACCTCTCTCTAACGTAGAGCGCAAGACCTCTCACTAAAATAGAGAGCGAGACATCTTTCTAATATGAAGA
The DNA here is from genome assembly GCA_964036275.1 of Litoditis marina. Lineage (NCBI taxonomy): Eukaryota > Metazoa > Nematoda > Chromadorea > Rhabditida > Rhabditidae > Litoditis > Litoditis marina. The sequence continues at coordinate 27,959,535 of OZ038433.1, forward strand.
GCGAGACCTCTCCTTTACATAGAGCGCGAGACCCTTCCTCACATAGAGCGCGAGACCTCTCGCTAACGTAGAGCGCGAGACCTCTCTCTCTCTCACATAGAGCGCAAAAACTCTCCAAAACATAGAGCGCGAAACCTCCTTCTAACATAGGGCGCGAGAGTTCTTCCCAACATAGGGCGCGACAGTTCTTCCCAACATAGAGCGCGGGGAGTTTTTGTCAACACCCTAGCCGTAATAATAGCAGAACGCGAGAGCAACACAGTAAAAAATCTCTTTTTGTCTACATTTATCCGGATGTAGAGTTTCTTCTTCGTTTGCTCTTCTCTAGATTCAGCAGGTAGTGGGAGCCCCAGTGGCTCCTACAGCAGAACTCCGGTCCATCCATCAGCGATCCATTCCATGGCCGCAGATCCAGTCCAAAGCGGGCATCCTCCGGGCGAACAGAACGTTCGAATGGCTCTCTCCCTTCCCGCCGCGCTTTTATACCCATTTTCTTACCTGTTAAGCCATTCCTGTTAACCGTGACGGCGTGAAACTCGTCTATCCTGTTTAGAGAAATTTTCTATTGCCAAATCCCAGCAGCAGCCGGTTGGGAAAAATGAAATCTCACGTTCTCTCACGTCTCCCAGCTTCCCAGCTTGCCTCACTTGCTTCACCCCATTTTCGACCAAAAGTGCAATAGTGTGTGGATTGTTACAAACAGAGTAAGCGAAATATAGAGTAGGACAAGGGAGGGGGCCGGCGGCTAAAGCCGCCTCCTCCTCCCTTGTTTGAGCCTAGGCCGGTGGCCGCGTCGAGATGTTTTTTGTTCCCGAAGTTCTCAAGCGCAAGTAGTTTTTAACCATAGAACGCAAAGACTCTCTTCAAAACAGAGCGCGATGGTTCTCCAGTGGGGCTATAGAGATTGAGGCTGACATAGGCTTACATACCGTATAAATAGGGATAGAGGGGCTCACATAGACAGTGGAAATGGGGAAAGTGGGGCTCATATAGACAGTGGGGCTACATAGACAGTGGGAATGAGGAGAGAGGGGCTCACATAGACAGTGGGGTTTACATAGACAGTGGAAATGGGGATAGAGGGGCTCACATAGACAGTGGGGCTACATAGACAGTGGACATGAGGATAGAGGGGCTCAAATAGACAGTGGGGCTTACATAGACAGTGGAAATGGGGATAGAAGGGCTCACATAGACAGTGGGGCTTACATAGACAGCAAAAATGGGGAAAGTGGGGCTCACATAGACAGTGGGGCTTACATAGACAGCGAAAATGGGGAAAGTGGGGCTCACATAGACAGTGGGGCTTACATAGACAGTGGAAATGGAGACAGTGGGGCTCACATAGACAGTGGGGCTACATAGACAGTGGAAAAGAGGATAGAGGGGCTCACATAGACAGTGGGGCTTACATAGACAGTGGAAATTGGGATAGAGGGGCTCACACAGACAGTGGGGCTACATAGACAGTGGAAATGGAAATAGAGGGGCTCACATAGACAGTGGGGCTACATAGACAGTGGAAATGGGGATAGAGGGGCTCGCATGTGGTGCTTACACAGACAACGAAAATGGGGAAAGTGGGGCTCATATAGACAGTGGGGCTACATAGACAGTGGAAATGGGAAGAGTGGGCCTCACATAGACAGTGGGGCTTACATGGACAGTGGATATGGGGATATAGGGGCCTACATAGACAGTGGGGCTTACATAGACAGTGGAAATGGGAATAGAGGGGCTCACATAGACAGTGTGGCTACATAGACAGTGGAAATGGAGACAGTGGGGCTCACATAGACAGTGGGGCTTACATAAACAGTGGAAATGGAGACATTAGGGCTCACTTAGACAGTGGGGCTTACATAGCGAAAATGGGGAGAGTGGGGCTCACATATACAGTGGGGCTTACATAGACAGTAGAAATGAAGACAGTGGGGCTACATAGACAGTGGAAATAAGAATAGAGGGGCTCACATAGACAGTGGCGCTACATAGACGGTTGAAATGAGGATAGAGGGGCTCGCATGTGGTGCTTACACAGACAACGAAAATGGGGAAAGTGGGGCTCATATAGACAGTGGGGCTACATAGACAGTGGAAATGGGAAGAGTGAGCCTCACATAGACAGTGGGGCTTACATGGACAGTGGAAATGGGGATGTAGGGGCCTACATAGACAGTGGAAACGGGAATAGAGGGGCTCACATAGACAGTGTGGCTACATAGACAGTGGAAATGGAGACAGTGGGGCTCACATAGACAGTGGGGCTTACATAAACAGTGGAAATGGAGACAGTAGGGCTCACATAGACAGTGGGGCTTACATAGCGAAAATGGGGAGAGTGGGGCTCACATATACAGTGGGGCTTACATAGACAGTAGAAATGAAGACAGTGGGGCTACATAGACAGTGGAAATGGGAATAGAGGGGCTCACATAGAATGAGAAAAAAGTGAGCGATACGTGCTTTTGCTGACTTTAATTTTGGAAATTTCTGCATTCGGCTGTTGCTGGAAAATATTTTTACTCGAGGGAACAGTTTGGTGCTCTATATTAGAGAGAACTCTTGCTGTCTATGTTAGAAAGAACTCTCGCTGTCTATGTTAGGAAGAGATGTCGCGCTCTATGTTAGGGAAAGATGTGGCGCTGCATGTTAGGGAGAGATGTCGCGCTTTATGTAAAGGAGAGATGTCGCGATCTATGTTTGAAGGAGATGTCCCGCTCTATGTTAGGGAGAGATATCGCGCTCTAAGATAAGGAGAGATATCGCGCTCTATGTTAAAGAGAGATGTCGCGCTCTACGTTAGGGAGCTTCCGCGTCTGTTTTCTTTTTTTTCCTCTCCCTCTCTTGAATCCAACAAGAGGAGTGAAGGTGAAAATTTATATTTCTGGAAGCTCTCGCCAGCCCGCAATTAAAACAAGGGAGGCGGAGGCGGATTTAGCCGCCGGCGACCTACCTTGTGCATATATAGTTGAGAATGTCGGACTCGGGCAAGAGCGAAACGACATACAGATCTTGGAAAAGTTTAATGACCAATAACACAAAGCAAATTAGGAACAAAACGCGTCCTTTTTTCTGAGTTTTGCAAAAATACAATTTTACGTCAGTATCAACACGCAGACCCGAAACTTGTCGTAATGGAAGAAAAGATTATCTTACCGTTCCAATAGGTCGCGGGAAGAAACAATGAAAAGAAAAATAGAAAAAGGAGCTTTTTGTCCGTGAATTTCAGGAGATTAAATCTTTGAGCCATACATGTCTGTTTGCATAGAAAGGACAGCGAATAACGCTGAATGTACATGAGAAAAGAACCTCAGAATGCAAATTTGAGGGAAATTGAAATTTAACGTTGGAGGTTGTTCTGGCAAACCTCTTTTCAGGTGGTTCGAGCCACATGACCACCCGGACAGACTTTATTGAAACAAAAATTACCTAAATAAAATTGGGATTCCTGTTATTCTTCATTTCCATAACCTCAACTTTACCATAACCTCAACTTCACGTTAATCCAAACATCCTTTGCGCTCTGAACATTGGCGTTCCTTTGTTCAAAACGCACATGAAGCGAAGAGTTGAGAGAACAGCATGTGATACATTAGTTCATGTTTGTATTAAGTGTCGAGTACATGAATGTGTTGAATAATTATTGAAATAATGAAATATTATTATTGTTGATGTAAACAAATGAATTAATAAAATTATGAGAATTTGTGACCTAATGTTTCTTTCAAGTGTTTATTAGACCAACGAATATCACAACTTTAAAGAAACCGTTCCTCTCTAATTTGAGTTTCACGAAAAATTTAAAAAGCTCAAAAAGTTTCTTAATGCCCTCCCATTGACCATGAAAAAACTTTCTGATTGAAAATTTGTAAAATCTGCATAACGTCAAGCAATGAAGAATGGGGCATGAACATTTTCACTGTGACGCAATTTGACTTGGTTCATTTACATTCAGATTTATTTTGATTTTGTAGTCTCCAATTGTGTAGTTGCATGTGATAGAGTGTTTTAAAATCATTTTCGCACTTCTATAGGCTATTTTGAGTTCACCCCGTACGCAACTCCCCTATCGGTGTCATTACGTAAGCCGCTTTTCTAAGAAAACGAAGCAAGATAGGGATGTTAAAGTATATATTTTTGTCAATGGTTTTTAATTTGCCATAGGGTCAGATTGTTCACTCAAAGTCAAAATTAAAGCGGGACGGATTCTTTAATTCAGAGTTCGTTTCGGCTCTGATTTAAAGTATGGATTGTGCTCTGATCTGGCAAAATGCCCATGGACGCTTGGTTAATGCAACACGCAAGCGGACAGAATTGCAATATGAGGGGGTGGACCAATTCAATGAGATAAATGCACAGCGCGTAAATTTTGGACATTGATAACTGCATTCAGAGGTAACTCGAAAAACTAATCTTGACAAGAACGAATGAATCGTAAGCTAGTGTCGAGCCTTGTGACGATGTTTCATTTGGTTTTCTTGCTAAAGTTTGGATTGAAAAGTTAATCCGACTCAAAATCTCAGTCTACGAAGGCCGAGACAAATGATCAAAAACAGAAACTTTATTTGTCAATCAGATTTTATTACTATTCCCTACACAAAACCCACCCCTCTGTTTCAAGCGGATAAAGATGAAGAGCTTCGCAAATTGTCAATGGAAATGTAAGGAAGCTGACATGAAAGGATAAATATGACTTGTGTTGTGAGCCTTGCATATAATTTCCACAGTTTACCCGGTAAATCAGTGCTCGTTTTGTTACTAATGTCAGCCTCACGCTTAAACAAATACACATAACGAAAAATGTGTGTTCGTTATCGAATTTTAAAACATTTGTGTTATCTTGACTGTAAAAAAGGGTTTGAGTCGAGGTCGTTCAAACACGTTTTCAGCTCATCCTCTCTCACTGTTCCATTATATCTGTGATAAAAAAACAGTCCTAATGAAGCGACTACGTCTTCTTTGATCTGAATGTACGTCCAGATAAGATAATCAATATTTGGTCGTGGGCCCAATGGAAAAATCGTTGTAAAGATCACCTATCAACTAAATCGTCGAGAACAAACGTGAACAGGGAATAATGACCCTTAGACAGCTATGACGGATGCGCCTACTTGTGTGCTGCATTCGCCCCTTCCGCCCCATCAACTTCTTCACGTGTAACACGTGAAATTATCAATCATCCATGGAAATGCACTAACAGAGATGGATGAGTGCAGCACCGTTCAAGCTACAAGAAACAAAATAGACGTGAAGCGTGAAGGCCCGGGACCCGAACAGTTCACCAGTAGACATGTGTTGAAAGTTATTCAAAAGTCGAGATGCAAAACTGCAGTGAACACTGAACAACCCGTAATGTGAAGGGAACCCGTAGAGAAAAAGGGAGAGGTGGTAGTCAGAGGAGGAGACGGAGGCGGTAGTCAGAGGACACCACCGCGGAGGGTCTGAAAAGAATGTGGTCAGATGGGGAAAAATAACAACTACGTACTTGCAAAGTCTACAATGAAGACTACATGTTTTCGACAACGGAACACACGTTTCTGACTTCTGAGGAATACAACAAAACTAATACGCTATACTCTACTACTCTACAGCTTAACGCATTGTTGTCAGAAAGGAGGCAGCCCGGTAAAAACATCAATAGCACCTAAGTAAGTATAATAAAACAGAAGAACTGTTAGGTCACAATTGAGTAGATAACATATAATTTATACGACCTATTCAAAGGCCAAATACTGAAAACAAATATGAGTCAGACTGTTAACGATGGGCCTCTTAGGCTGTCTTCAGACTTTTTGTGCGCTACAAGATACAGATACACGATTCTTTTTTGAATTATTTGTATCCTCACATTTTGTATCCGTATCTTGGCGCCAACGTATCAGAAAAGTATGAACGTTCCATGATACATTTTTTTCGATTTCGTTAGTTTCAAATTCAAAAATAACTCTTTACACTTTTAATTGTTCGATTTCACAGATATTTATGTATCCTTCGAATTGAGGTATATCTCATTCCACGCGATGCGCGCACGCGCCGCGACAAAATGTGAAAATGAATAAGTTTCGATAAACTTTGGACATCGGGAAAAACAAAAACGCTGATGGTCATCGTTATTGATTCCCATGCCATATGCTCACATTCACCCACGCTAAGCGCGTGCATGCGACGCGGCAGAAATATCAAAAAGAGTCGATTCATATAAAATTGGGGAAGTTAAATATTCGATCATGCTGGTTATGAATATATTCGAAACTCGTAATTCCTTCTTATCAGCGTGACTAACCACTCCTAATCCCAAAAATTTACCTTCATGCACAAAAGCTGAAATTTGTCGTCGCGTCGCGTGCTGCGCGCGCGCGCTCCACCCCAAGTTGATTCCCACTGAGACTTGGCAGCGCGCCGATGAATATAAGAGGCGTCCATTTAAATAGTTTTTCAAAATTCAAATACAATGCAAATCTGGTCATTTTTTCATGGAGCATGTTCCCATTAAATTTTGCACAATTCTGACTACATCTTCGGTTTCTAGTCAGAAAACTTACTGACAACTGTCAGAAGTGATAACGGGCTTTTTGACGCCGGTCAATTAATATTCTGTTTTTTTTCTGGAATTCGTCAATGAATTGCCTCGTTCAACCTGTGTAATTCTGACCACTGTCAAACACTATCAGAATGTTTGCGGGATCGAACCTGCGGGCTCCAGGGCAAAAGGCAGGAACACTGATACTGCGCTACTGGGCCAATGGTCAGGGTATCGACTGTCGCGGATATGACATACGCCAGCCAAATCGTACTGATCGCTCATATAACGAGACAGATTTAAATAATGAAAACTAATGAGAAGGATGAATCAAATAAGTAACCGGGTTTATTTCGTACCCTTACCAGTTTTTAGTAAACTAATATTTAGGTTACCTCAGTAGGTAACCGCGTGGTAACCTGAAATGAGAAACCGGTTACCTGTTATTTTTTCATTGTGGTTTTACCGTTTATTTGTACAGTAACCAAAATGAAGTTTCAGGTTACCAACCGGTTACCTATGTGGTAACCTGAAGTATCACCAAAAACCGGTGAGGTTATCAAGGAACCCGGTTACCTATGAAGTTGATCAATAAAAACGAAATGAACTTTTTTAATTAAATTTTCTCGACATCCAGATTAAAGGGACCGTTCCTCTCTAATTTGGAGGTTTGAGCTGATTAGTCGATATTGTTCACATTAAAAAACCGAAATCATTCATATAGGTGTCAACTTCCCGTCTTGCTCCGTGTTCTCGAAAATGCGGCGCGACCACGCGCACGTACATACACCGCCGAGTTCACCTACGTACAAAACTTTCAAAATGTCCATAAAATCACAAAACCATATTCAAAACATGGCCAAAATTACTAATATTAAATCTGTGAAGAAAGATTTGTGAATATCATGAAAACTACAAAGCAGTGATAGATTAAGCATTGCTGCATTACAGTAACCCAAATCCTGTTGGCTTCCATTTTGCTTTGTAATAGTGGGGTTTTTTGAACTCTCTGTGCGTAAGGCATGAACTTTCGTCTTAAAACAGAATAAGTGACTTTTTCATGTTTCAAAAATTACTTAGAATGGAAAATTTTAGAGGTACGGTCCCTTTAACTGTTGATCACGCGTTCCCCGCGTTACTTACAGAAACGTTGGAGAGAGATCTCGCGCTCTATGTTAGAGATAGATGTTCCGCTTTATGTGGTAGAAATCATTGCGCCTCAAGTTGATGAAAACGTGAGTTCAGAGAACGGAACGAAAATTGAGCAAAAACTCCTATAAGAGCTCGCCAGCCTGGAATAAAAACCAGGGAGGCAAAGGCGGCTTTAGCCGCCGGCGACCTACCTTGTCTACTAACATAAATGGTAGTCTAGTGTGTGTGTGTGTTTGTGCGTGTGAAGGAAAAAGTGTGTGATTCCAATGATGCATTTGCCCTTTTGCTCGAGAAATGAGAAAAAAGTTGCACTTTGTAGTTGGTTTTGGGGGAAAACGCGTGAGCGATACGTGCTTTTGCTGACTTTAATTTTGGAAATTTCTGCATTCGGCTGTTGCTGGAAAATATTTTTACTCGAGGGAACAGTTTGGTGCTCTATATTAGAGAGAACTCTTGCTGTCTATGTTAGGAAGAACTCTCGCTGTCTTTGTTAGGAAGAGATGTCGCGCTCTATGTTAGGGAAAGATGTGGCGCTGAATGTTAGGGAGAGATGTCGCGATCTCTGTTAGAAGGAGATGTCCCGCTCTATGTTAGGGAGAGATATCGCGCTCTATGGTAAGGAGAGATATCGCGCTCTATGTTAAAGAGAGATGTCGCGCTCTACGTTAGGGAGCTTCCGCGTCTGTTCTCTTTTTTTCCTCTCCCTCTCTTGAATCCAACAAGAGGAGTGAAGGTGAAAATTTATATTTCTGGAAGCCCTCGCCAGCCCGAAATTAAAACAAGGGAGGCGGAGGCGGCTTTAGCCGCCGGCGACCTACCTTGTGCATATATAGTTGAGAATGTCGGACTCGGGCAAGAGCGAAACGACATACAGATCTTGGAAAAGTTGAATGACCAATAACACAAAGTAAATTAGGAACAAAACGCGTCCTTTTTCTGAGTTTTGCAAAAAGACAATTTTACGTCAGTATCAACACGCAGACCCGAAACTTGTCCTAATAAAGCGAAGAAAAGATTATCTTACCGTTCCAATAGGTCGCGGGGAGAAACAATGAAAAGAAAAATAGAAAAAGGAGCTTTTTGTCCGTGAATTCTAGGAGATTAAATCTTTAAGCCATACATGTCTGTTTGCATAGAAAGGACAGCGAATAACGCTGAATGTACACGAGAAAAGAACCTCAGAATGCAAATTTGAGGGAAATTGAAATTTAACGTTGGAGGTTGTTCTGGCAAACCTCTTTTCAGGTGGTTCGAGCCACATGACCACCCGGACAGACTTTATTGAAACAAAAATTACCTAAATAAAATTGGGATTCCTGTTATTCTTCATTTCCATAACCTCAACTTTACCATAACCTCAACTTCACGTTAATCCAAACATCCTTTGCGCTCTGAACATTGGCGTTCCTTTGTTCAAAACGCACATGAAGCGAAGAGTTGAGAGAACAGCATTAGAAAAACAAAATGTAAATGTTATTGTGTTAATAGAGTATTAGTTAATGGACTAGCAGTTTTGGTTGGAACAAGTGGCTGATAGGTGGTCGTTACTGAAACACTTGAGACAGCATCCTAAAACTCGCATTCTATCTCTTCGCTCTGATACAGTAGGAAATCGATGGCAGTAGAATGATATGTGACCTACTTCGCTACATAGAAAACACTTTCTTACATCGTTACTCGGTGCAATTAGATGTCCAAGTTTATTTGGTTCGTTATGTTCGAGTGATTTTGACTCGATATGACTAGTATGAACTTTCGAATGGTAATCAACTGCATTGCGTAGCTTGATGATGTCGTCAATAGTACTCAAAAGTTCGCTCAGATCAAAAATGTTCCCTGACTTGTGCTCTCTATTTGTTATTTTTCTGAAAATCGATTTCGGAAATTTTGCTTTAACAGCAGAGAGAGTCGATGTCGCATTTTTGCACTGCTCATGTTTCGCTAATTGAATCAATAATGTTCGTATTTTGAAAAACGTAGATCGAATAGATTCGTTATCATCAGATGCTGCAGGTATATTTTGAAATTGTTCCCAAAGCATCGCTCGAAAATTGCCGATGTTCAGGTAACTATCCTTCAAGATGTCACATACCAACTGATAGTTTTTCGCTTCGATTCCAATTGATTCTACTAGCTCAGCAGGTTTGCCTTTCAGCAAACATTATGCTTTACCTAAACTACATACGTTAAAAATAGGACATTCAAGCAATCGGACGACGTATCTTTACCGTTAATATATGCTTTACCTAAACTACATAAACACCCTAGTAAATTTCGTTTCATTACTGGTGCTTTTAATAGCAGTCTTAAACCTATTTCGGTAGAAATAAAAAATGTATTGACTCATTTTAAACAGCATTTTATACGCTATTGTCGTACATGTAAGAATCGTAACAATAATATTAATTATTATTGGGCTATTGATAATTCGGATATAGTGGTAAATGAAGTTGTTAAACTTCATAGTTTTGGTTTTAAATTATATTCAGCAGATTTCACCAACATGTTCACCAATCTACCTCATGACTTGATATTGAAATGTATGTCTGATCTGTTCAAACTCTGTTTAAAACATTCTGGTAAAAGTAATTTAGCTACCAATGGTTATCGTACATATTATACTGACTTATCCTATACTAAGAATTATCGCACTTATACACTAGTAGAATTAATGTATCTCACTGAATTTGTACTTAAAAATAATGTAATAAGATTTGGCAGTACTGTTCTTAAACAAAATTATGGTGTTCCACAAGGTGGCAATGCTAGCCCACTTCTAGCTGATTTAACCTTATCCATGTTAGAGTTTGCTTATGTTCAACGCCATAGAATTGACAAAGAATTTCATGTGTTCAGATACATGGACGACTTATTAATCGTTCATAATAAACATGACAATGATATTGATACTACTTTAAACGGAGTATATCAAAACTATTTACAACTCCTCAAGACTAATGATAATGATTTCTCCTGTGATTATTTAGATTTAAACCTGGTTGTAAATGGTAACAAAATACTTACAAATCTTTACAACAAGACTGATCATTTCACATTTGATGTGAAACGTTTTCCGCATTTTCATTCATTCATACCTGATCGATTGAAAGTTAATACTATTTATGGTGAAACCCTACGAATAGCACGTAAATGTTCTATACTCTCTGATTTCTGTGCAAATATAAGTAATATGGCAATCAAACTGGTTTCTAATCAATATCCAATTCAGACTATTGCCATTGGCTTCTTTACATGTCTTCATAAAAACAAATGGATTAGTTATAAATACGATTTAGAATGCATACCATGTTCAAATACTCGTGCTTTCGATAATAATAAAATTTATAATTCTATTAAAGATATTTTTGATATAATAACTAAAGATAGCTAATAGTTTTCATTTACACTTAACTCCCTCTTCATGAACTTCTCAAAACTAGCTATATACCAACCAACCACTTCACTTACTCATTTATAATTACGGTCTACAACAACAATTTTCGATTCGACGTAATATTGCACAAATTAGCTGACCTTCCAAATTTGGCGGCAAATACAAATTCGCTCTATAATCGTGGACACTTCTTGGACACACTCATTTTATCTTCTTTAGGTTTCTCTTTTTTGACTATTTGTTATTAATATTCGTATAGTCCAACAGGACACATCTGACTTCCTTCCCCTACCTCACTGAGGATGCCTCAGGGGGAAGGTATCTTGATTTAAGTGGTTACGTCTGGGGTAGAGGCGAAACGTACCACTTTCTATACTCTTTCTCTTTCCGTTTCTCTAGTTTACATTACTTCTTTGAGCTTTACCTTTATTTGCTAAGGCCGTAAATAGTCAATAAATCGATATCATCGATTTTCCTTAGGCTCACTAACGTAACTCGAAGGCCTCTATACGGTAACGGAGTATGAGGGTCATTATCGAAAAAAAGTGCGTTACGGTACCGTTTGTACTGATAGATAGGTGGACTAGCCGGTCGCGCGGCTCTCGCCGCGCGCCCGTCTAGCTGGGGGGAGGACCCCCCAGACCCCCTACGCTCGCGGTTATTTGGTCAAGTTGCAACAAAGTTTTGGATGTTTTTGCACTCCACTACTTTTCGACGTCATCTTGCTTTCAGAATCTGGCATGTCGTCGTTAAATATACGGTATTCGACGTCAGTATGATTGTTGCTAGGGTTATTTCACTCCTTGTCGACATTTTAGAGCTTTTGAACCACATTGATTCAGTTACATCGTCTGGCCTTCTGAATCCAATTAATCGTCACATGAGTATTGTTGTAAGACTTCTACGACACGCTCACACGTTCATCACGTGTTCTCACGTGTTTCCGAGGGTTTTTGTATTGAGACAGCAAAGAACACTCAGTTGTGACGTCATCGCCTATGACGTCATCAATGGTGGTTTGATCTTGGAATCTCAAAAATCTAAAAAAAATATAACTCGCAAACGAATGGATATTTTTGTTTACTATTATTATGATATGTAAGCACTAATGTATCTACGTTAACTATTACAAGGCTGTTATATATCTAAGTTTTTCATGGTTTCTATAAGGATAGAATCGATAACTTAAAAATGGCTGAACATTTTGCCACAATTTTTTCAGGACAACTGTCTTTGACGTATATCTGCTCTGCGCCAAAATTACAGCAAAATCTATCGTGAATGATTTTTCAAGTTTGAACATTTCCATTAATGGAACCTTAATTTAGTGCCATGAAAGGAACTTTGCTGTTTTCTCGTTGTTATATCATGATACTACTAAGTAAGCTGCGTTCATTGAAACAAGTAAAAATTTCACTCGTTCATGTTGAACACTTAAAAAACTACAAAATGTACCAAAAACACGAAATTACTCTAAAAAATCAATAGTTGACCTTTGATCTTTTTTGACCTATACATAATGCTTAGTACCTTTGTGTGATCCTTCAGTATGAATACGATCAGTACTGCACCATTTTAAGAGGTAGCGACTTTTTGGGAAATCTCGAAAAATTTCTCGAACTCTTTAGCTGTTGCGAAATTTCCACAATTTTACTCACTGGTAAAAATGAATTCTGAAGTAGCAACTTCTGGCAGAGTCATGAAAGTTAAGCTCCAGCGTACGAGTAGAGAGAATGAAAAAGAAGAAATATTTTTTTTGCTTCTTTCGATCATAAAAACTTTCGTAATCGTTTCCGGCAAGGGGGGCACCTTATTACTTATTTGTAGTAGCAGCCAAGCTGTTTGACAGAGTATCTCCGTTTTTTCCCACTTTTGTCTAAGGCCCTATAAAATCGATAAATCAATATTATCGATTTTCCTTAGGCCTAAGTACTTGGCTCGTGACGCATTACATGTTAGGGAGTTATCTCGGAAATCTAAGAAAAAAAGTCCCGTTACGTCAGGGTACCGTCTGTACTGATAGATAGGTAGACTAGCCGGTTGCGCGGCTCTCGCCGCGCGCCCGTCTAGCTGGGGGGAGAACCCTCGAAAAAAAGTGCGTTACGGTACCGTTTGTACTGATAGATTATACTTGTATTCCATATAGGCTAATGTTAAGTCTGGAAGTAGTGGAGATGCATTATTTCCTTGAGGAATTCCGGCGGTTTGTTTATAAATAGAGTCTCCATATCTTGCGAAGCTATTGTTCAAAATGTAACTTATAAGGTTTTTGATATTGGTTTTAGAGTAACTGTGGCTATCTCTGATATTACTTACATCAGTTGTGTGAAACGTTTTCTTATATGTGGTTGTTATATATTTGATGTTTTTCTCCAGCATTGCTAAAGCATAGATCTAACAAGTGATTTATATTCTGTGTGACTATGTTATGAGGTAGGCTGGTGAATAGGCTGGTAAAGTCTGCAGAATATAAATGATAGTCATTTGGTTTCAAATCTCTTAGTTCCTTTAACAGATGATAACTACTATCTACTGGCCAAAATATCGAAATATTGTTTCTATTTTCTATAATGTTGCAGTATTTTTTAAAGTGGTTTCGCACATGTTTGAGTATTTTCTGGATCTGTATAGATAGATCTCTTAAGCTACTTGTTCTTGCACCTGTTATGAATCTGCATTTAATGGGAAATTTGTGTAACTTTGGGATTCCGTATAGTTTAGGAATTTAAGTTACTTCAGGTGTCTTGATTCCCCAATTGTTGTTGGTTATTTGATGTCGAGTAACTATTTGATCAATATTCTCTTGGGTATATGCGGAATATGTGGAATTAGAATTTTGCTGTGATGTTCCCATCTCTTTGTTCATTAGTTCAATGTATATCAATAGTCTCTCGTAAATTGAACAAAACTCATTTTCGGTTGACTTCTAATGAATTTTTTACTAGAACGGCTGATTGGTTGCACAAGTTACCAGTTGAACTGATCACAAGTCAAAATTCTGCTTCTTTTAAACGCAAATTACGAGCTATAGACGTTCTGCAATTGTTGAAGATTACAGATGTTTCCTAGTCGTTTGACGGTTCAAGTGCCATTCCCGTGCCGTCCAGCCAGTTCCAGTTACCATGCTGATCACGAGGCCCCTACATTCCAAGTCATCGTCGCCACTAGCATGTTTTTTTTCTTCTTAATTGTAGAGAAATGTTACTGTAGATGTAGATCTAGTTGGTACATAGGTACAAATTCTTATTGGTAGCTCTGCACTGTCCGCACAGTTTACTATCTTCATCCTCCGTTTGAAAATACCCAGATGAATCAATGAACTAAATTGCCATTTAATCACTCCCATACAATTGTGTAACTAACCTTTTTCTGTCACAGTTAGTAAATGGCTCAACTACTTTTTGTCCTGAGCTTTCCTCTATCTCACAGAGGTCGTACTCAATAAACTAGGTAACTCGAACAATATTAGTTCAATACCCCAAACAATCGCTTGACATTTTCTGGTTTACCAGAAATTAGGAACAATATCAAATATCAAACTAGGTTAGGAAACACAAATCTAACGGGTATAACTCAATCGTAGTCTAACACGTAGCCCCCTCCCTTCTCTAGATACGGTGTCTGCAGGGGTACGGGTTTGTTCAGGACTGTCTGTAGTTGTTCACTTTACTTTCTGTGGCAGAGAAAGGTAACAACACGATTCGATTCCTATTCAGATATACATCAGAGCATGTAGCTTCGATTGGCGAAACATTGATTTTTGAATTCATCACTCCATACACCAAATCTGTGTAGTTAGCGGACTTTGTAGACGTATTTTTCATAATTCTACACGTGTACTGTCCTGACTATTGTACGAGTTTGCTTCTGTATTTTACTATGTTCTTTTTCTTTGATCAATTGTATCCAAGTTATTCTGTGTTTAGTTTTTTCTTTCTCGTTTAGCGCACCTCGTAGTGCATCAAATAAATAAATAAATAAAAGTATAATTTTTTTGCATGTGAAAGAATAATTTGATGAGGCTTTGTCAGTCACTGTAACTACAAAATGTTTAAGAATTTGTTTTAGTTCTTTGAGCCAAATGTTGGATGTATTGTCTACCATAGTTGTATCAGTATATGTTTGTTTGATTTTATTGCTAAATATTTCTTTTATAGTATTATTAGCTGTGGACAAATTCATAAAGTTTGGAAACTTTTTATTAGGCTCTTTTGTAAAATTGCCACATTGTTTGTGAATGAGTGTTAATAGAGAATCAATATCTACGTTGTTTTCAGTAGCTCTGAATTTGCTTCCTTTGATCAGTGATTCATAGATATTCGTTCCCATAAACAACTTTGGATCTCCTGTGATAATGTGACTCAGGTGATTGTCTATCCAATCTGGTTTAGTAGAGCATATACAATCCGATTGTAGTATTTCTTTGATTGAGCTATTTGTCAGAATTTCGAGAAATTTTCCGTAATTCAAAATTTTTCTGCTAATAGGCTCTTCATAAGTGTACAAAACTCTTGGTTTTAGTAGGTTAGGTTGGTAATTGGGTACAATGTTATTGAATGTTTGACAAACTAGTTTTTTGAAAGGTATCTTCATAATTTCTTTATTAATATAAGGAATGCTGAAAATATGATGATTTTGTATGCTTCGTAGTTTGCTCTTCTTATTTTCAGCTGTCCAGTAAGATCTGGCAATACAACCATAAATTATTAGTTTATTTTCTTTGCTGTAATTGTTGAATATTGACAGTTCCTTACTATGTTGTATAAGTGATGTAATGGAAGCCTTGGTCAGTGTTTTGTACGCTACATGTAACTGATTAACGCTTAGGTTTTTTTTTACATGAAGCGAAGAGTTGAGAGAACAGCATGTGATACATTAGTTCATGTTTGTATTAAGTGTCGAGTACATGAATGTGTTGAATAATTATTGAAATAATGAAATATTATTATTGTTGATGCAAACAAATGAATTAATAAAATTATGAGAATTTGTGACCTTATGTTTCTTTCAAGTTTTTATAAGACCAACAAATATCACAACTTTAAAGAAACCGTTCCTCTCTAATTTGAGTTTCACGAAAAATTTAAAAAGCTCAAAAAAGTTTCTTAATGCCCTCCCATTGACCACGAAAAAACTTTCTGATTGAAAATTTGTAAAATTTGCATAACGTCAAGCAATGAACAATGGGGCATGAACATTTTCACTGTGACGCAATTTGACTTGGTTCATTTACATTCAGATTTATTTTGATTTTGTAGTCTCCAATTGTGTAGTTGCATGTGATAGAGTGTTTTAAAATCATTTTCGCACTACTCTGAAATTAAAATCCAAGTTGTTTTACTAGATTCTTTTCACTAGCTTGTTCACTAGTGGATAACAAGCTCGGTTTTTGAAGCTTGTTTTACAAGTTGGGCGCGGGGTTACGGTAGTCGGCCAAACGGGTCAGGGCAGGCTGGTTCTTACCAAATACCAGCTTATAAATAATATTTGACACAATATTAGATTGTTTTGTTTTATAACGTTTATTTGCGGTTTCACCAAACAAAACATATGATAAAAAATCAGTTTTATTCATGGCACAACGCGAATTCAGAATAAAAACAATTACAACAATACTATACATGACAGGATGAGCATAACAAAAAAGTATGTATGAAATATGGGTACTGCTACAAACTTACACACCATTGACATCGCGAGAAACATTGAATTGCACACCAGAAAATGGAAACTAGTACAAAATTACTATATGCCAATTGCAAGTTCTCACAATACCATACTCTTATGAGTTAAAAAGTTATGTCTTTGATACTATTATTTTGAAAGATAATAGACTCGATAGATATTTGAATGATATGGAAACATAATTCAAGACGCCACACACTTACAACCCTACTCCATACACGAATAATGTCCGACTATTGTACCAAAGTGATCCGTTTTTACATCAAAACACGTGAAAATTCATGATTTCACATCAAAATAAGGTCTAATTCTACCGGGGTCGCTGGAAAGTAGTCGGTATTCTTAAATTTTTGTAGCTGCTGGCCTGACCAGAACTGAATATTTAGAAAAAGGGTAGAATTCAAGGAGCACCACTTTGCAACAATGTGATGTGATCAAAATAAATCTTAAAATCTTAAATCTTAAATCTTAGAATTCGTATAACTTTTAACTAAGAAACTAAGTGAAAAATACTACAAGTATATGTGAAAGGGGCTTAACTTCGCGACTTCGTCCATCTTTCACCGGATGCATTGGGTTGAAGGGAAATTTCATATGTGCCTGGGGCTTTCTGTCCAATCTATCAGAACATCCGGTCCTAGTTGGTATGTAGTTGCTGGTTGTTTGTTTGCAGTGGAGCTGAAAATACATTTATATTGAGCCTGACGGTGTCAAAAAATACTGCAGTCAAACAATAAACTAACAGTAAGCCCCCTATTCTACCTTGGTATATTTAAACTTTGGCAAAATTTGGGTTTTGAGATCAAACGTACGCAATTTTTCCTATACTAATGCAGTATACACTTGCACATCTTCGCTTGAATTGAATCACAAAAAAAACGCGTTAACCTTCAAGTATGTCAATGTCAATGAGTACTTTCTAGAAAATTTTGCAAATTTAACGTCGATCACAATGTACACAACCCGCCGACCACTCTTCTTTTTGACTATGACATTAAAATCATACCAGGTTAGGTTGTCCGAGTAGCCAGAATTAATGAAAAACGGGCTAATTTTTCTCGAGAACGTGAAAATTTGTCTATTTCAGATGCAAAAACACTCATTTTCACGTGTTTGAACTCAAAAAAAGAACTCCTTTTTGTTGAATAGTCGGACCTCACTTGTGTTTGTGTATAAGTACGTTTTAACTTCCACAGATGAAATAAAAGTTCTGAAGCACAAGTTCAATCTGATTCCAAACCCCGTGCAATTTCCGCAGCTGTCGGCGCGAAAATGTCTCCAAATTGAGTTTTTGGGTTGCCAAACCCTTTTTATCCTTCCCTGCATAGTAAAAAGGCAAAATGTGTAATTATGATAATACTTGAAACAGACGATAATAGAAACTAACCAGACTTGTAGACTCGGGCGACATCTTTCATGGAATTGGAAGAAATGTGGTACGTCTCAGACACCGAGGGATAGATAATCTGAAAAGAAATGCATTTAAAAGGTATACAATACCAGTTCTTCGCACAATGAAACGGAGCTAGATCGTTTCCGAACGTTAGAACTAGTAAAACTTCGAATCTAACCGGTTTCATCAGATGATATGCTAGTAATTTCGATACGTTGCCGTTGCAATTGGCCACAAGGCAAATGACATTTAATTTACAGTTTTGCAAATAGTTTCGATTCCGATTCAGATCTATTCGGGTATCAAAACGGTTCGTTTACGTTGTCTTGTAGACACCCGACACCACTTGGGCAAGAAACTATATTTGGGTGTACAAAAAAGTTTGGCCTCGCAAAAAGCTGAAATAACACGTGAAAATTTGAGAAATAATAATTTGAACCACAAAATTTACCTCGGCTATACCGGAGATGCTATTTTCCACGTAGTTATCAAATCAATGAAACTCCAAATGTCTAACAATCATAGCTGTGAAGAGCCTGGAATCAGAAAAATTGTTGATCTTTATCCGGGCTTGAACTGAGGTGGTACATAGGTCATGCTCCCTTTTTCTGGAGGCGATGATTACTAAAACGTGGACTGAAAATGTGTTTACTGGTGTGTGTCGCCGCATTGTGAGTAGGTTGAGTGAACAAAACACATAAATGATAAACACTATGCTATGCCTATGAATTAGGGTATTAAAAGCTAAACATGGAAAGGCTAAACTATATTCCGGCAAGTGTAAATTAATAGCCAGTGAAATTGAAGGAAACAACGGCTATTACACTTTTGTCTGCGAACCAGCTTTTAAACGAGCATTTATAAAATTCGAGGTATGAGTAGAGCACAGAACTAGGGGAAAATTGTTTTGGAAATAGTAACACCCTACTGGTAAAATGTATGGTCTTAGGTGGTATAGTGTCGGTTAGAGGGTTTCAATACTTGAACATCCCCTCCACCGAAAACGCTCACAGTTATAGGGACTCTAGGTAAAGACTTAGGGACGCTAAGTAAAGACCTAGAAACAATAGGTAAGTATCTAATAAAACCAGAGTGGATTCATGAAAAAGTGGGGGCCCAACGACTGTGAGATTTGTCTTCTGCTGTGCGCCCCTTAGACAACTACTGTCAAATGGAGCAGCTACTGCTACAAAAACCGAAAAATACTCATGTATAACTGTTAATTACAAACATACAAAAGTCGTAAAATATTTTTTCAAACCTGTAAACTAGAATCTGTAAATAACCGAAAAATACTAATATACTCAAGTATAACTGTTCATTACAAACATAAAAAAGTCGTAAAATATTTTCTCAAACCTGTGAACTAGAATCTACAAGTCACAGCTGCGAAAGAGAGAACAACTGTTGAATAATATGCCGAACGTTATAGCACCTAGAATTGAAGTAATGATCAAAAACACCAACCATTGTGCACAAAACCAGGAACTCTATAATTGACTACGTTGAGTTAACATCTGTGATTTGTAGATTCTAGTTTACAGGTTTGAGAAAATATTTTACGACTTTTTTATGTTTGTAATGAACAGTTATACTTGAGTATATTAGTATGTTTCGGTTATTTACAGATTCTAGTTTACAGGTTTGAAAAAATATTTTACGACTTTTGTATGTTTGTAATTAACAGTTATACATGAGTATTTTTCGGTTTTTGTAGCAGTAGCTGCTCCATTTAACAGTAGTTGTCTAAGGGGCGCACATCAGAAGACAAATCTCACAGTCGTTGGGCCCCCACTTTTTCATGAATTTTTCTCTTTTTGTTTACATGCCGTAGGTATGTAGAGAAGTGGTTTGATCTGTACGGTGCAGCTAAAATTGTTTTCTTAATGAACCACTTGCCGAGTATTACTATCATTTGAGAAAAATATGACGTCAACATTGCAGTTCTAAAAACTTACTTTCTGCCCTCTGCCCTTCAGAATCCCAGAATACGTCATGTTTGAATGAAGTTTCATCGTAAATTGACCATTTCTAAGAAACTTTCAGCATTCGAAAACATGGTTCACGTCAATTTTTTGAGAGTTGACGTCATCTGGACTTCTGATTTCCAGAATAAGTCATATTAACATAGTTTTGTCGTTAATATACCATTTTTTAGATATTTTCAGCATTTGAAAATATATGTGACGTCAACTTTGCACTTTTCAAAATCGACGTCAACTGGTCTCCAGAATCCCAGAATACATCACTCTCAGATTGAGTTTCACCGTTAATTGACCCTTTCTGAGATATTACCATCGTTAAAAATATATGTGACGTCAACTTTGCACTTTTCAAAAATGACGTCATCTGGTCTCCAGAATCTCAGAATACGTCACTTTTAGATTGAGTTTCTCCGTTGATTGACCCTTTCTAAGATATTATCATCATTTGAAAATATATGTGACGTCAACTTTGCACTTTTCAAAAATGACGTCATCCGGTCTCCAGAATCCTGAAGGACGTCAGGAATAGAATACTTCATACTCAAATAAAAGTCACGATGGCATCATATTTCAATTTTCGAGCAAATCGGTAAAAGTTACAATACAGTTTGAGTTGTCGACCGGACAGAGAGAGTGAGAGAGCGTGCTAAATGGAGAGACGCAGACACGTTCCGAAAAATGTCTATAACTTTGAGTAAAACAATTTTTTCTTGATTTTTTTTTGCTCCGCGAGTGTTTGAGTAGGTATCACATGTCTTCCACAATTTTCAACGAATTCGGTTGAGTAGAAACTCTTGAACTGGGTTTACTTTCAATTAGCTATAGAAAACATGTACATCAATAAAAACTTTGTTTTGCGAATTTCAGCCTTTTTGAGGAGAAACTAAAAAAACGGAAGCGCGCATTAGCCGGACCAAAGACAAATCTCGCACAGCGCTTCGCGCTGCGCGCGATTCAGAAGCTATGTCCCCCCCCCCCCCAACCAACTTAAAAAGAAATTTAAGAATCCCTCGGTCAGTTAACCGGGGAACCGGGTACCGCACCTATGTGTATGGTATAAAAAATAATCAAACAAATAAAAACTTACTCAACGACAGAAACATCGTCGCTGTACGGCGAACGGTGGTATACAGTGATCTGTAAATAATTATCATAGCTGACTGAGCTATTAATGACACTTTTGTAAGCCTCTCACGTTGTTGTATTATCGCAAAATTAACTGTATATAAATAAATGAGGTAATGAGGTTTATTGTAAACGTCCAACGTCCTAAGGTAAAACATCTCGTTAAAATAGAGCTGACCTATGTATGCTCTTTTCGATCTATTTCTGACTTACGCTTATTATGGAGGCGAAAACAGATGAAAACGCGTGAAAAGCTCAAGAAATCCTTTCTGCAGGGATATAATAATAATAATTACCGTTTTCAACGATCATTTTAGTTTGACTCGCATTGCAGAATATTACTTATGATGCCGTCTACAAAATTGCGATTCTAAATCCTAGTGGTATCTAGTATGGTCTACTTTTGAGAAAAAAGATAAAAACCGTTCTTTTCGATTAAACTACGCGATTAACATTTTATTGGGTTTAAAAGCAAAATTGCTAATTACTATCAGAATGGAATGAAATATACCCAGTTTTTCGAGTTTCTCTGTACAGCGAACTAGGCCAAAGTTGTTCAAATGAAATGCGTAAATATACTGAGATTAGTCGGAGCAAAGCAGCAAAGACAAATAACACAGTGATTCGCGCAATAATTCTGCCTTTTGCCGCCGATTTATAAAAAACATAAAAACAAAAACAAGACCTTGTTTGTATTCGATTAATTTATTGTATTACAAAACTTAATATACCTTGATACGACATTCCCAATCATCTTGTAGTGCATCCATGATCCAAATAAGATCCTATTCACGGAGAAACCTGGAAAGAAGTGAAAAATTGCCCAACTTCGAAAAATAAGCATGCACCAGTATGATTCGACTGTCCCATAAAAAAGAACCCGATTTTCATCAAAACTGGACCAATTTTGTCGTTTTCGATGAAAAAAGTAGTCCGTTTTCGGAAATTTTTTGGAAACTCGGACAATTTTACTAGTGAATGGAACAATAAATGAAATTATGGAACTGGCGACTTCGTGAATTACAAATGTGAAATGTCCGAACTCTCCGAACCAGATAGATCGAAAATTTCACCAAACGTTAAAAGTTGAGTTAAAGTTACCGGAAAACACAAAATAAACATATTTAAAATGCAATGCGAACTAAAAACAATGGAACACACTATCGAAACCAGTTTTTTTTAAAATCTAGTCTATGCGGCCAATTAATTTGCTTTTTTGGGATGGATACCTCACGCGCACACTAACAGAGATGAGCAAACAGTTATTCACGACAGATGGAACCAAAAAAGTCCGCAAATAACGTGAAAACAAAAAATAATACAAAAATAAAGAAAAAATAGAAAATTTCGAGTTTGAAAATATACCGTATCCCCGACGCATTTTGCGTACGCAATATCCGCAGTTTTGCGTTTGTCTACCGTAAGACCTTGTTTTACAAGTTGGAAAATTTGGCGGAACCTTGTTTTACAAGTTGATTTTGGGAGAATCTAGTGAAACAACTTGGTGGGAAACTTCAGAGTTCTATAGGCTATTTTGAGTTCACCCCGTACGCAACTCCCCTATCGGTGTCATTACGTAAGCCGCTTTTCTGAGAAAACGAAGCAAGATAGGGATGTTAAAGTATATATTTTTGTCAATGGTTTTTAATTTGCCATAGGGTCAGATTGTTCACTCAAAGTCAAAATTAAAGCGGGACGGATTCTTTAATTCAGAGTTCGTTTCGGCTCTGATTTAAAGTATGGATTGTGCTCTGATCTGGCAAAATGCCCATGGACGCTTGGTTAATGCAACACGCAAGCGGACAGAATTGCAATATGAGGGGGTGGACCAATTCAATGAGATGAATGCACAGCGCGTAAATTTTGGACATTGGTAACTGCATTCAGAGGTAAATCGAAAAACTAATCTTGACAAGAACGAATGAATCGTAAGCTAGTGTCGAGCCTTGTGACGATTCCATTATGTTAATCATTGATTTGTAAAAAGTGGGGGACCAGGAAGTGTGTGAGTTCTGTTCGGTTTCACCGTTTTCTGCAAAAAGTGAACAATACGATGTTGTGAATAAGTGTGCAACAAAAAAAGAACAATACATTTGTTTGCACAACGGTTCACAACGTTCTTAGAGGAAACCACTATGCACTTTTAAGTTCAAGTTTTACTTTGTATATTATGTTTCTTGTGAATCGTTGTGCAAACAAATGTATTGTTCTTTTTTTGTTGCACACTTATTCACAACATCGTATTGTTCACTTTTTGCAGAAAACGGTGAAACCGAACAGTACTCACACACTTCCTGGTCCCCCACTTTTTACAAATTGTTCTCTTTTTGCTAGTTGTACTAGTACAACCACTTCTAGAGTTGACTTAGAAAAACGATTTTTGAATAGTGGTGACTATCAAACATCCTGATATCTGAAAGTTCCAGGTTTTCAAACGATGTGATCCTGAAAAATTCAAAAAACAGCTTTTTTCCGCTTCGGTAATTGAAATCTGAGTATTGTGAAAAAACTGCGTCATTACAGTAAAAAAATATTTTCTCCATTGGCGCGAACGGGTGCCAGCCATTGGCGCCAGATATAGAACATGTTACTCTAGTTAGTAACAAATAACTTGGAACGAATGGCCTCGACCAATTAGCACAATTTCTGACTGTTTTTTGGTTCAGAAACCCTATTTTCAATTTTGGCGCCAATTGGCGGATAAAGTACCGTTTTGGCGCAGAATGTCAAAGAAATGTTGGTATCCAAGCCGTATTCGTTAACTATGTTCATAGTTCGGACATCTGTGGAACATTTCGCTCGTTACCCTACTTGCCTGGCGTTGTTATAATTTGGCGCCACTGGGCGCCAGCGTTTGGCGCCAAATAAAAATTTAGTCTAATTAGTAACAAAAAACTTGGAATGAATGGCCTCGACCAATTAGCACAATTTCCGACTGTTTTTTGGTTCAGAAACCCTATTTTCAATTTTGGCGCCATTTGGCGGATAAAGTACCGTATTGGCGCAGAATGTCGAAGAAATGTTGGTATTCAAGCCGTATTCGTCAACTATGTTCATAGTTCGGACATCTGTGAAACATTTCGCTCGTTACCCTACTTGCCTGGCGTTGTTCTAATTTGGCGCCACTGGGCGCCAGCGTTTGGCGCCAAATATAAACCATGACACCAAATTTCCAGAGAAGGCTAAGATTCACTAATCTAACCTCTGTGCAAAATTTCGGAGCATTTAATCCATGGGAACACATATTTTCCTGCTACTGGCGCCTATTGGCGCCCGCGCCAAGCGCCAAACGAAACGTGACATCACCAAACTTGTTGGGCCGCGCTAACTTTGGGGTTTACACATGTGTGCCAAATTTCAGCCGAATTGGTCCAGTAGTTAAAAAAATAATTTTCTATGCGGACATTGGACGAGCGACGAGGGACGAGCGACGAGGGACGAGGGACAACGGAAATTTTCATAACGACACGACAGCATAACTTTTTTCAACCTCGACCGATTTTCCTAATTTTTTCACACAACATGTATTTAATAGATATCTAGCTCTCTCTTTTTTTAAATTTCGAAAAAATGTTTTATTTGAAGACTTTTGTGGTTTGAAAGCCAAAAATGGGTGCGCAATGGCCAAACCAAACACAACTCACACGCAGCGCTTCGCGCTGCGCGCGATATCTCGACTATTTTTTAAGGTTATTTTTGGGTTTGGTCTCGGTTTTTGTGTCGCTATTGTATGTGGATGTTTGAAAAACAGTTTATAGTGCGTTTCAACCATCAATAGAAGTCAGTCATGTTGTCTTAATGGCGCGTTTATTGAAAAGGCCGAAAAAGTATACGGCCCAACGAGCGACTGACTTTCAGTTGAATAGTTTATTACTACAACAATTAGATCACACATAAAATTTTCATTTCATTTGGTTTTCTTGCTAAAGTTTGGATTGAAAAGTTAATACGACTCAAAATCTCAGTCTACGAAGGCCGAGACAAATTATCAAAAACAGAAATTTTATTTGTCAATCAGATTTTATTACTATTCCCTACACAAAACCCACCCCTCTGTTTCAAGCGGATAAAGATAAAGAGCTTCGGAAATTGTCAATGGAAATGTAAGGAAGCTGACATGAAAGGATAAAAGTGACTTGTGTTGTGAGCCTTGCATATAATTTCCACAGTTTACCCGGTAAATCAGTGCTCGTTTTGTTACTAATGTCAGCCTCACACTTAAACAGATACACATAACGAAAAATGTGTGTTCGTTATCGAATTTTAAAACATTTGTGTTACCTTGACTGTAAAAAAGGGTTTGAGTCGAGGTCGTTCAAACACGTTTCAGCTCATCCTCTCTCACTGTTCCATTATATCTGTGATAAAACAGTCCTAATGAAGCGACTACGTCTTCTTTGATCTGAATGTACGTCCAGATAAGATAATCAATATTTGGTCGTGGGCCCAATGGAAAAATCGTTGTAAAGTTCACCTATCAACTAAATCGTCGAGAACAAACGTGAACAGGGGATAATGACCCTTAGACAGCTATGACGGATGCGCTAATTGTGTGCTGCATTCGCCCCTCCCGCCCCATCAACTTCTTCACGTGTAACACGTGAAATTATCAATCATCCATGGAAATGCACTAACAGAGATGGATGAGTGCAGCACCGTTCAAGCTACAAGAAACAAAATAGACGTGAAGCTTGAAGGCCCGGGACCCGAACAGTTCACTAGTAGATATGTGTTGAAAGTTATTCAAAAGTCGAGATGCAAAACTGCAGTGAACACTGAACAACCCGTAATGTGAAGGGAACCCGTAGAGAAAAAGGGAGAGGTGGTAGTCAGAGGAGGAGACGGAGGCGGTAGTCAGAGGACACCACCGCGGAGGGTCTGAAAAGAATGTGGTCAGATGGGGAAAAATAACAACTACGTACTTGCAAAGTCTACAATGAAGACTACATGTTTTCGACAACGGAACACACGTTTCTGACTTCTGAGGAATACAACAAAACTAATACGCTATACTCTACTACTCTACAGCTTAACGCATTGTTGTCAGAAAGGAGGCAGCCCGGTAAAAACATCAATAGCACCTAAGTAAGTATAATAAAACAGAAGAACTGTTAGGTCACAATTGAGTAGATAACATATAATTTATACGACCTATTCAAAGGCCAAATACTGAAAACAAATATGAGTCAGACTGTTAACGATGGGCCTCTTAGGCTGTCTTCAGACTTTTTGTGCGCTACAAGATACAGATACACGATTCATTTTTGAATTATTTGTATCCTCACATTTTGTATCCGTATCTTGGCGCCAACGTATCAGAAAAGTATGAACGTTCCATGATACATTTTTTTCGATTTCGTTAGTTTCAAATTCAAAAATAACTCTTCACACTTTTAATTGTTCGATTTCACAGATATTTATGTATCCTTCGAATTGAGGTCTATCTCATCCCACGCGATGCGTGCACGCGCCGCGACAAAATGTGAAAATGAATGAGTTTTGAGTTTCGATAAACTTTGGACATCGAGAAAAACAAAAACGCTGATGATCATCGTTATCGATTCCCATGCCATATGCTCAATTTCACCCACGCTAAGCGCGTGCATGCGACGCGGCAGAAATATCAAAAAGAGTCGATTCATATGAAATTGGGGAAGTTGGGTATTCGATCATGCTGGTTATGAATATATCCGAAACTCGTAATTCCTTCTTATCAGCGTGGCTAACCACTCCTAATCCCAAAAATTTACCTTCATGCACAAAAGTCGTCGCGTTGCGTGCTGCGCGCGCGCGCTCTACCCCAAGTTTGTACCAAGCTCACATCTGACTTCAGAATGATCGACTTCCTCAGGATCCCAAGTTTCATTGAGTTCTATGGGTTTTCAAATTTTTGTCGCGGCGCGTGCACGCATCGCGTGCGTGACAAAAAATTGATACCCACATTCGTAATCAGAAGGATCGATAACCACAGTTCTCAAATGTTACTTAAATTCGCATATTTTCTCATTTCAACGCGTCGCGTGCGCGCGTCGCGCGCGAGAAACAAAAAACTTTGGTGAAACCCAATCGGTTTTGGGTTGGGGAACATTCTATCCAAATGGAAAATTTACACAAAACTTATAATTTTATGAGTTACAATCCGAAAACCTAGATGTATCCACGGTATGAGTGAAGTGTAGAATGTCGGCCGTAATCTTCAAAAGTTGTGTATCGTCGATTCAAAATGATGTATCTGACGCTGAGATACTGTAGAAAAAAGTATGAACACGAAAGATACATCGCGTGACGCATGTATCTGTCGCCGCTACAAAAGTGCAATCGATACACATGATTAGAGCGCGCATGTATCGTGTATCTTGTATCGCACAAAAAGTCTGAAGACAGCCTTAGCAACCTGTTTAAGACACAACTGGGTAGTGGCAGAAGAACCAGTATTATCATATCTTGATATCTCTATCTTTCTTATTTATCCCACCCTTTAGTTTTCTTTGGAGGGGTTGATTGCTGAGCTGTCCGGCTAGGATTTACGAACATTAGCTCCGTATACTTAGGGAATTCATTATTTGCAGCCGGAAAACAACAAGAAATAGTGGATTCAGT
This sequence comes from Litoditis marina, assembly GCA_964036275.1. Classification (NCBI taxonomy): domain Eukaryota; kingdom Metazoa; phylum Nematoda; class Chromadorea; order Rhabditida; family Rhabditidae; genus Litoditis; species Litoditis marina. The sequence continues at coordinate 27,987,392 of OZ038433.1, forward strand.
AAGCAGCCAGCTTTTAAGAGAAATAACTAGAGCGGGACGGGGGAGTTGTTCGCGCAGAGGTACGAACTGTCCGAGCGTGACGCGGGGAAGGGGGATGATTTTTCTGTAATGACAGTAGAATAGTAACCAACCGGTGACGGCGCTAGTAGCCCACATTCCGACGACCAGACAGCCTCCTAGCTCCTAGGACGAAACTCACGACGGAGGCCACAGACTCCCGATGGAAACCCTATTGGAGCAGACTGGTAAAAGTGGACACTGGAATATGGGAAGACGATTAAGATATAGTACATAACACAATGTACATGTTTGGTGATTAACACATAAACACATAAATAACTATCAAAAAGTTAGCCGTATTCAGTAAGTCAGAATAGCCGTGTAAGTAGTGAATGAACGGGTAACTTACAAAATGGTATTTTGTGCCTCAAATAGCGCAATTGATATTTTAAGCAATTTACAAGGTCATAGGTCTACTGCTGAACTGGTTGAAGCATTTTATCTTGAGTTCAGCTGCATCATAGACCTTGTTGGCTGAAACCGATTCATAGACGCAGACAAGTTTGCGCAAGTGAGGATCATAAAAACCAACCTTAAGAGGTAGAACTGCAGCTTGAACTCCCAAGAAAGTCACGTCCAGCGACCTCCTGGAATGAGCGGTAAGTTGGCAAATGATTTAAAATAAAACGAATAATCACACCACAACACAGCAAAATTGAGTGGATACAAGTTCATAATGCCTATCAACTTTCGCTAAAAGGAAGAAACTAAAGGTGATTACTACAACTAACCGGGTTACTGACCAACCTAAACGCGCACTAACCAAGTTGCATGATTAACCGAGACAAATGTCATATCTGGCCTTAAATTTTGCCTTAACCCATTTATAGCGGTCTACTATATGTAGTGGGGTCGGAGGCACTCAAAATTCTATTCATGTAATGTTTAACTAAACTACAATAACAGAAATAATTTAATAAAACCAACGCTGGCTATAACCAATTTACACAAAAAGGGATTCAAATGCGTAACACTTCGTGATTTGGAATTTGCATCAAAACGGAAAAGTTCTCCGAGCTCCGAACATTGGCAGAAAAATTAAAAGAGCTCGTTCAGTATCGAAAAACTGGTTTGCCTTGATGAAAAGGTGGTCCATTTTATGAAGTGTTTTAGCTTATTGGCTGAAAGGCTCAAAAATGTACCTCAAAGATCAAAGACACTTATTTACACTTAAATAACCGTTTATGCACAAATTTTTCAGAATATTTCACGTAAAATGAAGAAATAAAATACAGAACTACTAAACTAACCGCTGAGGGTTAGATTGATGAGCTTGCTGCGACTGTGACGTGAAAAAATCCTCGCACGAGATTTTGAGATTACTTCCTGTAACATCAACAAGTACAGGAGAACCAACATAGCATACAAAATACGACCTATCCAGAGAAACCAGCTGATGTATCTACCTAGACCTTTGAAGGTTGGTAACACAAAACAATAAACATCATGTGAGCTCTGATATACGTAATGGCTAATTCCAAGTTTCGAAGGTACTTATTGTGTATTTGATAATAAGGAAACTTCGAAATGCTTGATTTCACGCGGTTTTTGCCACTTTAGTCTCAAAACAGTGGTTGTCGCGGAATAAATATTTGTGTGACAATCCCGCTCAGCTGTGAGCTGTTTCACATCACAAAATGAGCTGACAAATTGTTGAAAAAAGTCGATTTGTGTTTCTCAAGCATTTATGGATACAGAGAAACTGGAGACGTTGAAAAACATCAAAAACTTCGCTTTTTTGATGACGAGTTTGCTCAGCGCGAGTGATAGATATTCAAACCAACCTCAAACAGTTGTCCCGTATCCCGAAGTTATGACGAAGCCACGTCCGGGCAAACTGAAATGAGCGGTAATAATGATGAATGCACGAAAATGAACCAAATAATCACAGCAAAATTGGGTAACCCTTTATCATCGGTTGATCAGTACTTGAACTGAGACTAAAGAACATATAAAGTGACTTATAATCCGTGAGAGCTAAAAACTACATTACTATAAGCAGACAGCGATCGAAAAATGGAGCTAATACCATACATATAATTGCTTGAATTTCCGATTCTACTGCTAACAAGGAACATACTACTAACAATCCGAACTGTAAAATAGAACGTCTCAACATTTTACATTTTTCTCTGAAGTTAAATAACTAAAAAAACATGTGTGGCCTAAAATTTTGCCTATAAACCCAATTCTAACGCTCTACAATAGTTTGTGAGGTTGGATTCACTGAAATTCCATTCATAATATGCGTAACTGAATTACAATAACAGATAAACTTAAATATATATGATTTATTAACAATAAAAATTGAAAATAGAAATTTTCGAATTTCGAAAATAAGAATAAAGGTCTAAAACGGACACAGTACGGTATAGGTGGGGCGCGGTTGTGTTGCCCTGAGCTACTGCTCAGAGTGAAAATTACAGAAAGCAAACAATTATTGAGAGAAATACTGTATTTATTATTGTAAAAGGAGTTACTTAAACTGAATAATTAGATTTTAGAAATTGTACAGCTTGTGACGTACTCTAAAATAACGATAAAATGATCGAATTTTTATTGTGGTGATCTTATCAACGGGAGTTTTGCTTAGCTATTCCATTATATAACTTTTCCAAAAGTAATAAGTTTCAAACAATCGTTTTTGCTAGCTCTAAAAACCATTTGGAGTGATTTCAACCATTGTTTTCTTGGTTTTGAGCATTAGATGTGTACTTTTTGACCATGGCGTTTCCAAACTTCCGATTTGAACATGGCAAAACGAAAATGTGGGCGGGGCTTCAAGATTTTGGGTTTGCCATGGTCAACGTTTTACCCCTCAGAGGGAGACCCGCGTTCCGTCCGCTCAATCGCGCGAGACATCGTAAAATCAATTTTAAATTACCGGGTGCTATTAAGAGGTCAAGTCAGTGGTTCGGTTTGAAATTTCAGAAAAAAGGCTACCGAGTTTTTTTGTTACCAAAAAAAAACTTCTGACTGCGGCTCACAATTATCTAGCTTATACTCCGTTGTTTTCAAGAAAAGCGAGATTAGACTTTTCCGCAAAATATTTTCATTTTTCTTGTACACGTTGCATCCAAAACTAATCTTCACTTTTTTAACACTCGTTTTTTATACCAATACTAAAAGTGTATGTTTTCAAGAAATTTCGAGTTTTTGCGTAAATCTTGAAATTTGAACAAAAGTGGGTAAAAGTAAAAAATTAAAACCGACCAAATCTATTTTTATTTTTTAAAAGTTGCAAAAACTTTTAAATTGATTTTATGTGGTAAACTTGCTGAAAACGTCTGCGTTTTATTAAAAACGTTTGAAGCCTCGAACGCTAAGCGCTGCCTCATTTGAATAAGGCGGCGTTGCAAGTTCCAGCGTTAACGCCAAAATAAGTATGAACGAAATTTTTCGAAAAACGTCACGCCAAATGTTGGCGTTGAAGCTATCAGAATAACCTATAAGAAACAAAAGTTTAACAATTGCGCGCTACACGCTGGTGCGTGAACACCACAAAAACACGACCTACACCAGGGCAGTGCGAAAAATGTTTAATTAACTTTTTCTTTTTTGCAGAACGAGAGGAACAAAATGATTTAGGTCAAAAACTTTTGACCTGTCGCGTGCAAGGAAACAACTTTTAGCCATGCCCAAACAATTGTAAATTGTCCAAAGCACATTGGAAATTTTACTTTTTGCTCGAAACTCCAATACGCCGACGCCCAACTCTCTCCAAACAATGCTTCCTCACTTTTCCGGAAAATTTCCAGAGAAAGAGAAAGGGAGAGAGAGAGAGAGAGAGAGAGAGAGAGAGAGAGAGAGAGAGAGAGAGAGAGAGAGAGAGAGAGAGAGAGAGAGAGAGAGAGAGATAAGAGAGAAGAGAAGAGAGAAGGAGAAAATGAGAAAGTTCCAAAGTTTCAAGTTTGTCTGTGCAATACAGGTAGTTTGCCTGGGGGTGGAAACGGTTACGAAACTAAAGATAAATTCAAGTCAGTTCAGTGAGTTCAGTCCCATTTTCATAATAATCCTATATGAGAAAACACCACATCTGTTCTCAAAAAGTCCAGCAGACAGAAAGTAAAACGGATGAGCGGAAAATAAACTCAAATGACCTTGACGCGAACGCTGTCCTTTAGTTTAGATAACATCAGATGTTCCACACTTTCCGATTAAACAAGCCCTTACATTACTTGTCTTAACCAGTGAAACTGAAAAGAATATGGAGACCTGTTTGCATTTATTTTAGCCAATGATTTATGACGTACTGTTGGCTTTTTGCAATAACAACAGAAGAAAACATGGAAATCGGTCAATACGAAGCTTTTAATGAGCCGAAATGTCCTCGTGGTTACAATATTTAGAAAAAATGTGTTGGTGAAAAAATGGATTAGGGACTGAAATTTTATGTATAGTACGCACGAATCGTGAAGATCATATATTAGAAAGGTACAATTTTCATATTTTATAATAATTTCATATAATTTGCCAACACTTTGGCCAAACAATGTTTTTCTCAGCGTTACATTTGCCACTCAAACTGCGTTCCCGTTTGCATACGTTTTTTTCGTAAGTATTGGTAATGTAACGTTCATATTCTGATAAGTTTTGATAAGTTCATCTTTCTCACACACGTATTCTTGATATAAGGCGGGGTCACTTTAAAAAATTTGGAAAGTCGCCGAAAACCAGGACACGTGCCAAATTTTCTGTATTTTGGTACTTCGTGAAAAATATTACTGTTTTGTGCCAAATGAGAAGGCCGTGTCGCCCAAAATAACTCGGACACGGCGGTAGTTTTCTGTCTCTGCAATTGCCACCCGCTTGCAACTATGGAAGATTTGTGAAGCCGGAACCATAATTTTGAACATAAAAAACAAACACATTTGTGAGAAACATTTATTACCCCATTGTGACAAACAAACAAACTGATCAAAGTAGAAAACATTTACTACAAGAATAACATACATCTGATACATTTCAAACAGATATAATGCTATTTCAAAATTTTCGAAATGGAAAAGTAATGACTTCAAATGTGTCAGAAACCTACATTTCAAATGACAACATACAAACAACTACTTGCTTCAAACGGTATCAGGAAATAGTCATTCAAAATTAAATATCATTAATTCACTTTTAGTCAGGATTTGAAAATTACGAAAAATTTCGGAAACTTTATTTCGGATTCTTAACTGTTTCTTGATTCAAGGACTTTTACTTTCGAATGACTTTTACTTTAATGACTTTTATTTTTGAATGAATTATTCTGGGTGCCGTAGGTTGGACGGTGCTCGATGTGTTCTGTTCGCTTTTAAGAATGGCCTATTGTCTCTCTAGTTTTTTAACGATTCGTGATATTAATCGTAAACTTATATATTTTCTTCAGAAAAACAAGAGGTTTCAAAACGTAATGAAAAGACATGCAAAACTCAATTAACTCGGTGCTAAAGCTGGAGTATGTGAAAACCGAACGACATGTTATAAACATGAATGATGATGACGATTCCTTACCTACAGCAACGACAAAGATGAATGTTCGGTATGATGGAGCTGTCATCTCTGAAAAAAATCCAAGTTGATGCATAAGCTGGGTATTGAACTTAGCTGTGATAGGTGGCGCGGTGCACAAAAGCAGCCGGCCGTCTGAACATGATGGCCAAAACTAAAAAAAAGTGATGTCAAATCATCTTTTTCTGGCAGTTTTTCAATGTTTATTTAATGTTGTTCAAGTTATTCTTCGATTATGTGATAACCTCTTGAACATAAAAAATGTGCAAAAAACTCAAAATAACCACTTTTTGGATTTTGCTTTGTGATGAAAAGACTGGCAAGCTGCCAGATCGGCCGCCTGCAATATAGGGTGCGCTCAAGCCAGCATGGCTGACTACTATCGATGAGTGACACAAACTATAAGAGAAAACGACCGAAAAATGTGGAGGGACTTACAAGTGATGCTATGCAAAACAGAAGTGAGCCTAAAAGAAAATGATCGAACTTAAAGAAAATAAGGTAGCTCACGTGTTGTCGTATGATAGCTTCCTCGATTAATTACTCACATGTTTGTGTTTCATAGCTTCCGCGGAAAGTAAAAAATACCGGACTCGCCAATTTTGCAACTTATAATACCGGGGTCAGTCAGATGTCACCTGTTCTGTTTGAAATTCATTGGGAATGCATGTTAATTTGACACCAGTATTTGAGCCTGCATCTTCTCCGGTATTTTGAGCTGCCAGTGTTTTCACAGAAGGTACAGTGGTACTCCTTGTCTATACCCCAAACCTATTGAAAAAAACTTCGCCCTGAAGCTCCTCAGTGACATGGGGAATACAATCAGATATGGACAGACAAATTAATCAATGAATTTATTGAAGATGACAAAATCGACGGAGAAAGTAAAAGAAGAAAAAGAATAGAATGACATTATTTTGGCCTTTTAATAGTCTGATATGCAACATGGCGTAATATCATGAAAAATATAGATATTTAGTCAGTATAGTATTTTAATACAATAGTAGAACTGGTCGATCGTTATGAGCTTCTAGTTGAGCTGTGAACAAGAATGTTGACATAGGATTGTAATAAATACAAAATGCGAGCAAAGGGTCCGTGTCCGAGAATTGTGGAAAAATTCGTTACTTAGCGGTCAAAACAATTTCGCTGCGTTTTTGAAGTTATTGGATAAAAATACTATACACTTAGTTCAAACCTCTACGAAAAATTAGTGAATTTGGATTGACTGGAGAATACAGTTTTTAATCATTATCTCGATTCTTCCGTGGGAGTTTGTGTATTGAAAAAACACTGTTTAACACATCTGTCAACCATATTAAACTGGTAATTAAAACAATTCAAACATTCTCTCTGGAAATTCTGATAAGACGCATGAAATGATGTTTTGTTTCAGAGATATTTCAATCAGCGATCCACTTCTACACCTCGAGTATGGGATATGATTGAATCATGGATGAAGCAATCTCCGCATAAGTTTGTCACATATCAGACGAGACATGAAATACAGGTAATCATAAAAGTTTTAACATGCAAAGTATTTTGTAATTTGTCTTGGTTAGTCATGCAACTTGGTTAGTGCGCGTTAAAGTTGGTCAGTAACTCGGTTAGTTGTAGTAATCACCTTCAGTCAAACTTACCGCTCATTCCAGAAGGTCGCTGGACGTGACTTTCTCGAGAGTTCAAGCTGCAGTTCTACCTCTTAAGGTTGGTTTTCATGATCCTCAACAAACTTGTCTGCGTCTATGAATCGGTTTCAGCCAACAGGTATATGGTGCAGCTGAACTCAAGATAAAATGCTTCAACCAGTTCAGCAGTAGACCTATGACCTTGTAAATTGCTTCAAATATCAATTGCGCTATTACCCGTTCATTCACTACTTACACGGCTATTCTGACTTACTGAATACGGCTAACTTTTTGACAGTTATTTATGTGTTTATGTGTTAATCACCAAACATGTACATTGTTTTATGTACCTTATCTTAATCGCCTTTCCATATTCCAGTGTCCACTTTTACCAGTCTGCTCCGAAAAGGTTTCCATCTGGGGTCTGTGGTCTCGTCGTGAGTTTTGTCCTAGGAGCTAGGAGGCTGTCTGGTCGGCGAAATGTGGGCCACTCGCGCCGTCACCGGTTGGTTACTATTCTACTGTCATTACAGAAAAATCACCCCCTTCCCCGCGTCACGGTCGGACAGTTCGTACCTCTGCGCGAACAACTCCCCCGTCCCGCTCTAGTTATTTCTCTTAAAAGCTGGCTGCTTACTGAATCCACTATTTCTTGTTGTTTTCCGGCTGCAAATAATGAATTCCCCAAGTATACGGAGCTAATGATCGCCTTAACCGTCGCGTTAGTCGCGTAATCCTAGCCGGGCAGCTCAGCAATCAACCCCTCCATAGAAAACTAAAGGGTGGGATAAATAAGAAAGATAGAGATATAAAGATATGATAATACTGGTTCTTCTGCCACTACCCAGTTGTGTCTTAAACAGGTTACTATGAGGCCCATCGTTAACAGTCTGACTTATATTTGTTTTCAGTATTTGGCCTTTGAATAGGTCGTATAAATTATATGTTATCTACTCAATTGTGACCCAACAGTCCTTGTGTTTCATTATACTTACTTAGGTGCTATTGATGTTTTTACCGGGCTGCCTCTTTTCTGACAACAATGCGTTAAGCTGTAGAGTAGTAGAGTATAGCGTATTAGTTTTGTTGTATTCCTCAGAAGTCAGAAACGTGTGTTCCGTTGTCAAAAATATGTAGTCTTCATTGTAGATTTTGCAAGTACGCAGTTGTTGTTTTTCCCCATCTGACCACATTCTTTCCAGAACCTCTGCAGTGGTGTCCTCTGACTACCACCTCCGTCTCCCCCTCTGACTATCACCTCTCTCTTTTTCTCTACGGGTTCCCTTCACATTACGGGTTGTTCAGTGTTCACGGCAGTTTTGCATCTCGACTTTTGAATAACTTTCAACACATGTCTACTAGTGAACTGTTCGGGTCCCGGGCCTTCACGCTTCACGTCTATTTTGTTTCTTGTAGCTTGAACGGTGCTGCACTTATCCATCTCTGTTAGTGCATTTCCATGGATGATTGATAATTTCACGTGTTACACGTGAAGAAGTTGATGGGGCGGGAAGGGCGAGTGCAGCACACAAATAGTCGCATCCGTCATAGCTGTCGCAGGGTCTTTATTCCCTGTTCACGTTTGTTCTTGACGATTTAATTGATAGGTGATCTTTACAACGAGTTTTCCATTGGGCCCACGACCAAATATTGATTATCTTATCTGGACGTACATTCAGATCAAAGAAGACGTAGTCGCTTCATTAAGACTGCTTTTTCATCACAGATATAATGGAACAGTGAAAGAGGATGAGCTGAAAACGTGTTTGAACGACCTCGACTCAAACGCTTTTTTTACAGTCAAGATAACACAAATGTTTTAAAATTCGATAACGAACACACATTTTTCGTTATGTGTATCTGTTTAAGTGTGAGGCTGACATTAGTAACAAAACGAGCACTGATTTACCGGGTAAACTGTTGAAATTATATGCAAGGCTCACAACACAAGTCATTTTTATCCTTTCATGTCAGCTTCCTTACATTTCCACTGACAATTTGCGAAGCTCTTTATCTTTATCCGCTTGAAACAGAGGGATGGGTTTTGTTTAGGGAATAGTAATAAAATCTGATTGACAAATAAAATTTTTGTTTTTGATAATTTGTCTCGGCCTTCGTAGACTGAGATTTTGAGTCGGATTAACTTTTCAATCCAAACTTTAGCAAGAAAACCAAATGAAGTGGAACATTTCTGTGTGAACAAATTTTTGTAGTAAGAAACTATTCAACTATTCAAGTCAGTCGCTCGTTGGGCCGTATACTTTCTTGACCTTTTCAATGAAGGCGCTATTAAGACAACATGACTTCTATTGATGGTTGAAACGCACTATAAACTGTTCATGAAACATCCACATGCAATAGCGACACAAAAACCGAGACCAAACCCAAAATAAACCTTAAAAACAGTCGAGATATCAATGATTAACAAGATAAAATCGTCACAAGGCTCGACACTAGCTTACGATTCATTCGTTCTTGTCAAGATTAGTTTTTCGAGTTACCTCTGAATGCAGTTATCAATGTCCAAAGTTTACGCGCTGTGCATTTATCTCATTGAATTGGTCCACCCCCTCATATTGCAATTCTGCCCGCTTGTGTGTTGCATTAACCAAGCGTCCATGGGCATTTTGCCAGATCAGAGCACAATCCATACTTTAAATCAGAGCCGAAACGGACTCTGAATTAAAGTTGTGATATTCGTTGGTCTAATAAACACTTGAAAGAAACATCAGGTCACAAGTTCTCATAATTTTATTAATTTATTTGTTTGCATCAACAATAATAATATTTCAATATTTCAATAATTGTACAACACATTCATGTACTCGACACTTAATACAAACATGAACTAATGTATCACATGCTGTTCTCTCAACTCTTCGCTTCATGTGCGTTTTGAACAAAGGAACGCCAATGTTCAGAGCGCAAAGGATGTTTGGATTAACGTGAAATTGAGGTTATGGTAAAGTTGAGGATATGGAAATGAAAAAAAACAGGAATCTCAATTTTATTTAGGTAATTTTTGTTTCAATAAAGTCTGTCCGGGTGGTCATGTGGCTCGAACCACCTGAAAAGACGTTTTCCAAAACAACCTCCAACGTTAAATTTCAATTTCCCTCAAATTTGCATTCTGAGGTTCTTTTCTCAAGTACATTTGGCGTTATTCGCTGTCCTTTCTATGCAAACAGACATGTATGGCTCAAAGATGTAATCTCCTAAAATTCACGGACAAAAAGATCCTTTTTCTAGTTTTCTTTTTGTTGTTTCTTCCCGCGACCTATTGGAACGGTAAGATAATCTTTTCTTCGCTCCATTACAACAAGTTTCGGGTCTGCGTGTTGATACTGACGTAAAATTGTCTTTTTGCAAAACTCAGAAAAAAGGACGCGTTTTGTTCCTAATTTGCTTTGTGTTATTGGTCATTCAATTTTTCCAAAATCTGTATGTTTTTCGCTCTTGCCCGAGTCCGACATTCTCAACTATATATGCACAAGGTAGGTCGCTAAAGCCGCCTCCGCCTTCACACACACCTTTCTTCTTTTCTCTTTTTATTTTCCGCCCTCTCTGCCCCGAACACAGTTGGGATCACATACACATCGAAAGTATAGAGTGCGTAGGAAGTTCGAGAGTTTCCTTTCTTTCTCTTTTTCTCACTCTCTCTCTCTATCTCTCTCTCTTTCTCTCTCTGCCTCTCTATCGTTCTTTATGTCGTCTGTCTCTTTTACTTGATACTGTTTCTCCCGCTGAATTGTTTCAAAAAAAGTTTTGAAAATCAATTGTTTCAAAAATTATACAAAGTGCAAAATGAGCAGTGGCGATCACATAGACAGCGGAAGTACAGGCAGAAAATAAAGTTCAAAAGGGTTTCCTTCTCTTCTCTCTCTTCTCTTTCTCTCTCTCTTTCTCTTTTCCTCTCTCTCTCGCGCTTTGTTTTTTTTGTGCTTGCTCATTTGTTCTTGTTTTTTTCTTGCCCTCTCCCCATCACAATTGGGATCACATAGACATTGGAAGTAGAGTGCAAAGAAAGTTCGAGAGTTTCTTCACTTTCCCTCCTTTTCACTTTCTCTCTCGCTCTCTATGTCTTCTGTGTCTCCTTTTCTCTCCTATCCCTATTCACCCGTTGGATTGTTTCAAAAATCATACAAAGTGAAAAATGAACAGTGGGGATCACATAAACAGCGGAAGTACAGAGAGAAAATGAAACTCAAGACAGATTTTTTCTCTTTTTCTTCTTTCTCGCTCTCGATCTCGCTCTCTCTCTTTTTGTCTCTTTCTATTTCTCATACATAGATAGCGATAATGGGGACAGTGGGGCTCACATATAGAGCCGAAATGGAACAGTGGGGCTGCCATAGACAGCGGTAATGGAGACAGTGGGGCTCACATATAGAGCCGAAATGAGACAGTGAAGCTGCCATAGACAGCGGTAATGAGGACAGTGGGGTTCACATAGAGAGCCAAAATAGGGACAGTGAGGTTCATATAGAGAGCCAAAATGGGGACAGTGGGCTCACAAAGACAGCGAGAATGGGGACAGTGGAGCTCACATAGAGAGCCAGATGGGACAGTGGGGCTCCCATAGTCAGCAGTGGGGCTTCCATAGACATCGGTAATGGGGACAGAGGGGCTCACATATAGAGCCAAAATGGAACAGTGGGGCTCCCATAGACAGCGAGAATGGGGACAGTGGGGCTCACATAGAGAGCCAAAATAGGACAGTGGGGCTCCCATAGACTGCGAAAATGGGGACAGTGGGCTCACATAGACAGCGAGAATGAGAACAGTGGAGCTCACATAGAGAGCCAGCTGGGATAGTGGGGCTCCCATAGACAGGAGTAATGGGGACAAAGGGGCTCACATATAGAGCCAAAATGGAACAGTGGGGCTCCCATAGACAGCGAGAATGGGGACAGTGGGGCTCACATAGAGAGCAAAAATGGGACAGTGGGGCTCGCATAGACTGCGAAAATTGAGACAGTGGCCTCACATGGACAGCGAGAATGGGGACAGTGTTGCCCACACAGAGAGCCAAAATGGGACAGTGGGGCTCCCAGAGACTGAAAAAATGAGGACAGTGGGGCTCACATAGAGAGCCGAAATGGAACAGTGGGGCTCCCATAGACTGCAAAAATGGGGACAGTGGGGCTCACATAGACAGCGGACATTGGGACAGTGGGGAGAACATGAGAACATTACAGTTCATAGAAAAAGATGAAAAAAGGGAAAAAGAAACACGAAGAGAGATACAAAACCGGAAGTAAACGGCAAATACCTGTTTTAAGTCGCTAGTAAGACAAAATGTTTTTTTTTCCGAAATTCCCGCGTTTGAACAGCTCACGTTAACTCGTTTTCATTTTTTTTTCGCAAAAAACGATGATCCACCACTTCCCATCCCACTACCAACTGGGGTTAACATAGACAGCAGGAATGGGAGCCGGGGTTTATTGTACATTTGTCCCTCCCTTGAGCCGAAATAGGTTGGAATCCGAACCGTAGTACAATCACCCCCACCCCCACCCCCATTGGGCGGTGATTGTACAACCTCCTACTTTACTGCAGGTTTCGATTGAGTGGGGGGCGAATGTTAAACAGGTCCGGGGTTGTACTATCACCTCCCATTTTGTATTGTGGGGGGTGATTGTTAAACGTCGACATTGTACAATTACCCCCCATTTACAATCACCCCCCATTTACAATCACCCCCCTCTCTATAGGGAATCGTATTGGGAAGGGGGTGATAGTACTACGGGGGGACTTAAGGTGAGGGGGCGGGGGGCAATTGTAAAATTTTCCCGCGAGACGTGGGGCTTCAGTAGACAGTCAAAATAAGAACAGTGGGGCTCACATACACAACAAAAAATGGAACAGTGAGGTTCAAATACACAGCAAAAATAAAAACCGTGTCGATTAACATAGACAGCCAAAATCTCTCTCCAACATGGAGCGCGAGACTTCTCTCTAACATAGAGCGCGAGATATCTCCCTAACAAAGAGCGCGACACCTCTCCCTAACATAGAGCGCCAAAATTCTCCATAACATACAGCGCGGTAGTCTTTATTAACATTGCTCTTTCTCTCTTTTCTTATCTCTCTCTCTCTCTCTCTCTCTCTCTTTTCCTCTCTCTCTCTCTCTCTCTCTCTCTCTCTCTCTTTCTCTCTCTCTATCTCTCATTTTCAAACTGTTCCTAAATACACACAACCCAAATACACAACAAATACAATTCCCCTTTCTACAAAAAACGATTTTGAGAGGATAAGTAAGCAATATCAGACACATTATCAACCCGAAGACTGATCTAAGTATTCGAACACATTAATAAGAAAATCAATTCACCTTTTCAGTATATTGCAGCCTCTTTTGATTGATAAATACAATTGATTAAAAGTATTGTAGTCGAAAATATTGCAGCACTACCGCCACCATTCTCATCTCGGAACAAAATGGAAAATAAAAAGCACGGATTCCACGCCTCCCCAATTAGAAAGTGCAAAGTGTGTGATTCTCGATTTTTTCGACCAAAAGTGCAAAACGTGTGAATTTCGCCCACACACACAGACCAAACAACGCGAATATATAAATGTATACCCCACTGTCTATGGGACAGTGGGGCTCCCATAGACAGCAGTAATGGGGACAGAGGGACTCACATATAGAGCCAAAATAGAACAGTGGGGCTCCCATAGACAGCGAGAATGGGGACAGTGGGGCTCACATAGAGAGCCAACATGGGACAGTGGGGGCTCGCATAAACTGCGAAAATGGGGACAGTGGCCTCACATGGACAGCGAGAATGGGGCCAGTGTTGCCCACATAGAGAGCCAGAATGGGACAGTGGGGCTCCCATAAACTGCAAAAATGAGGACAGTGGGGCTCACATAGAGAGCCAAAATAGGGACAGTGAGGTTCATATAGAGAGCCAAAATGGGGACAGTGGGCTCACAAAGACAGCGAGAATGGGGACAGTGGAGCTCACATAGAGAGCCAGATGGGACAGTGGGGCTCCCATAGACAGCAGTGGGGCTTCCATAGACAGCGGTAATGGGGACAGAGGGGCTCACATATAGAGCCAAAATGGAACAGTAGTGGGGCTCCCATGGACAGCGAGAATGGGGACAGTGGGGCTCACATAGAAAGCCGAAATAGGACAGTGGGGCTCCCATGGACTGCGAAAATGGGGACAGTGGGTTCACATAGACAGTGAGAATTAGAACAGTGGAGCTCACATAGACAGTGAGAATAAGAACAGTGGAGCTCACATAGAGAGCCAGCTGGGATAGTGGGGCTCCCATATACAGCAGTAATGGGGACAGAGGGGCTCAGATATAGAGCCAAAATGGAACAGTGGGGCTCCCATAGACAGCGAGAATGGGGACAGTGGGGCTCACATAGAGAGCAAAAATGGGACAGTGGGGCTCGCATAGACTGCGAAAATGGAGACAGTGGCCTCACATGGACAGCGAGAATGGGGACAGTGTTGCCCACATAGAGAGCCAAAATGGGACAGTGGGGCTCCCAGAGACAGCGGACATTGGGACAGTGGGGAGAACATGAGAACATGACAGTTCATAGAAAAAGATGAAAAAAGGGAAAAATAAACACGAAGAGAGATAAAAAACCGGAAGTAAACGGCAAATACCTGTTTTAATGCATCCCAACCGCTTCCCAAGTCGTATCTCGATGCGATATAGTCGGTTCCGTGAGAAGGGCTGGTATTCTCTTCAACGCGGTAGTTCTTCTAACTATGGGATAGATTACGGTTGAAACAAATTTAACCCGGGAAATTCGTTCAGTTATCGATTCACAGTTCGACCTCTAAATGTATAGTGTTGCTCTTAATGTTCGGAAGGGAACCCGTTTCCGAGTATAGTATCGAGTATACGAAGTACAAAGTACGATTACGATGACGCGGGAACTTGATTAGCTTTCTCCTGTTACAAGTTACACCTGCGGTGTGTTACGTCGGTAGCCAATGCTATGGTGGCCGCTCTTAAAGAGTAAGTTTATCCAGAAGTTGAACGAGATCAGGGCGTCATATATTTTGCCACATATTCGAGGTGGTTCCTATCTCTATGCGAAGTTGTTTTTTATTATGTCGAGCTAATAGTGCTTTTATCCTAGGAAAGGCATTTATTTTCTACAAAGACCAGCTTCTGCCTGAAAGCTTCTATTGACAAGGTTTGTGACAAAATTGCTTTTGCACCCAAATTTGTGGAATTTTGTCCAGTTCGTGGGATTGAAGGTTATATTGTCCGTTGTCTCTCGAAGATAAAGGGTCTCGCCAACATTGAAAATGAGTGCTTTATTGGACGTTATTATATATCAACCATTGTATCTAAACCCGAAATACCATGTTTCTTTTCTCAATGTGCGAAATTTGTGATGTGTTTTTCAATATTTTTCGAATTCCCGCCGCGCTCGGAGTTGCTCGGAGTTGTGGCGGTGTCATACGTACATTTTGCGCGTACCGTACTGCGGAGTCTTTTGAACAACGAAGTTAGTTAGTTGAAAATATCGTTTGGGTTTTCGTGTTATTTTTTTATTATCGCTCTCACTATGCGTTGATATATTTCAAATTAACCAACTCACATGTAATATAGTTAGATAACCATGTTCCAAGTATGATTATGCACGAGTCTCACGAAAAGAGTACAATACGTTTTGCAATTCGATTCAATCATCTCTTCAAGTTCACATCAAAATAGTCATGGAAGCAAACAAACCTGTTGATTTTCAACAGTTGTTCACTTCCTTAGCATCAGAAAATTCGGTCATCACAAACATATTGTTTTTAGCATTTTTCTCCCATATCGTTGTGTCTCTACTTTCTATTCACTATGAATCTACTTTCTATTCACTACGTCTATTTTCTACTTTGTGTTATCCTTAATTACTACCTTTTTCTCTTCAGACTGTTGTGGGACATTTGGTCGCCTGCATGCTAAGAGCTCATTGTCAGGGTGAGTCTTGATCATTCATTTTTTTAATCGTCGTTTGTCTGTATATCTGTATTAGAAACGGGTGTGTCCACCTGTGAAATCTGGTACGAATACACTTTTCGTCAACCGAAACTAGCTGATCATGTTCATACGTTCATACTATGGCAAGTTTGGCTGAAAAGCAGGAAAAATTCGCTCCACTTTTGCCAATATCGGAAAAGTGAGTATCTTTCATGTGAAGTCAACAACGGTTTGTGCATATAAAATAAGAAAACGATCTGCTTCTTGTGAAATGATCTCACCAATTCGTAACTGCAGTGTTTATTACTCAGGAAAATACCAGATACCATCTGTCTCTAGATCTTGCGTACTTGAAACTGTATATTTTTATCTTCTCTATGAACAGATGAGCATAGTTTTTAATTTTGAATCAATAATTATTCATACATCAGAATCTTCTTTGTCCTGGTGTGGAGAGCGGTTGTGCAGCTTCGAAATCCGTTGATACCCGTGCTCTTGTTTTTTTATTAAAAAAAATCAGAAAATGTGTTGTACAATTCAGAAAAGAAATTTCAGTCATCAAAATTATACATATAAGACGCTGCAATCTAAATTTTTTCCGAAATCGGGTTTATTCCGAAAAAACAGGACAAACTGGGAAGCAACCGAACGTCTCGAAAAACTCCCAAATTATTTCGATAACAGAGAAATTCAACAAATTTTGTGAATTCTTGTACATGAAATATTTTGCTATCTTGTGAAAAGTTTAGAAATATAACTGGTCAAATTCCTTGAGCTGTCGCACAGTATAGGAGTGCAATCGCCCAAAAGATACATTTATATAGCACACAATTTCAATCATTTATTTTTTGGGAGCACACAATTTCAATCATTTATTTTTTGGGAGCACACAATTTCAATCATTTATTTTTTGGGAGCACACAATTTCAATCATTTATTTTTTGGGAGCACACAATTTCAATCATTTATTTTTTGGGAGCACACAATTTCAATCATTCATTTTTTGGGAGCACACAATTTCAATCATTTATTTTTTGAAAACATAATTTCAATCATTTTTTTGGAATATTCGGTTTTCAAATATTTGTTTTTCGAAATCCGTGCAAACTGGATTTTTCCCATTTTTGATATTTTTGTCTAGGAAGACACTGATGAATGAATTGGTTCGAGGAAAAGTCCGAGAACGAACAAAAGCATCAGTTTGTGCGGAGTCGATGAAATGACCACTGCTGAATTCCGGTGACGAGAACAGTTGAAAGGCAAAAACTTTGAGTTACAACTACAATGTTCAAAAAATCTTCCATAGTTTACGTGAAACTTTCCCCACGTTCTCGCCATATGAAAGACGCGATTGTTTCTAAGAAATGCGAATGCAGAACACTGATAAACTTGCCGGTTTCTCTATTATCTCTGGGCGGCTTCTTCTTCAATATAAATACATCCTTTGGTGATGAATTCTTATGTGAAAACCTATCATATTTGAAACTTGTATATTCGTTCACTTTTGTTAAAAGGACTCTCACCAACAGTTTTCACCAAGTCCAAATAAATCTTGCCGTCATATATGGGGGAGTTCGGCTGTCTAATACTGTCTGGATGCGAGAGAGTGGGCGGAGCCAATGCGTATAGAGATAATGAGAGAGTGTGCGAATGCGGGAGAGCGCGTGGACGACGAGAGCAAAAGTTAACATGTTAACGCCACAGACTGCAGAATTTGACACTTACTAATTCCAAATGTTTTGAATGAAAGGTTATAAGAGTAAAGGTTAGATAGTGTGTATTCATAACAGAATTAAAACATAACTTATATATTAAACTGTGTACTTGCATTCTGATTGGAAAGTAATGAAATTCACCATTCTCAAGAAAGTAATGAAATTCACCATTTTTAACCTACAGATTTTGAGCAAATTCACAATCATGATTCATTTCTATACTTTATGTTTACTAATCGTAATTTTTAGTCGAAGTGATAGTTGAAGTGAATTTGGGTTACTGAAATATGAGTAACCATCAGTGGTACAGAAAAATGGCATGAATAACATTTTGCCACTCACTTCTATCAGTCTTTTATCATCTGAGACTGCTCTATGAATAGTTCAATTGGCAACGTCTTGAACAGAAACTCTTGAAATATTATTTAGATTGTGAAAATTCGGAAAATAAGACGTATTGTCGTGGGTTTCACCGAACTCGAAGTTTTTGCCGTTCGAACTTCTTGTCATGGAATGTTTTCTATTTTCGAAAGAATGTACCAGGATTATTCTCGAGTGTTTGAAAGATCGGAATGAATCACTGCTTTTCTGATTGTACGAAGTATCGACCACGGAATTCTATCGGAAAATCAGTCGGATTTGACTCAATTTAGTAGATTTGGAAACTACAGGTCCACAGGCTCCGAATTCGGAAAAAAACGTGGAAAATGGGAACACAACGAGTTTTTCCTGAATATTTCATTCTGCACAGTATGAAATAGGGAGGATGTTAGGCGGATGCTCGCATAAACCTTGAAATGTACGGCAACGGTGAGTGCTGTGAACGTTGTTGATACGTTGTGAACGTGTTTGTTAACGTTCATTGAGTGTATGAATCTATGCAAGAACAATAGAAATTGTGTGCTCCCAAAAAATAAATGATTGAAATTTTGTGCTCCCAAAAAATGAATAATTGAAATTGTGTGCTCCCAAAAAACAAATGATTGAAATTGTGTGCTCCCAAAAAATAAATAATTGGAATTGTGTGCTCCTTGGCTAACTACACATCTCTCCTCTAAGTGACAAAATGCGTTGCTTTTGAGACATTACCATGTGCAAATAATCTTTCTTTCGTCCACATACAACAAATTTTAGGAACCGTTTTTCATCCAGAAAACACCCCAAATAATCAATTTTTCTTGACAAATGAAGGACGTTTCTTTTCTCTTCCCATATTGTCCTGTTTTCTCGGAATAAACTCGATTTTGAAATTTTTTTAGATTGCAGCGTCTTATATACATGACAAATCAGTATTTCACCTATCGAGTACAAATTGTAAAATTGGGAAAATGTTTCAAAATCAGGAGGAAACTATTCAATAATTTGTTCATTCGCATCATAGAAACTGCACTTATTGGGTTGGGAAATAAAATATAGTTCCAATTTCAAATCTATCTAGGAACAGTCACGCAAAACTAAAAGATCCCTGAATGTGCACCTTTATAGGTGCGAGTTTTTGAATAATGACATGTTATTCTATGACTATACACAACAATATAAGACTCTGCAATCTAAATTTTTCTCAAAACTCGAAAAAATTTGATATTCGTTGATTATTTGGGAACCGAACTTTTTGAGTTCCCAGTTTTCGAACCTTTGAGGAAAAAAGTTGGTTTTGGGAGGCATATCAACATGAAAATAATATTTCCCACTTTTTCAATGATTGATAAAGTGGGATCCCATTTTTTCAATGATTGATATTTTGGGATCCCATTTTTTCAATGATTGATATTTTGGGATCCCATTTTTTCAATGATTGATATTTTGGGATACATTTCTATGGATTACACTTCAAGTGGTGCTTCGAATGCCCTCGCGCGGATATAAACGCAACACGAGGCGGGTATCTGGCTTCGCCGTATTTGGTATTGGTATTATTTTAGCGTATTTGTCTCGGCGCCCCTTTCTCTGCGCCTCTCTTTTTCCGTGTACTAATGCTTAGTTACAGCTCCCGCGAGAACACGAGACGCAGAGACAGAGATGCAGAGACAGTTATCGTCTGAAAAACCACACATATTAGATACGGCGCAGCCGAGAACGTGCATTACTGAATGAGTATTCATTCGCGCGAGAAGTGTAAGCTGATCTTGAAAGGTGTACTCAGCAACTATAGATAAGCTTTCCCAATTTATCAATGATTGATAAAGTGGGATCCCAATTTATCATTGATTGATAAAGTGGGATCCCATCTTTTCAATGATTTAAATCTTGGGACATGAGAGAATTAATCTTTTGAAGCAATCGTGGATAAAGTTTGCATCAAAAAGTGGAATATTTTCTTTCCCAGAGAATATATCTTTCTCGAGAAAAAATAGATTCTGAGATTTATTTAGTCTTATATGTTTCAAATACTGTCATTAACAGGCCGTGTTTGGTCCTATCAATGTGTAAAAAAGAACGTCACAAGAACTGAATGGGATACAGTTGGAGATATAAATTAATATAATTTTTATTAACATGTATAATCTCAACTAGGGAACACATAGTGTTCAGTAAACCAGAAAAGACAAGAAGAAAGAGGCGTTTTGCGGTCCGATAGAGCCAAAATTACATTTTACAAATCGAAATGGACGTATGTTTTATTGTTCTTGGTTTAATTTCAACTGTTTCCGTTCCTCAAGAAAGAGTGGTTGTATGGGACTTGATTTCATACCATTTTATGCTCCCCCCCCCCTTATTCTAACTAACTATCAATTAACTGACGAACTATAAAAAAACTGAATAATTGAAGTTTATATATGATAAAATGAAAATAGTGAAAACACATATTAAAACCCTGAGCGACCGGTATTTTCATTTTTGGATGGCAGATCGGCTGAACAGAATAGAACTACAAACTACAAATAGCGGTCGCCCAATGTATCTTAATAGATATGCTACGCTAATCAATATATCCAACAAAATGACTATTCGTTGACGACATGTACAGGGCCAACAAAGCCTGCGGTGCAATTCCAGTCCCAGCTAACGTTGATGACGAGGAGCAATCACGCTCCATGAAATCCGATTCCTAAAATATAACGAGAATAAGTGATTTGATCAAAGGAAGGAAATTAGAAAATACATGTTTCTCATGGTATCAACCATTGAAAGCCATTGATAATCATACTTGAGCAAGTTTTGGCTTGTTCTTCAAAGCAATAAAGTTCAATTTGAACCAAATTTGTGAGTATGCGTTATTACTCATGTAACACTACGATATTCAACGTATTTCAACGCAAAACAGGTGCCTTTCGAAGTTATGCCGACCTCACTGCTGAATATATCAGCTGGACGTGATGAAACAAAAACCCTTCTAGTGCTAAGTTTATGAATGAACTATTACAAATGAGCTGACTTTTTTTGAGATAGAAAACATTTTCTGAAGCGGGATGCCCGATGCCGGGTCCATAGAATTGTTGAGTTTTCTATATTCGGGTGGAACTATTCATAAAATGTGCACACTAGAGGTGAAGACTGAGTTGTATATAATTATTACGTATCTAAACTGATAATCCTTGACTCACGTGTTAAAAATTGCAATCAGCCGAGAAAAACATCCATCATCCATGCCAACGAGGCCAAGCCCTGCAATAAATATTATTACACATACAGTTCAAAATTAATATTGAAAATTGAATCATTTTTACTGTACAGATGTGAGGACAACATCTCCAAAATCTCAAATGTTTAGTAGAACCAACAACTTATTTCAGAAATCGAGAAGACCGGTATAATGTGGAAATTAAAACCTTTGTGTAGAGATAATATCAATAATAACTATCGACAATAATATATAATAAGATAATGATAATAACAACAATAATAATAATAATAATCAACATAGCGAAGAGAAAAAGTTCGTTTATTTTATCGCTGGCGTCGAACCCGAACGGGTGTACGTAGACACCGCGCCTAGTTTTTGCGTAATTGCGGCAATTCAAAAAATTGTTTAGTTACAGTATACCAGATTACAAAAACAGTCTATACACCACTTTTTTCGATTCAGTTTTAGGCATCGTATCTCCACGTGTTTTTCAAACATACGAACAACCAATATTAGAAACGTTAGCAGATAAATGTTGGCGAGAACCTCTATCTCAAGATACGGTGGCGTTCGAGGCAAGTGCTAGGCGCCCCTGGAAGACTGCAAGGTTTATGACTTTAGAGATAGAGAACACTGTTCTATACTGATCGAGTACGATTACAGTCTCCTGTGTTCAACCTGTTTGGTCTTTTGTGTTCAACATGTTGAGAAAATAGAGTTACATGCTCTGTGCCATTTTTTGACCCTTTTTCAGTATTGATGGTGCGTGAGAGGAGGAGAACAATTGCCTATACGGGCCAATTTTTGCTAGTTTGCTACGTTACTATGGCAGCTTTGAGCTCACCATTTCTCCACTCTTACACTTGCGTTTGCTTTACTCTGCTGTTGTTTCTAGACAGGCTAAAGTTGTGAATTATTCCACAATGTGCCTATGGAAGAGGCTAGAATATTACTCTGGACCAAGAGTAGACGGCTGACTGCTTAGTTCTTCCACTTGCTTCGTCTCAATTACGTCCTTCTTGTTCAGAAAGGTGTTCGTAATATTTTTCTACCAGTTTGCATTACACAGTTACCCCTCCGAGGGCAGAGATGTAAATCATCTTTTTCCATGGGATTAGGGTGGCTTATATTGCTGAAGCTTACAGGCTGCTCGAAGATGTGTTCTAAAAGTAAGATGTGTTCTAAACATTATTCTTGCCGTACACCCTATAACCTCAGTCTATTCATCTTTTCTCATTTTCTTGTTCGCAATATACTGTGTATACTCCAAAACTTATCTGGAATTCTGGTCCAATTGGTCTGGTAAGGAAGCTTCCGTTTCATTCTATGTTTTCTGCTATACTTTATTTTAACAATATCTCACGCGTATTTCAGTAATTTTGTGTAAAAGAGTGCTCCCTTGCATACGTGAAAACCAAGTGTCGAGTGAGAGGTTTCTTTTCTGCTGTCCCAGTCTCCACGTTTGGCCGTAGTTCGCCGACTTTCCTTGATCCATGAAGATTTCTACTCTCAAAATGTCTTCGAAATTTTGGTTATGCCTACGTTATACGGAGGTATAATTGGAATTTTGAACGAATTTTGGCAGAGTGCCAGAGCTGAAATGAGTCTCGTAGCGAGACCCTGATAAATGGTCGAAACCATTTCGAATTTATTAGGAGCGAACTCTGGTGAGCTTTTCTTTATCCAAGTTTTATGGTTCTAGTAGTGCGGTTTGAACCCACCCACCCACCCTTCGTTCAAACCGCGGCATTCGAGGGCGTATGAGTAAAATACCCAGGAAAAAACCCGCCATCAAGTGAATAGTCTGTTACCAGTGGTATAATTTACTCTACAAGGCATTCTGAGTGACAGCCGACTGGCTGTTCGGTAATAAGCTAACCCGATCAGACAATATTTTTCGGTCTTCCCTAACTATCTGTCTGTTTTCAACAAAGTGTGAGCTTATCAAGAGTGCAGAGATCGGAATTTCGGAAGTTCCTGTGGTTGCCGGGAAAATTGGATGTTGTACCACGTCAAACTATTCAGATCAGAACTGTGCGCTACGGCTGGGGTCTTTTCATGCGGATAGTGGCAACCCAGGGGCTACCAATAATTCGATTTGAACCAACGACAAGGTAAAGTAGGAGAAACAGGGCTAAATATTCAACCTTAACAAACATCAGGGGTAAGTTGCCTACCTTACTTAACTTCGTTCGTCTTATTCATCTTTTCAGGAAATCAGTTTCATTCAATCACATATGTTTCCCTCGTGTATGTGTATATATTGCTCACCATTGTAAGTCTTCTGAGTACAATGTATGTCTAGTTGTTTTGCTGCTTTTCGTTGGTTTGTATTGTATTGTGTTGTTATCATGCACTATTGGTCCAAATGAAGCTTTCTACTCCCATGAAGCTTTCTACTCTCAAAATGTCTCCGAAATTTTGGTTATGCCGTAGTTATACGGAGGTATAACGGTGATCCACCACTTCCCATCCCACCACCAACTGGGGTTAACATAGACAACAGGAATGGGAGCCGGGGTTCATTGTACAGTCGTCCCTCCCTTGAGCCGAAATAGGTTGGAATCCCACCCGTAGTACAATCACCCCCCCCCCCCCCCACCCCCATTGGGCGGTGATTGTACAACCTCCTACTTTACTGCAGGTTTTGATTTAGTGGGGGGCGATTGTTAAACAGGTCCGTGGTTGTACTATTACCTCCCATTTTGTATTGTGGGGGGGGGGTGATTGTTAAACGTCGACATTGTACAATTACCCCCTATTTACAATCACCCCCCATTTACAATCACCCCCCTCTCTATAGGGAATCGTATTGGAAGGGGGGTGATAGTACTACGAGGGGAGTTAAGGTGAGGGGGCGGGGGGCAATTGTACAATTTTCCCGCGAGACGTGGGGCTCCAGTAGACAGTCAAAATAAGAACAGTGGGGCTCACATACACAACAAAAAAATGGAACAGTGAGGTTCAAATACACAGCAAAAATAAAAACCGTGTCGATTTACATAGACAGCCAAAATCTCTCTCCAACATGGTGCGCGAGACTTCTCTCTAACATAGAGCGCCAAAGTTCTCCATAACATACAGCGTGGTGGTCTTTCTTAACATTGCTCTTTCTCTCTTTTCTTATATCTTTCTCTGTCTCTCTGTCTCTCTCTGTGCCTCTGTCTATCTCTCTCTCTCTCTCTCTCTATCTCTCTCTCTCTCTCTCTCTCTCTCTCTCTCTCTCTCTCTCTCTCTCTCTATCTCTCTCTCTATCTCTCTCTAATAAACAACTCGTCGACGAACTCGATAATGAAACTCATCTAAAGATTGTCGGATTTTTAGCAAAGTTCTATTGGTTTAATAATGACAAGATGCCTCAAAAGAACGTTCACACTGCTCACAACTTTAATTTAACGTATTGGGGTAGTTACATGGAATCAGCCAATATACCGAAAGTGATATATGAAACTATTAAATCGTACATCCCTAATTATCAACGTAATATATTGAACATTCGAGTCACATTCAAGTACACCGATCCTATTAGTACTCGCATTTTGAACTATTCCAAGTTTCTAAGAAATCTATCTAGTCTAAATAAGAAATAAATAATATTCTGAACACACCCTGTGTTTGTGAGTCAATTAAAGATTGGGTTGACCCTCACCATGGCCATATTTGCACTGGAGACGCTACATCATTCTCTCACTTGTCTATACATAAAATATTGAAAAAAGGTGCAAATTTCCGACTCAAACATTTGAATCCTAATGTTGAGGCACTGTCCCAGGAAATAGCCAAATCATGTACGAAGTTAACCAACGAGTTATGTAAAAAGATTGATATTTCTAAGCCAGTACTAGAAGAAATGAAAACAATCTTGAGAAATAACATGACCAATGCCATTAAAAGAAGATTGAATAATGAAAATGCAGCTTTCAATCAGTTAAAAGATAATTATCATAATAACCTTGCACATGATCAGTTTGATCAAATACTTACTAAAGACCTATCCGAAATTCACAAAGATTTTATTGTAACTTTAACTGATAAAGCTACTTCAAACTATTCATTCACTTGTAAAAAACTCTATATTATGTTCATGAATGAAGGAACTGGGTGTTTTGCAAATACCACTACGTTAGACAACCCATATCAAAAGTATACCCCGATGAACGAAGAAACTCTGTTGAATAAACACTGTCAGCTATCTTCCAAGTGGAATGGAGAACTAGATGAGCAACTATCTATGACTATTCCCAGAATTTACGGTGCGCCTAAACTACATAAATCACCAATAAAATTGAGATTTATTACAGGAGCTAAGACCAGCAGTATCAGAAATCTGTCTATTAATGTACAACGCTTGTACAAGTCCTCATTGCTAACTTCACGTGACTATTCAATTTACTTCTAGTATACCGTGCGCTATGGGAAAACATTCAAAGATTTCCCTGTGCCTCGAGATCAAACTGCAACTCAAACATGTTCAACTTGAATCTTAACCTCTGTTTGTTTCACTCTAAGTTCTTTTTCTTATATATTTTACGTTCTTTCTATCTTGTTATTCATAGCTCTTGTTCAGCCCTTTGGATTATCTTCTCTTACCATCTTGGAATATCTATATCTCTCGAATTTACCGGCACTCTAAATACCATCCAGAAAGTGCTTTTGTCCATTTTCTGCGTCTCTCTTTATATGTTTGTCTTTCTCATTTAATATCTTCCTTGTTCCCTCTCTTTTTCTATCTTTCTCTCTATGTTTCTGTGTGCGTCCGGGCAACTCATCCTTGTACTTCTACTTCTTTTTCCCTTTTTGTTTTTTTCTGTTCTTCTGTTTTTCGCCAAACAACCGGGATGTAAGGATTGAGGATTGAGAGGTGTGGAAAAATAAATTTTCAGGAGAGTTCAAGACAATTTGCGTGTTTTTTTTGAATAGCGCAAGTGCGTCTGGTTGTTGATTGAGCCGTGGTTGACATGTAAAACACAGCAGAACACATAAAAGTGCAATTAAAAAGTGCACGATTCATCATTAGAATGCTCACTTTACGTGACTATTCAATTTACTTCTAGTATAGTTTGCACACTTTACGTTCAAGTCACGGCAACCACAATAATTCAAAATTGTTAGTCATTGAACTGAAAGTCATTTGAAAGTAAAAGTCATTAATTACAGAAACAATTGAAAATCATAAATAAGGTTTCCGAAATTTAAAAAAAAAACTTTTATTTTGAATGACTTATTCCTGGTACCGTTAGTCACAGTTTGTATAACAAATCCCTCTGCAATTTGGTTATTTCCATTATGGCGAGTGATCAAGTCCTTGTTGTACTTTGATCTCGTTACACCCCATACTTCACGTGGATCAAACTACAACCACAGCGAAATAAGAGAACATACATTGCATAAGCTTGGTTTGTAAATAGCAAAATCTATTCAAAATGTGTCGTGAAATGAGTACAAACTACACCTGAGTTGTGGTCATCCCTTACAGTATTCCAGAATGAAGCGACAATATCTCCAGGGCCTTCGTGGGCTGGCCATCGGCTCAGTTCTCTTGTTCCATTTCTTCCCAAAACACTTCCCCAATGGCTACCGCGGAGTTTATCAGTTAGTTTTTTTTTGGTAAAAATTTTCTGTGTTGGCTAAAGGTAGACATTACACAGAGAAAACATTATATTGATCAAACTGTAGGTAAAGCAGGACGATTATGTGGACTTATCCCGTGTTAACGGTCCTTTAAACGGCAATAGAAAAATGTGATGTAGTTTAAAGGCATAAGTCGTTTAACAGCAGAGAGGGTAGGTGCATTTCATCGACTGAGCCGCGATTTTGCGTCGTTGAGCGTCTGACGCTGGCAATTGATTGAATGATTACGCATGCAAAGCGTGGAAAAAAGTGCAATTCAGGAATGCACAATAAAGGAAGAGTACAGAGTAGAGTGGGGATGAGCACAGCACAAAAACACGCAGAATAGTGATATCTATGTCAAAATGGTGTGTGTCATCACCACATACATGGAACACTTTTTAGCCGCATTCGGTTTCAACTTTACGTACCTTTCAATCGATAAGGGCAACCACTTTCTATTCAGATTCTTCGTTCTGTCTGGTTTTCTACTGACCATGATATTTGGTACACAGCCAATTACACGGAGATCCTGTTACCTATTCTACTGGCGTCGAATCAAAAGAATTGTGCCGTTGTATTTATTGATTGTATTGATTGGTGAGTTTCTTCAAATTTTCACGGATATTCCTACAGTATGACCCTCTAGCTTTCAGTCCACTAAAAGTTCTCTAGTTTTCATCGGAAAGGTTTTTGTTTTTTGCTTTCGCCTTTAATTTCCTTTCAACAAAATTGTTGCTGAATTATTCCGACGAAGTTAAAGTTTGTATTAGACAACCAAGAAACTTTCAATATGTACTGTCAGTAGGAATGGTATGCACTATACAGGGTGGTACATTGTGTCATAGTGTTTTGCACCTAAACGTCAACTCAAGAAGTAAACATTTATCCAGTTTCACATTTTGCTGACTTTTTCCAACTGATTGCTGTAATAAGACGAAATTCGGTACAGTTCGGGTCATTCCCACTGAGACTTGGCAGCGTGCCGATGAATATAAGAGGCGTCCATTTAAATAATTTTTCAAAATTCAAATATTATGCAAATCTGGTCATTTTTTTCATGGAGCATGTTCCCATTAAATTTTGCACAATTCTGACTACATCTTCGGTTTCTAGTCAGAAAACTTACTGGAACGATGCTGGGGACATGCACTACATATAGTTTTGTGGAAAAAATCGATAATTACTCCTATAGGTAAAGTCAGTAACCCCTCTTTGGCGAAAGAATTCAGACCAATTTCAATTACATGTACCCCATGTAAGGTTATGGAGCGTTGTGTAAAACAGACGATGGACAACTTTTTGAACATTACTCACTCTATCCCTGTAGAGCAGTATGGCTTCCAGGTTAATCAGTCCACAACTGATCAACTATTGAAATCTTCACATGATTGGTATCATGCGATAAATTCTGGCAAATGTGCCGATGTGGTGTATTTTGACGTTTCCAAGGCGTTTGACACTGTCTCTCACTCTATTCTATTGACTAAGCTCCATAGGTTGGGATTCCGAGGAAATCTGTTCTGCTGGCTACGTTCATTTCTCTCGGGGCGTACATTTGTCGTAAAAACAGACGATGCTTACTCAACTGTTAAGAATGTTACCAGTGGAGTACCTCAAGGTTCCGTTCTTGGTCCCCTCCTATTCAATCTTTTCATCCATGACCTTCCTGTTTCTTTGAGGTTACCTCCTCAGTTATCAGTTGTGCTATTTGCTGATGATATCAAGTTATATGGAACATTAAATTGCAATAACACTGAAATCCAATCAGAAATTCAGAAAGCCATATATAGGTTAATGAATAACATGAAATGTGCAAAACTTTCAATATCGTCTGAAAAGTCTCATGTTCTGCATATTGGCAAAAAGAATGTTAAGACTATCTATTCATTGGAAGAAAATGGTGCTGTGCTCAGTAGCAAAGACTTGGTTCGAGACTTGGGCGTATTCATTTCCTCCAGTTTGTCGTTTTCTCCGCATATCCAGAAAATAGCTGCTCGAGCAAGATGTCAAATGTTCCGCTTACTTCGAGTGTTCAAAGTACGAGACGCCATGCTTTTGATGAAGCTCTTTATCACGTATATTCGTCCAATTCTTGAGTCATCATGTCAAGTATGGAGTCCTTATTTGAAAAAAGATATCAAATTACTAGAAGATGTACAACGAACTTACACCAGAATCATTTATTACAAATGTTTTCCTAGTCGTGACTACCCGTACCTTCTACCAAGTTATGAGGAGCGCCTAATTTATTTGGAAGCTTCTAGTTTAGAATTCAGGCGAAAAATCCATGATATTCAGTATGTCAAAAAAATTCTCAGCATGAACTGTAAAAACAAGTTCTCCGAATTTTTCATTCTCAGACCTTGTGATGGTAGAACTTCAACGTTTAAGATACATGTACCGCTAACGCAAAACAATGCGGTTAATTATAGTTATTTCATGCGGGTGAGAAGATGGTTAAATGTTTTACCCATTGAGCTCCGATTGAATAGTTTCAAAAACTGTTTCAAGCAATTATGCCTTTCGAACTATGACGCTATAATGAGCCTGAAATGAAATAACATTCTTATTCATGTGTTTTTACCCTTCGGGGTTTGTGTTGACGTTGTGATTTTTTCGTTCAGGTATACTGGGTGGAACTTGATGCTTGCTTGTCAATAGTGCTTCGTGTACAAATGTACGCCCCGAGAGAAATGAACGTAGCCAGCAGAACAGATTTCCTCGGAATCCCAACCTATGGAGCTTAGTCAATAGAATAGAGTGAGAGACAGTGTCAAACGCCTTGGAAACGTCAAAATACACCACATCGGCACATTTGCCAGAATTTATCGCATGATACCAATCATGTGAAGATTTCAATAGTTGATCAGTTGTGGACTGATTGACCTGGAAGCCATACTGCTCTACAGGGATAGAGTGAGTAAAAGTGTTTCAAACAGCCCGACCCTCTAACGGAAACATGCTGCACCAAACTCGCCCTCTACGACTACATACAAAATAAGTGGGGGTGGAACAATCGATCGTTCAATTAGTACACACTGTTAAATAGCTGTAGAGAGAAATGAATGATCAGATGGATTGCTATGCTTGCTTATGGAGGTTTGCGGCGAGAGCTCATTGGAGTGCCACAACCACGTATTGAATGATGATATCTTCGTTTTCTTGACATAACCATGGAGCAAGCAGTTTCTCTGAAGATTGCATATTCTTTGGACAAAAATTATGAACCATGACAGGACAGAGGAAGCAACAACTGACATTTCAGATTGAGTAAATTGGTAAATCATAACGCATTTATCTTGGATAGAAACTCTTGCTGCTCTGTGACAGACATAGTCGCACGATGAAACGATACCGGTAGAAAACTAGACCAACAACTAATTCTCGTAAAATATGAGTGATAGTATGCATTGAGTTCGGTGAAGTATATTTTAACTTCAAATCTACTAGTTCGGCCTTCGATTGGGCGCAAAACGAAGAAGTTTGAAAATATCAACGGTGACGTAAGGCCCAATATTGCTTAAAATTCAGCAAGTCGATTTTCACTATTCTGAAAACAAGGTGCTCAAGTTTGTACATTTTCAATCTATTTTCGTATGAAGGAGCGTCTTTTGGAGAGACTGTTTAGTTTACAGTAAAGTACTCGAGTAAAAGTACTCGAGTGAATTGTCTTTTTTGAGGTAAGGACTCCATATAGTCGACCCATACTCAAGAATAGGCAATACAAAAGATTTGAACAACGCTATTAAACATTTTGAATTTGGTGTAGAAAAAAGCCTGAGAATGATAAACATAACACATCGTGCCTTCTTAGTTAAATTTTCAATGTGAGCAGTAAACGAAAAGTGAATATTGACTAGAATACCGAGGTCATTCATAGTCTCAGTTATTTCAAGATATGTATTATTATAGAGAAGATAACGATGACACTGGTTCGTTTTTCCAAAATGCATGACACGGGTTGTGGTTGCCGATAACTTAAGTTGCCGAGCTGACATATAGGAAA
Source organism: Litoditis marina (assembly GCA_964036275.1). NCBI lineage: Eukaryota > Metazoa > Nematoda > Chromadorea > Rhabditida > Rhabditidae > Litoditis > Litoditis marina. The sequence goes on from OZ038433.1 coordinate 28,018,433, forward strand.
CTATAGAATCTATGCTCGTCTGCATGATGTTTGTATCAGATTGAGATCGAATAGTTTTGAAAATTTTGAGATAATCAGCTAACATGAACAACCGTACTCCACAAGAGGATGGGAACAAGCTGAGCAAACCAAAAAGATAGATGAGAAATAGAATTGGACCCAGGACTGAGCCCTGAGGGACACCGCTCACGACGTTGAAGGAAGACAAAAAAGCTCCGTTGATATTAACTTTGCCGGATCTATTTTTGAGAAACGATGCAAGCCACAACCGAAGATTGCCTCTAGCACCTAGTGTATCTAAAATGTGCAATAACATATCATGAGAAACCGTGTCAAACGCTTTAGCTACGTCGTAGTATACCATATCCACATTCGAACCGATGGACATGTTTTTCAAAACACTATTAGTGTAATCAAGCATTTGATGAGAAGTAGATCTTCCCGAGCGGAACCCAAATTGTTCATTCGGGAGTATGAAATTAGCATTCATCCAAACTTCGAGAGGCTTTTTGATACACCTTTCCATCAATTTACAAGGAGTGCACGTTATGCTAATTGGCCGATAGTCAGACGGTTTCGACGGGTTTTTGATTTTCGGAACAGCGGTTACAAACGACTTTTTCCAAACACTAGGTGCCGTGCCAAGTCTCAGAGATATATTGAACAAGTGAGCCAATGGTTCAGTTAGGACAGAATGACATTCTTTGAATATGGCTTGCGGAATGCCGTCTGGTGATAGAGAAAAAGAATTTTTCAACGTTTTACACACTGCGAACACATCTGAAGGCAAAATAACAAATGAACTCAAAGTACGATTACTGGGAACAGTGAATGAAGGCTGAGTACCATCATCATTAATAAAAACAGACTAAAAATAATCAGCTAACAGTTGAGCTTTTTCCTCATCTGATGCAATTTTGGCATGTTGGGCGTCGGTTAGAACAATATCAGATTTTTTAGCCTGTGTCTTTTTTTGACAAATGCATAAAATTTCTTTGAAGACGCGTTCATAAATTTGCGCTCCTGCCGGATAGTAAACCGTTTTATTTCAGCTGCAATTCTTTTTGAGACGCAATTATATTTCAATAACGTTGTTGGGTTTTGAATTTTTTGAAACAGCAACATTCTATAGTCAGCTAACTTCTGGATGTTTTTGGGGTAAGTGCTAGGACCATGCCGGGCATATTTCATCGGTGTGAAACGAGAAAGCATGAAGTGCAAGACGCAGCAAAACCTCGAGTAAAGATCATAAACTACACAGTAGCCATCAAAAGCTTCAATCCAATTGACATATTCATGAAAAAGTGGGGGCCCAACGACTGTGAGATTTGTCTTCTGCTGTGTGCCCCTTGGACAACTAGTCTCAAATGGAACAGCTACTGCTACAAAAAGCGAAAAATACTCTAGTATAACTATGTTCATTACAAACATACAAAAGTCGTAAAATATTTTTTCAAACCTGTAAACTAGAATCTACAAATCACAGCTGCGTGAGAGAAAACAACTGTTGAATAATATGCCAAGTGTTATAGCACCTAGAGTTGAAGTAATGACCAAAACTGCAAACCATTGTGTACAAAACCAGGATATCTAGAGTTGACTACGTTGAGTTAATATCTGTGATTTGTAGATTCTAGTTTACAGGTTTGAAAAAATATTTTACGACTTTTGTATGTTTGTAATGAACATAGTTATACTAGAGTATTTTTCGCTTTTTGTAGCAGTAGCTGTTCCATTTGAGACTAGTTGTCTAAGGGGCGCACAGCAGAAGACAAATCTCACAGTCGTTGGGCCCCCACTTTTTCATGAATTTTTCTCTTTTTGTATACATGCCGTAGGTATGTAGAGAGGTAGTTTGATCTGTACGGTGAAGATAAAATAGTTTTCTTGATGAACCACTTGTCAAGTATTACCATCATTCGAAAAAAAAATGACGTCAACATTGCAGTTCTGAAAACTTACTTCATCTGCCTTTCAGAATCCCAGAATACGTCATGTTTGAATTAAGTTTTATCGTGAATTGACCATTTTTAAGAAACTTGCAGCATTCGAAAACATATTTCACGTCATTTTTTTTCAAAAGTTGACGTTAGCCGGCCTTCTGAATTCCAGAACAATTCATAATTGGACAAAGTTTCATGGTTAATCTACCATTTTCAAGATAGTTTCAGCATTTGCAAATATATTTCACGTTAATTCTGCACTTCTAAAAGTTGACGTCATCTGGCCTCCAGAATACGTCACTCTTAGATTAATAGTCACCGTTATTTGACCCTTTCTAAGATATTAGCATCATTTGAAAATATATGTGACGCCAACTTTGCACTTTTCAAAAATGACGTCATCAGGTCTCCAGAATCCTGAAGGGCGTCAGGAATAGAATATTTAATATTCAAACAAAAGTCACGATCGCATCATATTTCAATTTTCGAGCAAATCGGTAATTGTTACTCTAAGTTACAATACAGTTTGAGTTGTCGACGGGACAAAGAGATATTGAGAGAGCGAGCTAAATGGTGAGACGCAGAAACTTTCCAAAAAATGTCTATAACTTTGATTAAAACTTTTTTTTTGCAAATTTTCTCTGGTCCGCCAGGGTTCAGGTGGATATTACATCCCTCACACAATTTGCAACACAATCGATTGAGTAGAAACCCTTGAACTGGGAATTTTCCCTTGTCACCACTTTCCAACTATTATCATAATTTAAAAGTATATTTGATGTATTAAGTCGTCTGGCTTCCAGAATCTCAGATAACGACATGCTTAGATGAAGATCTATCGTTATCAAACCACTTGCCCACTATTATTATCATTTGAAGAATAATTTGACGTCAACTTTGTACTTTTAAAAAAATTGACGTCATCTGGCCTTCAGAATCTCGGAATACGACATGTTTAGATGAATTTCCATCGTTATCAACTCACTTGCCAACTATTATCATCATTTGGAGAAATATTTGAGGTCAACTTTGCACTTTTCAAAGATGACGTCATCTGATCTCCAGAATCCTGAATGACGTCATGAATAGATTCTTTAATATTTAAACTGAAGTGACAATGGTATCCTGTTTGAATTGCATCGAAATCGGGCAGTCTTACCCTAACTTACAAGACAGTTTGTGAGTTTGCTTAAAGGGGCGCAGAATTGAATGGTCAATACAGAATACGCGCTCTAATGCAAACCACTAAAAGGCAGCAGACGAAAAGCGGCAGAGTGCGGCGCACGCAGTCAATAATATTGGCAGTCGATGTAATTCGAAAATCTCCGTCGATTGTTTAAATTTCGTCTCTTTTTTATATTTCATTGTTATTTACTGTTTCGTTCATGTTAGATGTAGTTTCAGCCTATGTTGGAAAGAACTTAGTTACTTTGCTTGTTGTGCACATTGAAAAACCGGTGTCTAACTAAAACCGGTCGGTTTTTCGATGTTCAACTTGTCATAGAAATTTTACGAACCAGTTTTTCTCGATTTTCCCCGTTTGTTATAATAAATTGGCATACGTGAGTTGGACAAAATGTGTGTTCATAGATCAAGTTTTGTTGTGATGACTGACTAACGACCGGTCTGTCTCGTAATCTCGTAATTATGGGAATTTCATACTCATTCAGCCTGTCATCTCATTCTTAAATTTTTTATCTTGTTTTTCGTTTGTCGTTTTGTTCACTGCGTTCTATTATTTTTCAAATGTATCATTTATAATACTGATTCTTGCGCTATTTTCAGGTCTCCTCATATGGAATCTTACCAAATTCGGTATTTATGGATCGGCTTGTGATTTCGTGATCCAAGTACCTTCGCTTTTCTTCCACCTGTTTTGGTTAGTTTTTAATTCACGTGTGACTTTTTCATACCTCCTTTATTTTAAGAGTGTATCCATGCTGAATATATAGATAAAATACGTATTTTTTTTGGGAAATCGAAAACTCAACAGTCCTTATCCATTGTCTAACTGTCTTGTTGAAAATAACGCCGTTTTCTGGAGAGAGAAAACAAAGACATAACAAGAATCTCAAACTGCTTCCTTTGTGGAGAACGGTCAAACCGTAGGGAAGTGCGCTGATTACTATTCGTTCACTTCTGAACCATGGTTATGCAGTAGGGAACTGTGGTGGTAAATCTGTCAGTTGCGACTGTCAAATTATTAGTCTTTGTAGCGTAACGAATGTTATCGTTACTTTATTGTGAGCATATGCAACTCTATTCAGGTTTCACATTCCCTCACCAATACACCAATTAACTTTTTTGTGTTTGGTTGAACGTTGGTACTAAATGAAAGGAGGAAAATCAGGATAAGAAACTGGCTATTGTGCAAAGAGTAAGTCAATTTACAACTGTATTTTTAACCTAATCTCACACTTTATACTAGATATCTATAGTTCGAATAGTACGGGGTTCAGAAAATTTGTATGCTTTTTTAGCATTTTTCCAGAAGCAGATGTATGACGGTATCATACGTAACTAAGGTTCGACTATTGTAACAAGGAGTCCGTTTATAGCGAAAATGAATGATTTTCCATCAAGAATTCACAAATTTTCTCGTTTTTGGCCGAAAAGTATCCTTTTTTTTTCGAATTGTTTTTGCTATTCGGACAACTCACAACTTTACTTTTACTGATTACTGAGATGTGCACGCTTTGTTGAAAAGACAAAAAGTGATATGTTTAGCAGTGTGTATGTGGTAGGCAAATGGTAATCGGATTTGTTTTAGAATACCCGATTCCTTACTAAGGTTATCAAAATAACGGTCAAGTAACCGGTTATGTGATAAAGATTTTGTTTGTAGTTCCTGTGAAAAACGAATACTGTTCAAATACCGTATTTTTCAGACGTGATGTTTATCGCCAATGTTTGTTCATCTCTGCACAGTATTTCTGGATTTTCTCTTCCGGACGACTGGCGAGATGGGGAAGGTTTTTTCGTGTTTCTTCTCACGCAGGGACGTGCTTTTTCTTTTCCAATCGATACTCTTTCGGTTCAACTCTCGTTTATGCCAAGTTAAGTTATGCACAAACGGCTTTGTTTCTGTTGTTGAACATAACTGGTAGATATCTATATGTCTTCGGTACTTCGGTTGTATAATTATTACTTGATTTTATCTAGTTCTTTGTCTTATTCAGAATTCACGCATACTTTTTCGCTTTATGAAGTCAACAACGAGTTGTGATTTTATAGACTGTATTGCTGAAATTACTGATTCAAGCGTTTTTGAGGTCGTTTTTATTGGATGAACATGATGGTCTATCGCTCTGTTAGCTGTTCTGCTAACTAGGTCGGCTGGTGTTAGGAGTACCTCCGTTTATCCTTGTCGCTATCAGGTTAGTTTGTATATTATGTTTTCTTCATTCGTTGATAAACGGACAGTGAAAAAGGAGCTTTATATGTTATTAAATTTTGTATTTTTCATTATTGAAAACTGAACTTCCAGCAAATCTGCCAATGCGGCTGTGAAAAGCGATTTCCCAATAATGTCGAACGATTAGCCAGATAAATGGGGAAAAGGCCTTTCAGAGCAATATTGGGACATTTACATTTCACTCGTTTGTGTTGCAAAGTTGGACATACTCACGTTTCCATTGAATACGGGTTCTTTTTCGTGAAATAGTCCAAGCTTATAGGTGTTTGACCTCCGGGTGAAATGCTCTTTGGCTGGTTTTCGGGATCTATTCATTGTTCAGTCTGTGATCGAACCTTCGCTGAGTAGTATATGTATTACGTATTACCCAATGTTTTGATCACCGTATAAATCTCCCCTAACGCCGAATAGGATCGCTCGCTGCTCTCTAATTACCACTATTGACGAAAAATCACAACGTCAAAAAAGGATTCGTGGGGAATAGTCAAACCTTATGTATCTTGTAGTCAAATAATAGTCAGATTTTCATTCCAGGTTTGAAGTCAGATGTCTTCCCACTGCGATGTTGTAGTTCTAAAGGGATTTTCTTAATCGCTTGAAGAAAACACAGGAAGGTATGAAGTTTCACGGTTTGGAAGAAAACGGGTTACTTTTAGTATAATAGTCTTGCTTAGTGTAACGTCCACCTCACTGTAAGATCCAGTTAGTCAGGAAGAGAAGGCTCCTTTCCACAAACGAGCTCAATTTCTCTTGTTTCACTTCTTGTTTTCACTACTATTTCTCATAAACCAAGTTTTTGACATCAGTACAAGGCTGGGTATATAGTCTGTTTCATCACGTGATACTACTGCACGCTGTCTCGAATGAACTCCAATAGTAAGTGACGAGTGTTCGTATTCCAGGGTGTTTCCATCTGATTCAGTGGATGAATCGTGTATGCCTAACGTCCAATATTTCGTTTATCTATTTCGGATATATGTGATATGAGTGTTATTGATGTCATAATGGTATCATTGTGAACGTAATGGGCAACCGAAACAAAAAAAATGACTTCTAAAAGTACAATTTCTATCGAAAAACTCTATTTGACGTTGTGTTATAACTTTTTAGACAGCTGATTGCAGCCGCTTGTTCTTATTTTATTATTCGCTAGTGTATTTTCAGTGGTTGTAAATAAGAATCTGGCCACAGATTTATGTATGTAGGAATATTTTGTGTTCCTATTTTGGCAATTTTGTCATGATTAGTTTGTGATTAGTAAATATTGTATATAGTATTCTTGGAACATGGTCAAAACATGACACTTGCACGTTTCTTTGAAGTAGAAGTCACCAAGTTCGTTCCGAAACGAGGGGCTGTTATATTGTTTTTATCGTTCACATACAATGTTCTCAGTTGTGTTGATTTAGACATAATGAAATGTCTTACGACATTATTTTCAAAAATTGAATAATTTTCGCTATCATAGTCTTATATGAAATATTGACTGGACTTTGCTGTGTGAGAATCAAACTACAACGTCGCTTTTTTTGGCGCCACCCGAAACTTCCTCTGCGTGTCTGACCTAGGGGAAAATTTAACTAAATTACAAAAATAGAGCCTTCATAGTTAGAATCTCAAAAAGATATTGGTACAGACCGAGTTGTCTCAATGTTTCCTATCATTTGAACATTCAATTCTGCCCCCCTTTAATCGACCTGACAGAGAGAGCGAGAGAGTGCACAAAATAAAGAGACGCAGAGACATTTATTTAGAAAGGTCGTAACTTGGTGAAAATTATTTTTTTTTCAGAAAAAAACTTTGCGCTCATTCAATTTTTATATGAGTTCTGTCATCACTACAAATTTTAGCCAAATCTGGTCAGTTCTGGCAGAGATAGCATCCCAGCACAATAGACGGAAGGAAGAAAACACGACGGAAGTTGGCGCTCTGGATGAAGCGAAAACATCCTAACTCGGCTCATACTCAACGGATTTTGTTCAAATTTGGGACACAACTTGCAAATATGCTGTAGAACATTTCCTAATTCTTAAAAGTTTTGTTCTGCAAAGTTGAGCTTTTTCGTGGGTAAACTAAAAAAACGGAGGCGCGCATTAGCCGGACCAAAGCCAAATCTCGCACAGCGCTTCGCGCTGCGCGCGATTTCGACTCACGACGAAGAGAAACAAAATCTGCTCGAGGAAAGTCCGGAGTTGGCGTAGACAATGAGGGCACAACCGATTGGAGATTAAGACGGAAAGCGACAATTTTATGGTCAGAAGATGAGAGTGGCGCACAAAGTTCCACATTCTTCAGCATGCAGGCATCATCCACGAGGAGTAGATCGGGAATTCGAGCACCACAAGTAGAATCTTTCACTAACTGACAAAGAGATAAATCAGAGAACAAATCTAGGTACTTCCTGTTTCTACCACACGCTACTTGAGTAGCCCAATCGATATGCAGATTAAAATCTCCAACTAACAAAATGTTATCAGAGGTCTGAGGAACAGCTGTGTCCAAATACTTCAAGAATTCGTCGCAAACATTTGTTTTAATGTTTGGAGGACGATATACATTAAAAATTCGGACACATTTTTCATTTTCGTCGAACAAATCAATCACAATACAAGAAATATTGCCTTTTTTATAGCTCAGGTTTGAAATAAGGCGACAAGATAGGTGTTGTTTGTACACTATTGCCACCCTACCACCATTACTATTTCGATCAAGACGATGAAGAGCGTAGGGCAGGTTGAATGAAACTGACGCATCGGGAACTGAACAATCCAACCATGTTTCCTGTAGAAAAACTATATCGGGCCGCAAATTACAGAGTAGGATTCGGAAATCATCAATTTTGTTCTTCAAGCTGCGACAATTAAAACTAAGACACTTAAGCAAATCTGATGGGCGATTGACAGATGGGTTTATCAGTTTTTTCCAACTGGCTGAGATGACTGACTGGATGAAGGAACGCTGACAACCTGTGCAACTGACGTGTTCGAAGGAACTGTTTGGTTACCCGTTAGACCGTTAACATGTTGAGGCACGTGAGAGGTAGTGTGGACCATGGACGAATCGGTTGTGGAGACTCCTTTTCGATTCGATGATGAAATAGGATTTCGAGTATGACAAACATTCGAAAAGTTACCAACAGTAGTACCGTGTGTGACCTGACTTTTCTGCGATTGACGACTTCTCTGTTGCATAGCTTTATCCATGACGCGCTTCAGCATATCCTGATCAATTTCAATCACCGTGCCATCAGAACAATGCAAGCTATTTTTGCGAATCTCATATCTGGATCCTGTGAGCTTGGTCAACTGCCTTCTCTGCTCCCGTAGGACGAATGCCTTCTGTCTCTCGAACACTGAAAGGGATGGACAAAGGAAAAGATTGGTGTAGGCCACCTTGCTGAAATCACGAATAGGTTTGGCTGTTCGGAGTAGATTTTGCTGTGCCAGGCTCGTAGGAAGAACAATCTTGATGAGATTTGACCAAGCTTTACCCTTTGGAACAGGCAAACGATAAACTGTAACCGCAGTATTCTGAAACGCATGTCCAAGATCCGCGAAAAGTTCGGCTACAAAGTTGAAATCGAAATTGTGCCGTTCCTGAGCAGTAGCCCCCTCCGGTTTTGGAGCATTTACGAGAACGACAGAGCGTTTGCGTTCCTTAGTTTCCGCAGGATCCTCGGGTACAAGTGCTGAAATCTTCCGAAGTAGCTGTTGGGTTAGATGATTTGTTTTCAGATGGTAGAAGAGATAACAGAATATAGAACACCAGTAAATTGAGTTTGGGCCAGTCCCAACTCATAAACTCATTTTTCCTCTCCGATAGAACCTCCTTCGTTTCGATTTGAGACTCCATTCTCGTTCACACAACCGCGCGCCGTCTCGAATGGCAGAAGAATACTCATCGTCATCGGTAAAAACTTCATGAGATTACCTGATTAACACAATCTGATTAGGTTCTCATGAATCTAAATTATTCGCAAAGCTTTAGGCGGTGATCAAATAATTCTACAAGAGTGATATTTATATCAGATCAAGTTGTTTAGCTTGTCTTTTATTTTCACAATCGGGTTCGAACCGTTTAATAGGTCGATGTCTTTTTTCAGAACTAAAGTTCTAATATGGTTGTTCATGATTCATGTGAACTTGCAGGTCGTATTTCGAACTAGAAGTGTTCACCGACTCGCAACTCACAATGTGACCGCATTTCTAGGCCGTCGATGGCAACGAATCTTTGTGAGTTATTTTAGAGTTCCAATTTGGACGACTATATGTGGACCAATCCCGTGACATCGGTCCTTCAAACTGCAATTAAAAAAATGTATTGCAGTTCGAAGGACTGAAGCGTTGGGATTGGACCCATAATCGTGCTTGTTTAAACAAAAACAGGCACTAAACATGAAACAACTTGTTTGGAGGTTCAGTCCTGAAAATAAAGGCAGCAGTAACCAGTTCAAGCTAAAACTCAATTGGTCAGGACCTAACGTCGGTTTTCGAGTATGACAAGAGCAAAAATCTGCAAGTTCAAAATATCTTAATACCTTTTCACGAGTTTGTGAGAAGTTTTTATCAAAGTTCTAGAAAGATTATTCAGATGTTATACACTGGAATGAACTTAATAGAAAATGTGCTCGAAATCATTCCGACTTTGATGCGAAACGTGTTCGGGTTTCTCAAAAGGCTTCAGCATCTTAGTCGACTACCCCCCCCCTCCCCGACAATAAGAGAACTGTTAAATGAAAGTTCATCTTTTACTTAGTTTTGTGTTCATTTGTATCAATTACCAATAATATTGTAGTGTGTTTTAGATAGACAGTTCGGACGGTTTACTGCTCCACAATAGGTACGATGTGGCGAGACTAAATTCGTCAAACTTGAAATCGATCGATATCTTCCCAAGGGGAACCGACCGAGAACAGTTCAGAAGCAAGTTGGAAGATGTGAAGAACATTATATTCCCGAATGAAACAACCTTCAATGAAAACACTCAGCTGGAGCTCGGAAAATGTCTTGAACTGTGAGTTGTCATGAAATTCTCATGTAATCACTAGTTTTTGTTGCCTAAAAAATGTCTGATAACAACAATACACAGGTTGTGTTTCTATATAGTATTAGTTGCGCGTTTATAGTCGTCGCCAACGGAAAGGCGGGAGGGTACTTTATATCTCATTCATTTCAAGCCCACGAAATCGAACTCCTTCGGCGATAATAGATTACAGGAAATACATCTTCTCCTAGTATCAATCTCTGGAACAATCTCCGCATACGTTCGCATCGCCGTTATAAATCCGTGCATGATTATTGCCAGACAACAGGCAGATCAGATCTACGCCTCATGAGTGTCGAATCACAATAAAGATTTTCGGCCAATTAAACATTATTTTTTGACTCCAAACTCTGAAAGACAACGATTTCTCTAAATGTTGTTTGCAACAGTCTAAGTTACTGTTGCTGAGAGTTTGAGCGGGAAATTACGATTTTTCAATTATGACCAAAACGCGTTTTTCACATAAGGGTCCCCCACATGGGGCGAAAACTCGTTCTACTTCGAATCGGCTGCTTTTTCTAAATGTTGTTTGCAACAGTCTAAGTGACCGTTGGTGAGAATTTTGAGCTGGAAATTACGATTTTTCAATTTTAACTAAAATGCGTTTTTCACATAAGGGTCCCCCACATGGGGCGAAAACTCTTCGACTTCGAATCGGCTGCTTTTTCTAAATGTTGTTTGCAACAGTTTAAATGACTGTTGCTGAGAACTTGAGCGGGACATTACGATTTTTCAATTTTGACCACAATGCGTTTTTCACATAAGGGTCCCCCACATGGGGCAAAAACTCGTTTGACTTCGAATCGGCTGCTTTTTTGGAATGTTATTTGCAACAGTTTAAATGAATGTTGCTGAGAATTTTAGCGGGAAATTACGATTTTTCAATTTTGACCAAAATGCGTTTTTCACACAAGGGTCCCATAAGGGTCCCCCACATGGGGCAGAAACTTTTTCGACTTCGAATTGGCTGATTTTTCTGAATGTTGTTTGCAACAGTTCAAACGACTGTTGCTGATAAATGTAGCGGAAAATTACCATTTTTCCAGCGATCAAATTTTCAATCATTGGATAGTTTTTATGAAATAATTCTCTTTATGTGTTTGTTAGTTCACTCGAGCTCGTGGAAATACTTCCTACTCGCACACTTCTCATTTTTGAGTAGTCACCGGAGTCTCACTGGGAGGGACTAGAATTTTAGAACATTTGTTGTGTGCACTTTCAACTCAATAAATAAATAAAAAAAAGTTCATTTGCATAGATACCAACATAAGTTATCCAAGTAGAAATTTACAAATTGATCACTCGAAATCTATGACAAATACGTATCCCAAAGGGTTGCGGTTTAAATTCGCAATCAACTTACAAGGGAGCGTTGAATAAAAACATTTAAAGAGAATCAGAAAATTGAGAAAACAATGTATGTAGATGAAACATAAATACAAACATGGACATCTGAACACTTATATTACTCAATGCATAAAACGAGGAACATCGTTGAACATATTACAATCAATGTGTCGCAATTTACAACGTAACTGATATAGGGATAAAACATTACATTCACTACTAGTGAAAATATTCCAGTACTTTTCAACCCGTGAGAAATACCAATTATCATCACGATAAAGCCTAGATTGACGAATCAATCTATTTCTATGTCTAACATTCGAACTCAGAACAAAGGGACACCTGACCAATTTTGATTTTCCAAACATTATTTTGTGCGCTTGCAATAAATCAATGCCTATTCTTCTAACGTAGCTTGATTGAGTATCCAGTTTCGAGAGCCTGTCTTTGTAGGAACTGAATGGAATGTTACATCGAATACAAACAATTTTGGTGAAACTTCTCAAAGGAGACTCCAAACGACAACATAGTTTAGACTTAGGGGGAGGATTGAACACTTCTGAGCAATATTCAAGAATGGGCCTGACATAAACATTGAATAGTGAGATATACCTTTTAGCGTCAGTAAATCGAAATGCACTCAATAGTTGCTTAGCCTTGATATTAGCCAAAGCAACTTTGCTGTTGATGTGGCTTTCAAACTTCAATTTGTCATCAATAATGACACCAAGATCTCTAGTACTAGCACTATTGGGTATAGTTATATTTTGTACAACATACGGCAAACACTGATTATTATTACCAAGTCTAAGAAGGGCTGTTTTATGGGGAGCAATAGGTAGAGACCAAGCATTTGACCAGTCAACAATGTTATTGATAGCTAATTGTAACTCACAAGGAATATTACCGTAAATCTTAATATCGTCAGCAAATAGAACAAAATCTACTGTATTAGGTAAAGACAGACATATATCGTTCACAAAGTACAAAAACAGCAACGGGCCACTAACAGTACCTTGAAGTACTCCAGAAGTTATATCGAGTCTAGTTGTAGAAAGTTTATCTCCAACTTTTACAATACTAGTTCTATCATCCAAGAAAGAACTGTACCACTTAATGAGATAGTTATCGAAACCAAGCGCTTGTAACTTCAAAAGTAGCTTCCTATGTGGGACCATATCAAATGCCTTTTTGAAATCGAAATATACAACATCAACTGGTTTGCGAGACTTCAAAGTACGTTGCCAACTCGAAATTGACTCGAGAAGTGCTAAATTGCAGGATCTATTTTTCATAAAGCCAAACTGATTAGGAATGATAAGATAGTCATAACTGAATCTAACGCGATCAGCAATAATGCGTTCCATCAACCTACAAACAGGTGATGTTAAAGAAATGGGTCTATAGTTATTAGGATCTGACAATTTGCCCTTCTTGTGCACAGGAACAACTACGGCCACCTTCCACTGACTGGGTATTTCGGATTTCAAGTAAGATTCGTCAAATATAAGACTCAGAGGCAGGGCCAATGTTAGGGCACACTTCTTAAGAACAAACTGATTTATACCTTCGAGTGAAAAAGAAGTTTTACTAGGAAGTTTCAAGAGATATTTGTACACCAATTCAGGAGTGAAAGAAATAGGACAGATAGAAGGTTTACGGGCAGGGAAAATGGGGGGACAATAACTATCATGATCATACTGGACAGTATTACCTTTGAACATTTCGGAAAAGCATTGCACTTTTTCAGAGTCGTCAATGGCAAATCCGCTCATACTATTGGGGTATTCTAAAACCGGAATCTGTTTCCGCAATTTGAGTTTGTTTCGTATATAGCTCGAAACAGTGGCATTATCACAAATGACAGAGTTCTCAACACTAGATCTTTCAATTCTGATTTGAGTTCTAATATCTTTGTTAGCAATGCTGTACTGCAATTTGAAATCTGGATCGGATCTATGATTCATATACAATTCCTTTTTCTTGGCGTATAGTTTTCGCAACGATTTCGAAATATAGGTTTTTCTCTTGCTGAAACTATAACTCGGACAGTTAGCGGAAACTATACTTGAAAAGGTAGTAGAAAAGAAATCATATTTCTGCTGAATAGTTTGGAACTTGGCAAATTCAGATTTCCAATCAAAACTATCTATACAGCGGTTTATAGAATCAAAATTTGCTTTTCTATAGTTCAGTTGGGGTTTCTCAGTACTGTTATTGATAGTAGCCGAGAAAGCGAGTTCAAAGTACACTGTAGTATGATCAGAAGAAAGTAGCGGTTGACGAGGGGACACGTTTGAAATGGTTACGTCATTATCGGACAAAATCAAATCAAGTATATGACTAGTTCCAGTATGTGAGGTACGAGTAGGAAAATCAACAAACTGATTTAACCCACATTCAATAAACATATCAAAAATGGGTCGCTGAGCCATACTAGAGGGACTGATTAAAGATTTCCAGTCAATTAGGGGACAATTAAAATCTCCAACAATAATATTGTTTTCAGAAGACATATTGGATTTGAGTATATTACACAATTCGATTGACTGTGAAGGGGAAGTGTCAGGGGGTCTCAATGATTGTAAACTGTTGTTTTTACATTCCAAAGCTAGTTGGATTCACCGACACTTGATTTCAAATTTGCTTTTTACCTGAATTTGTAGTTAAAGGACGTTGATTAATGACCTTATAGAGTTTTTGAAGTTTATCTCCTTTCTGAATAAATTCGAATGGAATCTTTATCGAATTAAAACCATTTACACAACAAACATATTGTTCGCCAATTTAAATCAAAACTTTGTCAACAAGTAAGTTTTCAGAGCTCCGAAAGTATCATATTGATTATTTTTTTCATAGGAAGGTCGAACGAATTCTAGTCCTTCTGGAGTGAAATGGTATCCATCTGACGTGTAGGCACGTAGACTCGTCCGGTTGTAGAAGTAATAGTAGTCTCCTTCGAAAATTGCCTGAAGAATGAAAGTGCACCCTAATCGGACAACATAAAATCTTTCCTAATCCCACGTGGACTCAAACGGTATCTGGTCAATAATTCCAAGTTGTTTGAATGAGAAAGGATAGACTTCATTAAACACAACTGATATTGAAGACCTAGACAAATACATAATGAATTGATCTGAACATGCATTGATGTGAAACGGTAAATCACCAAGAATTATTGTATGGAACATTGGCTCAAGAGCTTAAAGACCAAGGGTCCCGCCGACACTTAATATAAAAAATGTCCAAAAATGATTATTTGTCTATTTTGAGGTTATCTGTGCTGATACAGGCTGAATTACAGGAAAACTAATGAGAGATAAAGGTATTTCTTGAATCAGTGTACTGTAACTGTTTATTATTCTGAATGGGAGCCTACGTAAAGCTGCGCCACGGTTGATTACGTACGAAATGCGAGGCACGTCGATCGGTCGAAAAATTGAGACAAAATGTCAAATGGGACAGAACTCAATTCCTCGTGGGTCAGAACTTGATTCCTCCATATTGGTGTCTGGCGTCCTTTAACCGTAATACCTTGCTTTCGTTTCGATTTGTGTGTTGAACATGGGTCACGCAACCATACCCTAGCCCTAGTAAAGTTGTCAGTTGTCAGAACTGCCGGAAATGGGCTACCTTTTTGCCGATTATGAGAAAGTTCGGCAGATTTGGTGATGCAAAGCAAAGGCATTATTTTTTGTTTGTTTGATTCTAAAAACTGACTTCTCTCCGTAGAATAGTAACAGTCAAACCTTCATGACTTATGCACGCAACAGCCAACACTACACAGCTCTTTCAAATATACTTACATATTCTTCACAAAATGTATTTCAATTTTATTCAAATACCTCAAATTCATAAGTTTATTCTGGAAATAGCGAATTCGAACCCGTTTCACGAAATTCAGTTTATATTGTTAAAGTTATATGTATGTTCTTCCATCCTCTACTCATTCATTTCAGTACGATTCGATTGTAATGGTCGCTGGTCGCCAGGAAGGCGAAACTGAGGATGAGCAAACAGGGCTGAACTGAAGACAGATGGTAGAGGAGCTGTCTAGGGAGCCCCAAGAGGTATGGTCATAATATAGATGAAACTAAAATACGGAGGTAGAGAATACTTCATACCAATGTTTTCTACCATTGGCGAATGGCGATGATTGTTTTTTAAAGAAAGATATCCGGACTGGGAATTCAGTGTTTTATTACGATATGGGTTTCCCAACTCACGATATGGGTTTTATTCTAGGTGTGTTCAAGTTATTAGTTAGACTCAGTTACTCAATACTCAAAGATGCGAAAATGTAGTCAACTCAATGAGATCTCCAACCACAAGGGTTCAAAATCGCAGGTTTTAAGCAATCAAAACCAAATTTTTCTCGAATTATTTCTCTTGTATCCTTGTATGTACATTTTTGACTGTTCCATTCATACACTAACTCGGCATAATTTTGGCTGAGGGGTCGCTGGTGAACATTTCGAGACTTAATGGGTTCCGGTGTATACTCAATAGTTTTGGTGAAATTAGTTAAATTGTAGTTTTGGTTAAATGTAGTGATGGGAAAGGGGGAGGGGTCGCAGGTCCTACTTTTTAATGGGGTCTGGGGTACCGGCCTGAAAGGTCTTAGTATGGTCTCATGTGAGTGTATGGTTTCATTTTTAAAAACGGGGGGGGGGGGGGGGGGGTCATATTGAATTTAACGACAAACCAATTTATGCCTGCTCTTGATCTGAACAACTCTTTGTTGAGCTATGTCGTTCGCTATTTCGTAACTGGCAAATTATCCCGAGTTCTTGTTCTCTCGACAGCAGCTTGCCATTTTTTTCCGGGAAGGGAGGGGGTCAGCCGATAAGTGGCACTGTGGCAGGTTAAATGTATTTTTGTCGGTGTATTAATTATATCATTTGTAAGTATACGTATACCACTAGCAAACCGCTCAGTGTCGCATTCTGACCACTTATATTTTTTCCAATCGCATTTAGTCCATTTTAGGCCAATTTTATGAAAAATGCACGAAAAATGCACGAACATATGTATCGTTTTTGTTTAAACGCACAGGATGAGTGTTTATTATGGCAAATATATGACATGCCAAAAATTAGACGATTCCAACAAGTTTGAAGCAAGATAGCGTAATATCCGGGTGCATTGGGTGCAAACGCTCACGCGTACAAGGCCTTGTCTGCCAATAACATTGTATAGAGGAAGCTGGGGACTAGACGCCTGCGGCGTCTAGCAGCTGTAAATCTTGTATATTATTATAAAAAATTCCTACAAAACAATACCAAACATGCCTACATTGCGTTGAATAAATTAACTTTCGATGTGATTCAACGGCGTGCAAAAATTTCACATCGTTCCAACGTCTTGCCAGCGTATTTTTTTCATATCAACGCGTTACTGCTAGAGTTTCACTTATATTGGTATAGTTTTATGAACTTGCAAGGCCTGACAATGTTATTTGTTGACATAAATGTTAGCCGACGGCTTCCCAGATAGGTTCACGTGATTCCGAGACCTGCTAACGTAAGTGGTGATAATAACGCGTCAACAATGCCTGCCGAAACAATTACGTGGATTGTCCGGCCTGCCCTCGTATTTCGTTTATGATATTGCGTTCCAACGGCCTGTCGGAGAGTTTCACGTACTTGCAAGGCCTGACGTAATTTCATGTAAATGAATGACATTGTACTATCAGAAAATTTCACGTTTTTGTAAGGTCTGCCAACGTAAACGTTTCAGGTAGTTGTAAGGCCTGCCATCGTATTCCGTTGAATTTAATACGTGCCAACTTATTGAAATGCTTCACGTTTTTGTAAGACCTGCCAACATATTTCGTCGAGTTCAACACGTGTTAACTTACTGCTAAAATGTTTCAGTTGTAGTCCTAGCGAACCTATTTGCTTTTTTTTGTAGGTGGTTGAACGCAGTGTCTCATATACGAAAAAGGACCTGGGCCGTATTTTCGAGCACTCGGAACAAGACACAGAGTCGAATTTCGATCGTATGTTCGGTTTTGGGATATTTACAGCATTAACTGAATAGCCTGAGTTTCTTGAGAGTTGACCGAAAGCGGATTGGGATCTCCTGTAAAATACATCGGGTTTCAAGGCCAAAGTGTACTTCATCATGTAAAAAAGCATCACTTATCAGATAGAATATGTGGTATCAAGCAGCACACTACGATTGCACACGTAACGTACCCAATCTAGCATTCCATACACTCAACGTTACTTAGCTCTGGTGTAGTGTTTTTTGATGAGAGTTTTAATTGAAACTGAACAATTTATATAACGGCATGAAGCAGGATCATTTTGCTTTTCACAGAGATTTAGTAATGTTTTCCAGAATCAGTTGGTGCGCGGGACATGAAGTAATAATAAGTTATCAATACTCTGTATAACAATCAAGTTAGCGACGAAATGACAACTTATGAATTGATGTCTAAAACTAATAAAAAAACAGCGAGTAATACATAGAAGTTAAAAGTATCAAGAAAAAAAAAACTATTTAGCAAAGAGCACATAGGAAGAAACGTGAGATGCGGGTAGTGTACAATTGAAATGCAAGCACTATGTGCAGTTTTCCATCATACACACACGCCACACACAAATACACCGGGCTAGAAAATGAAAAACCAATTAATTTATCGATTTCCAATAATGCAATAATTGAGTACCGATTAATTCTTATCGGTACTCGATTAATGAATGTAGAATTCAATTATTTCAATTCCTTTCCGAATCCTCAGTGGACCACTCTTGAAAATAATTTGACACTAAGGCTACTTAGCTATCACCCCAGAATATTTGGACACTATAGTTTTCTCTCAAGGGGCTTGACCGATCTCTCCTGGGGATAAGCACGAGTTTTCAAGACTTCTTACCACTGAGACTTTGATCGGGCCTAAACGGATTTTCGATAATAGATTTTCAAGGAGTACTCTGAATTTATTGGAATTCGTCTAGCGCACACGCACTGGTGCCGGTGAACCACCATGCGCAGCATGTTTTCAGCGTTAGTGGTATACGCCTATTACTCAATTTATGTAACTGCCACGCGGTCAAGTTTTAGAGAGAAGTAATGAAAGATTCTAGAGATAACCAGTGCGGCTTACGCCTGTCTGCGCACTAAAGATACTGAATCAGAACCAGTTAGAGAAATAATATTGAACACGACTTTGGTAAAGACCAATTTAAATTATAACAGAAGAAAGGGTTTTGCATGAAGTTTATTTATAAAACTATAACATAGGAAAGCGGGAATGGATTGTGGGAAGAGATCTCCATTTTCTTCACAATCATCAATCAACAACAAATATAACAAAAACATAAAACATAAAGAAAACTGCAGGAGACGTCCTCGAGCCATGCGGGAGTGGGCGGAGTCGCTATCTGCAGTGGGGGCGCGGCAATCTGTAAACAACGGACAATTTATAAAGGGTCGCTTTGCGACACAGCATATTTCGTTATATTGAAATACTCCAAAATGGAGAGCACTTCATGCTCGAAGACATCGGACGGCAAAACTGTCGTTCCTACACCTCGCGTTTCATCCAGTTTCACAATAGACGAGACTGTGATTGTTGGTGGTTGTGTACCACAGATGTGAATCGTTTAACGACGTGAACATTCGAACACCAGGAGACGTACATTGCTAATGAAACTCACATAGATATAATCCACAAAATCTGATTTGAGTGTTTAGCGATAAAGTTGACCCTTTCGAAGCTCGCTTGCCCTTTCCCCTTTCGCCCTTTCGTGAAATTAATAAATTCACCCTTTCGTGAAATTAAGCAAGTTGCTAGGGCCTTTATTTATCAGTACACCAGACTAATTTTTTTTCAACTTTCATGGAATATATAACTGTAGTGCACACTAGATTTCTTGACACATCTCGGACGAACTTGTACTGTAACACTTCTTAAATTTGCCATCTGTCGTATGCTTGTGATGTGATGATTTGTGGAACATCTGGAGGGGTACTGTAGTTTTAGCGACGCTATTCGTTTTTTTTTGTACGTGGTTGAACTCAGTGCGTCATGTACGCAGATTGACGATTGTATCGTTTCTCCGAGAACACAGATCAAAAAATAGT
Source organism: Litoditis marina (assembly GCA_964036275.1). Classification (NCBI taxonomy): domain Eukaryota; kingdom Metazoa; phylum Nematoda; class Chromadorea; order Rhabditida; family Rhabditidae; genus Litoditis; species Litoditis marina. The sequence goes on from OZ038433.1 coordinate 28,038,275, forward strand.
GTTCACTCGGAATGGATGTTTGGTTTCGGAATATGAACAGCGATAGTTCAATCACGTACAAAAAAAACAAATAGCGTCGCTAAAACTACAGTACCCCTCCAGATGTTCTACAAATTATCTATCACAAGCATACGACAAATGGCAAATTTAAGAAGTGTTACAGTACAAGTCCGTCCGAGATGTGTCAAGAAATCTAGTGTGCACTACAGTTATCTATTCCATGAAAGTTGAAAAAAATTAGTCTGGTGTACTGATAAATAAAGGCCCTAGCAACTTGCTTAATTTCACGAAAAGGTGAATTTATTAATTTCACGAAAGGGCGAAACGGGAAAGAGCAAACGTGCTTCGAAAGGGTCAACTTTATCGCTAAACAATCAAATCAGATTTTGTGGATTATATCTCTGTGAGTTTCATTAGCAATGTACGTCTCTTGGTGTTCGAATGTTCACGTCGTTAAACGATTCACATCTGTGGTACACAACCACCAACAATCAAAGTCTCGTTTCTTGTGAAGATGGATGAAACGCGAGGTGTAGGAACGACAGTTTTGCCGTCCGATGTCTTCGAGCATGCAGTGCTCTCCATTTTGGAGTTTTTCAAAGTAACGAAATATGCTGCGCATGGTTGTTCACCGGCACCACTGCGTGTGCGTTAGACGAATTCCAATAAATTCAGAGTACTCCTTGAAAATCTATTATCGAAAATCCGTTTAGGCCCGATCAAAGTCTCAGTGGCAAGAAGTCTTGAAAACTCGTGCTTATCCCCAGGAGAGATCGGTCAAGCCCCTTGAGAGAAAAATATAGTGTCCAAATATTCTAGGGTGATAGCTAAGTAGCCTTAGTGTCAAATTATTTTCAAGAGTGGTCCACTGAGGATTCGGAAAGGAACTGAAATAATTGAATTCTACATTCATTAATCGAGTACCGATAAGAATTAATCGGTACTCAATTATTGCATTATTGGACATCGATAATTTAATTGGTTTTTCATCTTCTAGCCCGGTGTATTTGTGTGTGGCGTGTGTGTATGATGGAAAACTGCACATAGTGCTTGAATTTCAATTGTACACTACCCGCATCTCACGTTTCTTCCTATGTGCTCTTTGCTAAATAGTTTTTTCTTGATACTTTTAACTTCTATGTATTACTCGCTGTTTTTTATTAGTTTTAGACATCAATTCATAAGTTATCATTTCGTCGCTAACTTGATTGTTATACAGAGTATTGATATTTTATTATTACTTCATGTCCCGCGCAACAACTGATTCTGGAAAACAATACTAAATCTCTGTGAAAAGCAAAATGATCCTGCTTCATGCCGTTATAGAAATTGTTCAGTTTCAATTAAAACTATCATCAAAAAACAGTACACCAGAGCTAAGTAACGTTGAGTGTATGGAATGCTTGATTGGGTACGTTACGTGTTTCATACTAGAACACTGGCCGAATACAAACAGTTGTAGAGGTTGGGCATCTCACGAAATGTATTCCGACATATAAGATGTTATTCACAATATTAAACCCGTGGACAATTCAAATGCTAGGCCCGAAATGCCTAGCAACAAAATTGTAGTGGTCTTCGGAATTATTTTTGAATTTATATTAGGTTATTTTATTTGAACAAAATATAATTGTGTCACTGGGACTTTTGGATGGTGGTATGATTAGGTTAATGTGCTCAGTAAGAGATGTACTCAAAACCGTTTCGACCCTGATTCAAGACGGTTTTGGGTTTTCTCAGAGGGTTGGGTCATCATCAGTTGAACCCCTCTGAGAAAATGAAAACAGGACGAAAAGACTTACTGACCGTCTTCTAGCGGAGAATTGAGAAAAATGAACATTGCTCTAACTTCATTGCACATTTCAAGCTCAAAAGCTGGTTTACGTGTTTCCACCTTACCATGTTAAATGGTGGAAGGCAGTGGGGCGATTTCGCCAAACCAACTCGAGGGAAACACGCTTTCTCATTTTCATTTTCTCAGAGGGGTTCAACTGATGATGACCCAACCCTCTGAGAAAACCCAAAACCGTCTTGAATCAGGGTCGAAACGGTTTTGAGTACATCTCTTACTGAGCACATTAACCTAATCATACCACCATCCAAAAGTCCTAGTGACACAATTATATCTTGTTCAAATAAAATAACCTAATATAAATTCAAAAGCGTGTTTCCCTCGAGTTGGTTTGGCGAAATCGCCCCACTGCCTTCCACCATTTAACATGGTAAGGTGGAAACACGTATATCAGCTTTCGAGCTTGAGATGTGCAATGAAGTTAGAGCAATGTTCATTTTTCTCAATTCTCCGCTAGAAGACGGTCAGTAAGTCTTTTCGTCCTGTTTTCATTTTCTCAGAGGGGTTCAACTGATGATGACCCAACCCTCTGAGAAAACCCAGAACCGTCTTGAATCAGGGTCGAAACGGTTTTGAGTACATCTCTTACTGAGCACATTAACCTAATCATACCACCATCCAAAAGTCGTGACACAATTATATTTTGTTCAAATAAAATAACCTAATATAAATTCAAAAGCGTGTTTCCCTCGAGTTGGTTTGGCGAAATCGCCCCACTGCCTTCCACCATTTAACATGGTAAGGTGGAAACACGTATACCAGCTTTCGAGCTTGAAATGTGCAATGAAGTTAGAGCAATGTTCTTTTTTCTCAATTCTCCGCTAGAAGACGGTCAGTAAGTCTTTTCGTCCTGTTTTCATTTTCTCAGAGGGGTTCAACTGATGATGACCCAACCCTCTGAGAAAACCCAGAACCGTCTTGAATCAGGGTCGAAACGGTTTTGAGTACATCTCTTACTGAGCACATTAACCTAATCATACCACCATCCAAAAGTCGTGACACAATTATATTTTGTTCAAATAAAATAACCTAATATAAATTCAAAAGCGTGTTTCCCTCGAGTTGGTTTGGCGAAATCGCCCCACTGCCTTCCACCATTTAACATGGTAAGGTGGAAACACGTATATCAGCTTTCGAGCTTGAAATGTGCAATGAAGTTAGAGCAATGTTCATTTTTCTCAATTCTCCGCTAGAAGACGGTCAGTAAGTCTTTTCGTCCTGTTTTCATTTTCTCAGAGGGGTTCAACTGATGATGACCCAACCCTCTGAGAAAACCCAAAACCGTCTTGAATCAGGGTCGAAACGGTTTTGAGTACATCTCTTACTGAGCACATTAACCTAATCATATTTTTGAATTGTTTTATTTTCTGGTATGATTCCATTTTCACAGTACATGTAGCTCACGCAGTAACAACATAGGGTTATTTAAAGAAGGGCAAAAAGGAACGCTAGTTCAGGTACCCCGGGGTACCTTAAAGGGACCGTACCTCTTTAATTTGATGATCTGAGTTATCAGTGGACACATGGGGACGAAAAATGGACAAAACAGTCAGAATTAGTGAAAGTTCCGCAACTTGGGTCGTTTTTGAGCAAATTTGGGTACGGCCACAACGCGGAAGCCACAGCACGTACCTATTTTCATGGAGACGCGCACAATTTGTCCGCAAAACGACCGTGGAACGTTTTATAAATTCAATCACGTAACAACTGACATGTTTAAAAGTGTTTTCAGTTATCTTTGCCTCTTTTTGGTTTAATTAAGATTGAAGTTGTGTGTATTGAAACCGAATTCATCTTTTTACCAGAAGTTTTGCGATGCAGTAACCCTTAAGATAGTTTGGCTCATAAAAGCCTTGGTTCTCGACTGATTTCCATTTTTCTTTTTTTGTGTTATAGTAAGGGACCATCCGCACACTATCAAAGCGGTATCTAAAGACTTCATGTTTTTAATCGATTCAAATTATAGAGAAACGGTCTCTTTAATATAACGTTGCGCGCGCCAAAACAGGCAAACACGTGCAAATTAGGTTCGTTAGTTTGAATTAGAAGTTATACATATCGGTTTATTTTGATACGCTTTTCCATATTAACTTTCCTTTCCGTCTCCCTTTAATGTAGTAGACAACAAGTTCGATTGTATTCAAATACATAGGTGTATAGCGTCGCACCATGACTCTTTTCTGCTGAAAGTTGTCATAAGAGCAGCAAATTTTGAGAACAATTTAATGACTGCAGTTGAGTTTACAATGAATTTACAATGAGTATTATACATCTGCAGGGTTGTTCAAAACAGATTGCATGTAAAATATACTGTAAAATTAACTGCACTTGAATAAGCAAGAAGTTTTAATGTTATTGGTAATTTAAGTTGGCTTCATTCAGACTTATTTAATTAAAATTCGAATGGGAGAGGATGAAGTGCACCACTGATTGGTCCTTCCACCCGGTCATTCCCAGTGAACAGAATATTCTGAAGATATTCTGCTACTTCTCCAGCATTCTCTATCGCTGCCTCCCTGTGCTGATCGCAAGGAAACAGAAAACCTAATCGACCTGGAATTCATCGTTTTTCACCATCGTCAAATACAATGTGAGCCTCCAAAGTGTACAGCAAACTCACATTACTTAGTTAGTTACATGCTTTCCAATGGCTCTCACACAGTTGTGTGCTATGTTCCACGCTATAACACACTATTGAAGTGTTTTGGTAGAAAACCATCGCAATATTTCAAGTCAGGTTTCATCAAAGGTGAGGAATTGAGGTTGACGGCATCGCGAGTTTGAACTATGAGGTCTCACATGCAGTAAGAAAGTTTCGGGGAAGGGGGCAGGAATGATAAAAAATACAGTTTCAAAGTTCGAAACTTCATGAAAAAAATTGTTTCGTTAGTTTGCGTGGCGGAGTATTCGCGCTAGTTTGGTACAGCGGTGTTCATCCAATGGTCTTTCCAAACACGTACTCGCATCTGAAGACGTCACGTTTACGGTCCAACACATGGAATGGGTTTCGTGGGTGTTTCTGATCAGCGAGTCGAATCCCGTTACGTCAGGAAATAGCTCGACTGCCAACAAAACTGGAAATATTTTTTTCTCACAAAACTGGAAATATTTTCGGAACATTTAGATTCGCTTCGAAAAATAGTCATCCGAAAAACTTGGCACCATGCCAAGAAGTCTCAGTTGGCATGGAAAAACCTATATGCAACTTCATTGCTCAAAAATGATAACATCGACCACTACAGATGTGGAGAACCAAAAGCGTTCGGAAGATCATGGTGGCTATATGGGTGTTCTCGTTTCTTCTCGCGTGTTCGGAGTTCACTGTTCCCAATTTTGAAATCCGTTTATATCTCGCCTCGAACGGGGTTCTGCGACTACTTGGCGGCAATGCTACTGTGGTAGGTAATTGATGACTTAATTGGTGTCTGTACAACTTATTTCATTGGCTTTTCACAATCTTATCCTGGTCTAACTCAGCTGACACGTTATCCTGTTATGGTCTTGGTCTTCCTCCAACTCACTCAATTATAATTTTCAGTAATTTGACTTTCCTATTCGCGAACGACGTTCACGAATCGAGAATGGATTTTTAAATCTTTCTCATCGTACTTCTCTGAGAGTAAAATTGAGTTTGACTGTATGTGTTATGTGTTTTCAGTTGTTCGGCTACCTCTCTATTGCGACTACAACCAGCGTGTATCTATTTTGTGTCGTTCTCTACGTCGCTGCCGCACTAAAGGCCAGAAATCGCCCTAATGTGAGCGAGCAATTTGATCATGTCATTTCAATTGAGATCTCGGCAACGCACCAACAAAATTTCCAGGCCGCTTTTTCCACCCTTTTCAAATCACTAAAAGTTCTTCTGATCGGATGTTATCTGTTAACCTTTGTATGTAGGTGTAAAATCTTCTTACGAAAGTCTCATTTGCATGAAATTGGTTTGTTCTACGTTGCGTTCGCGCGCGGCCGAGGTCTCAGTGGAACGACGAGAACTGTAACATTAAATTATAAGAAAACTAGGAAGTTGAAACTACTATACAAAACCACGTTGCTCGTGTAAACAAGCTCAACTAACTGGTGATATCAGGCTACTTTAGTATGGTCACACAAATCACCACTTCTTGTCACCACTCAGAAATGAGGAAAAAACCATATTAATACCGAAAACACAGGTTTTTGGAGTTTGCAGTTCTCCGTACTAGACTTTTTGATCTTGCTTCCATCAAATATCAAAACCAGCCAACAAGCTCTATGAACATTCGACCATTAACATTGGCATTAACATTAACATTTAACGTTGTTCACGGAATGACTCCCCCGTTTGGTACAGGTACGGTACGATACAAGCTGTATGAGACAAATATAAATAACTGGTAGAATGTGATCTCAACCCTGTCTTTGTTCCGCCAACTAAGACATCAAACGACTTATTTGATGAGGCAACAAGAAGCTGTTCATAGGTGACTATATTACAAAAGAGGTGAGACTATGCACACTTTCGTAACCTGAGTAGCTGAAAACTCAATATTTCTCTTCCCAGGAAACAAACACGTTCGAGAATAAACTGACAGTTCCTTTGGTTCTCGAGTGTATTTGATCGATTCTCCAGATATATCCACAGGTTGTAGAGCACGAAATTCTGCTGGCACTCTCTGCCAATGTGATGTGAGTCATTTTCCAAAATCATGGGTATTCATTCGTACATTTTGCTATCGCGTTGCACATGTGAATTCCGAATGCTGAAGATGTATTTTGATCTACACGATCTTTCTCGGTAAAATTGACACCAAATGAACACGAATTTGGGGAAAACTTACAGTAGTCAAATAAAGCATTCCAGGTTTATTCTGTATGGTGTTATGACGAATATTCAATTCTGGACTATTATCGTCATGACTCCGAGACTGCGGGATTGGTTCAACTTCAGTGCCATTCATCCAGTAGATAAATGCCATTCTTCCAGTAGCCATAGCGGTGCTCTTGGAGTACACCACTACTTGAGAGAAACAGTAGTCAAACCGAATACTTAGTTGTTTTCTACACTTCGTTTTCATTGAATTCTGGGTTACGAGCTGATAAAGTTAATTTAGGCTGTTGTACCTCAGTGAATAATAATTCCTTGTGATGTTAATGAATCTATGTTTTTGAATATGTATTTGGTTTTGATCATTGAATTGAACAAGAGATGGTGTGATCCTGGTTATGGTTTGTTCCACCCACTTATAACCCTCTGAAGTAATATGGTTAAACATCTAGGTCAAAGTTTGGTGTGTTGGCGTATCCTGATTTTCTTCAAACGTCAATGATGTTTTCTGCATTTTTACTACCACCACCTCTGAGAGTTTTGAACCAAAACAATGAGTATGGAATGTTTTACGGATTACTGTAGGAGGATATCGACTATCGAAACAGAGTATAGTTAACTGCCGCATGTTCCAGGCCCTGAAGACAGAAATCATTTCATAAAAAAGATCATTTCGCGTTAAACAATCACAAACAACAATGAAATCGTTCATTCAAATAATTAAACAGTTTATCATTGTGAATATCACAGTAACTGTTTCTGTCGAGAGTTAAGATGCGTAAATTTCATCATTAACGTGTCATTCTGATGGCAGAACAAGAGTACTTGAGACTTTCAGAGCAGTCCAAGATGGTCTGCAAAAGGTTTTGAGAAGTGCTTCAAAGTTACAGCTGTATGTTTTTCCATGAAACGAATTCAATGGACGCTTGTGATAGAAGAACATGAAACCAATCAATGTTATAACGATCAACCTTACTAAAGCTGAATCTCAGAAACTATTTATTCTCGGGTTGTCAATCAATCTAGAAAAACCGATTATTTCGAGTTTCGACCTTTGAGCCGTTCCGAGGTTTGCTTCGATTTTTTTTCTATTCTGGGCTTTTGACAGAAATAAAAAATATATATATAACTTTCAGTTTTAGATTCCGACAGAGAAGTGAAAATCGATCATTCCAATGTTCCACTTTGTCATTGCACTTTTCTGAGCTCTGTTGTGTCTAACATGTTTAACGTGACTGTATAATTGACTTACAGTATACAATTTTCACCTCGATTCACAACCCTACTGCTCTCATAGAACTTTCAACTCAAAATTGCATGCTCTTACTTAAAGACTATTCTTTCACGGACAACTAATTTGAACTTACGGAAACTTAGACTTGTTGAAGTTTTTAATCCACAGGGTTTCATCAGGGAAATAATAATAGACATTGTTCTGATTTTTAGTAAGAAACGCCATCCAAAAGCCGAAAGATGACGCGGGAGAAGTTATCACAAATGAGCCGCAAATCTCGGAAGCAATGTAGAGATCAGTACCCTGTGAGTATGTACTTACATAAGAAGCACCCTGTAATTTGCTGTTTCAGTATTTCCACTTTTTGTCAATTTATATGATTGACGAAAAGACCAACACAGGAATGTAACTTAAAGTAAGCTTGATAGTTAGTTGAAAACTTGATCAGTTTTCAGAATGACAACAAGAATATTCATTGAGTCGTGTGATTCAAAGTGTCGGGAAATTGATTGGGTATCGGAACAATCCAACAAAGACCGAACGAAACTAAAAACGGTGAGTAACCTGCAAAAGTGTTAGATTACTAGTGACTCACCTTCTCGATTTTCTTTTCGTTCACCAGATGATTAACAACTTGTCTCATGAAAGATATATCGTCACCAAACAAAGCCACTTTGAGGGATTTCTGAACGTACGAGTAGTTTGTTATGTGAATTTTATTCTCAAAATAAGTAGAAATAAGCATTGCGATTAAACCCGACAGAAAGAACCTCCATTAGCCACTTCTCTAAAGATCAGTGAAGTTGCAGACCGCTTTGTGATTTCGTGAGCGGAAACCACATTGAAAAGAATGTAGAATAAAACTCACTTGTAATGAAATTACATGTTCCAAAAGAGCAATTGTTCTGGGCAAAGTTGACTGTGCATGGTACTTAATGAAATCTGTTCTTCTTATATGAGCACACGTGTATACCGGGTTCACGTATCTGAATTAACAAATCACGTGAGCCGGAGCAGAGACAGGAATATAATAACATTAGGTTATTTCATTTCAACAAAATATAATTGTGTCACTAGGACTTTCAGACTAGAAGTAAGTCTTTTCGTCCTGTTCCCATTCTCTCAGAGGGGTTCAACTGATGATGACCCAACCCTGAGAAAACCCAAAACCGTCTTGAATCAGGGTCGAAACGGTTTTGAGTACATCTCTTACTGAGCGCATTAAGCTAATAATAGAATTACACATTCATCGGAGCAAAGTTTAAATAATTGTTTTGATGAAGAAAGGACGGTGAAAGGAACCACCCAATGCAGAAGAAGAAGAATGTACGGATTACCAGACAACAAAAAGAGTGTTTATTCACTGTAACGCAAAACAACAAAAACGTTGGAGTGCTTAACGTGAACTATATAATGTATGTTTATTCCGGAGCTAGTGAATATATGAAACTAGTGAACAGGGCTGATGACCTAAACAATTTGAAAAGGTTTGAAAGCTGACAAAAACGAAAACGGCATCTGTTGGCTAAACTGGACGCCTATGGTTGCCCGTTCCTACTGAGACCTCGGTAGCGTGCCAAGAAACATTCTAGGCGTGTTTTCACCGTGTTAGACTTTCCGGAAAAGAGAGACATTTCCTTAAGTTACTTTTCATCTTCGTCTCGGCAGGTGAGTAAGATTACTTACTTCATTTGAGATTACTTCATTTGAAGTTTTATTTGCACGCTGCCAAAGTCTCAGTAAAACCGTTTAAATTCAACCACCCACAACTTTTTCGTTCGTTTGACCTCCTCTCCGAACTGAACCACCGAATCGGCAAAGGTCAAAAACTTTTTGGTTTCCGCTGCACAGTGGCGGAAATAGTTCCAGTTCTGTGCGTAACGTACATTCAATTTGAGATATTGAGCAGTTTCGTTGCTGAATCTGTAAATCATAACGTTTCAAGAAGTCTATATCTGAAAAATTTTGAAATAAGGAGAGAAAGAGTTTCTGATGCTCAACGAACAGTGATGCTTAACAAGTAGGACTCAACAATTCCATCTTTCCGCATCTCAAACAATCATTGTCCTTTTCCTTGAAAGCACAAACACAGAGTTGCTATGGTAAATAGTAGGTAGGAAATGGTGAATAGTAGGTAGGAAAAGTAACACTCTTTGGACGAATAGCTGTTCTCATTTCTAGAACTACACTTTTTGTTCAGGATAACTTGGTACAATATACGAGAAGCTTCCGAAAACAAAGAGAAAAAAACAGTTCCAAACGTATTTCATCAGTAATTTCCCCTTTTGACCTTTTTTGAGGATTTGAGCTGTTTTTTACCTATTAAGCTTTGCTTCTCATCCTCTCATTGAGGTAGTTTTAATATTGCGAACAAATTGTGTCTTTAAGATCATTGTATGTGATGTTACTCTCGAGGAGTAATGACACTCACTGTAATGGGTCCACAAAATCGAAAGAGCTGATCGCATTAGCCACTGACTTCTCAAATGCGGTCCACGGCGCCTACAATATAGTTTGCGAGATGTCATGCTCACATTTTTAAAGTGGGTCTGAATCGAAATTTTGGATATAACGACCACATTCGAGAAATTAATACTTCGTACTTCGTAATAGAAAGTCCAATTTAAAGCTCAGTTTTTAGAATTTCGTCAATTCTCATTTGCTGACAGAGACGCAGAGGATGGTCCGGAGTGAATGATAACTGATAGCGCTTCTCTGTCCCTCGTGCGTTTTTGGCTACGTTAGCCAAATTCTGCATGCAATTCAGCCCCTTTTAATAAGACATGGGGCTCACGACTGGAAAGTTCAAAAAGGCGAGAAGGCTACATTAGTACTACTAAACCAAGGCTTAATGAGGTTGAAAATTGAGACACTTCAGATACCGAGAGCGTGTAGAGACGAACCGAATCCATATTCATGAAAAAGTGGGGGCCCAACGACTGTGAGATTTGTCTTCTGCTGTGCGCCACTTAGACAGCTACTCTCAAATGGAGCAGCTACTGCTACAAAAACCGAAAAATACTAATATACTCAACACGGCATGTTCAAAGGTGCATTGAGAACCGTCGGGCGGCTGCACGACCGCAACGCGTCTCTGGTGCGTTGCGGCTCAAAATTCAAGTCAATTCGACGGAAGTCTCCAGAATCATTCAAAACACGAATAAAAATTAGTCATAACGAAATTTACATGGTATTTCAACACATAGTGCTTGGCAAACGATTCGAACGTATTGAAGCAACAACACTTTTCTTTATCGTATACAAAAAAATCAATAAAACACATTTAAAAAAAGAGAATGAAAAAAGGGATATTCTTCGATGGGTTTCTGGCAGTAGGATTGATGATCCAATGGCTTCAATTTGGGTTAGTCCTCCTCCTCGTTTCCGATGCTGAAATTAAAGTTAATGTAACATCACTGAAATATTTTTGCAAACTATTCTTGATTGAGTATATTTATATTAGCAAAGGTATAGTACTCGTGGAATAACCACAACGCAATAAGACAGGTTTTCTTCGATAGATGTTGGATTTTTCTGCACTTCTCGACGAAGGATTTGCCAGTTTATATTAGAGAGAAAACCGTAGCTGTTGCTACCTGGCGACTATGCGACAGACTAATAACTACTTAGCGACAGACTATATGACAAAATGCCAAGGATCATTGAGGATCATTGTACGACATGGAGAATAGATTGAAAGCTAACCTTTTTTTAGCAGGGTCCTTCTGCTTTCGCACGGGGAGTCGAAAGCCCCTCATTAGAAATCGAAAGTTTCGATCTGGAAGAGTAGTTATAACGTGATTCATTTTATCGTGGTGGAATGAAAACCATGATATAATGTACGATTATAAGCAAAATAGTGATTAGAATAGGTTGTCACCGGATATATAAGAAAAATTAGGTTATTTTCGATCCAAAATCATAAAGCATGTTTAGCTTTATAGTTTTATATAATACATATAATGACGAGCAATTATGCAAGTGTTTCCCTACGTGAAAACTAAAAAAAATGGTACTAATATAACTACCTTTCTCTTTTCTAACATTCGAGCTGGAGAATTTGTCAGCTACAGGCAGACGCTGGTGAGGATAGCAACGAACAGGCGACAAGGATCTGAGAGTGATAATTTAATTCACACCGCAACGGAGGAGTGGGAAGAGCAGACATATGTAGATTATTCGAACAATGATGAAATACCTCCCTTCATTCGAAGAGAACGGATGAAATTGCAAAGATTATATATATAAAAAACATTGATAACCATGAGGAGAGAACTAGCTTGTTTCTATAGCGGGTTTTAAGAGAATACTAACTCGTTATTATGCGAAATGAATGTTGAAACGTAAATTTTTCTATATTTTCAGCTTTTCTTCACCTCAATTATGTAACTTATCGCTGAGAGCCAATTTTATGCTACAATAGCTGACACAGAGCTTGATTAAAGTTTCAGGAATGATTAGATTACAATTATTTTACGAAATAAAGTTGATTGCATAACAAAAAAAAATACAGCGAGTGCTCGAGATTTCGATTAGAGCGGCTGCCGCGCCGCGACCGCTACGCTCTTGCTACAAAAGCACACAACTGCGCATCCAACTATGCTGGACCTTTGCCAGGCAGCTCGAGGCTCGGGCAGACGTGAGCGAAACTTCTAATGGGCGCAGCGCCCGTTTTTCTGCGCTTGAACCTGCCGTGTCAAGTATAACTGTTCACTACAAACATACAAAGGTCGTAAAATATTTTTTTAAACCTGTGAACTAGAATCTGCAAATAACCGAAAAATACTAATATACTCAAGTATAATGGTTCCTTACAAACATACAAAAGTCGTAAAATATTTTCTCAAACCTGTAAACTAGAATCTACGAGTCACAGCTTCGAACGAGAGAACAACTGTTGGATAACATAAAAAACGTTTTAGCAGCTAGAATTGAGGTATAGACAAAAATGCCAACCATTGTGCACAAAACCAGGAACTCTATAATTGACTACGTTCAGATGACATCTGTGATTTGTAGATTCTAGTTTACAGGTTTGAGAAAATATTTTACTTTTGTATGTTTGTAATGAACCATTATACTTGAGTATATTAGTATCTTTCGGTTATTTGCAGATTGTAGTTCACAGGTTTAAAAAAATATTTTACGACCTTTGTATGTTTGTAGTGAACAGTTATACTTGAGTATATTAGTATTTTTCGGTTTTTGTAGCGGTAGCTGCTCCATTTGAGAGTAGCTAAGAGTACCAACATCTCTCCTTAACACAGAGCGCAACATCTCTACTTAACATAGAGCGCGACATCTCTCCTTAACATAGAGCGCGACATCTCTCCCTGAGATAGAGCGCAACATCTCCCTTCAACATAGAGTGCGACATCTCTCCTTAACATAAAGCGCGACATCTCTCTAACATAGAGCGCAACATCTCCCCTTAACATAGAGCGCGACATCTCTCTTCAACATAGAGCGCGACATATTTTCTTAACATAGAGCGCAACATCTCCCCTTAACATAGAGCGCGACATCTCTCCCTAACATAGAGCGCGACATTTTTCCTTAACATAGACGAAGACATCTTTCCATGACATAGAGCTCCAGAAAGTCGCAGACTGTTAGTGGTCTTCTCAGAATATGCGTCGTTGCAAAACAGTAAATTACTGTTTAGACGGCGTGGCTGTCATGTATATTGATTTTCCCTCTCGTCGTCTGACGTCTCTTCGAGGCACACTATATCTCTAGATTTGTTGCAATACAGTTTCTACCAAACGCGAATTTGTAATTAACAGAGCGCGTTCCGAGTTTTCATTCTACAGCTCTGTACTGTCATATTGAAATGTTGTCCCAGAAAACTGCGGCAACGAGACTCATGGACTGGTTAATTGGCTATATAAGACGCTGCAAACTAAAAATTTGTCGAGATTCACAAAATCAAGCGAAACTACGGATATCTGGAAATTGTCTGTAGCCTATAGAAAAATGAGGCGCCACTAAAAGGAGGCGTTATAGAACAGGACTTCCTCATCACCGATCAAGTAACAGTACACGGCCATTTCTGGATGATCCAGAAATGAGCCGTTTGCCCGAATTTCAACTAAAGTTGAATTATACCATCTTGGAACATACAATTCCGGACAAGATAAACTAAGCTTGGACTTTTCAGCTGAAACATATCCAGCTTGGACTTTTCAGCTAAAACATATTCAGCTTGGACTTTTCAGCTGAAAAAAAAGCATAATTGTGTTTTGTTACACTACGCATGTTGAAAATGATGAATTCAATTACTTTCTTAATTTCAATTAGAATTTAGTATACAAGTTAATCTTATTTAGAATACAAGTTTAGTTTAAATTATATTTAAGTATGAACTATCTAAGCCTTAACTCTGACTATCTAAAATTGTTCACATTTTGAGTTTTGAACCGGTAAGTGTCAAATTATGCATTCAATGGCGTTTTTTCCTCTTGCTTGTCTGCACTCTTCCGCGCGCGCATACTCTCTCATCATTCGCTCGTTGTCTATGTCTCGTGTCTCGCCTCCCAAGCTCCGCCCACTTCCGTTCGAGCAGCCGCCAGACACTCTGAAACTATGTGTCTACCAGATTTGCGACCAAAGTTGAAAAATCTGGTAAATTTGCAACCATGTCCGATTTGTCTAGCAAATTTGCAACCACACCGAGAATGCACCTGCGCTGGGTTACCTGGCGCACTCAATTCACTGGCGCAAGCCTTGTTTTTGAAGACGCCGCACTGTTCAAAAATTTAAGTCAGTTATGTTTATTATTGTTTTATTGTGTCATATCATGTAGTTTTCTTTCATAATTTGAACTACAATGTTGTATTGGGGTCGGGCAATCTTTTATAGTGAATGAGTTGTCCCTTTATTTGGAGTTGAAAAAAATGAGTTTGTTATTTACGTTTTACACGAATTTGAAATTGAATTTGAAAAAAAAATTGAAATCAACTTTGCACTTTTCCAGTATTACGTCCCCTGGCCTCTCAGATAACGACATGTTTAGATGAAGTTCTATCGTTATTAAACCACTTGTCCACTATTATTATCATTTGAAGAATAATTTGACGTCAACTTTGTACTTTTCAAATTTGACGTCATCTGGCCTTCAGAATCCCGAAATACGACACCTTTCGATGGAGATCCATCGTTAATAATCCACTTGCCAACTATTGTCATCATTTGGAGAAATATTTGACGTCAACTTTGCACTTTTCAATTATGACGTCATCGGGTCTCCAGAATCCTGAATGACGTCACCGATAGAACACTACGTCACCGATAGAACATTACAAGACAGTTTGCATAACCGACCTGACAGAGAAAGCGAGAGAGCGTGCTAAATGGAGAGACGCAGGGACTTTAATTCAAAAGGCTGTAATTTGGTGAGAAATGATATTTTTCGAAAAAAATTTGCGCAGCTGGGGATTGAGTAGACATCCTATCATGACTCCAAACCTCAGCAAAATCGGTTTAGTTACAGTCTGGATAGTATTGTGTAAACGCCCGGAAGGAAGGAAGGAAGGAAGGAAGAAAGGAAGGAAGGAAGGAAGGAAGGAAGGAAGGAAGGAAGAACGGAAACATGACGGAAGTTGGCGCTCTGGATGGAGCGAAAACGTCATAACTTGGCTCAAACTCAACGGATTTCGTTCAAATTTGGAACACAACTTGCAAATATGCTTCAGAACATGTCTAATTTATTAAAAATTTTGTTTTGCGAATTTTAGCATTTTTATGAGAGCACTAAATAAACAGAGGCGCGCATTAGCCGGACCAAAGACAAATCTCGCACAGCGCTTCGCGCTGCGCGCGATTGCTTCACGAAGCACGCGATCACTACAAACACTTCTAGTAAACTCTGGTAGGAATTGAGTTGCGCTTATTGACATTGCGAAACGTGGTGAGAAATATGACTGTGTACAGGAGCAAACACGTGTATCAAGCAGAATGTTCACGCACAGTCTTTTATAAATTATCTCCCAGTATTTCGGCCGGGAATATTGGGTCAAACTGCGAATAACAATGGGTGAGAACCTACCAGTAGCTGATAGGAGTGCTGAAAATTAGGAAATATGAGATGCACTTGCTCTAGTTGGTGGTCCCGCAAATCTGTTTCATTCAAATCATAGCGAACATAAAATTTCCTGTTCAGTTGCTTCGCCATACATAGTCCACTAATAAGGTGATACAACTGAAATTTATCGAAAATAATCTGTCGAAATAATTGATCACTAATTCTCAGGATGATAAGACCCACTGTGGGAAATAGATTGGCACGACAGAGTTTGAGCCTTTCCGCGAGCCGTTGTAAGCGAACTACTTATTTTTTTTGCGAACACCTATATCGCAAACGTATGGAAAACTTTCCATTGCGATCTTTTTTGTGTTTGTTCTCAGTATCGATTACCGTGTTTCAGGCGTTCGCTCGATGTTTTGTTCTAAATCCTTTCAGAATATACTTGGGGTAGAGGTGAAACGTACCACTATTTTTCTCTGTTCATTATGATTTTAACTAGTTAAATTATTAGATTTGAGCTCTCGGTTTATTTGATTGTCCCAGTAGCAAGTGAATCCTAATGGTTCTCAAATTTTCAAACATGCTGACAACAAATTGTGTAACAAGCTGTGATTACATAATCCTGAATTAGTACAGAACTATTATTAAAATTGAAGTAACAAAAAAAGATGTGTAAAAACAAGCAAACCTGGTTCCCTAATCTTCCCTTGTAGAACGGTACCGTTAAATACCGGTCCGGTACGTCTGGTTTCACTGTTAAAAAGCCAATCGAACTGTAGACAATCAACACTAAAAGGGTTGCACCACAAACGAAGCTGCCCTTTCTGATAAAACACGTAACCATCGTCTGTAAAGGATATTATTAATTTTAAAGATTAAGAAATATAAGTTTCAAACTGCCCATCTGGCCCCCAACGTCTACAATACATATATAGTTATTTCTGTTGTTTCTATCGTAAAACAACACCGGATACCGTTCGAAAGATCTAATTCTCTCACTTATCTGCGTCTCCTCTCTCTCGCCCACGCCTTTTTACGGAGATTGTGTGGATAGGTTGCCCTTCATCTTCCTATCTCATGCCTAGATACTTCTTGAAAGTGAGACTATCAACTAAGTACAGTTTGTTTGAGATCAATAAGTTTATCGCGTAGCTGCAATATAAGCCAGAGCGATTTAAATGGGCAGTTAACGGACAGGCACACCAAAACTGCGGACTCGGCGTTTAGGTTGTAGCGAACGTTAAAGTCGAACAGTGTCATGCAAACTAAAAGAGATGCACTCAGGAAAACACCCCATTCTGCCCAATTTTGCTAATATCTTTCACGTGCCTAACTTCCGCATCGTTTTGTTTGCAAAATTCGCAACAAATTTGAATGCGGTGTCAGCTAAATTTAAATAGTCGATTATAAACATCGGTCGAAATATTCATAACATTTTATCAATGCATTGAAATATGAATAGACGAATATACCGAAACATAAGGTTGCAGAAAACAATTGACAGCTCGCGTTATGCATATGTCCTATGCGAGGTGTGTATTAAAGACGATGCAAACTAAAAATTTGGCGGAATTGCGCAGAAAGTCTAAAACATCATTTTTCCTTCCTCTGAGAAATAATGAGATGAGTTCTGCCGTTAAATACATGAATTCCACCGATATATCAAAAACAGACCGCAAAATTATTTATTTTTCCCACATGCCCGATATCAGCAAAAACTTTCACAAATCATTGAGCCACTTAACGATCATTAGAACTAGTGTGTACCGCCAATTCCGGATGATCCAAAAAGAGGCATGGAGAAAAGCCAAAAATTGGATCATCCGAAAACGTGCCAGCGGCCGAAAAAATGCTAATCACAGAGTTATATTGAAATTTGGTTAACAGTTTGAAATGCAATCAAGTGTTCAAATGCAATCAAGTCAATGTAGGCAACTTAATGTAGTCATTTTACTATCACGACCCCCCCCCCTCTTTTCAGGCTAAGAGGGGACCACAGAGTTGCCCTGATCAGTTACTCTAATTTGCCCCAATTTGCCTCAGAGCGGCGATGATGAATTTCATTAGTTCACCCTGAGACGATCTATTGTTTGTTCAAAAGAGTGTTACGATAAAATTGGTGCTCACTTGCTAGTTCTCTATTATTATTAGTGAACGTTTTCCTCTCAAACACTTTCAATTTAATGAGATATTCAGATTGGTATTCACCTTCGTTACAAGGACTCGTGGGAAATTCTACCAATACGTGAAATTCCCTATCAAAAAGTCTTGCTCAAAACCGTTCGTTCAGAGACCTCTCCGCCCATGGCATGCCTGAAAAGTTCGGCATGCCATGGGCGAAATCTTTCAAACGCGCCCAAACGTCAAACGTGCACGGCGTTTACTAGGCTTTTCGCGTTGTTAGACGACCACGTTGGAAATGCGGCGTCATATTTTTTCTTCGTACTTTTTGTATATTAATATTTTAGTTGGTTTCTGCCTTTCTTTTTCGTATGATTTGGTTTTCAACACTTCAGTACTGTGATAAATCTGAGGGGGTGTGGGAGTAATACGAATAGTAATACGAATATAATGACGTATAATTATTTGATTTCTAGCTAATTTTTCCGAGTTTGAGAATTAAAAGAGCCATAGTTTCTTGAATTATTTGTTTGTTTAGATTTAGGAAATCCAAGGCCGTTCAATCTCGAGTAAAAACGTATTTTTTGTTTGTGCAGGCAAACAACAACGCGTGGTTGTCCCATCTTTTATGAATTACAGCTGTTTTAACAGTTTACAGCTGTTTTATATAGCTATCTACATCTAAATATAGTTATATACATCTAATATGGGGTTCTTTCTTCAAAGTATTCTCATTTTCACATTGGTTGATACTACATATGTAACGACAGAATAAATGATATTTCATTCGCTCATATATTTTTGGTTTTTGCTATAGTGTGATTTAAATGTTACATTTTGGATCATTGCCAAGCTGCGAGGGAAGCTACCAGCTATCCACTCAATGGATTCCACAAAAGGTGGTCTACAGGTTCTACAGAAGTATGAGGTAGGGCTTTCTTTCTTTAGCAATTTTGAAGGCATCTCTCGTTTTGCTAGTTTTTGTATCCATATTTTATAGAAAGTACATGTATTGCTCATTATTGCCCATTGTATCTTTCAGAAATAACTGGCTTCAAAACGTATTTAATAGTTTGATTTGATTGTTCTCTCAGTTCGTAATTCGTTAACGTAAGAGCTTCATGTGAGGCAACATTTCGTTTTCACTTTTCAGCAAAGTACGACTATTGTTGGAATTATAGTAACGGTAGTTTATAGTTGCCACGGTAAGAGAAAAAAATGAATCAAACAAAAGCCTCGCATACGTTTGGTGGATATGTTTTCCTGTAATTTCCAGATACACTTACCTGGTGCATACTCACTCAGCAGTCGCATGTCCTAGGGACATGAACGGGACGTCCCATGTCCCGGGACGGTACCAAGAATTACGGTAGAAATGGAGCAGATTTGCAAAAATGATGACAAAAATTCTCCTCGATCCTGACTTTTATATGCAAATCTGCTCCATTTCTACCGTAATTCTTGGTGCCGTCTCGGGACAGTACCGGGACATGGGACGTCCCGTTCATGTCCCTGGTACGTGCAGTCGGCTGAGCAATACACTAACGAGATAGTTTGTTTCCACTCAAACGGTTGAGGTTTAAGTTTATTGGTTCCAGACTTCCACAATTCCTCGTAATATCGGTCTTGCTGGTGCTCGGTGCTGGTGGCAAATATGCTAGAGAAACCATAAGTTCGGTTAGTTCACTTTGATATTAGACAGATATTATTTTTTCTAAACAATAGTTATGAATGCTACTTTCAATTGGGGCCATAGATGCGATATGCCGGTCATTTCATCGGAAAATCCTTAATTTTTCCTATAACTGGGGCAGAAGCGCAGAAGTGAGGCCAATTCTACAACTAACCGGGTTTTCAGGTAACCTAACTCTTTTTTGGAAACCTCTTTTTCAGGTTACCTTGTAGGTAACCTGAAAGTAACCTGAAACTAAAATCCGGTTACCGTTCAAACTAACGGGAAAAACCAAGTTTTGCGTTAGAAAAACAGGTAACCGGTTTTTCATTTTAGGTTACCAACCGGTTACCTACTGAGGTAACCTGAAAAATAGGTTACCAAAAATGGGTTAGGTTACCTAAAAACCCGGTTAGATATAGAATTCACCCAGAAGTGACCTATAATCTGTGGTTGTTATCAGTGTTATTATTATCAAGGCTTTTCTGTTTCAGGAGCTCTGAGTCAACGTTATTCCGGTGTTATCCTTGGAATGAGTCTCACGTCTCACCAGATTCGTCCTTCTGGGAATATTGAAGTAGGTCACATTGAGGTTGAGGCACATTTCATTTCAATTTTACCGTTTTTATTACATACGTAAGGTATCTTTGAGTTAGAACTTCTGTACCATTAGGGGTTTATCTGGTCCAACTGAAAAGACAGCCGGTGTATTGGGGTCATGGTGAATAGCTTTCTCAATTCACTGAAATCTCTTCATTGAACTAACTTGTCCGTTACAAATTGAGATGTACTAACTTGTAGTTACCCTTGCATACGTTAAGCCGTTAAGCGTCTTTGTTGCTCACAAATATTGAATGAAAATCAGGCGAGAATCGACCAAAGTATATCTCATTGATCATACTCCCATCATCGCCACGCAACAATAATGATAACGAATATAGTTTGAGAAAATGCATGATGATAGATATTGAATCTTTACATTATTCACGGCTAACTTTGCTTATTCACGACTATTTCTGTATTAAATTCATCAGTTTTTAACTTGCTGCCCATCACCCATACTTTTTAGCTTGTCACACTGATTGTGATTTGTTCGGGACCAGCTATCTCATAAAAGGACTGGTAAATAAATGAGTTTTTCACAGAGTGAGCCAGCCCCAGCATCTGTCTTTTAACTTTTAACACCAAGGTATAGGGTCTATGTCTATCGTCAAAATTAACGTTCTGCACAGCTGCGCCAGCGCCTTATTGAGAGGAGGGTGTAGTGGTGCTTGGTTTGCTACGTGTTGACTACCGATGGGCATTTGCGCTCTCTAACTAGTCATTGTCAGTTTTTTTAATTGATTATTGGTGTGTTTCAGTTAGGTCGGTAGGTGGAGATAGTGCCGCGGGGGGAAGGGGGTTGTTAGGTGAGAGCGATTCTACCTTTGCACCCTAACTCAGATGTAAACACGTGAAAATTTAGGATTTTTCATCAATCTAGTGTAAATATTTCGAGATGTAGTGGAATGTACTTACAAAATTCGATTACTAAGTTTCCGATACTTAGCTCTTCCTTACCGTCACCGCGCGACTTTTACATTTCAAAAATAGGAAAGCTGACTCCCGCGGAATTAATAAATTAATGCAAAACCTCTTCAGTAAATTGGAGAGGGGGTTTCACCCATCACTAAGGGAAAACTATACTTCTCTACTGCAAAAAGGAAGTTCGTTTCTGATTTTGTATTAGTGAAATGTCATGATTTTCATCAAAAAATACCAAGTTTTTTGATTTTGCCTGACTATTCGGACGACTGTAGTTGCGTTTGGAAAAGCTCCTCTAGGACACCTTACCATTGGAAAAGCTCCTCTAGGACACCTTACACCTTACCAATAACCGAGAAACTGACTACTTTTTTTAACCGAAAAGATGAAAATCGGTCTACTTTTCGATGAAAATTCCTAAATTTGCACGTGTTTACATTTGAAAACGGATTACTTTTTGTCGCTTAGTCGAACCTTACTGGTGTATGGATACTTATGGTTTTTCTGTACCACATTCAAGTTCTAGTTAACATGCGCTTACTTTAGAACGTTGGGTTAACCTTATTCCAACTGTATGATTACAAAATAGAATAACAGTTTGAGTTTTTGTCGCTTCAACTTCAACCTTTAAACTAGGTGGCTAGTTTCGCTACAATTGCAACCTGACTGCAGAACACTATACAGCAACAGCAACAACTACTTATCATTTAATAACAAAAGTTACCATTTCATTCGCATGTAAGTAGGTCAATGCGATAAATGGTGGGCAGACGGCTGTGTTTGTAGTTTGGTCTCCGTGTCTCCAGTTTGTATTCCCTATATCAAGTGTGTATGTAGATCAGACTATCAGCCAGCCTATATTCCACGTATTACGTATCTAATTGCAAGCGCTGGCCACGTGGCACTAATTTATCTTTGTAGTCTGTCGGAACCTGAAACTATTTCGAAGGCGAAAACCTTTACCTTTCCTTACCTTGTATACCTTAATTCACGTAAGATTCTATTTAAGTTGATTTGTATTGGTTTGGTTGTTGTGTTTAACTTCTGTAACAGTAAAAAAAATGTAATTCTTTTTGAGAAGATAACATATTCATTGATCGAAACTCAATAGAATGATTCAGTTTCAACATCTGCAAATTCACAAACTCATGCGAACTCTAATAAGAAGCGAACACACCAGAGAGTATTCTTTCATCAGGGGCTTTATCTGGATAACCAAACTACGAAACAGATTGAGTTCAGTTTTTTTTCCAGACTTTACATTGATATTTACAGGTACACGATTTCCCTTCGGAGCTGACGAAAACTATTGTCGGCAGCCGTTTGATTTGTGCGAGGAATGGGATATTTCGATAAGAATTGAACCTGTGGTATCTTTGTTTGTTTTAATGTTGTACCAAACTTATCTTGCCCTTTTACGGAATCAGTTAATCAAGAACATCTGTGAAAATACAAATTTAGAAAGTATATCTTAACGTTAATCGGTGAGATCAGGTTTTTATCAGGAAAACAGTATTGGTTTTTATTTATCACAGTTATTTGAGTGCAATTATGACATTTGGAATCACGAGTACTCACTTGACTGCTCACTAAAACTCAATTTGCACTAAATTGCATTATAACTAATTTAATGGGTTGCGTAAGGGTATATATCTCGTGTTTTTCTCTTTGGTGCTTCTTGGAAAGTTCTCCGATGTACGGAAAGAATCGGGAGAACCAGACATTTCGGCTTATTTCGTAAAACTTGAGGTTGTACCTCATAAAACGAAACATAATGATGACTTTCTTTGGAGAACTTTTCACTAAAATACTCTTTTTTTGATGAAACTGTATCATATTTTATGAGTACCCCAGCTTTTGATTGTACTTTATTCGTCTTCACATTACCGTATCTTGATTGTAGCTAGATTCATCTCGCGAAACATATTTGTAGTTTTTCATCAATTCGGTTTGCTAACTTTCTACTTGATTTTGTTTCGTATTTGTACTGTTTGTTTCATGTTGGTCATTTATTATTTATGCAAAAGTAATAAAAATTTATGTTTTGAGAATGTCTGAAAATCTTGAACAATGTTTTATCGAGTTGACTTATGATTTTATGAGATTTCAATGAAAAAAGCTATTAAGGGTCCCCAATACAAATTTTGACCTGTTCGGCATGCCCATGGCAATTCTGTCTAGGCATTGACTAGGCATCGCCCGTCATGGTTGGGCAGATATGCCATGGGCGAATTCTCGGCATGCCCTGGGCGGCACCCTTTCCCTGTAGGTGCTACTCTATTATCGTAGAGCCGGGGCTCTACGATAATAGAGAACGGAAGTGGGCGGAGCTTGGGAGGCGAGACACGAGACATAGACAACGAGCAAATGATGAGAGAGTATGCGCGCGCGGAAGAGTGCAGACAAGCGAGAGGGAAAAAACGTCACTGAATGCATAATTTGACACTTACCGGTTCAAAACTCAGAATGTGAACAATTAAAGGTAGTTACAATTAGTAAGCATACGGAGAAACCATAATTGTGTTTTGTTACACTATGCATGTTGAAAATGATGAATTCAATTACTTTCTTAATTTCAATGAGTAACCTTTCCTGGCACAGAAAAACAGATTTAGGTAACATCAGATTTAGCTTAAAAGTCCAAGCTAAATCTGTTTCAGCTGAAAAGTCCAAGCTGAATATGTTTTAGCTGAAAAGTCCAAGCTGAATATGTTTTAGCTGAGAAGTCCAAGCTTAGTTTATCTTGTTCGGAATTTTATGTTCCAAGATGGTATAATTCAATTTTAGTTGAAATTCGGGCAAACGGCTCATTTCTGGATCATCCAGAAATGGCCGTGTACTGTTACTTGATCGGTGATAAGGAAGTCCTGTTCTATAACGCCTCCCTTTAGTGGCGCCTCATTTCTCTATAGGCTACAGACAATTTCCAGATATCCGTAGTTTCGCTTGATTTTGTGAATCTCGACAAATTTTTAGTTTGCAGCGTCTTATATAGCCAATTAACCAGTCCATGAGTCTCGTTGCCGCAGTTTTCTGGGACAACATTTCAATATGACAATACAGAGCTGTAGAATGAAAACTCGGAACGCGCTCTGTTAATTACAAATTCGCGTTTGGTAGAAACTGTAATGCAACAAATCTAGAGATATAGTATAAAAAACGAGTGTATAGAAAGTAAAGATTAGTTTTGGATAAACATGTACAAGAAATATAAAAGAAGTCCAATAAAAATATTTTGAGGAAAAGTCTAATCTCGCTCGGTTTGAGAATTCAAAAAAAGGATACCGAGTTTTTTGCTACCGGAAGAAAACTTCTGACTGCGACTCACAATAATCTAGCTTATACTCCGTTGTTTTCAAGAGAAGCGAGATAAGCGAGATTAGGATTTTCCTCAAAATATTTTTATTGGACTTCTTTTATATTTCTTGTACATGTTTATCCAAAACTAATCTTTACTTTCTATACACTCGGTTTTATACTAATTGAACTCTTTTTCTATGGTTACGAAGTAACGGTCATTTTTGATAAAAATGATATTTTTGAACAATAATCTAAACAAGGAATTTTATGTTAAACCGCGCCGTGGTTCAGAACGTTTGTGTAGTTGTAACCTCGTTCAAGTGATAGCAAATTTTGTGCTCCATGCAGGAATCAAACCTCCGTTCGCCGTGCGTAAATAGAGCTTTTATCCAATCCGCCATTCAGACATGTGAATAGGAATGAAAACCAAGCTGTACCCGCCTTTCATGAGATCTCCATTGGAAAAATGATTCCTACTACACGTTAAACTCTTCTTTCATTTTTATTTTCACGAAACCGGTCTATCCATGATTTTTTGCGAGACCATTTTCGGCTCTCTCACACGTAATATTCAAATTACAGACATACCTGGAAAATACGTATATCTCAACTTTTTTAGAGCTTTTCAATAATGTAAAAATTTTGGGAATAAGTTAATTTTGTGCGAAACTATGTCAAGATTTGAGGAGGCGGACACTTTTGTCGCCGCCGCCGCCGCCCCGCACGGAAGCCATTTTTGCGAGACGTTGGGCCCTCTAACTCCTCTCAATAAATTCTACTTGAAACGTGAACTCAGTATCTTGTAGACGTGTTGCCCTTCAGTGATTCATGCAAAAATCTAAGAAAATGGTTGACGTACTTTGAAGAAAACTGTAATAATCTGTTTTGTAATGTCTGCAGACCTTTGAACAAAAACTAATCTGCGCAGCGCTCCGCGCTGCGCACGATAGTGTGTTTCGAAGAGACGTCAGACGACGAGAGGGAAAATCAATATATATGACAGCCACGCTGTCTAAACAGTAATTTACTGTTTTGCAACGACGCTTGTTCTGAGAATACCACTAACAGTCTGCGACTTTCTGGCGGTCTATGTTATGGAAAGATGTCTTTGTCTATGTTAAGGAAAAATGTCGCGCTCTATGTTAAGGAGAGATGTCGCGCTCTATCTTAAGAAAAGATGTCGCGCTCTATGTTGAAGAGAGATGTCGCGCTCTATGTTAAGGGGAGATGTTGCGCTCTATGTTAGAGAGATGTCGCGCTCTATGTTAAGGAGAGATGTCGCGCTCTATGTTAAAGGGAGATGTTGCGCTCTATCTCAGGGAGAGATGTCGCGCTCTATGTTAAGGAGAGATGTCGCGCTCTATGTTAAGTAGAGATGTTGCGCTCTATGTTAAGGAGAGATGTCGGTACTCTCAGCTACTCTCAAATGGAGCAGCTACCGCTACAAAAACCGAAAAATACTAATATACTCAAGTATAACTGTTCATTACAAACATACAAAGGTCGTAAAATGTTTTTTAAACCTGTGAATTAGAATCTGCGAATAACCGAAAAATACTAATATACTCAAGTATAACGGTTCATTACAAACATACAAAAGTCGTAAATTTTTTTCTCAAACCTGTAAACTAGAATCTACAAATCACAGATGTCAACTCAACGTAGTCAATTATAGAGTTCCTGGTTTTGTGCACAATGGTTGGCATTTTTTGTCAATACTTCAATTCTAGCTGCTAAAACGTTTTTTATGTTATTCAACAGTTGTTCTCTCGTTCGAAGCTGTGACTCGTAGATTCTAGTTTACAGGTTTGAGAAAATATTTTACGACTTTTGTATGTTTGTAATGAACCAATATACTTGAGTATATTAGTATTTTTCGGTTATTTGCAGATTGTAGTTCACAGGTTTAAAAAAATATTTTACGACCTTTGTATGTTTGTAGTGAACAGTTATACTTGAGTATATTAGTATTTTTTGGTTTTTGTAGTGGTAGCTGCTCCATTTGAGAGTAGCTGTCTAAGGGGCGCACAGCAGAAGACAAATCTCACAGTCGTTGGGCCCCCACTTTTTCATGAATATGGATTCGGTTCGTCTCCACACGCTCTCGGTATCTGAAGTGTCTCAACTTCCAACCTCATTAAGCCTTGGTTTAGTAGTACTAATGTAGCCTTCTCGCCTTTTTGAACTTTCCAGTCGTGAGCCCCATGTCTTAGTCTTATTAAAAGGGGCTGAATTGCATGCAGAATTTGGCTAACGTAGCCAAAAACGCACGAGGGACAGAGAGGCGCTATCAGTATTCATTCACTCCGGACCATCCTCTGCGTCTCTGTCAGCAAAAGAGAATTGACGAAATTTTAAAAACTGAGCTTTAAATTGGACTTTCTATTACGGAGTACGAAGTATTAATTTGTCGAATGTGGTCGTTATATCCAAAATTTCGATTCAGACCCACTTTAACAATTTGAGCATGACATCTCGCAAACTATATTGTAGGCGCCTTGGACCGGATTTGAGAAGTCAGTGGCTAATGCGATCAGCTCTTCCGATTTTGTGGACCCATTACAGTGAGTGTCATTACTCCTCGAGAGTAACATCACATACAATGATCTTAAAGACACAATTTGTTCGCAATATTAAAACTACCTCAATGAGAGGATGAGAAGCAACGCTTGATAGGTTAAAAACAGCTCAAATCCTCAAAAAAATGTCAAAAGGGGAGATTACTGATGAAATACGTTTGGAACTGTTTTTTTCTTCTTTGTTTTCGGAAGCTTCTCGTATATTGTACCAAGTTATCCTGAACAAAAAGTGTAGTTCTAGAAATAAGAACAGCTATTCGTCCAAAGAGTATTACTTTTCCTACCTACTATTTACCATTTCCTACCTACTATTTACCATAGCAACTTTGTGTTTGTGCTTTCAAGGAAAAGGACAATGATTGTTTGAGATGCGGAAAGATGGAATTGTTGAGTCCTACTTGTTAAGCATCACTGTTCGTTGAGCATCAGAAACTCTTTCTCTCCTTATTTCAAAATTGCTCAGATATAGACTTCTTGAAACGTTATGATTTACAGATTCAGCAACGAAACTGCTCAATATCTCAAATTGAATGTACGTTACGCACAGAACTGGAACTATTTCCGCCACTGTGCAGCGGAGACCAAAACGTTTTTGACCTTTGCCGATTCGGTGGTTCAGTTCGGAGAGGAGGTCAAACGAACGAAAAAGTTGTGGGTGGTTGAATTTAAACGGTTCCACTGATACTTTGGCAGCGTGCAAATAAAACTTCAAATGAAGTAATCTCAAATGAAGTAAGTAATCTTACTCACCTGCCGAGACGAAGATGAAAAGTAACTTAAGGAAATGTCTCTCTTTTCCGGAAAGTCTAACACGGTGAAAACACGCCTAGAATATTTCTTGGCACGCTACCGAGGTCTCAGTAGGAACGGTGGAAACCATAGGCATCCAGTTTAGCCAACAGATGCCGTTTTCGTTTTTGTCAGCTTTCAAACCTTTCCAAATTGTTTAGGTCATCAGCCCTGTTCACTAGTTTCATATATTCACTAGCTCCGGAATAAACATACATTCTATATTTCACGTTAAGCACTCCAACGTTTTTGTTGTTTTGCGTTACAGTGAATAAACACTCTTTTTGTTGTCTGGTAATCCGTACATTCTTCTTCTTCTGCATTGGGTGGTTCTTTTCACCGTCCTTTCTTCATCAAAACAATTCTTTAAACTTTGCTCCGATGATTGTGTAATTCTATTATTAGCCTAATGTGCTCAGTAAGAGATGTACTCAAAACCGTTTCGACCCTGATTCAAGACGGTTTTGGGTTTTCTCAGGGTTGGGTCATCATCAGTTGAACCCTCTGAGAGAATGGAAACAGGATGAAAAGACTTACTTCAAGTCTGAAAGTCCTAGTGACACAATTGTATTTTGTTGAAATGAAATAACCTAATGTTATTATACTCCTGTCTCTGCTCCGGCTCACGTGATTTGTTAATTCAGATACGTGAACCCGGTATACACGTGTGCTCATAAAAGAAGAACAGATTTCATTAAGTACCATGCACAGTCAACTTTGCCCGGAACAATTGCTCTTTTGGAAGATGTAATTTCATTACAAGTGAGTTTTATTCTACATTCTTTTCAATTTGGTTTCGTGCGAAGTACTGTTTCAACTGGTATTTTGCTGACAAGTATGAATTATGAATAAAGGAGGCCATAGAGGTTTGTTATTAACCATATTACCAACGGCGCCTATTCTAGGCACCAATTGGCGCCAACATTGGAAATCGGGATTTCCGTGTGTGAACCCCGAAGATAGCTCGGCGCCAGAAGTTTGATCAGGTCATGTTGCTTTTAGCGCCTGGCGGGGGCGCCAAATGGCGTCAAGCTGCGAAAAATATAGGCTCCCACGAGTGATATGATCTAAAATTTTACATAGAGGTTAAAATTGTGGATACCGGCTTTTCCCGGAATTGTGGTACCATGGTTAACATTAGGCACCGAAGGCTGGCGTATAGTGGCGCCAAAAGAGAAAAGACGTGAATAAGGGCTGTTTTTGTATCAGTTCGTCAATCACGCCTGTTTAACAGGTTAATTGGCGCCAAACATGATTTGAAAAACCCGTTGGAAAAAAAACTTCGTCTAGATATCAGGATGTTTGATCGTCACCAATTTTTCAAAATTCATTGTTGTTGTTCTAAACTAGGAGTGGTTGTACTAGTACAATTAGCAAAAAGAGAACAATTCGTAAAAAGTGGGGACCATGAAGTGTGTGAGTTCTGTTCGGTTTTACCATTTTCAGCAAATAGTGAACAATACGATGTTGTGAATCAGTGTGCAACAAAAATGGAACAATAACAATACATTTGTTTGCACAACGGTTTACAACGTACTTACGTGAATCGGTAAATCCATTATACACTTTCACACTAAAATTACATTTTTCTAATTGTTTTTTTTTTGTGAACCGTTGTGCAAACAAACGTATTGTTTTATTTTTGTTGCACACTCTATCACAACATCGTATTGTTGACTTTTTGCTGAAAACGGTAAAACCGAACACAACTCACACACTTCCTGGTCCCCCACTTTTTACGAATGTGGTTTAGTTTCTGTGATACAACTAAAACATTGCGTGTTAATGTCAAATTAGGCAATGTCCACTTCCTATCTTCCCATGGGACGTGGGAGTATTATATGAGGTTAGACGTAATGAATATTTCAATGAACATCGAGAATAATTCGAAATACGTGACAACGGCACATTCTGAAACAGTTTAATTAAAGTAGAAAATGTGATAGTTCACGCTATCCCTACAGTTACGCTGTATACTAGATTATGTACAACTAAAACTCGAACATAGGAAACAAATTCTGATTTTGTTGGCAGCTTCAAAATAGCACAGTAATAAAATAGCACAAAATAGCACAGGTCCCGTATTTGTGGAAAAAAAATCATTCACGTTCACGGGATGAGAACAACTCTGTGGAACATGGAGCTTCCGCATTTTCAAATGGATGACGGGAATCTGGTGCAGATAAGAAACCAATTTTTTCACGAATTGACGTAAAAATACACTTTGTAACGGTACACACGTTACAAGTGTGAAACATGGGCGTTCATTTTTTGTGTGCAGGTGACAATCCAACGGCTTTTTCGCACGCGGTTCAGTTGGCGAATTTGTACTTCGACACCCTTTCTTCGGTGTAGTTGCCCTGACCCCCTGGCTCCTCACCTACAATACAACAATTTTATCTTTTTTCCTAATCTTCCACTTTCGTGCAGAATACGGTACGGATAGAAAACAACCAATCCTTTTATAGAGGTAGACTAGCCGGTGACGGGCACGCGGCTCTTGCCGCGTGCCCGTCTAGCGTGCATTTTGGCTATGTTTTGCAAATTCATTTAAAGTTGTTACCATGTTTCTTACTTTTTTTGGACGTTTCACACTGCTTCGAGTAGTTTGACGACTTGAGGTATTCTGGCTTTCAGAACCTTATCTGACGTGATCGTCACTTTGTGAAACAATGCACTTGTAACGTTTTTGGACTCTTTCCAACTCGTTCTGAGAGTTTCAGATAGTTTGAACAAAGTTCATTTTTGACGTCTTCTGACATTCTGAATAATACTCGTCGTTGCTCAGAATTCATATAGTCTTCACGTATGAGTATGATCTACGGTTTGCCATAGCTTGAAGCCCAAAATAAACCAATAAAATTACTTGACTTTTTTGCTAGTGAAATGCTTTGTATGTGACGTCATCAATTGATGGTTTGATCTCGAAACTTGAAACTACTGTAACTTGGTTCATTTTTCTCTGATGTATCCCGTGTTTGACTTTTTGAGTTGTTCATAAGTAGTGGAATGCAATGACACTAAACTTGTAAATTTATCCATCTCCATATCAGTTTAAGCTCAAAATCGTATTTATTGCGCTAAAAAATCAATAGTCGACTTTTGACATACTGGTTCTACATTATGAGTTTCAAGTCGTTCTGGTCTCTTAAACGATCAGGAAAGGCGTGGGAAAAATTTTCATTTCGAAAACTTTCGAAAATAGAAAATGAGAGAAGTTGCTGAAATTCAAGTTTGAACCGAAATTTCGAAGATTTTGAGCTTCGAATGTTTTGCGAAAAATTAATCAATTTTCATAATATTTTGGCAAAATAGAGGACGCGTCAACGACCAGGGGGGGGGGGGGGTTCCTTATTTGAGGCGGAAATGAAACGAAAGTTGAGATATTCGCTTTTCGCAAAGTCGAAATTTGAATTATTCGAAAAATTGTTCAGTGGACCGAAAGTCGAAAGTCGAAATAGTCTATTCTTCATGACTGATTAAAAACCCTACAAATTTATGATACGTTCCGGCGCGTTCGCAAAGTAGCTGACAATATAGTTTCGAAAAAGTGAGTCAAACTGGAAGTATTCTGCTAAATGTGATTGTTTGGTTCGTTCTTTAAGTATACATTAATAACCCAAATCACCGAAATAAAAAAGGACTAGTATACCGCACAAACTGTGAAAAATAAAGTGTGCAAACTACAAATACACCCTCTTGGTTTCATTGGAATGAGCGAAGACTATGTATCGTTACATAAAAGTGGTTTCACATGAAGTTTGATGAAACAAACTCCCTCAATAAGTGACCGATTCAAAAGTGTAAGAAATAGACAGGGAATGTGGATAGATTCATTATAAAGCAATAGTGTTAATGGAAAGCAGAATCGAAATTCAAGCAAGTGCTTCATAAGAATGAGAACGAGAAATCTTATTGAACCGTATGATTTAAATAAGTAGTACACATCTCTCGGACACCAAGAGACTCAAACCCAGATTTTCTTCTAGATAGCAACAGTCGCCGAACGGCAAGTGTGCGCAAGGATCAGTTTGTTTTGAACTCTCCTAAGAAATTATTTTTGTTCACCTCTGAATCATCATTCGTCCTGGGGACAAACATAGAAAAAACGGAAATATAGTGTACATGTATGTATGAAAACAAGTTGCTCAGACGAACACAGAAAAACAGCAAGAAAGGGAGAAAAACAGAGTGAACAAAAAAGAGTATAAAAATATGAACACAGAGAAATGAATGCAAGAGCATTCTAGCAGAAAATTCAGAGAGAAGGTAATTTGGAGAGGAATAGGTATTCCAAGATTCCAAGGTGGTAGGAAAATATAAATCAAACAGGTGAACAACACATATGAACGACAATATATAAAGAAAATGAACTATGTAAGAAAAAAGGACTGAAGGTAAAGAAACAGAAGTACATATCTAAGTTGAACATGTTCGAGTAGTAGTTTGAATTTGAGGCAAAGTGCGATCGTTGCACAGGGACTATAGTTACAACTACAAGAGATTGTCTATTGATTGATTGATTTATATACATGCAAGCATGTGAGATACAACTGAATTTGAGCAAAATGAAAACAATAATCGAAACCATGATGAACAGAAAAGTGGACATTGAACGAGCATATATATGACTACAGTACAACGATCGAAACTTCAATGGGGTTCTGATAAATAAACATAGTAAGGTCAGTTACAAGTGCTTTTCCGAAAAATATTTCTTGGCCGCCGCAAGAGAACTCGGAGTATTTTTGTTCTTGCTGTGTTTCAAGTATTTTGAACCGGCACGAACAGTGAAAAACTGTGCACGATGACATTGGAAAGCTAATCTTTTCCTTTGTACCTATTGGGGAAGTATTTTATGTAATTGCCTGTTGTTCTTTTCAAACTAACGCCTACTTTCACATTTTGATTATCAACTCCTTTAGGTGAAGATGAGTATTTTATCAAACATCCTGAATTTTCGGTGAAGAAAGGTGTTTCATTAAACAATCTGAACCACGTTCTTCTACTCCTCGCTGTTGATACTTAATGTTCTTCCTCCTTTTTCTTCTTATCTCTCTTCTATAGTTCTCTCTCTCTCTTTTTTCTGTTCCTTACTCTTTTCCTTTTTCTCTTTCTTCAGTGTCTTAAAGTCCGAGTCTAGGTCATCAGAACAAGTCGCGATGGGGAAGGCATCAACGATTATGAAAAAACGGCAAATGCAAAGATTGCGCAAAACATTTTTTTACAGGGATAACAAAAAGAGGACGCGGACAATCTCAAAAACACGACCGTGGTTGACCCCCCTATGAGGAGGGTGGTTAAGAATTTTAATTGAATTGGAATTGGAATTGAAAAGAATTGAAAACCTATTCCAAAGAATTGAATTGAATTGGTTTTATTGAGAGAGAATCGGGAATGGATTATACTAAATGTTCTGCCTCCTTTTTCTTTTAATTTGTCTTCTATCGTTGGTAAAAAGAATTGGAATTGGTCCGGAATTGATTCGAAATTGAAAGTCGTGTTGAAAATGCCAGTTTCTTTATTTGTTCTATTCAGTTCAAATGTATTTGTTGTAAAAAGCAACAGAAAAACTGTTTTACGAACTTTTTTGCAGAAAAAATGCCTTAAGAATT
The DNA here is from genome assembly GCA_964036275.1 of Litoditis marina. NCBI lineage: Eukaryota > Metazoa > Nematoda > Chromadorea > Rhabditida > Rhabditidae > Litoditis > Litoditis marina. The sequence goes on from OZ038433.1 coordinate 28,071,791, forward strand.
GAAATTGGAATTAATTTTTCAAGAATTGGTCGAAATTTGTTGAAATTTTAATAGAACTGAATTCTTTTTTTTTTAAATTATGAAAGAATTGGAATTGAAATTTTGAGATTTTGAAGAATTGATCGGAATTAAAATTGAATTGAATTGGTTTTTTGAAATGATGAAAAGGTTTGCATTAAGTTAAAACTAGATTTGTTGTAGTAACTCCCACCATTAATACAGTAAGTTGCCATCACGGATATCTATATTATACACTGTAGGTCCTGAAAAGAATGGTTTAGCTTCAACCGTCAGTGAAGATAGCGATCCCGCCGAGGAGAAGGAGCGAAAGCGCTCAGTTGTGTTGGTAAACGTTCCCGAGCCCGAAGGAGAAACTGCACAGCAGAAACAAGACTTTGATTTCAAGTTTGTGTCGGAACTCTTCTCTGATTTGGGTTACGCTTTGCACGACACAGCGGCCACAGTCTATCGTCTTCCGGTTCCACAGAGAAAGACCTGGTCCAACCTCATCAAATTAGTTTTGCCAACTAGTCTTGCACAGCAAAACCTTCTTCGTTTCGCCAAGCAGTTGAAAACTTTGACACTATGTATTCTTGGTCGGTTCTGTGGGAGTTACCTTTGTCAGTGGGAAAAAAACCCAAAGTGTTTCACATTGGTAGTAGGAATCCCAAGAATGTGAACACCGTAAATGGAACTATGATAGGTGGTTGTGAAACTGTACGTGACTCAGGTTTCACTAATACAAGTAGTCTGACCTTTGCTGATCATTGCAAACGTATATTAGCTGCTGCAAAGAGAAGAACATTCAATATTAGTACGAAAAACGGATGTAAAGAAAGTGAAGAATAGTTTTGAATGAAACATGCACAAAAAATATGAAAGAAGTACAATAAAAACATTTTGAGGAGAAGGCTAATCTAGCTCGGTTCAAAATTTCAGAAAAAACTGAAAACCGAGTTTTTTGTTACCGAAAAGAAAACTTCTGAATGCGACTCGCAATGATCTAGCTTACACTATGTTTTTTTTCCAAGAAAAGCGAGATTAGCCTTTTCCTCAAAATATTTTTCTTGAACTTCTTCCATATTTCTTGTACACTTTTCATTCAAAACTAATCTTTACTTTCTTTACATCCGTTTTTATACTATTTGAACTATTTTTCTATAGTTACGAGGTAACGGTCATTTCTGATAAAATGATATTTTTGAACAATGAGCTAGACAAGGAATGTTATGAGGTTCTACTGGAGTTCTTGAACGCGCCATAGTTCAGAACGATTGGCGTAGTTGAAACCTCGTTCAAGTGAGAGCAACTTTTGGGCTCCAGGCAGAAATCGAACCTTCATTCGCCGTGCGTGAATAGAGCTTTCATTCAATCGGCCATTCAGACATGTGAATAGGAGTGAAAAACGAGTTGTACCCGCCTGTCATGAGTTCTTCATTGGAAAACGTCTACTACACGTTAAACTCTTCTTTCATTTTTATTTTCACGAAACCGGTCTATCCATGATTTTTTGCCAGACCATTTTCGGTCCTCTCACACGTAATATTCAAATTTCAGATATACCTGAAAATTACGTATACCTCAACGTTTTTATAGCTTTTCAACAATGTAGAAAAAAAGGAATAAGTTAATTTTGAGCGAAACTATGCCGAGATTTGAGGAGGCGGACACTTTTGTCGCCGCCGCCGCCCCGCACGAAAGCCGAGACGTTGGGCCCTCTGACTCCTCTCAACAAATTTCAGTTGGAACGTGAACTTACTGTTTTGTAGAAGTGTTGCCCTTTCGGTGATTCATGCAAATATCTAATAAAGTGGTAGGTACTTTGAAGCAAAATTCAATAAACAGTTTTGGAATGTCCGCAGACCTCTGAACATAAAATGATCTGCGCAGCGCTCCGCGCTGCGCCCGACGTTCAAGTGTTTGAGATTGAGAAATAACTTGACATGGACTGAAGTATACAAAACATATATTCGCCCGCTTGTTGAAAGTGGTTGTACTGTCTTTAACTCCGAAAAAATGTATGTCAGAGCGATTGAATCGTTGCAGAATGACTTTAATTGAAAGTTATTCATGCGACAAGGAGGTTATAGCTACTACAAAATACCGTCCGCTGCGTTTACAAACCGGAAGTTCGGTCTTCATTCACTTGAAAGACGACGCAAAGTTTTTGACATGATCATGGTACACAAAATTGTTAACGGACAATCAGGCCTCACTGCATCGAACTTTTATAGGTTCGATAATTCGCGCACAAAGGGTGCGAGTTTGGATTTACGTTTTAGTGCGCCGAAATGCAAAACTAGAGTACACTTTTTCACTATTAGAGCTGGCTCGAAATACTTGAAGATAACCAAGAATGAAACAATGCCGCTATCTGTCAAAAGCATGAAAAGACACTTGCTGGAAACCGTTAACTAGGTTTAGAACCGAACGTATCTGTTGTTACCCATTATTTGTAGTCTAATGCATTGTGTTACACCTTGTTCAGTTTCTGATTGTACTTGCGTGACCACTAAGCGCGAAGCGCAATACTGACAGCCAAAGAATTGTACAACTAAAATAACGACAAGACCTCGTAGATAATAATAGCTTACGGACGAATGCGAGCTTATCTACTTCTTCGCGAACTGTGATGCGCTGCGCAGATTAGTTTTTGACGGAGACGTTGCGGTTTTTATGTTTTGTCTCAAAAACTGTGAAGCCGGGTTTGAGGCTTTCGATGGAGAAATAGAGAAATGTATGAGACAAACTAAATTATAACACTTCCAACCTTGAAGACATTTAAATATTTCGTAAATATCAAATAAATATTTGCAACAGGAATAGGGGTAAAATATACTCACTAGTGAGCGAACTCACTACAATTGTATGAGCTCCCCTACCATTGTTGTTCGGCATAGCCTAAACTTAGCATGTTGCACGGGCGCAGCTGATTAGCATAGCGACTGCGCACGTGAGCGCCAGACATGTTAATGCAGTGTTGGCACGTGGAAAGAAGACAAGAGGAGCTCACTCTTCAACTTACACCGACCATGGGATACGCTCTGGGCTACTCGCTCTCTCGGTTATCTCTCATAGATAACTACTCGTATATTCATTTATATTATAATAAACTTGTATTGCTAACTTGTTATGTTCTACTATGAATACAGTTTCTCTATAACATGTCTCTCCCATATTTCTCCCCTAATGCTAATATGTGGTGATAATATCAATCAGATACTTATTATATTACATAGTTAACTCCGCGTGGCAATAGTATTGAAATAGTAATAGGCAGTTCTCCACTGACTGTCGAACATGGTGCATCGGCCGAACTAGCTACTCAGCCGCTCATCCACTTTATTCATTCCAAACTATGGTGATAACAGTCCCTTCAATTCCACATAAGTCCATTTCATTCCACAATGTTTATTTTGAGTTTAATAGCAGTACAAGTGGGTAAAATTTGTACTGAAATACCCTGGTAAAGTCCAACCTTTGGTAAGTTGGCGGGGAGCTAATTAGCGATGTAAACGTCCTGAACCCATTTGAATCTTTTGGATGCCCTTTTGTAGTGGAAACCCAAATTGACATCCACACATTTTTTGAGCCCAGGACTCCCAGCATACGGGACCACGCAGAACGGCTGCGGTATGCACGCGAAATGGGAAGTTCGCGCTGTGGTGAGGCCGGTAGACAGCCACAGATGAAGGAAAAATAAATAGTCTGGTACGGACAGGCAAGAGGCGTAGTTTCAGGTGTTAGGAAACGTAGCGTGAGCCACCACTCCCATTGGATCCGTAATCTACTAGCTCATAATAACCATTCAATGAAATGCGATACGTGTGATTTTGAGCCCATACGAGAATGAAATATCTTCAAATTTTCGATTCTATGATACTTTCTGTACATATAAAACTATCCCACATCGAGCCAGAAGACCACTTGGTGCAGACATGTTTGACGAACATATTTCTCTAGAACAACATAGTAGTTGATCAGGTTTTAAGCTTTCTTAATTGTTGTATCAATACTTACCAATATCATTGTGCACTCCCCCAATATCAATGTGAAAACCATTTAAAAAACACTTAGTCTTCAACATCCATAATATTCCAATTACTTTTGCAAATATCGACGATTTTCCATAGCACCTAAACATTTCCGGATCATTTCCATTCAGTATTCTAACCGTTGTCTCTCGAAACGAGGTCCACAGCACAAATGAACGGAGATCGCAGAAATTAGAAACGAGACAACATCATTTCCCTCACAAGAACAGCCCACTCCAGAGGAATATAACAGAGATTGAGTCTCAAAGTGAAGAGGTATAACGAAACAATTACTGATACCATATTATTTCTTCTTTCGTGAAAACATTTGAAATATCTGATAACAATGTCTACGTTTTGGAATCACTCGTAATTCTCTTGGATTCTCCCTTTTATCACTTACAGGTCCGATTATACCTCATATAGACCATAAAGGCGTATTTCTTTCAAATAGCTTCTCACTCCACAAAAATCCCACTTGAACATTTCATCACTTTGCGTATCCAAAATTTTCCATCGTGATTTACCGTGAATTACTCAAATTAGTCGCTTTTGAAGCTTGTTCACAAGGATTCAATGAGCACTTAGTATCACAAGCTGGAGTTATACAGGTTCGTCCTTCCAGGACACCCCTATCTCGTAATATTTGTCGTTTGATCCCGTATTTTCTCGGTCGCAATCCGAGAACTAACTCGCGTATCGAGGTCAAACTACATCAGCTACTTCCTGACGATCCCAAATTTAACTTCATTGCTCACATTCTTTGTAAACCCATATCACAACCCAAATAACTCTCGAACCGATAATGCGATTATATTCGCTTCTATTTCTCAAGAGATCGCCCTCTATTCTTCCCGGATGCCATACGTTCCATACTGTTTTATCTAACGTAAAATCCACTATTTTCCTGGAATACTAATCGAGGATATTATGCTAAAAGATCTTTACCAATGTAATACCTGAACTATTCCACACAATGCGTTTATCAAATATAAGTTTGCGGAAGGAATTGCAACTAATGTTACGGAAACGTGAGGCAGGATGATGAATATCGTACATCATATTTGTTGGAATATGAGAAGACGGAAACTGATCACAATTTACAACAACATGGGAAACGACGGATCGGAGCATTTCAGTGGAACTATTCAGGTGCGTTCCAAAAGAAGGATTTTCATATGTTTTTTTTCTCTCTTCACAACGACTCCCCTCTCGCTTTTCACCCCTTATGCTGCATTTGTATAATTTGCAGCTACGACATAACTTCACCATTTTGTGTTGTTTCCCCAAGTCTACCCCGTTTTCTCTCATCCCAATCATTCGGTTTTGTCTTTGTTGATTGACTCACATGTACTCTCAAAAATAGTCTACCATACATTTGCTGCCACGGATGTTCCATCAAAAAGTACAAAACAATATCATATAATTCGTGAGCAATGAAGTCCTGCAAAAACGCACCATTCCCTATTCTTAAATGAAATCCACCACAAATTCCAAAAACTCCCTTGAAGTCAGTGCAATACATGCAAAAATATCACATTAGATGATATTAATAAATGACGAGGTAAGGAATAGAAAAACTATTCTAATGCGGCCTGCCTCCATCTTCCAAAGAGCAAATGTGAAAAGATGCGTGGGAGTTGAAAACGAACTATCAGAGAAGTCACCTGCGTGATCTGGAGTTGAATGAAGGTACGTCGCAATTGTTTGGTGTCTTTCAATCTCTTTGAATCTGGCAAACATCAGTCATCGTGTTCAATCTATATCTCTACTACGTGCTTATTTTAATGATATAAAGCCCATTACGGTCATACAGTATTCAATTTGGTTCTGTAGAACAATTCAGAACCTCTTTAGAGAAGTTGTTCTTCACGTGTGTCAGGTTTCCATCAAGTTTTTATAAAACAATTAAAGCACCGGTCAAGAGACTATTCCATCTGAGCATCCAAGTATCAAATTCATCCAGTCTTCGAAAGCATTGTCTTTCTGAAGTTTAATCCCAAATAAATTTCAAAGATCTCATATTCACATTCATCATACACTCCAAAATGAGCGGACCACTTGTACTCTTGTACATCATTTGGTTGTATATCCTTTTTCAAGCAGAGTCATTATCCAGTCCATCAATCACATTCAATACACTAGCCCTACTATTTCCCTCATGAAAAGCCTAAAGAAGTTCTATCAATTGTTCACAACACACTGAAACATTTGAATCAAATATGCGCTATAGAGTTCGTTCAAGCCCAAATGGAGTGTTGCGCCCTTCGGTTGTGTTTGTGGTTTGACCACGGGGCTTCTCGGTCAAAATTTCGTCTGTCACAGTGATACCACTCAGTGAGAAAGTCAGTTTTTAGCCACCGCCATGCCCTATCAGTACTATTCCCATTCCATTCGAACCAGTCCAACTACTCCCTATTCCCTTTTGGACAAACTAAATTTTTTCAGGTTTTAGGTTTTCTCCCTTCGGCGAAAAATTTTCAAAGTTGGGAGTGTTCGGCATAGCCTAAACTTGGCATATTGCACGGGCGCAGCTGATTAGCATAGCGACTGCGCACGTGAGCGCCTGACATGTTAATGCAATGTTGGCACGTGGAAAGAAGAGAAGAGGAGCTCACTCTTCAACTTACACCGACGATGGAACATGCTCTGGTCTACTCGCTCTCTCCGGTTATCTCTCATAGATAACTACTCGTATAATTATTTATATTATAATAAACTTGTGTTGCTAACTTGTTATGTTCTACTATGAATACAGTTTATATCTAACATGTCTCTCCTATATTCCTCTCATAGTGCTCGCATGTGGTAAGAATATCTAGCAGATACTTATTATATTATATAGTTAACTCCGCGTGGCAATAGTATTGAAATAGTAATAGGCAGTTCTCCACTGACTGTCGAACATGTACTTTTTATGTTGACAAAGTGTCCAGCCCGTGTTTCCCTGCGTGAAGTGTATTGTTAGTTCTGACGTTTACCAACAACTTGCAAGTAGGACCTCTATTACTAAAAACTGTATTCAAATTAGTTACATGGGGGTTATGTTGACTAATATAATTGATATCTAGTTAATTCTTGGAGTTTCAAACCAATTCACATCAAAACAGCACTAATTGTGAAAATTATAAAGTTCCTGCACCAAATTTGATGATTTCACATTGAAATGCATCGAAATAGTTTCCATGTTCCGTTGTTGATAAACCTCGGCATATTGTACAATGTTGGGTTTCTTATTTGATCCGAAACACGAGGTAGTATGGATGTTTATTTAGTAGCGACGTGTCGGCGGATTCGCCGTCTTCAGAGCCTGAAAAAGGCATCAATAAGCATATGACAATAGATCCGATACAGTCGCGCCGGAACTCAATTCAGACATATTCCAATCAGTACAAAAGAAGAGCATAACAAACTCAAGACAAACAGAAACTTTGACACACCTTATTTCACACTGGGGTGGTGAGAGAAAATGAGACAACCGAGTGAGTGACTTGAGGGATATGAAATGAACCACACTCAAAATCTACATTTGCTCAGGAAAGCACGAGATGCGTGGTAATGGAAATGCACTCGGATTTCCTGTTAATGCTGAGTGATTTGAAAAAAAAATTGGTAGGTGTTATAATGCGATTCTTCTCCTCAGGCTCTGAAGACGGCGATTCCGCCGAAACGTCGCCACTAAATAAACATCTATACTACCTCGTGTTTTGGTTCAAATAAGAAACCCAACATTGAACTAAATAGTGTTTTATCTGTTTAAGTTTAATTCTGTTTATCTCATTTTCCGAGACCGGTCCGAAATCGTTCTTTACATGGATATTGGGAACAACCTTGATATTGGGAACAATGGCCCGGGTTTCCTGCTCAAAGCCCTGAATAAATTTGCATACTGTTCCGGTACCCTCGTGCCAAAACGTGGTGATACAAATGAATTTGCAGCAACTGCAAAATGCTGCAAAGAGACTGAAATTGCAGCTAGATGCAGCGTAAAAATATAAACGAAGAGGCCGCTGCTCACCCCAAAATACGGTCACTAGGCCACCGCTGTCCCCGCTCACTACGGTCACTAGGCCACCGCTGTCCCACTAAAACGCAGTGGTCATTTCACGAATCGAAAAAAATTGAAACCAAGTTTCATCAGTCTACCAATACTTTCGACAATGTCTCTCAGGCTACGACCATTTTATGAAATTCAATATGTTTTGCAATACTACACATGTTATTTTACACGTGAACGCGCGCAACTAACATGTTGAATTCGTATAGACAGAAACTCTACTACACTACGCGCGCGAAAAAATGTCTTCAAAATTGGTAGGTGTTATAATGCGATTCTTCTCCTCTATTCTTCTTTTTCTCCATCCAGAATTCACCGTTTCCGAGACAGAATATAAAAACCACAATTTCGTGGTCAAAAAGTAATCTGCGCAGCGCAACAGTTCGCGGAAAAGTAGATAAGCAAAAGGGCGGAAGGCTACTGAATGTATCATTTCTAGATGTGTACGCACAGATGTCTTCGATTCAAAGCTTGCCGGTTATGTGCACTATTACCGCAGTGGTTACAAAAGGTTATAAATTTGGCACCCAGTATATATCAACTGTAACGCTCTGACAAACAAAGAGATGAATAAAAACAAGCGAGAGAGAAGCATATTTTTGTTTACTCAACTATGATGGTTTTGTTCTTGGTTTTGAGTGAGAATAAAGATACAGCGGACTCCGTTTTTTGGTTTTTCGAATATTCTTGAAGACTCAAAACCAGACCAGAAGAAGGTCGATTAAATTCTTGTTTTAGGAGTTGCTGAATGCGTAAAGTTCCAATCAATCCCACTGAGACCTCGATAACGTGCCAACAAAGTTATCAGGCAGTTTTTCACCTTGAAAATGTTGTAACACTAAATACCTTTTGTTACATTACGTGGTTGAAAAGTATTATTGTAAAACCTGTTATTCCCATGAAAGTATAATTGGCACACTATTGGCACACTGCCGATGTCTCGAAAAAATCACAAACAATGCAGAGCGGAAATAATAATAAATGATATTCTACCTGACCATCTGAAACATTCCTGATTTGTTTTGTTTTATGTTTTTAAACAAGCAATTTATAGTTAAAAATATAGAAAGATTTGTGATGTGAGATTAAAAGTCTGTTCAAGTCCAGATGAAAGTACTTTTGGATTCAATATGGGCTCCTATACTTCATTTCATTCATCCAGAAGTGGGTGAATCAGACTATGAAGAATGTTCATACTCTTAAAAAAAGCATTCATGTATTTGACACAATTTATCACCTGGTGCTTTTTCAAATATCTTTCTCAACAAGGTAGGCGCCGGTGGCTAAACCCGCCTCCTTCTCCATTGTTCTTACTTCAGGCCGACAAACTTCTAGGACAGGTTTTCTCCCCCCCCCCCATGCAACGCGGTATACCCCCTAATTTTCACGTAGGGCGCGTGAGCATACTTTCACGTAGAACGCGTAAGCATACTTTCACGTAGGGCGCGTGAGCTTCTATTCACGTAGAGCGCGTGAGCCTACTCTCACGTAGAGCGCGTGAGCCTACTTTCACGTAAAGCGCGTGAGCCTACTTTCACGTAGAGCGGGTGAGCCTACTTTCACGTAAGACGCGTGAGCCTACTCTCACGTGAAGCGCGTGAGCCTACTCTCACGTAGAGCGCGTGAGCCTACTTTCACGTAGGACACGTGAGCCTACTCTCACGTAGAGCGCGTGAGCCTACTTTCACGTAGGACGCATGAGCCTCCTCTCACGTAGAGCGCGTGAGCCTACTTTCAAGACGTAGGACGTGTGAGCCCACTCTCTCGTACAGTGCGTGAGCCTACTTTCACGTAAGACGCGTGAGCCTACTTTCACGTAGGGCGCGGGAGCCTACTCTCTTGTAGAGCGCGTGGGCCTACTCTCACGTAGAGCGTGAGCGCAAAACCTCTCGTTGACGATGGGCTCCTTACCTCTATTGAAGATGGCCTGACAGGAACCAATTTTCGTGCCTTGCGCTCCACGGTTAATTCAATCGCTTCTACGCGAATGCGCCCCAAAAACGAAGTTTTCGAATCTCAGTTGGTGAATAGTGATCGAATGATCCACAAAATATCGATAACTTAGTTTTTGTAGCGCATTTGCATTGGAGCGACAAAATTAACCGTGGAGCACAAGGCACGAGATTTGGTTTCTGTCAGAACACCTTTAACATAGAGCGCAAACAGTTCTCCTTAGAATAGGGCGCGATAGTTATCTTCAGCATAGAGCGCAAACCTTACATTAAGAACGTTGGATAGACGTGACTGGCCAGTAATTGTTTCTTGTTCCCTTCTCTATCCAATCCACCGAATGGCTCACTGAGTAATAAGAAATGAAGTAGCTCTTTCACGTAACTGACGTGCCTTGCACTGTTCGCTACCTTTGCCGAAATCTGCTGGAAAACTATGTGCTTCGCACAAACAGAGAGACAGACGGAATTACCCAATTATTTTAGTAGACAAAAAAATTCGCCGGCGGCTAAAGCCGCCTCCACCTCCCTTGTTTTTATTCCGGGCTGGTGAGCGCTCCTAGGAGTACTTGTTCAATTGTTACCCTACTGTTGTACTTACGTTTCTCTTAATCACTTCAATCACGTTTTTCACAACATAGCCACATTATAGTTTTGCATAGAGTGCGGGCTTTCTCCTTAACATGGAGCGCGAGCTTTCTCCCTAACATAGAGCGCGACATCTCTTCCTAACATGGAGCGCAACATCTCTCCCTTACATAGAGCGCAACATCTTTCCTCAACAGAAAGCGCGAGATCTCTCCCTAACATGGAGCGCCACATCTCCACTCAACATAGAGCGCCATATCTTTTCTTAACACAGAGCGCAACATCTCCCCTTAACATAGAGCGCGACATCTCTCCCTAACATAGAGCGCGAGATCTCTCTCTAACATAGAGTGCGAGATCTCCCCTTAACATAAAGCGCGAGCTCTCTTTCTGACATAGAGCGCGAGCTCTTTTCCTAACATAGAGAGCGAGATCTGTTCCTAACATAGAGCGAGAGATCTATCCCTAACATAGAGCGCGACATCTCTTCCTAACATGGAGCGCAACATCTCTCCCTTACATAGAGCGCAACATCTTTCCTCAACAGAAAGCGCGAGATCTCTCCCTAACATGGAGCGCAACATCTCTACTCAACATAGAGCGCGACATCTTTTCTTAACACAGAGCGCAACATCTCCCCTTAACATAGAGCGCGACATCTCTCCCTGACATAGAGCGCGAGATCTCTCTCTAACATAGAGTGCGAGATCTCCCCTTAACATAAAGCGCGAGCTCTCTTTCTGACATAGAGCGCGAGCTCTTTTTCTAACATAGAGAGCGAGATCTGTTCCTAACATAGAGCGAGAGATCTATCCCTAACACAGAGCGCGAGATCTCTCTCTCTCTAACATAGAGTGCGAGATCTTCCCTTAACATAGAGCGCGAGCTCTCTTTCTAACATAGAGCGCGAGTTCTCTCCCTAACATAGAGCGCGACATCTCTTCCTAACATGGAGCGCAACATCTCTCCCTTACATAGAGCGCAACATCTTTCCTCAACAGAAAGCGCGAGATCTCTCCCTAACATGGAGCGCAACATCTCTACTCAACATAGAGCGCGACATTTCTCCTTAACATAGAGCGCGACATTTCTCCCTGAGATAGAGCGCAACACCTCCCTTTAACATAGAGCGCGACATCTCTCCTTAACATAGAGCGCGACATCTCTCTAACATAGAGCGCAACATCTCCCCTTAACATAGAGCGCGACATCTCTCTTCAACATAGAGCGCGACATCTTTTCTTAACATAGAGCGCAACATCTCCCCTTAACATAGAGCGCGACATCTCTCCTTAATACAGAGCGCGACATTTTTCCTCAACATAGACCATGACATAGAGCGCCAGAAAGTCGCAGACTGTTAGTGGTCTTCTCAGAACAAGCGTCGTTGCAAAACAGTAAATTACTGTTTAGACAGCGTGGCTGTCATATATATATTGATTTTCCCTCTCGTCGTCTGACGTCTCTTCGAGGCGCACTGTATCTCTAGATTTGTTGCAATACAGTTTCTACCAAACGCGAATTTGTAATTAACAGAGCGCGTTCCGAGTTTTCATTCTACAGCTCTGTACTGTCATATTGAGATGTTGTCCCAGAAAACTGAGGCAACGAGACTCATAGACTGGTTAATTGGCTACATAAGACGCTGCAAACTAAAAATTTGTCGAGATTCACAAAATCAAGCGAAACTACGGATATCTGGAAATTGTCTGTAGCCTATAGAGAAATGAGGCGCCACTAAAGGGAGGCGTTATAGAACAGGACTTCCTCATCACCGATCAAGTAACAGTACACGGCCAATTCTGGATGATTCAGAAATGAGCCGTTTGCCCGAATTTCAACTAAAATTGAATTATACCATCTTGGAACATAAAATTCCGAACAAGATAAACTAAGCTTGGACTTTTCAGCTAAAACATAATCAGCTTGGACTTTTCAGCTATAACATATTCAGCTTTGACTTTTCAGCTAAAACAGATTTTGTCGCGGAGAGCGACGCTGTTTTCTCCCTGTCTGAATTTCCATGCAACTTCAGGTACGCAAACGAGTTTTACTCGGCGCTTTTACGGTGAATACTGGCGCACTTCTAGTGCATGCCTATAAAAGGGCGAGCTCGCGCTCATTAGCTAGTTCCAGCTCTCGCCACCCTTTTCTCTTCTTTATTTCGTCGTTTCTTACTTGTGCTTTGACTACTGGTCCTACGCAATGAGAATATGCAATCTAACATGTTAGGATAACATGTAAGCGGCAAAATCATCTCCTCTTGCAACTGCTTAGTGATGATGCAATGCAATAGTAACTGAGCACATGGTAAGTAGCAGCGAATCAATAGTATAGGTTCTACTAATTATGATTGTAATGTGTATTTATTAATCCTTAGTAAATATGTATAATCCTTGTTCTGTTAAATATGATTCACACAATATGCAAGTTGAACATGGTTAAGAATTCTGTTGTGTCTATGAATATGAGGGTATCGCCCAGCCGTGTGTACAAAACAACTACCACTGAACCACCAATGCATGGGACAGTCGGTTCTCTTAGTCATAAGAGGCTGACTTGTCCATTTTTTGCCTTTACCATCTTTTGGCAATTGAATACACACTGTGCTGGCGCGAAATGGTGCATCGGCAAATGGATAGCAAATTTTGTGAACATTCGGTAGAGTGCATTTAATGCAATTGTGATGGAAATATTGTGTGAATCATATATTTATTAACATGAATTGCAATTTTCGTCAATTTCGTATTTTTCATGATGAAATTATGATTTTGGATTGAACCGTGTCACAGTGCTAATAGTCTGCCCTATTGCGAATATTGTGCGGCAAAAATCGTCGTTTGAATGCAAAAACAAAAATACTATTTTTGCGTAATTTATCGTTTTTGTTTATTGTTTTGCAATTTCGCGAATTTTTCTTTCCCTTATGTTGTGCAACATTGAATACCGGAGAGCTCATGTATGAATGTTACAGAGTCGTGATGTTCTCTGGGTTTGCAAGTGCAATGGAAGGCGACGCATTTTTTTCAAAACGTAAGCATGTGCAAGTTCGAATTGTTTTGTGATTATAGATGATGATGGATGGCGGTGATTGCTATTTTTTTGTGGTATGTTGGATATTGCTTTCTGATTGAAAATTGTTTGAAAAATATTTCGAATCAGGCAATCGGGTTGGAAGTGAAAAATATTTCGTATTTCGGAGTTTTTAATTCGCAAGTGATCGTAGCTGTGAGTTGTCTTAGTGAAGACTACTTTCAGTGATTGGGATGATGTGATCATGATGTTCGGTCTTCTTCGTCATGATTGGATGAATGAATCGATCGAGCAACTACGACCACCCGAAGCAAAACCGTGAAGGTAGCAAAAGGGTGCTGAACCAATACAACACTCAAGGTTGGATTTGAATTTACTACTAGTTGTGAGTTGCGCGCAGCGCACCACAGTGATGAGTTTTAGATTTATTTTTTTTCGTGGAGATACCGGACGTTTTACTCAAAAACTACTTTCGCTCATTCCGTGTTTCAAAAGTGCGTTCTTGTAATCTAAACTTCCTAGAATGGCTTCAAGCTGTGCAAAATGATCTTTTCTATTGTTTGTGTGAATAGTAAAGCCAAAATAAAGCGATAATTCATGAAAAAGTGGGGGCCCAACGACTGTGAGATTTGTGTTCTTCAGTGCGCCCCTTAGACAGCTACACTCAAATGGAGCAGCTACTGGTACAAAAACCGAAAAATGCTGATGTACTCAAGTATAACTGTTCATTACAAACATACAAAAGTCGTAAAATATTCTCTCAAATCTGTAAACTAGAATCTACAAATCACTGATGTCAAATTAACGTAGTCAACCATAGAGATCCTGGTTTTTACACAATGGTATGCGTTTGTGGTCATTACTTCAACTCTAGATTATATAACACTTCGCATATTATTCAACAGTTGTTCTTTCGTTCGCAGCTGTGATTTGTAGATTCTAGTTTACAGGTTTGAAAAGATATTTTACGACTTTTGTATGTTTTTAATAAACAGTTATACTTGAGTATATTAGTACTTTTCGGTTTTTGTAGCAGTAGCTGCTCCATTCGAGTGTAGCTGTCTAAGGGGCGCACTGAAGAAGACAAATCTCACAGTCGTCGGGCCCCCACTTTTTCATGAATTTTTCTCTTTTTGTAAACATGCCGTAGGTATGAAGAGAGCTGTTTTGATCTGTACCGTGCAGATAAAATTGTTTTCTTAATGAACCGCTCAAGTATTACCACCATTCGAAAAAAAATGACGTCAACATTGCAGTTCTAAAAACTTACTTTATCTGCCCTTCAGAATCCGAGAATACATCATGTTTGAATTAAGTTTTACCGTAAATCGACCATTTTTAAGAAACTTTCAGCATTCGAAAACATACTTCACGTCATTTTTTTTTAAGTCTACGTCATATGAGATCTGGCCTCCTGAATTCCAGAATATGTCATATTTAGATAAAGTTTCATCGTTAATATACCATTTTTGAGATATTTTCACATTTAAAAATATATGTGACGTCAACTTTGCACTTTTCAAAAATGACGTCATCCGGCTTTCAGAATTCCAGAATACGTCATGTTTAGATGCAGTTCCACCGTTAATACCCCACTTGCCAACTATTAGTATCATTTGTGAACATATTTGACGTCAACTTTGAACTTTTGAATATGACGTCATCTGGCTTTCAGAATCCCAGAATACGACACCTTTCGATGGAGCTCCATCGTAAATAACCCACTTGCCAACTATTGTCATCATTTGGAGAAATATTTGACGTCAACTTTGCACTTTTCCAGTATTACGTCCCCTGGCCTCCAGAATCTCAGATAACGACATGTCTAGATAAAGTTCTATCGTTATTAAACCAGTCGCCCACTATTATTATCATTTGAAGAATAATTTGACGTCAACTTTTTACTTTCGAAATTTGACGTCATCTGGCATTCAGAATCCCGGAATACGACACCTTTCGATGAAGATCCATCGTTAATAACCCACTTGCCAACTATTGTCATCATTCGGAGAAATATTTGACGTCAACTTTGCACTTTTCAAAGATGACGTCATCGGGTCTCCAGAATCCTGAATGACGTTACCGATAGAATACTTTTTACTTATATTAAAGTCACTATGGTATCATATTTTAATTTTCATCGAAATCGGTCAGTGTTACCCCAAGTTACAAGAGTTTGCATAACCGAACTGACAGAGAGAGCGAGAGAGTGCACAAAATGAAGAGACGCAGAGGCATTTATTTCGAAAGGTCGTAACTTGGTGAAAAATATTTTTTTTCAAAAAACATTTGCGCTCATTCCGTTTTCATACGAGTTCTATTATTACTATCAAATTTAGCCAAATCTGGTTAGTTGTGACAGAGATAGCATCCCAGCACGCCGTGACGGAAGGAAGGACACACGACGGAAGTTGGCGCTCTTGATGAAGCGAAAACATCATAACTTGGCTCAAACTCAACCGATTTCGTTCAAATTTTGAACACAATTTGCAAATATGCTGTAGAAACTTCCCAAGTTCGTAAAAGTTCTGTTTTGCGAATTTCAGCCTTTTTATCGGAAAACTAAAAAAAACGGAGGCGCGCATTAGCCGGACCAAAGACAAATCTCGCACAGCGCTTCGCGCTGCGCGCGAATTGACGATATGCCCGACGTTTTACTCAAAAACCACTTTCGCTTATTACGCATTTCGAAAGTGCGCTCTTGTAATCTAAACTTCCTAGAATGGCTTCAAGCTGTGCAAAATGCTCTTTTCTATTGTTTGTGTGAATAGTAGAGCCAAAATAAAGCGATAAATAGAGGATATACCGGACGTTTTACTCAAAAACCACTTTCGCTCATTACGCATTTCGAAAGTGCGCTCTTGTCGTCTAAACTTTCTAGAATGGCTTCAAGCTGTGCAAAATGCTCTTTTCTATTGTTTGTGTGAATGATAGAGCCGAAATAAAGCGATAACTCGAGGAGATACCGGACGTTCTACTCAAAAACCACTTTCGCTCATTACGCATTTCGAAAGTGCGTTCTTGTAATCTAAACTTTCTAGAATGGCTTCAAGCTGTGCAAAATGCTCTTTTCTATTGTTTGTGTGAATGGTAGAGCCGAAATAAAGCGATAACTCGAGGAGATACCGGACGTTCTACTCAAAAACCACTTTCGCTCATTACGCATTTCGAAAAAAGTGCGCTCTTGTAATCTAAACTTCCTAGACCGGCTTCAAGCTGTGCAAAATGCTCTTTTCTATTGTTTGTGTAAGTAGTAGAGCCAAATTAAAGCGATAAATCAAGGAGATGCCGGAAGTGCTACTCAAATACCACTTTCGCTCATTACGCATTTCGAAAGTGCGTTCTTGTAATCTAAACTTCCTAGAATGGCAAGCTGTGCAAAATGCTCTTTTCTATTATTTGTGTGAATGGTAGAGCCGAAATGAGGCGATAAGTTGACGAGATGCCCGACGTTTTACTCAAAAACTACTTTCGCTCATTACGTGTTTCAAAAGTGCGTTCTTGTAATCTAAACTTCCTAGAATGGCTTCAAGCTGTGCAAAATGCTCTTTTCTGTTGTTTGTGTAAATAGTAAAGCCCACTTTCGCTTGTTACGCATTTCGAAAGTGGGCTCTGGTAATCTAAACTTTCTAGAATGGCTTCAAGCTGTGCAAAATGCTCTTTTCTATTGTTTGTGTGACTGGTAGAGCCAAAATAAAGCGATAAATAGAGAAGATACCGGACGTTTCACTCAAAAACTACTTTCGCTCATTACGCATTTCGAAAGTGCGCTCTTGTAATCTAAACTTCCTAGAATGGCTTCAAGCTGTGCAAAATGCTCTTTTCTATTATTTGTGTAAATAGTAAAGCCAAAATAAAGCGATAAATTGACGATATGCCCGACGTTCTACTCAAAAACCACTTTCGCTCATTACGCATTTCGAAAGTGCGTTCTTGTAATCTAAACTTCCTAGAATGGCTTCAAGCTGTGCAAAATGCTCTTTTCTGTTGTTTGTGTAAATAGTAAAGCCCACTTTCGCTTATTACGCATTTCGAAAGTGCGCTCTTGTAGTCTAAACTTCCTAGAATGGCTTCAAGCTGTGCAAAATGCTCTTTTCTATTGTTTGTGTGAATGGTAATGCCGAAATAAAGCGATAACTCGAGGAGATACCGGACGTTTTACTCAAAAACCACTTCCGCTCATTACGCATTTCGAAAGTGCGCTCTTGTAGTCTTAACTTCCTAGAATGGCTTCAAGCTGTGCAAAATGCTCTTTTCTATTGTTTGTGTGAATAGTAGAGCCAAAATAAAGCGATAAATAGAGGAGATACCGGACGTTTTACTCAAAAACCACTTCCGCTCATTACGCATTTCGAAAGTGCGCTCTTGTAGTCTAAACTTCCTAGAATGGCTTCAAGCTGTGCAAAATGCTCTTTTCTATTGTTTGTGTGAATGGTAGAGCCGAAATAAAGCGATAACTCGAGGAGATACCGGACGTTTTACTCAAAAACCACTTCCGCTCATTACGCATTTCGAAAGTGCGCTCTTGTAGTTTAAACTTCCTAGAATGGCTTCAAGCTGTGCAAAATGCTCTTTTCAATTCTTTGTGTGAATAGTAGAGCCAAAATGAAGCGATAAATAGAGGAGATACCGGACGTTTTACTCAAAAACCACTTCCGCTCATTACGCATTTCGAAAGTGCGCTCTTGTAGTCTTAACTTCCTAGAATGGCTTCAAGCTGTGCAAAATGCTCTTTTCTATTGTTTTTGTGAATGGTAGAGCCGAAATAAAGCGATAACTCGAGGAGATACCGGACGTTCTACTCAAAAACCACTTTCGCTCATTACGCATTTCGAAAAAAGTGCGCTCTTGTAATCTTAACTTCCTAGAATGGCTTCAAGCTGTGCAAAATGCTCTTTTCTATTGTTTGTGTGAATAGTAGAGCCAAAATAAAGCGATAAATCAAGGAGATGCCGAACGTTCTACTCAAAAACCACTTTCGCTCATTACGCATTTTGAAAGTGCGCTCTTGTAATTTAAACTTCCCAGAATGGCTTCAAGCTGTGCAAAATGCTCTTTTCTATTGCCGGACGTTCTACTCAAAAACCACATTCGCTTATTACGCATTTCAAAAGTGCGCTCTTGTAATTTAAACTTCCCAGAATGGCTTCAAGCTGTGCAAAATGCTCTTTTCTTTTGTTTGTGTAAATAGTGGAACCAAAATAAAGCGATAAATCAAGGAGATGCCGGACGTTCTACTCAAAAACCACTTTCGCTCATTACGCATTTCGAAATTGCGCTCTTGTGATCTAAACTTCCTAGAATGGCTTCAAGCTGTGCAAAATGCTCTTTTATATTGTTTAAGTGAATGGTAGAGCCGAAATAAAGCGATAACTCGAGGAGAAGCCGGTCGTTCTACTCAAAAACCACTTTCGCTCATTACGCATTTCGAAAGTGCGCTCGTGTAATTTAAACTTCCCAGAATGCCTTCAAGCTGTGCAAAATGCTCTTTTCTATTGTTTGTGTGAATAGTAGAGCCGAAAAAAAGCGATAAATCAAGGAGATGCCGGACGTTCTACTCAAAAACCACTTTCGCTCATTACGCATTTCAAAAGTGCGCTCTTGTAATTTAAACTTCCCAGAATGGCTTCAAGCTGTGCAAAATGCTCTTTTCTTTTGTTTGTGTAAATGGTGGAACCAAAATAAAGCGATAAATCAAGGAGATGCCGGACGTTCTACTCAAAAACCACTTTCGCTCATTACGCATTTCGAAATTGCGCTCTTGTGATCTAAACTTCCTAGAATGGCTTCAAGCTGTGCAAAATGCTCTTTTATATTGTTTAAGTGAATGGTAGAGCCGAAAAAAAGCGATAAATCAAGGAGATGCCGGACGTTCTACTCAAAAACCACTTTCGCTCATTACGCATTTTGAAAGTGCGCTCGTGTAATTTAAACTTCCCAGAATGCCTTCAAGCTGTGCAAAATGCTCTTTTCTATTGTTTGTGTGAATAGTAGAGCCGAAAAAAAGCGATAAATCAAGGAGATGCCGGACGTTCTACTCAAAAACCACTTTCGCTCATTACGCATTTTGAAAGTGCGCTCTTGTAATTTAAACTTCCCAGAATGGCTTCAAGCTGTGCAAAATGCTCTTTTCTATTGCCGGACGTTCTACTCAAAAACCACATTCGCTTATTACGCATTTCAAAAGTGCGCTCTTGTAATTTAAACTTCCCAGAATGGCTTCAAGCTGTGCAAAATGCTCTTTTCTTTTGTTTGTGTAAATGATGGAACCAAAATAAAGCGATAAATCAAGGAGATGCCGGACGTTCTACTCAAAAACCACTTTCGCTCATTACGCATTTCAAAAGTGCGTTCTTGTAATTTAAACTTCCCAGAATGGCTTCAAGCTGTGCAAAATGCTCTTTTCTATTGCCGGACGTTCTACTCAAAAACCACATTCGCTTATTACGCATTTCAAAAGTGCGCTCTTGTAATTTAAACTTCCCAGAATGGCTTCAAGCTGTGCAAAATGCTCTTTTCTTTTGTTTGTGTAAATGGTGGAACCAAAATAAAGCGATAAATCAAGGAGATGCCGGACGTTCTACTCAAAAACCACTTTCGCTCATTACGCATTTCGAAATTGCGCTCTTGTGATCTAAACTTCCTAGAATGGCTTCAAGCTGTGCAAAATGCTCTTTTATATTGTTTAAGTGAATGGTAGAGCCGAAAAAAAGCGATAAATCAAGGAGATGCCGGACGTTCTACTCAAAAACCACTTTCGCTCATTACGCATTTTGAAAGTGCGCTCGTGTAATTTAAACTTCCCAGAATGCCTTCAAGCTGTGCAAAATGCTCTTTTCTATTGTTTGTGTGAATAGTAGAGCCGAAAAAAAGCGATAAATCAAGGAGATGCCGGACGTTCTACTCAAAAACCACTTTCGCTCATTACGCATTTTGAAAGTGCGCTCTTGTAATTTAAACTTCCCAGAATGGCTTCAAGCTGTGCAAAATACTCTTTTCTATTGCCGGACGTTCTACTCAAAAACCACATTCGCTTATTACGCATTTCAAAAGTGCGCTCTTGTAATTTAAACTTCCCAGAATGGCTTCAAGCTGTGCAAAATGCTCTTTTCTTTTGTTTGTGTAAATGATGGAACCAAAATAAAGCGATAAATCAAGGAGATGCCGGACGTTCTACTCAAAAACCACTTTCGCTCATTACGCATTTCAAAAGTGCGTTCTTGTAATTTAAACTTCCCAGAATGGCTTCAAGCTGTGCAAAATGCTCTTTTCTATTGCCGGACGTTCTACTCAAAAACCACATTCGCTTATTACGCATTTCAAAAGTGCGCTCTTGTAATTTAAACTTCCCAGAATGGCTTCAAGCTGTGCAAAATGCTCTTTTCTTTTGTTTGTGTAAATGGTGGAACCAAAATAAAGCGATAAATCAAGGAGATGCCGGACGTTCTACTCAAAAACCACTTTCGCTCATTACGCATTTCGAAATTGCGCTCTTGTGATCTAAACTTCCTAGAATGGCTTCAAGCTGTGCAAAATGCTCTTTTATATTGTTTAAGTGAATGGTAGAGCCGAAAAAAAGCGATAAATCAAGGAGATGCCGGACGTTCTACTCAAAAACCACTTTCGCTCATTACGCATTTTGAAAGTGCGCTCGTGTAATTTAAACTTCCCAGAATGCCTTCAAGCTGTGCAAAATGCTCTTTTCTATTGTTTGTGTGAATAGTAGAGCCGAAAAAAAGCGATAAATCAAGGAGATGCCGGACGTTCTACTCAAAAACCACTTTCGCTCATTACGCATTTTGAAAGTGCGCTCTTGTAATTTAAACTTCCCAGAATGGCTTCAAGCTGTGCAAAATGCTCTTTTCTATTGCCGGACGTTCTACTCAAAAACCACATTCGCTTATTACGCATTTCAAAAGTGCGCTCTTGTAATTTAAACTTCCCAGAATGGCTTCAAGCTGTGCAAAATGCTCTTTTCTTTTGTTTGTGTAAATGATGGAACCAAAATAAAGCGATAAATCAAGGAGATGCCGGACGTTCTACTCAAAAACCACTTTCGCTCATTACGCATTTCGAAAGTGCGCTCTTGTGATCTAAACTTCCTAGAATGGCTTCAAGCTGTGCAAAATGCTCTTTTATATTGTTTAAGTGAATGGTAGAGCCGAAATAAAGCAATAATTCGAGGAGATGCCGGACGTTCTACTCAAAAACCACTTTCGCTCATTACGCATTTCGAAAAAAGTGCGCACTTGTAATTTAAACTTCCCAGAATGGCTTCAAGCTGTGCAAAATGCTCTTTTCTTTTGTTTGTGTAAATGGTGGAACCAAAATAAAGCGATAAATCAAGGAGATGCCGGACGTTCTACTCAAAAACCACTTTCGCTCATTACGCATTTTGAAAGTGCGCTCTTGTAATTTAAACTTCCCAGAATGGCTTCAAGCTGTGCAAAATGCTCTTTTCTATTGCCGGACGTTCTACTCAAAAACCACATTCGCTTATTACGCATTTCAAAAGTGCGCTCTTGTAATTTAAACTTCCCAGAATGGCTTCAAGCTGTGCAAAATGCTCTTTTCTTTTGTTTGTGTAAATGATGGAACCAAAATAAAGCGATAAATCAAGGAGATGCCGGACGTTCTACTCAAAAACCACTTTCGCTCATTACGCATTTCGAAAGTGCGCTCTTGTGATCTAAACTTCCTAGAATGGCTTCAAGCTGTGCAAAATGCTCTTTTATATTGTTTAAGTGAATGGTAGAGCCGAAATAAAGCAATAATTCGAGGAGATGCCGGTCGTTCTACTCAAAAACCACTTTCGCTCATTACGCATTTCGAAAGTGCGCTCTTGTAATCTAAACTTCCTAGAATCGCTTCAAGCTGTGCAAAATGCTCTTTTCTATCGTTCGTGTAAATATTAGAGCCAAAATAAAGCGATAAATCAAGGAGATGCCGGACGTTCTACTCAAAAACCACTTTCGCTCATTACGCATTTCGAAAGTGCGCTCTTGTAATTTAAACTTCCCAGAATGGCATCAAGCTGTGCAAAATGCTCTTTTCTATTGTTTGTGTAAATAGTAGAGCCAAAATAAAGCGATAGATCAAGGAGATGCCGGACGTTCTACTCAAAAACCACTTTCGCTCATTACGCATTTCGAAAGTGCGCTCTTGTAATTTAAACTTCCCAGAATGTGGCATCAAGCTGTGCAAAATGCTCTTTTCTATTGTTTGTGTAAATAGTAGAGCCAAAATAAAGCGATAGATCAAGGAGATGCCGGACGTTCTACTCAAAAACCACTTTCGCTCATTACGCATTTCGAAAAAAGTGCGCTCTTGTAATCTTAACTTCCTAGAATGGCTTCAAGCTGTGCAAAATGCTCTTTTCTATTGTTTGTGTGAATAGTAGAGCCGAAATAAAGCGATAAATCAAGGAGATGCCGAACGTTCTACTCAAAAACCACTTTCGCTCATTACGCATTTTGAAAGTGCGCTCTTGTAATTTAAACTTCCCAGAATGGCTTCAAGCTGTGCAAAATGCTCTTTTCTATTGCCGGACGTTCTACTCAAAAACCACATTCGCTTATTACGCATTTCAAAAGTGCGCTCTTGTAATTTAAACTTCCCAGAATGGCTTCAAGCTGTGCAAAATGCTCTTTTCTTTTGTTTGTGTAAATGGTGGAACCAAAATAAAGCGATAAATCAAGGAGATGCCGGACGTTCTACTCAAAAACCACTTTCGCTCATTACGCATTTCGAAATTGCGCTCTTGTGATCTAAACTTCCTAGAATGGCTTCAAGCTGTGCAAAATGCTCTTTTATATTGTTTAAGTGAATGGTAGAGCTGAAATAAAGCGATAACTCGAGGAGAAGCCGGTCGTTCTACTCAAAAACCACTTTCGCTCATTACGCATTTCGAAAGTGCGCTCGTGTAATTTAAACTTCCCAGAATGCCTTCAAGCTGTGCAAAATGCTCTTTTCTATTGTTTGTGTGAATAGTAGAGCCGAAAAAAAGCGATAAATCAAGGAGATGCCGGACGTTCTACTCAAAAACCACTTTCGCTCATTACGCATTTTGAAAGTGCGCTCTTGTAATTTAAACTTCCCAGAATGTGGCATCAAGCTGTGCAAAATGCTCTTTTCTATTGTTTGTGTAAATAGAGTGAAGGTACTTGGCCCATAGTTGTATTTGTTAACCAAGAATAACGGTGACATAGGTTTATTCGAACTATCATGAAAATAACAAAGGGAAAATAATGAAGATGGGGGAACGGGCGATCAAGATCGCTGCCAGGCTCCTCTCTGCCGGTCCCGTCGCACGATCGCGGGGCGTGCTCTATAACCAAAACATTAGTCATATTCCGATTGATTTATGAGCTGGATCGTGGTTGTGATGGCAACGAATGAATGAGTTGTTCAGATGTAACGGTGAAGAGGGAAGGAATCTAGTATTGAATGTTACTGACTCATAAAACCAAGTGATCGGTTTGCAACGATCACTTACACCTCCCACCTTCGCAAAAGTCCGTCCCTGGACGCATTAGGCCTTTTCCGTGGCTTGCAAGTTTGAGGAACTGCGAAATGTGTATATATTCTTCAACAAAAAAATTCGTATCGTACTTTGGGCGACTATACCTTATCGAAATTCGTTAGCAGAAGGGAAACGTGCATATCGTTCTTGTATCGTTGAGAGCCCTACATACGGAAAATGTCCTTCACTAATCATCCTCGCAGTTAGTATGGGGACATGTAGCGATTCAAGTCAAAAATTGTCAGCGTTCTTATATTGCTGGCATTGTCGCCTTTGTGCACAATTCTCTGCTGGATTTTCTCTAGGTCCAATGATGTTCCTGTGTTGCCATTCATATTGATCCCACACGGTTCGCTGTGATTTGCAACTAGAAATTTTCACACTGCTCTACTCTCGTACGTTGATGTGCTTCTTGCTCTTCGGAAAAATTCTCGACGACGTATTGCCGACGGACGTTGGTTGACCGAAATCATATGGGGCGCGGGCGGTGGCCGCGTTAGCTTACAGATTTGAATTAGTATCACGGGAAATTGACTACGAAATTGAGATCACTTTTCGAACAGAGTACTACAAAATTCATACGTTATCTGTTCATGGATTCCACTATGAAAATACCGATATGCTCCGTAAAGGCATGCGTGGTTGTTGAGTCCCTCATGCCTTGAAACAGTTTCTGCAGCTTGTTAGATGAATCAACATTCACAGAGTGGGTGTACCGGAACTGACCATTACGGGTGCCACCAGTAGGTCCACTTCGGTTTTCTCCGCTGCTTGTGACAGGAGTACCGCCGAGTTGTCTGCGAATGCCGCGTTATCGGTGTAGCAAGGTACCAACGGATTTGTTCTTACACAGCGCAAACTGAGTTATTCAGTATACTCCCGCCTTTCAATCTTCGAAGAGAGAGAAAACGGAAGGAATCATTACGGACTGTAGCGCTTCTAGAGTTCCCTCGACTGCGTGCGTCGATTTGCGAATTGCTTCTGTCACGAAATCTGAGTGTCTACTGATTGAGTTACATAACTCTGAAAATTAAGTAGTTGGGCTGAATTCAAATGGATTACGTATGAGCATGTTATGGACAGTACTGACCGCAGGTGCGACCAAGTGATTTTTTTTAGCTCTCTTGTGACTGAGGTTTCTTGAGTATATAAGACGACTAATTTCAAACTTTTCACAAAATTCGGATTTTTCACAGATTTACAAGACTTTCTGTGAAACAAATATACAGGTTACAATTTAAGACGAAAACCCGATTCCAAGCATTTCTTCAAATTTTCTATGAGGACAGCGTGTTTGGTACTCATAGAGAATAGCAATTGAAATTATCAATAAGAGACACTCATATGGAAAATTCGTATTGAAATTTTCCATTATGAATAATTTCAATTGAAATTTTCCATTATGAATAATTTCAATTGAAATATTTCATAACCAGAATAATTATTCACAAATGTAGTTTCACCTTTAACTATGAATAATTTCAATACGGAATATTCATAGTTTATATTAGCCAAGTATGTGAACAAAATATTCCGTGAATGGATTCGAACCTGTGACCTCAGTTTTGTAGTCCGACTCACTAGCCACTGCGCTATTGTGACACATTTCTTTGGAGAGATAGGAAGCTTCATATACCGGTCAATGCGGCATCAATTCCCCGGTATAACTATGCGCAGTTGTCTTCCCTGATTTGTGCTCTCGTGGCGCAGTGGTAGAGTGCTCACTTAATAACCACAAGGCCGCAGGTTCGATTCCGGTGGTTACAAGTTTTGCTGCAATCCACTGATTACCATAGAAAATTTCAATTGGAATTCTCTATTATGGATATTTCCTATTGAAAATATCTATAGTAAAAATTTCAATTGAAAATTTCAATGGTTCGAACAATGAATATTTCATATTGAAATTCTCTATATATTTCCAGATTTGGCCCGATTGCGTGAAATCTGCCAATATTGTTAGAATGGGGTACAATTTCACAGAAAATCGCGCAAAACATGAGAAATCCGATTTTTCTATTTACTTCACAGAAGAAGCTGTAAATCTGTGAAAAAGCCAGATTTTGTGAAAAGTTTGAAATTGGTCGTCTTATATGGTTGATGTGTCAATAGTTGCCGAAAAGAGGTTAATCGTCACCAGCTTGTTTTCAATGACCACGGGAAATACTTCAGTTCTGTCACATGGCATTTCAATCGCTCTGCCGCTTATTATCTGTGTTGAAAGTCAAGAAAACCTCCTACTGTTTAAACCACGATTCTTGGTTTAGAGAAACATTTTTCATCAAACTGGACAATTTTGAACATGTTCGGGCTGAGAATAAAATTTCGCCGGGTACTTACTAAATTGTTCCCCAGGTATGAAGCTATGATAGTTCTATTTAGAATATGTCTCATAGTCAGGGTTGGCTTAGTGGCTAGGTTTGCTACCGTAGTTGCGGCTAAAGTACCAATTGAGTCACACTAAGAATGCAAGGAGTGAGAAAACAACACTGAAATGTAACTATGCATTGATTTTCCGACCGCTAGGAGTTAGCTGGCTAATTGATCGGAAGTAACTATTCCTACGTCGTTTAAAAAAGATCTCTTGTTTCTTAACGTAACCGAGTTAAACCCAAAACCTTGATCGCTCATGATTAATTTGCTTTGACAGTCATCAATACGAGGAGAGCTATTATTCCATGAAAGAGCTAGTTCGTGATTATTGCTCAGCCAGATTGAGCCGGCTCGCATTCCCTTCAGAGACTTAAAAGGAAAAAAACGACAGGATCGGTGACTATCAGGTTTCCAAATGTGGAGAGACATCAAGCGGCACTCTTTAGATGTTACAGTAGAACGAGAGACCTTTGTATTTTGATAGCGCACTCCAAATAGATTGATTGAGAATGAAGTATACTGTGTGACTATCAAGCAAGAAAAGGCGGGCGTGGAACACTCGACTGAATTTGGTCGAAAAATATTCAATGAAAGAAAGATAACTTTTGTATCTTCACTGAGTTAAACCGAAGTACAATTGAAATATTTTGGAATTCGCCAAACCTGTGAGGGAGAATGCGGGTTACAGAGGAGTGAAGAAAGAGCTAGGGAAGGACCTACGCAGCAGCACAAGAGAGTCAAATACAACATCATGTAATTAGGCACCCACCTGATCGTATTGATTCTTGCTGTACTGTTGGTTCCGTATGCTATTTCCGCCAGTTCGTCATTTCTCCGTTGCAAAGCTTCCAACTGTTCCTCCCGTTGTGCCAGAGTCTGCTCGAGGACGGCTTGGGTTGTTGGCGTCACATCGTTTCTCTGGAAAGATTGTATTACCATGTTTTGCGGAACATTGGGTGGCTGTTGATGATTCAGTCCTGGGCTGGCTGGTTGCTGAGCAAACGCTTGTTGGTTTGGTGGCGCTACCGTACCCTGCGTAGACAGAAACGGACAGAATGGGCGAATATGTCCTACAAGACCGCAATTGAAACATTTTACTGTACCCCATCTTTGTCTGGGTTTGCCGTTGTAACCTCCGGATGTAGGGTTACCACTAGGACCAGGTTGGATTTGCGCGGGCAGTGGCCGCGGGGACGATTGTACTTGCTGATTCTGTTGTGCGGGAATCTGCTGAATTACAGAAACGGGAAATGAAGGCGTTATGGTGTTTGCGCGGACCGCTTCCGAAAGGAGAGCTTCAATTTGGAGTGCCCTGCCTACTGCCTCATCTGAACTTTTGGGTAGGCTCGCTTTCACGTGAAACTTAATATCAGACCACAGTCCATCCAAAAACGCTTCGAGAGATTTTTCATTGTGCACCGCTTTAGACAAACCGGCGCATGCTACTTTGGCTAGTTTTCGTAGTCTCCCGACAAAATCGTCTACCGATTCTCCCATATTTTGAGTGCATGCGCGTAATCGTTGCCTGCTCAGTTCTCGGCGTTGTGGATCTACAAAAGCTTGCTTCAACGCCTCTACTAGTTCATCAAATGTGATATTATTGTTAGCTTCAACAAATTCTTCGGCCTTATCACGCGCCTGGTCCTTAGAAAAAGCGAGAAAAAGTTTCAACTTACCTGCTGCATCCAGGGCTGGGCTCGCAGTATTGGCTAGGTCCTTGAATGTGCGGATCCAGGCGTCGAAGTCGCTTCCTGCATGTACGCCAAACTGTTGGAGAGAAGGCCCTTGATTCAATGTAAAGGCACCGAAAGCATTGACTGACGGCGGCCCAGCGATTCTATTAACTCTATTAGCTACGTTACCTAAGGCCGCGTTTATTTGCGTGACCATTCTTTCCTCGACTGTTTTAGTGCGTTGGTTTTGGTGGGCTGTGACCGTAGCTAATGCATGGTGAGTATGAAGAATATCGTTTGCGGTTGCGTCTCTCAATAACTTAAATTCTTTTCCCCTTATGTTAGCTGCATCAGAAAGTCTTGGGAGTACTTCACAAGTTACAATTTCAAGAGTTGAAAGGTCTGGAGCTGAACCGCTCAATCCTCTTAGAGGGGTCATCATACCTCTTGTAGGAGTATTCATGGTTCGACAAGAAACGGGGCTCCGGTAGTGACGGAGAAACTAGTAATGTGCAATGAAGCAACAAGAAACGGCTCCGGTGTTTACGGAGAAAGCAGTGATAAACAGAGGAAAATCAGAAAGTTTTTGAAGCTTTGTCGTCAACGATTCAACGACTGAATGGGGTGAAATGGTTTGCGGCTGGCGCCTTATATACTGTAATCGGGTGAGATGTTTTGAGAGCGCCTATGTTTTGGCGCGCGCGTTGCCTTTTCCCATATCGTTCCATTAATCGCTTGATCATTTTACACAAAACGCGAGGCTGGGAAAAATGATTCGAATTGCTGAGTAATTTATGCGAGTGTACACTGTATATTATGAATAAAGATCATTGAGGCATAAATGAAACATGAGAAACTTATCTCAACCTGGCTAAGTGTAGTTGAATGTTTTGGCAATTGTTTGATACATACATTATATTGACGTACTTTAAAAACTGAATAATTTCTATTCGAGATGCAGAAACTTCATGCGGCCTCAGAAACGAAGTTTAATGGGGAGGTTTGGAGGATATTTTATCAATTTCATAGCAGGGGTATTGTTCGACGAAAAATTGGACCAGTGGACCTCAATACTCGATAAGAATATATTGCTCGATATATTGCTGAATACTCGATAAGAATTTCTAATGGTAACATCTCTCAGAGCCAACCGTATACTATTATTTGAAATGTAAATAGAGGAGAAAGGATGTAGGCAGCTGTAGGATCTAGAGGGTAAAAGAACCATTGAAAAGAGTCAAATATTGTCAACCGATTTATAAAATAGATGTTGAGGTTTCCTCGTAGACTAGAATAGTCAGAAACTGTTGCCTTTTTCGGCAAGCGCCTTTGTTGAGTGTGGCTCGAAAGAAAAACTATCTCGCGTCTCTGTATGTTGCCATCTGGTGACCTAATCGATTTACATAGACAAAATCATATACTGAGGCAACCATAGTAAGGTTGAACACCAAAACAACGAACAAATAACCGAATCCTCTCACATTAAATACTCTCATCAACAGGATAGACCTCATCGTCCCCGAGCATCCAAGTCAGTCGTCACCGACTTGAAAAGCGCTGAATAGTGGCTGCTCATCTCAAACTACAACTTACAAAAGTGCATTACTGCAGGCCAGAGCTCTCTGGTCAAACTCCGAGAATTACGACTAAAGGTACCTGCCATAACTTCGGAGCCCAGAGAGATGCCTTCCGACCGGTCGGCCTAAATGTACCTCAACAGGCGAAACAAAAACCCGGGTAGCCATCCCACTATCAGCCTAACTCAAAACTGTTACTAGAGGAGAGCACGATTCGGGAGAGAGGGGCGAGGGCAGTGGCCTCGATAAAACCATCAACAGCTCGAAAGAAAGGGAAAAAAACCTAGTCAAGAGAAGTAGTGAAAAACAACGTTTAAGAAATGGGAGGAGAAACGAGGAAAAGATGAAACAAAGGAAAGAGGTGGTGGATCGTTAAAGAAAACTAAAAGTTAAAACCGCTGCTACCAGTGAAGGTACTTGGCCCATAGTTGTATTTGTTAACCAAGAATAACGGTGACATAGGTTTATTCGAACTATCATGAAAATAACAAAGGGAAAATAATGAAGATGGGGGAACGGGCGATCAAGATCGCTGCCAGGCTCCTCTCTGCCGGTCCCGTCGCACGATCGCGGGGCGTGCTCTATAACCAAAACATTAGTCATATTCCGATTGATTTATGAGCTGGATCGTGGTTGTGATGGCAACGAATGAATGAGTTGTTCAGATGTAACGGTGAAGAGGGAAGGAATCTAGTATTGAATGTTACTGACTCATAAAACCAAGTGATCGGTTTGCAACGATCACTTACAATAGTAGAGCCAAAATAAAGCGATAGATCAAGGAGATGCCGGACGTTCTACTCAAAAACCACTTTCGCTCATTACGCATTTCGAAAAAAGTGCGCTCTTGTAATCTTAACTTCCTAGAATGGCTTCAAGCTGTGCAAAATGCTCTTTTCTATTGTTTGTGTGAATAGTAGAGCCGAAATAAAGCGATAAATCAAGGAGATGCCGAACGTTCTACTCAAAAACCACTTTCGCTCATTACGCATTTTGAAAGTGCGCTCTTGTAATTTAAACTTCCCAGAATGGCTTCAAGCTGTGCAAAATGCTCTTTTCTATTGCCGGACGTTCTACTCAAAAACCACATTCGCTTATTACGCATTTCAAAAGTGCGCTCTTGTAATTTAAACTTCCCAGAATGGCTTCAAGCTGTGCAAAATGCTCTTTTCTTTTGTTTAAGTGAATGGTAGAGCTGAAATAAAGCGATAACTCGAGGAGAAGCCGGTCGTTCTACTCAAAAACCACTTTCGCTCATTACGCATTTCGAAAGTGCGCTCGTGTAATTTAAACTTCCTAGAATGCCTTCAAGCTGTGCAAAATGCTCTTTTCTATTGTTTGTGTGAATAGTTGAGCCGAAAAAAAGCGATAAATCAAGAAGATGCCGGACGTTCTACTCAAAAACCACTTTCGCTCATTACGCATTTTGAAAGTGCGCTCTTGTAATTTAAACTTCCCAGAATGGCTTCAAGCTGTGCAAAATGCTCTTTTCTTTTGTTTGTGTAAATGGTGGAACCAAAATAAAGCGATAAATCAAGGAGATGCCGGACGTTCTACTCAAAAACCACTTTCGCTCATTACGCATTTCGAAATTGCGCTCTTGTGATCTAAACTTCCTAGAATGGCTTCAAGCTGTGCAAAATGCTCTTTTATATTGTTTAAGTGAATGGTAGAGCTGAAATAAAGCGATAACTCGAGGAGAAGCCGGTCGTTCTACTCAAAAACCACTTTCGCTCATTACGCATTTCGAAAGTGCGCTCGTGTAATTTAAACTTCCCAGAATGCCTTCAAGCTGTGCAAAATGCTCTTTTCTATTGTTTGTGTGAATAGTAGAGCCGAAAAAAAGCGATAAATCAAGGAGATGCCGGACGTTCTACTCAAAAACCACATTCGCTTATTACACATTTCAAATGTGCGCACTTGTAATTTAAACTTCCCAGAATGGCTTCAAGCTGTGCAAAATGCTCTTTTCTTTTGTTTGTGTAAATGGTGGAACCAAAATAAAGCGATAAATCAAGGAGATGCCGGACGTTCTACTCAAAAACCACTTTCGCTCATTACGCATTTCGAAATTGCGCTCTTGTGATCTAAACTTCCTAGAATGGCTTCAAGCTGTGCAAAATGCTCTTTTATATTGTTTAAGTGAATGGTAGAGCCGAAATAAAGCGATAACTCGAGGAGAAGCCGGTCGTTCTACTCAAAAACCACTTTCGCTCATTACGCATTTCGAAAGTGCGCTCTTGTAATTTAAACTTCCCAGAATGCCTTCAAGCTGTGCAAAATGCTCTTTTCTATTGTTTGTGTGAATAGTAGAGCCGAAATAAAGCGATAAATCAAGGAGATGCCGGACGTTCTACTCAAAAACCACTTTCGCTCATTACGCATTTTGAAAGTGCGCTCTTGTAATTTAAACTTCTCAGAATGGCTTCAAGCTGTGCAAAATGCTCTTTTCTATTGCCGGACGTTCTACTCAAAAACCACATTCGCTTATTACGCATTTCAAAAGTGCGCTCTTGTAATTTAAACTTCCCAGAATGGCTTCAAGCTGTGCAAAATGCTCTTTTCTTTTGTTTGTGTAAATGATGGAACCAAAATAAAGCGATAAATCAAGGAGATGCCGGACGTTCTACTCAAAAACCACTTTCGCTCATTACGCATTTCGAAAGTGCGCTCTTGTGATCTAAACTTCCTAGAATGGCTTCAAGCTGTGCAAAATGCTCTTTTATATTGTTTAAGTGAATGGTAGAGCCGAAATAAAGCAATAATTCGAAGAGATGCCGGTCGTTCTACTCAAAAACCACTTTCGCTCATTACGCATTTCGAAAGTGCGCTCTTGTAATCTAAACTTCCTAGAATCGCTTCAAGCTGTGCAAAATGCTCTTTTCTATCGTTCGTGTAAATATTAGAGCCAAAATAAAGCGATAAATCAAGGAGATGCCGGACGTTCTACTCAAAAACCACTTTCGCTCATTACGCATTTCGAAAGTGCGCTCTTGTAATTTAAACTTCCCAGAATGGCATCAAGCTGTGCAAAATGCTCTTTTCTATTGTTTGTGTAAATAGTAGAGCCAAAATAAAGCGATAGATCAAGGAGATGCCGGACGTTCTACTCAAAAACCACTTTCGCTCATTACGCATTTCGAAAGTGCGCTCTTGTAATTTAAACTTCCCAGAATGGCATCAAGCTGTGCAAAATGCTCTTTTCTATTGTTTGTGTAAATAGTAGAGCCAAAATAAAGCGATAGATCAAGGAGATGCCGGACGTTCTACTCAAAAACCACTTTCGCTCATTACGCATTTCGAAAAAAGTGCGCTCTTGTAATCTTAACTTCCTAGAATGGCTTCGAGCTGTGCAAAATGCTCTTTTCTATTGTTTGTGTGAATAGTAGAGCCGAAATAAAGCGATAAATCAAGGAGATGCCGAACGTTCTACTCAAAAACCACTTTCGCTCATTACGCATTTTGAAAGTGCGCTCTTGTAATTTAAACTTCCCAGAATGGCTTCAAGCTGTGCAAAATGCTCTTTTCTATTGCCGGACGTTCTACTCAAAAACCACATTCGCTTATTACGCATTTCAAAAGTGCGCTCTTGTAATTTAAACTTCCCAGAATGGCATCAAGCTGTGCAAAATGCTCTTTTCTATTGTTTGTGTAAATAGTAGAGCCAAAATAAAGCGATAGATCAAGGAGATGCCGGACGTTCTACTCAAAAACCACATTCGCTTATTACGCATTTCAAAAGTGCGCTCTTGTAATTTAAACTTCCCAGAATGGCTTCAAGCTGTGCAAAATGCTCTTTTCTTTTGTTTGTGTAAATGATGGAACCAAAATAAAGCGATAAATCAAGGAGATGCCGGACGTTCTACTCAAAAACCACTTTCGCTCATTACGCATTTCGAAAGTGCGCTCTTGTGATCTAAACTTCCTAGAATGGCTTCAAGCTGTGCAAAATGCTCTTTTATATTGTTTAAGTGAATGGTAGAGCCGAAATAAAGCAATAATTCGAAGAGATGCCGGTCGTTCTACTCAAAAACCACTTTCGCTCATTACGCATTTCGAAAGTGCGCTCTTGTAATCTTAACTTCCTAGAATGGCTTCAAGCTGTGCAAAATGCTCTTTTCTATTGTTTGTGTGAATAGTAGAGCCGAAATAAAGCGATAAATCAAGGAGATGCCGAACGTTCTACTCAAAAACCACTTTCGCTCATTACGCATTTTGAAAGTGCGCTCTTGTAATTTAAACTTCCCAGAATGGCTTCAAGCTGTGCAAAATGCTCTTTTCTATTGCCGGACGTTCTACTCAAAAACCACATTCGCTTATTACGCATTTTAAAAGTGCGCTCTTGTAATTTAAACTTCCCAGAATGGCTTCAAGCTGTGCAAAATGCTCTTTTCTTTTGTTTGTGTAAATGGTGGAACCAAAATAAAGCGATAAATCAAGGAGATGCCGGACGTTCTACTCAAAAACCACTTTCGCTCATTACGCATTTCGAAATTGCGCTCTTG
This sequence comes from Litoditis marina, assembly GCA_964036275.1. NCBI lineage: Eukaryota > Metazoa > Nematoda > Chromadorea > Rhabditida > Rhabditidae > Litoditis > Litoditis marina. Next base: position 28,106,102 of record OZ038433.1, read on the forward strand.
TGATCTAAACTTCCTAGAATGGCTTCAAGCTGTGCAAAATGCTCTTTTATATTGTTTGTGTGAATAGTAGAGCCAAAATAAAGCGATAGATCAAGGAGATGCCGGACGTTCTACTCAAAAACCACTTTCGCTCATTACGCATTTCGAAAGTGCGCTCTTGTAATTTAAACTTCCCAGAATGGCATCAAGCTGTGCAAAATGCTCTTTTCTATTGTTTGTGTAAATAGTAGAGCCAAAATAAAGCGATAGATCAAGGAGATGCCGGACGTTCTACTCAAAAACCACTTTCGCTCATTACGCATTTCGAAAAAAGTGCGCTCTTGTAATCTTAACTTCCTAGAATGGCTTCAAGCTGTGCAAAATGCTCTTTTCTATTGTTTGTGTGAATAGTAGAGCCGAAATAAAGCGATAAATCAAGGAGATGCCGAACGTTCTACTCAAAAACCACTTTCGCTCATTACGCATTTTGAAAGTGCGCTCTTGTAATTTAAACTTCCCAGAATGGCTTCAAGCTGTGCAAAATGCTCTTTTCTATTGCCGGACGTTCTACTCAAAAACCACATTCGCTTATTACGCATTTTAAAAGTGCGCTCTTGTAATTTAAACTTCCCAGAATGGCTTCAAGCTGTGCAAAATGCTCTTTTCTTTTGTTTGTGTAAATGGTGGAACCAAAATAAAGCGATAAATCAAGGAGATGCCGGACGTTCTACTCAAAAACCACTTTCGCTCATTACGCATTTCGAAATTGCGCTCTTGTGATCTAAACTTCCTAGAATGGCTTCAAGCTGTGCAAAATGCTCTTTTATATTGTTTAAGTGAATGGTAGAGCCGAAATAAAGCGATAACTCGAGGAGAAGCCGGTCGTTCTACTCAAAAACCACTTTCGCTCATTACGCATTTCGAAAGTGCGCTCTTGTAATTTAAACTTCCCAGAATGCCTTCAAGCTGTGCAAAATGCTCTTTTCTATTGTTTGTGTGAATAGTAGAGCCGAAATAAAGCGATAAATCAAGGAGATGCCGGACGTTCTACTCAAAAACCACTTTCGCTCATTACGCATTTTGAAAGTGCGCTCTTGTAATTTAAACTTCCCAGAATGGCTTCAAGCTGTGCAAAATGCTCTTTTCTATTGCCGGACGTTCTACTCAAAAACCACATTCGCTTATTACGCATTTTAAAAGTGCGCTCTTGTAATTTAAACTTCCCAGAATGGCTTCAAGCTGTGCAAAATGCTCTTTTCTTTTGTTTGTGTAAATGGTGGAACCAAAATAAAGCGATAAATCAAGGAGATGCCGGACGTTCTACTCAAAAACCACTTTCGCTCATTACGCATTTCGAAATTGCGCTCTTGTGATCTAAACTTCCTAGAATGGCTTCAAGCTGTGCAAAATGCTCTTTTATATTGTTTAAGTGAATGGTAGAGCCGAAATAAAGCGATAACTCGAGGAGAAGCCGGTCGTTCTACTCAAAAACCACTTTCGCTCATTACGCATTTCGAAAGTGCGCTCTTGTAATTTAAACTTCCCAGAATGCCTTCAAGCTGTGCATAATGCTCTTTTCTATTGTTTGTGTGAATAGTAGAGCCGAAATAAAGCGATAAATCAAGGAGATGCCGGACGTTCTACTCAAAAACCACTTTCGCTCATTACGCATTTTGAAAGTGCGCTCTTGTAATTTAAACTTCCCAGAATGGCTTCAAGCTGTGCAAAATGCTCTTTTCTATTGCCGGACGTTCAACTCAAAAACCACATTCGCTTATTACGCATTTCAAAAGTGCGCTCTTGTGATCTAAACCACCTAGAATGGCCTCAAGCTGTGCAAAATGCTCTTTTCTTTTGTTTGTGTAAATGATGGAACCAAAATAAAGCGATAAATCAAGGAGATGCCGGACGTTCTACTCAAAAACCACTTTCGCTCATTACGCATTTCGAAAGTGCGCTCTTGTGATCTAAACTTCCTAGAATGGCTTCAAGCTGTGCAAAATGCTCTTTTATATTGTTTAAGTGAAAGGTAGAGCCGAAATAAAGCAATAATTCGAGGAGATGCCGGTCGTTCCACTCAAAAACCACTTTCGCTCATTACGCATTTCGAAAGTGCGCTCTTGTAATCTAAACTTCCTAGAATCGCTTCAAGCTGTGCAAAATGCTCTTTTCTATCGTTCGTGTAAATATTAGAGCCAAAATAAAGCGATAAATCAAGGAGATGCCGGACGTTCTACTCAAAAACCACTTTCGCTCATTACGCATTTCGAAAAAAGTGCGCTCTTGTAATCTAAACTTCCTAGACCGGCTTCAAGCTGTGCAAAATGCTCTTTTCTATTGTTTGTGTAAATAGTAGAGCCAAAATAAAGCGATAGATCAAGGAGATGCCGGACGTTCTACTCAAAAACCACTTTCGCTCATTACGCATTTCGAAAAAAGTGCGCTCTTGTAATCTTAACTTCCTAGAATGGCTTCAAGCTGTGCAAAATGCTCTTTTCTATTGTTTGTGTGAATAGTAGAGCCGAAATAAAGCGATAAATCAAGGAGATGCCGAACGTTCTACTCAAAAACCACTTTCGCTCATTACGCATTTTAAAAGTGCGCTCTTGTAATTTAAACTTCCCAGAATGGCTTCAAGCTGTGCAAAATGCTCTTTTCTATTGCCGGACGTTCTACTCAAAAACCACATTCGCTTATTACGCATTTCAAAAGTGCGCTCTTGTAATTTAAACTTCCCAGAATGGCTTCAAGCTGTGCAAAATGCTCTTTTCTTTTGTTTGTGTAAATGGTGGAACCAAAATAAAGCGATAAATCAAGGAGATGCCGGACGTTCTACTCAAAAACCACTTTCGCTCATTACGCATTTCGAAATTGCGCTCTTGTGATCTAAACTTCCTAGAATGGCTTCAAGCTGTGCAAAATGCTCTTTTATATTGTTTAAGTGAATGGTAGAGCCGAAATAAAGCGATAACTCGAGGAGAAGCCGGTCGTTCTACTCAAAAACCACTTTCGCTCATTACGCATTTCGAAAGTGCGCTCTTGTAATTTAAACTTCCCAGAATGCCTTCAAGCTGTGCAAAATGCTCTTTTCTATTGTTTGTGTGAATAGTAGAGCCGAAATAAAGCGATAAATCAAGGAGATGCCGGACGTTCTACTCAAAAACCACTTTCGCTCATTACGCATTTTGAAAGTGCGCTCTTGTAATTTAAACTTCCCAGAATGGCTTCAAGCTGTGCAAAATGCTCTTTTCTATTGCCGGACGTTCTACTCAAAAACCACATTCGCTTATTACGCATTTTAAAAGTGCGCTCTTGTAATTTAAACTTCCCAGAATGGCTTCAAGCTGTGCAAAATGCTCTTTTCTTTTGTTTGTGTAAATGGTGGAACCAAAATAAAGCGATAAATCAAGGAGATGCCGGACGTTCTACTCAAAAACCACTTTCGCTCATTACGCATTTCGAAATTGCGCTCTTGTGATCTAAACTTCCTAGAATGGCTTCAAGCTGTGCAAAATGCTCTTTTATATTGTTTAAGTGAATGGTAGAGCCGAAATAAAGCGATAACTCGAGGAGAAGCCGGTCGTTCTACTCAAAAACCACTTTCGCTCATTACGCATTTCGAAAGTGCGCTCTTGTAATTTAAACTTCCCAGAATGCCTTCAAGCTGTGCATAATGCTCTTTTCTATTGTTTGTGTGAATAGTAGAGCCGAAATAAAGCGATAAATCAAGGAGATGCCGGACGTTCTACTCAAAAACCACTTTCGCTCATTACGCATTTTGAAAGTGCGCTCTTGTAATTTAAACTTCCCAGAATGGCTTCAAGCTGTGCAAAATGCTCTTTTCTATTGCCGGACGTTCTACTCAAAAACCACATTCGCTTATTACGCATTTCAAAAGTGCGCTCTTGTGATCTAAACCACCTAGAATGGCCTCAAGCTGTGCAAAATGCTCTTTTCTTTTGTTTGTGTAAATGATGGAACCAAAATAAAGCGATAAATCAAGGAGATGCCGGACGTTCTACTCAAAAACCACTTTCGCTCATTACGCATTTCGAAAGTGCGCTCTTGTGATCTAAACTTCCTAGAATGGCTTCAAGCTGTGCAAAATGCTCTTTTATATTGTTTAAGTGAAAGGTAGAGCCGAAATAAAGCAATAATTCGAGGAGATGCCGGTCGTTCCACTCAAAAACCACTTTCGCTCATTACGCATTTCGAAAGTGCGCTCTTGTAATCTAAACTTCCTAGAATCGCTTCAAGCTGTGCAAAATGCTCTTTTCTATCGTTCGTGTAAATATTAGAGCCAAAATAAAGCGATAAATCAAGGAGATGCCGGACGTTCTACTCAAAAACCACTTTCGCTCATTACGCATTTCGAAAAAAGTGCGCTCTTGTAATCTAAACTTCCTAGACCGGCTTCAAGCTGTGCAAAATGCTCTTTTCTATTGTTTGTGTGAATAGTAGAGCTGTGCGAAATGCTCTTTTCTATTGTTTGTGTGAATAGTAGAGCCAAAACAAAGCGATAAATCAAGGAGATGCCGGACGTTCTACTCAAAAACCACTTTCGCTCATTACGCATTTCGAAAGTGCGCTCTTGTAATCTAAACTTTCTAGAATCGCTTCAAGATGTGCAAAATGCTCTTTTCTATTGTTCGTGTAAATAGTAGAGCCAAAATAAAGCGATAAATCAGGGAGATGCCGGACGTTCTACTCAAAAACCACTTTCGCTCATTACGCATCTCGAAAAAAGTGCGCTCTTGTAATCTAAACTTCCTAGACCGGCTTCAAGCTGTGCAAAATGCTCTTTTCCATTGTTTGTGAAGTAGTAGAGCCAAATTAAAGCGATAAATCAAGGAGATGCCGGAAGTGCTACTCAAAAACCACTTTCGCTCATTACGCATTTCGAAAGTGCGCTCTTGTGATCTAAACCACCTAGAATGGCCTCAAGCTGTGCAAAATGCTCTTTTCTATTGTTTGTGTGGAAAGTAGAGCCAAAATAAAGTGATAAATCAAGGAGATGCCGGACGTTCTACTCAAAAACCACTTTCGCTCATTACGCATTTCGAAAGTGCGCTCTTGTGATCTGAACTTCCTAGAATGGCTTCAAGCTGTGCAAAATGCTCTTTTCTATTGTTTGTGTGAATAGTAGAGCTGTGCGAAATGCTCTTTTCTATTGTTTGTGTGAATAGTAGAGCCAAAACAAAGCGATAAATCAAGGAGATGCCGGACGTTCTACTCAAAAACCACTTTCGCTCATTACGCATTTCGAAAGTGCGCTCTTGTAATCTAAACTTTCTAGAATCGCTTCAAGATGTGCAAAATGCTCTTTTCTATTGTTCGTGTAAATAGTAGAGCCAAAATAAAGCGATAAATCAGGGAGATGCCGGACGTTCTACTCAAAAACCACTTTCGCTCATTACGCATCTCGAAAAAAGTGCGCTCTTGTAATCTAAACTTCCTAGACCGGCTTCAAGCTGTGCAAAATGCTCTTTTCCATTGTTTGTGAAGTAGTAGAGCCAAATTAAAGCGATAAATCAAGGAGATGCCGGAAGTGCTACTCAAAAACCACTTTCGCTCATTACGCATTTCGAAAGTGCGCTCTTGTGATCTAAACCACCTAGAATGGCCTCAAGCTGTGCAAAATGCTCTTTTCTATTGTTTGTGTGGAAAGTAGAGCCAAAATAAAGTGATAAATCAAGGAGATGCCGGACGTTCTACTCAAAAACCATATTCGCTCATTACGCATTTCGAAAGTGCGCTCTTGTGATCTGAACTTCCTAGAATGGCTTCAAGCTGTGCAAAATGCTCTTTTCTATTGTTTGTGTGAATAGTAGAGCTGTGCGAAATGCTCTTTTCTATTGTTTGTGTGAATAGTAGAGCCAAAATAAAGCGATAAATCAAGGAGATGCCGGACGTTCTACTCAAAAACCACTTTCGCTCATTACGCATTTCGAAAGTGCGCTCTTGTAATTTAAACTTCCCAGAATGGCATCAAGCTGTGCAAAATGCTCTTTTCTATTGTTTGTGTAAATAGTAGAGCCAAAATAAAGCGATAGATCAAGGAGATGCCGGACGTTCTACTCAAAAACCACTTTCGCTCATTACGCATTTCGAAAAAAGTGCGCTCTTGTAATCTACACTTCCTAGACCGGCTTCAAGCTGTGCAAAATGCTCTTTTCTATTGTTTGTGTAAGTAGTAGAGCCAAATTAAAGCGATAAATCAAGGAGATGCCGGAAGTTCTACTCAAAAACCACTTTCGCTCATTACGCATTTCGAAAGTGCGCTCTTGTAATCTAAACTTCCTAGAATCGCTTCAAGCTGTGCAAAATGCTCTTTTCTATTGTTCGTGTAAATAGTAGAGCCAAAATAAAGCGATAAATCAGGGAGATGCCGGACGTTCTACTCAAAAACCACTTTCGCTCATTACGCATCTCGAAAAAAGTGCGTTCTTGTAATCTAAACTCCCTAGACCGGCTTCAAGCTGTGCAAAATGCTCTTTTCTATTGTTTGTGAAGTAGTAGAGCCAAATTTAAGCGATAAATCAAGGAGATGCCGGAAGTTCTACTCAAAAACCACTTTCGCTCATTACGCATTTCGAAAGTGCGCTCTTGTGATCTAAACCTCCTAGAATGGCCTCAAGCTGTGCAAAATGCTCTTTTCTATTGTTTGTGTGAATAGTAGAGCTGTGCGAAATGCTCTTTTCTATTGTTTGTGTGAATAGTAGAGCCAAAATAAAGCGATAAATCAAGGAGATGCCGGACGTTCTACTCAAAAACCACTTTCGCTCATTACGCATTTCGAAAGTGCGCTCTTGTAATCTAAACTTCCTAGACCGGCTTCAAGCTGTGCAAAATGCTCTTTTCTATTGTTTGTGTAAGTAGTAGAGCCAAATTAAAGCGATAAATCAAGGAGATACCGGAAGTTCTACTCAAAAACCACTTTCGCTCATTACGCATTTCGAAAGTGCGCTCTTGTAATCTAAACTTCCTAGAATCGCTGCAAGCTGTGCAAAATGCTCTTTTCTATTGTTCGTGTAAATAGTAGAGCCAAAATAAAGCGATAAATCAGGGAGATGCCGGACGTTCTACTCAAAAACCACTTTCGCTCATTACGCATCTCGAAAAAAGTGCGCTCTTGTAATCTAAACTTCCTAGACCGGCTTCAAGCTGTGCAAAATGCTCTTTTCTATTGTTTGTGAAGTAGTAGAGCCAAATTAAAGCAATAAATCAAGGAGATGCCGGAAGTTCTACTCAAAAACCACTTTCGCTCATTACGCATTTCGAAAGTGCGCTCTTGTGATCTAAACATCCTAGAATGGCCGCAAGCTGTGCAAAATGCTCTTTTCTATTGTTTGTGTGAATAGTAGAGCTGTGCGAAATGCTCTTTTTTATTGTTTGTGTGAATAGTAGAGCCAAAATAAAGCGATAAATCAAGGAGATGCCGGACGTTCTACTCAAAAACCACTTTCGCTCATTACGCATTTCGAAAGTGCGCTCTTGTAATCTAAACTTCCTAGAATCGCTTCAAGATGTGCAAAATGCTCTTTTCTATTGTTCGTGTAAATATTAGAGCCAAAATAAAGCGATAAATCAAGGAGATGCCGGACGTTCTACTCAAAAACCACTTTCGCTCATTACGCATTTCGAAAGTGCGCTCTTGTAATTTGAACTTCCCAGAATGGCATCAAGCTGTGCAAAATGCTCTTTTCTATTGTTTGTGTAAATAGTAGAGCCAAAATAAAGCGATAGATCAAGGAGATGCCGGACGTTCTACTCAAAAACCACTTTCGCTCATTACGCATTTCGAAAAAAGTGCGCTCTTGTAATCTAAACTTCCTAGAATCGCTTCAAGCTGTGCAAAATTCTCTTTTCTATTGTTCGTGTAAATAGTAGAGCCAAAATAAAGCGATAGATCAAGGAGATGCCGGACGTTCTACTCAAAAACCACTTTCGCTCATTACGCATTTCGAAAAAAGTGCGCTCTTGTAATCTAAACTTCCTAGACCGGCTTCAAGCTGTGCAAAATGCTCTTTTCTATTGTTTGTGTAAGTAGTAGAGCCAAATTAAAGCGATAAATCAAGGAGATGCCGGAAGTTCTACTCAAAAACCACTTTCGCTCATTACGCATTTCGAAAGTGCGCTCTTGTAATCTAAACTTCCTAGAATCGCTTCAAGCTGTGCAAAATGCTCTTTTCTATTGTTCGTGTAAATAGTAGAGCCAAAATAAAGCGATAAATCAGGGAGATGCCGGACGTTCTACTCAAAAACCACTTTCGCTCATTACGCATCTCGAAAAAAGTGCGCTCTTGTAATCTAAACTTCCTAGACCGGCTTCAAGCTGTGCAAAATGCTCTTTTCTATTGTTTGTGAAGTAGTAGAGCCAAATTAAAGCGATAAATCAGGGAGATGCCGGACGTTCTACTCAAAAACCACTTTCGCTCATTACGCATTTCGAAAGTGCGCTCTTGTAATCTAAACTTTCTAGATTCGCTTCAAGATGTGCAAAATGCTCTTTTCTATTGTTCGTGTAAAAAGTAGAGCCAAAATAAAGCGATAAATCAGGGAGATGCCGGACGTCCTACTCAAAAACCACTTTCGCTCATTTCGCATTTCGAAAGTGCGCTCTTGTAATCTAAACTTTCTAGATTCGCTTCAAGATGTGCAAAATGCTCTTTTCTATTGTTCGTGTAAATAGTAGAGCCAAAATAAAGCGATAAATCAGGGAGATGCCGGACGTCCTACTCAAAAACCACTCTCGCTCATTACGCATTTCGAAAGTGCGCTCTTGTGATCTGAACTTCCTAGAATGGCTTCAAGTGTTCGGATATTGGATTGTGTTTATTTATTACCGTCGTTGCAATAATGTAGTACGTAATGTCGTCACAGTCAACGCCTGGTGCAATATCACGGCTGAGGCAATTTAGACAGGCGGTCTGTAGTTTAAGTTACTTCTTGTCTCTTGGTGTTTGTTTTCTAGTCTCGGGTGGGGTTTTTCCGTGTCTCCTTTGTAGTATTTTTGTATTCTTTTTCTATATAAATCCAAACACACATTCTTCTGTTCTGTTCAAAGTGGTTTTCTACCACGTTATTACCTGTGTTCTTGCCTTTTGATTCATTACACGAACTTCCGTTCGTAACTTGGGGGCCGAACCGCTCATTAGGCAAAAATATCTGGTTCATCTTCTCTGGTGCGGGTAAAACTGATCAGAGAAGATCTTCGTCACTGGTGCGGGTAAAACCGATCAGATCTTCGTCACTGGTGCGGGTAAAACCGATCAGATCTTCGTCACTGGTGCGGGTAAAACCGATCAGAGAAAATCTTAACACCGTTTGTTGTGAAATACTAGGTAGAGAGTCTACCGTAAGTATTGTCGCCGATCCCCGCGTAATAGCGCCCAGTTGAATTTCTGGTAAAGCCTTTTCCTTAGGGGAAGTGCTGCCCAAATTTTCAATTTGGTGATATTGCGTGCGGTTCGGAGACAACATTCACAACTTTTTTGAAGAGGTTCGGAGACAGTATATTGTAATGCATTCTCAAGGGTATCACACAATGGCAGTGAATGGATCCCAAGCGACACAACACTCACAAGGGGAATTGAATCCGACGGATGGATTATCAGAACCTATCAGTGCTGGAGTATCGAGTTTGTTCACACGTAACACTGGTACAAATAAAAGGAACGGCACAACAGGAGTGATGTTACAAGCGAAAGATCTTGCCGTGTTTGAGCAATCTATTGCCAGAATAATGACAACAATGGAAAATGTTATATCACAATTGACTCAAGAAGAGGTCAGGGATACAATCATGAAGCCTATTCAGGATCAAGTGGGTGAAACCATGCAAGTTCTACGCAGTAGTCTGAAAAGGTACAGAGGAAAAGGATTGGTGGAGAAGGGACTTGCAGAAGGGCTGAGATACTTGAATATACAATCAGGGCAAGATCTCAGAACAGTATTGGAACGAGCAAAGGCTGATAAAACAAGAGTGAGGGAACTGTGTGAGATTTGGGAGTGTGAACGAGAAGAAGTAGTGGAAGGAGCGCAGGAGAAACAGAAAATACTAGATTCTCTGACCCATGCTTTTGAGTGCGAGGAAGAAGAAATTGTGAGAGAGTGTGAAAAGTTGGAAAAGGAAGTCGAGGATTTCAGAAACATGGACCAAAGAGATGATTCTCAAAGAATTTCACCGGATGAGGACATTCTGCTACATGAGAATGGAGACTTGTTGACAGAGATTGATGAGGAAGAGAAGTACTGGATAGAAACGCGAGCGGAACTCAATCCAGCTGGGGAACAGGGCAGCCTACACCAACAAGGGTTACGTGAGAGGCAGTCACAACGGAGAACACGATCACAAGTAGCCTCCGAACATGGTACGATTGAAGGTTTACTGGATCATGACATGGCTCAAAGACGTACTAGTGGTTGGGATACTCGAACAGCAAGAGTACACAGACAGACAAACAACATGAATCATGAACCAGATGGGATCACACAGGCACTGGTTCAACTATTGAAATCGCAAGCGGTACCAAAACTGGAACCGTTCAGTGGAGAAAAAGGAGAGAAATGGAAGGAGTTTGTGGAGGGTTTTATGCTTCGATATCCGAGAAGTTATTGGAATGACACACAACTCAAACCGCTCCTGAAAGATCTTTTGAGTGGTAATGCAAAGGCACATTACGCAACGTTGTCAGAACAAGACCGAGGTGGATCGTTTGATGGCTTAGTGGAAGCAATGAGAGTTAGATTGCAAGGTACTGAGAAGGTGGCAAGACTGAAAGCTGTGGAAAGGCTAAGGACACTAGAAATGCATCAAGGTCAAACTGTAGCCCAATTCTGTCTCGAATTGGAGAAACTGTCATCACGCGCGGAACCAGGTCGCTCATCAGAGTCTCTTTCTTTCATGAGAGCGGAAATGCTCTACAAACAATTGGCAGATTGGGATGGTTCTTTCCATCTAGCTCAGTTGATGGAAACTGCAGAGACGGATATCGTGTACGACACAATGAAGGACATGGCGTTGACACTCGAGCGGACAAAGATGTCGATGAGGTCAGGAGGTGGCAAGAATGAGGCGGCATCAGTACAGAAAACGGGATGGGTGGACCCAGCTGGGAAACCGGTGTGTTTTCACTGTGGGAAACCAGGACATGTGAAGAAAGATTGTAGGAAGCTACAACGGACTAGTGATGCCGGAGGTTGGAGGCAAGAACAACAACCACTACCTCAGCAGCAATATATGATGGAAAAACCATATCAAGGATACGGCGTTGGCACTCCTGCTCAACAGCAACCAGGTTTCATGGCCAACGGGCAGGCACAACAGACAACACCAAGATCGTTTGCAATGAGGATCGTCGACGAATATCGCAATAACCATCATGTCTCGAGAGGTTCAGGATGCATTATAAAGGCGTCCTCTCCGGTTTGAAATATTGCCGACAACAGATCAGTTTCATCGTTATCGCTATCATGGTTTCGTGTAATGATATTTCCGTGGTGCCTCCGGGCATATAGTCTTCGTGTATGCTATTCTTGGTGCCTTCGGGCATAGTTACCGTGTGTTGTATTTCCTTGATGCCTTCAGGCATAGTTACCGTGTACTCTATTTCCGTGATGCATTCGAGCATAGTTTCCGTGTAATGTTTCCTTGGCGCCGTAGGGCACATTCATATCACGTCATTTTCTTGGTTCATTGAGGCCATAAGGCATTCCTATCGTTGTTGTTTTCATCCTGTATACCTTTTTCTCTGCCTGGGGACCAGGCAACCGGACCCCCGGGGATGTTCGGATATTGGATTGTGTTTATTTATTACCGTCGTTGCAATAATGTAGTACGTAATGTCGTCACAGTCAACGCCTGGTGCAATATCACGGCTGAGGCAATTTAGACAGGCGGTATGTAGTTTAAGTTACTTCTTGTCTCTTGGTGTTTGTTTTCTAGTCTCGGGTGGGGTTTTTCCGTGTCTCCTTCGTAGTATTTTTGTATTCTTTTTCTATATAAATCCAAACACACATTCTTCTGTTCTGTTCACAGTGGTTTTCTACCACGTTATTACCTGTGTTCTTGCCTTTTGATTCATTACACGAACTTCCGTTCGTAACTCAAGCTGTGCAAAATGCTCTTTTCTATTGTTTGTGTGTATAGTAGAGCTGTGCGAAATGCTCTTTTCTGTTGTTTGTGTGAATAGTAGAGCCAAAATAAAGCGATAAATCAAGGAGATGCCGGACGTTCTACTCAAAAACCACTTTCGCTCATTACGCATTTCGAAAGTGCGCTCTTGTAATTTAAACTTCCCAGAATGGCTTCAAGCTGTGCAAAATGCTCTTTTCTTTTGTTTGTGTACATAGTAGAGCCAAAATAAAGCGATAAATCAAGGAGATGCCGGACGTTCTACTCAAAAACCACTTTCGCTCATTACGCATTTCGAAAGTGCGCTCTTGTAATCTAAACTTCCTAGAATGGCTTCAAGCTGTGCAAAATGCTCTTTTCTATTGTTTGTGTAAATAGTAGAGCCAAAATAAAGCAATAAATCAGGGAGATGCCGGACGTTTTACTCAAAAACCACTATACTAAATTTTGACGTTTCACAGGGACAGTGGATGGACCAACCGAACAGAAAACCGATGATTGAGAAATGGTGTAAGTGAATGGTCTTCACCCATCGCACGTCAAACGCCGCAGAAGCCTACCACCGGTTGGTTATTGTTTGTAACTCACAGCTCTCACGTTTGTAGATACTTGACGTGATAACAAGCAATTTCATTTTAATCTATTCTCTCATTTCTCCCTGAACAGTAACTTTGTCTGAATTTTGTTTTCGTTAAAGAAAACAGTGCAAACTCATTTACGTCAAAGCTATGTTCTCAGACAAATGTTCGCCTGTGTTTGAGATATATCGCAGAAATATGTGAATAAGTTAGTATTATGTCAACTTGAACTCAATAAAAATCAGTTCGACAATGTTTTTTTTCAGAAAACTGCAACACACACTCGGACAAGATCACACTGAACTCGCCCTTCTACTACAGCAAATCCACAAAGAAGACCTGCAAGCTGAACAGACTATCAGATCGTCTCTCAAGGTAAATTACATCCAGTTTTATCGCAGCTTATCTCCAAAGTAATGCAGAAGTATGTAGTTGTAATAAGAGTGACTGCAACTAAACTAGTTATAAAAATATAAGTTTCTGAGCTGTAGTTTGATGTCTTACATAATCAAACGACATAACAGTACAACATGGTAACATGATCAGTTTCGGTCTGCTTTATATGTTAAACATTCGCTTTTGAATTTCGAACAAGTTGAGTTTAGTTGAAAGTCGTTACGAAAATCTAACACCCTCTAGTATTTTGTGTCAATTGAATTAAGTTTTTCCTTTTTACAAGAGTAAATTACAGGGTTCTGCACCCAAGCTTGCCCGTAAGGATGTGAATCGGAGAAACACGGTGAGAAACAAGATGCAGTCGTTCAATGCTATGCTGTCTGCTCGTGTTCCAACAAAGACCGAGATCGATATCTATTTACTTGATATGTCTCGACACGTTTCGCACAAGTCGCACAAGAGAAAGTAAATTCTCAGTTTCATACCTGTGATGTACATAGATTTTGTTAATGATAGGTGGGTGGTTTTGTTAACGTTCTGTTATCCATGTAAATAATAAATATTGTTAGCTCAGTGTTTGTAAATCTATTAGCAAACTGGGGAGATCACTAGTATTGAAAAACATCAAAATATGAAGTTTAAAAGGTGAAATTAATGAGAAGATATTCACACTCAGTTTCTACAAGTTATCAGTCCGAGTTGGGAGACCCGCGTTCCGTCCGCTAAATCGCGCGAGCCATCGTAAAATCAATTATAGCTCACCGGGTGCTAATTAAAAGTTCAAGCCAATGGTTGCGGACGGGTCTATCGCTGTTCGGACGATAATTGCTTGGTTGTCTCTCTCTGCGCAATCGTCCGAATCGCCTAACCCTTCGTCCGAATCGCCTAACCTCGCGCAAGCAGTCGTCCGAATCGCCCAACCCTCCGTCCGAATCGCCCAACTCTCCGTCCGAATAGCCTATCCCTCAGTCCAAGTTAAGTAACTACATATGGTAGAGTCACCAAATCATACTTGAAATCGAAAACAATAGAAGGTTTAATTTGAATGAAGTTCATGGGCTATGAGTAAAGTACAAAGTTTATAGTACAAGGTAACACAACAACACTACTGCAAACTCAATAACGAATAACAATAAAAACAATAGTAACAAACAATTTATTTACTTATATACACATTACTACTTCTTGTGCGGCTTGTGGAATGCTGCGACATGTTGAGGAGGTACTGCCATCTCATCGGCTGTTGGAGAAGCTGATGCGAACTTGACAGCAAAAGCTTCCATCTTGTTCTTGACTGCAGCTCGCCTCGCCAAGCCGAAATTGTTTCCTTTGGAGCGGTTCTCTAAAAACAAATATCACAAGTAAGATACACGAATCGAGACACACAGCGAAATATCCACCTAGCTGCCACAAGCAAAGTACTATGGCGCAAAGGTGGAAAGATGATGGGAAGAGAATTTGAAGCAGGATAAGCCTGATTGAGATTTGAATTAGAAGGACCCCCCAGAGAGTTAGAGAAACAACTAGAAGGATCATCTAAGAATAGCTAAACTATATCTGTATTTGTAGCTCCCCCGTTCTGAAAAGTACGGATATGGAAACCGGCGTGAGAGAGGAAGGATTCATGATTGGAATGATTAGTTTATCTCAATATTGCGTTTTGTCACCTAACTCTCACTAACTACTCGTTACGATACGGTTACAACATAAATGGAATGCAATGGTTTTGTGTCGCCAGAATAACAGGTTATTAGTCCCGAACTACAACTACAATTAGCTAATGCAAATGTATGGGGCAAACAAGACAATTTGAACGAAATATATCAAGAAAACAACGAAAACATGTACTAAACAATATAAAAACGTTGATACTGCTGCCGACGAGAGAAAAAAAGCTGCGCGAAAGTGATGGCCGATGAATAGATTAAAAAAAGTTTCACGTATCTGCTACGTGGTTCGTACTTAAATTTTCCATAAATTTTACATCATGCCCTCGCCTCGTCCGAAAATGGTACCATCTCGAACCCATTTTTCCACCATTTTGAGTGAAATCAAAACACTCAACTCCAAAATCGACAGTCTGACCCAATCTCTGCCCACCATTATTCAATCTCAACTACACCATTTCAACGATCGCCGATGTCTCACTATTTATGGTCTACCAGAGGATTCCACAACAAAAAAAAGGTGAATGCAATTTTCAATTTGGTGTCCAACTCTCCATCTAATGTCTCAATTCTCCACCGTTTGGGAAAACCACGTCAAGACGGTTTATCTCGTCCACTCAAAATTTCTATCAAAGATGGTATTCCGTTTCCTCGTCTAATTGATCTATCTACTGCTATGAAATGTGATCCTTCTATGTCAACCTTTCATGTTCGGAAGTTCGAGACCCCGGAACAGCGCAAGGCCGGATTCCTCGCCAGACAATCGAAACGAGATGCCGACCGAGCTGAGGTCACCGACCAAACTACAACTCTGCAAAAACCTGCCGACGCCAACCTACAAACTGATATGGAGGTAGTTGAGCAACCTAGAAATGTTCTCCCTCCCCCAGTTAACGAATGTTCTCCCATTCCAACTCTCTGTGAACCTGAACCCATTGAAATCAAAACTCCTGAGCCAGTTCCTAAACGTGTGTTTCCGCCAGCATCTTCTGTTTCCACGGTTATTACTATTCCTCCTGTTCCTACAATAGCCTCTCTTGATTGGCCCTCTCTCCAGAAAGTTCAAAAGGCCGTTCCTCAGTTGCATTTGATGTGTAGAGATGAAACACGTTTCCGTTATAGTGCTTTCTATCGTTACTATACACGTTTTACACGTAAACGCGCGCTATGCTAGTCAACTATCATGTTGAACTCGTATAGACAGAAAGTCTACTACAATATGCGCGCAAAAAATTGTCTTCGAGATTGGTAGGTGTTATATTGCGATTTTTCTCCTCTATTCTTCTTGTTCTCCATCGAAACCGTCAAACCAGATTTCACCGTTTTCGAGACAGAATATAAAAACCACAATTTCGTGGTCAAAAAGTAATTTGCGCAGCGCATCACAGTTTGCGGAGAAGTAGATAAGCTCGCATTCGTCCCTAAGATTTTATTATCTACGGGATCTTGTCGTTACTTCAGTTGTACAATTCGTTGGCTGTCAGTATTGCGCTTTGCTACTTGAACGATGAGTTAAGTTGGAATGTACCAAGTTTGATATATCAACTGTACAGTCGTCGCCAACGGAAGAGCGAAAGGCTACTGTATAAATCATTTCCCGATGTGTACGCAACGCACACATGTCTTCGATTCAAAGCTTGCCGATTATGTGCACTATTAGCGCAGTGGTTACGGCCCAGATACGAGTATTTTGCTCGTACTTTCGATTTCGGCGAGAGACAGAAAGTTATAAATTTGGCACCAAGTATATATCAAATGTAAAGCTCTGACAAACAAAGAGATAAATTAAAAACGAACGGGAGAGGTGGATATATGTTTGAAGAGACGCAGGTTGAGGTTCTTATGGTCAGGATAAACCTGATTTGACTATCTGAATGCATGTCTACTGGTGGTGTCGTCTGGTATGTCCGCCCACGTATCGGTCGTTTCATCACACGCCAAATCATATTTCGCATCATAACACAGTCGTCAGCATCCACTAGTATAAAAGGCTAGTTTGGTGTGTGTGTGTGTGGGTTTGTAACAATTGATGTACTTTTAGTCGAAAAGCGGGTGAGGAGAGTGAGGCAAGCTGCGTGACAATTTTAGTCGAAAAACCACTGGGGAAGAGTGAGGCAAATGGCGTGGAAAAAACGTGAGCTAGCTGGATTTCCTTTCTATTTTCGAGTGACTACAAATCGGCTGCAGCTGCAAATTGAAATGGGGAATAGATTTACTCATTCTGAGTTAAACAAGAGACCGTCACGTGAAATACACGCAGCCTTAACAGAGCGCCTGTCGCGCTCTATGTTAAGGAGAAGTTTTGCGCTATTTGTTAAGGAAAAGTCCCGCGCTCTACGTTAAGTAGAAGTTCCGCGCTCTATGTTAGATAGAAGTCTAGCGCTCTATGTTAGAAAGAGGACTCGCGCTCTATGTTAGGGAGAGTGCTCGCGCTCTAAGTTAGATAGAGGACTCGCGCTCTGTTAGGGAGAGTGCTCGCGCTCTTTGTTGGAGAGAGGAGTCGCGCTCTATGTTAGGAAGAAGTTCCGCGCTCTATGTTAGGGAGAAGTTCCGCGCTCTATGTTAGGGAGAAGTTCCGCACTCTATGCTGAGACATCCCGCGCTCTATGTTAAGTAGAAGTTCCGCGCTCAAGAGAGAGAGAGAGGTAGAGATAGAGAGAGAGATAGAAAGAGAGAATCCTAACGAGAACTGTCGCGCTCTATATTAAGGAGAAGTTTTGCGCTATTTGTTAAGGAAAAGTCCCGCGCTCTATGTAAAAAAAAGTTCAGCGCTTTATGTTAGTGAGAAGTCTCGCGCTCTATGTTAGGGAAAAGTTTAGCGCTCTATGCTGCGACATCCCGCGCTCTATGTTAAGTAGAAGTTCCGCGCTCTATGTTAGATAGAAGTCTCGCGCTCTATGTTAGAAAGAGGACTCGCGCTCTATGTTAGGGAGAGTGCTCGCGCTCTAAGTTAGATAGAGGACTCGCGCTCTGTTAGGGAGAGTGCTCGCGCTTTTTGTTGGAGAGAGGAGTCGCGCTCTATGTTAGGAAGAAGTTCCGCGCTCTATGTTAGGGAGAAGTTCCGCGCTCTACGCTGAGACATCCCGCGCTCTATGTTAAGTAGAAGTTCCGCGCTCTATGTTAGGGAGAGATCTTGCGCTATAAGTTAGAAAGAGGACTCGCGCTCTATGTTAGGGAGAGTGCTCGCGCTCTAAGTTAGATAGAGGACTCGCGCTCTGTTAGGGAGAGTGCTCGCGCTCTTTGTTGGAGAGAGAAGTCGCGCTCTATGTTAGAGAGAAGACTCGCACTCTATGTTGAAGAGAGGTTTTGCTATTGAGGACATTTTTCGTGCTCTATGTTGAGGAGAGCTTCGGCGGTCCATGTTCAGAAAAAATAGGGCCAGGAAGCTCTCGCCAGCCCGGAATAAAAACAAGGGAGGCGGAGGCGGCTTTAGCCGCCGGCGACCTACCTTGTCCTCTATTATAAAGCGCTTACTTGGTGTGTGTGTGTGTGTGTCAGTCTGTCTGATTTTGGGGTGAGGCAAGCACTTTTGGTCGAAAATGGAGCGAAAGTTGTACTTTGTAGTTGGTTTGGAAAATGGCGCGTGGGCGGTACGTGTTTTCTCGATTTCATTTCCATTCTCCATTGATGCATCGGCGGTAGTGTTTTGGATTTTTGGCAATATTATTGTTGAATAGTTGTATTTATTGCTATATGGAGGCTGAAATAAAGAAAAAAAGGTGATAGTTCATTCTCTATTCATTTTCTCATTAATGCTTATAACTTTTTTCGACGATTAATTTGTAAGTTCTCTCTCTTTCTCTTTTCTGGCTGTGTATTTTATTTAGAAAACATATACAGAAGAGAGTAAGAGAGAAAGAAAGAGAGGAAGAGAGAGAGAGAGAGAGAAAAGAAGGTTCTACTGTCTGTGTAAGCCCTACTGTTCCCCTTTTCACAGTCTATGTGAGTCCCAAAGTTCACATTTCCATCGTCTATGTAAACCCCACTGTTCCCATTTTCACTAGCGTAAGACAGAGGAGAGAGGAAGTAGAGAGAAAGAGAGGAAGAGATAGAGAGAAAAGGAGGTTCTACTGTCTATGTAAGCCCTACTGTTTCTATTTCCATTGTCTATGTGAGCCCCACACCCACTGCACCTTTTGTAGCTGTACATGTGAACCAAAGGTGAGAACCAGAACCATTTCATTTTTGCTGTGTATGTGAATCCCCACTGTTCCCATTTTTACAATAGCAAGTGCATCTCAACCTGAGTAGACGAGTTTCACGCCGTCACGGTTAACAGGAATGGCCTAACAGGGTAAGCTAATGGGTATTAAAGCGCGGCGGGAAGAGATGAGAGCCATTCGAACGATCTGTTCGCCCCGAGGATGCCCGCCCTGGACTGGAGCTGCTGCCGCTCCCGCGCCTTATGTCGAAGAGAACTCCCGCGCTCTATGTTAGGAAGAGGTCTCGCGCTCTATGTTAGGGAGAGGTCTCCCGCTCTATGTTAGAGAGAGGTCTCGCCGTCTATGATGAAGAGAACTTCCGCGCTCTGCGTTAAGGAAAAATTTCCTCTATTATAAAGCGCTTACTTGGTGTGTGTGTGTGTGTGTCAGTCTGTCTGATTTTGGGGTGAGGCAAGCACTTTTGGTCGAAAATGGAGCGAAAGTTGTACTTTGTAGTTGGTTTGGAAAATGGCGCGTGGGCGGTACGTGTTTTCTCGATTTCATTTCCATTCTCCATTGATGCATCGGCGGTAGTGTTTTGGATTTTTGGCAATATTATTGTTGAATAGTTGTATTTATTGCTATATGGAGGCTGAAATAAAGAAAAAAAGGTGATAGTTCATTCTCTATTCATTTTCTCATTAATGCTTATAACTTTTTTCGACGATTAATTTGTAAGTTCTCTCTCTTTCTCTTTTCTGGCTGTGTATTTTATTTAGAAAACATATACAGAAGAGAGTAAGAGAGAAAGAAAGAGAGGAAGAGAGAGAGAGAGAGAGAGAAAAGAAGGTTCTACTGTCTGTGTAAGCCCTACTGTTCCCCTTTTCACAGTCTATGTGAGTCCCAAAGTTCACATTTCCATCGTCTATGTAAACCCCACTGTTCCCATTTTCACTAGCGTAAGACAGAGGAGAGAGGAAGTAGAGAGAAAGAGAGGAAGAGATAGAGAGAAAAGGAGGTTCTACTGTCTATGTAAGCCCTACTGTTTCTATTTCCATTGTCTATGTGAGCCCCACACCCACTGCACCTTTTGTAGCTGTACATGTGAACCAATGGTGAGAACCAGAACCATTTCATTTTTGCTGTGTATGTGAATCCCCACTGTTCCCATTTTTACAATAGCAAGTGCATCTCAACCTGAGTAGACGAGTTTCACGCCGTCACGGTTAACAGGAATGGCCTAACAGGGTAAGCTAATGGGTATTAAAGCGCGGCGGGAAGAGATGAGAGCCATTCGAACGATCTGTTCGCCCCGAGGATGCCCGCCCTGGACTGGAGCTGCTGCCGCTCCCGCGCCTTATGTCGAAGAGAACTCCCGCGCTCTATGTTAGGAAGAGGTCTCGCGCTCTATGTTAGGGAGAGGTCTCCCGCTCTATGTTAGAGAGAGGTCTCGCCGTCTATGATGAAGAGAACTTCCGCGCTCTGCGTTAAGGAAAACTTCCGCGCTCTATGTTAAGGAGAACTCCCGCGCTCTACGTTAGGGAAAAACCTGTCTAGGGTTGAAGAGAACTTTCGCGCCCTATGTTAGGGGAATCTCCCGCGCTCTATGTTAGGGAGAGGGCTCGCGCTCTATGTTAGCGAGAACTCTCGCGGCCTATGTTAGGGAAAGCTCCCGCGCTCTATGTTAGGGAGAGGTGTCGCGCTCTATGTTAGGGAGAGGTCTCGCCGTCTATGTTAAAGAGAACTTCCGCGCTCTACGTTAGGGAAAACTTTCGCGCTCTATGTTAGAGAGAGGTCTCAAGTTCTCTGTTAGGGAAATGTCGCACGCTCTATGTTAGAAAGAGGTCTCGCGCCCTATGTTAGGGAGAAGTCTCGCGCCCTATGTTGAGAAGTCTCGCGCTCTATGTTAGAGAGAGATCTCGCGCTCTATGTTAAAGAGAGATGTCCCGCTCTATGTTGGAGAGAGATGTCCTGCTTTATGTAAAAGAAATCATTGCGTCTCATGTTGATAACAACGTGATTGACATGGTTGAGACAAACGTGAGTTCAGCAAATTGAACGAAAATTTAACAAAAACTCCTATAAGAGCTCGCCAGCCTGGAATAAAAACAAGGGAGGCGGAGGCGGCTTTAGCCGCCGGCGACCTACCTTGTCCATATATATATTTCGCTACTTTGGTCTGTTTGTAACAATTCACACAGTTTGCACTTTTGGTCGAAAAAGAGTGAGGAAACTGAGGCAAGCTGGGTGAGGCAAATGGCGTGGGCGGCGTGTGATTTCATTTTCAATTGATGGTGGGATGGGTAGTGGTGGATCTCCTTTTCATGGATGGAAAATGAAAACGAGTTTACATGAGCTGTTTACACGCGGCAATTCTGGAGAAAGCCATTTTGTTTTACCGGCAACTTGGGAGGCGGCTGGGATGCATCAGAAAAGGTATTTGTCGTTTATTTTTGGCTCAATATCTCTCTTTCTCATTAGTTCCCATTCTTCTATCCAACTATCCTGTTTTTTACTCTCTTTCTCATGTGTAGTAGAAAACTGTGAAACTGTATGTCATGCCTCCTTTGTTCTGCATTTTCGCTGTCTTTGTCAATTTCCACGGTTTCCATTTTCGCTGTGTGTGTGATCCTCACTGTCCCCATTTTCGCTGTGTATGTGAGCCCCACTGTCCCCATTTTCGCTGTCTATGTGAACGCCACTGTCCCCATTTCCGCTGTCTATGTGAACCCCACTGTTCTCACTTCCGCTGTCTATGTGAGCTCCACTGTCCTCATTCCCACTGTCTGTGTGAGCCCCACTGTCCTCATTTCCGCTGTCTGTGTGAGCCCCACTGTCCCCATTTCCGCTGTCTATGTTAGCCTAACTGTCCCCATTTTCGCTGTCTATGTTAGCCTAACTGTTTCCATTTCCGCTGTCTATGTGAGCCCCACTGTCTCTATTTCCGCTGTCTGTGAGCCCCAATGTCCCCATTTCCGTTGTCAATGTGAGCCCCACTGTCCCCATTTCCGTTGTCTATGTTAGCCTAACTGTCCCCATTTTTGCTGTCTATGTTAGCCTAACTGTTTCCATTTCCGCTGTCTATGTGAGCCCCAATGTCCCCATTTACGCTGTCAATGTGAGCCCCACTGTCCTCAATTTGGCTGTCTATGTAAGCCTAACTGTTCCCATTTCCGCTGTCTATGTGAGCCCCATTATCCCCATTTTCGCTGTCTATGTGAGCCCTACTCATCCTATTTTTGCTATGTATGAGAGAGAGAGAGAGAGAGAGACTGAGAGAGAGACGGAAAAAGGGACACAGAAAGACAGAGAAGGGGGGGGGGGGGGAGGCGGTTAATGGAGAGCGTGAGAGAAGAAAAAGAGACTAGAAAAGAGTCTCGCCTGTCTCGAAAGAGATGTCTCGAAAGAAAGCTTTCGCCCGCCTGGAGTGAAAACAAGGGAGGGGCCCGGGCGTTAGCCCGGGCTACCTTCCTTGTCCATATATATATTTCGCTACTTTGGTCTGTTTGTAACAATTCACACACTTTGCACTTTTGGTCGAAAAGAGAGTGAGGCAAATGATGGATCTGGGCAGAGATGGGAGACGTGGGAGATCACCGTTTTTTCGCGAATAGAAACTGGAAACGGGTTAACGTAAGCTGTTGAAACGCGGCAATTTCGAGAAAAGCCATTTTGTTTCACTGGCGACTCGGGAGGCGGCTGGGACGCATCAGAAAAGGTATTTGTCGTTAAATTTGGTTCAATATCTATCATTAGTTTCCATTCTTCTCTCCAACTATCCTGCTTTTTTCACTATCTTTCTCATATGTAGTAGAAAACTGTGAAACTGTATGTCGCCCGCCTGTGTTCTGCATATTCGCTGTGTTTGTCAATTTCGACGTTTTCTATTTTTGCTGTGTATGTGATCCCCACTCTCCCCATTTTCACTGTCTATGTGAGCCCCACTGTTTTCATTTTGGCGCTCTATGTGAGCCCCACTGTCCCTATTTTTGCTGTCCGTGTGAGCCCCACTGTCCCCATTTTGGCTCTCTATGTGAGCCCCACTCTCCTCATTTTTGCTGTCTATGTCAGCCCCACTGTCCTCATTTACGCTGTCTATGTAAGCGCCACTTTTCCCATTTTTGCTGTCCATGTGAGCTCCACTCTCCCCATTTTGGCTCTCTATGTGAGCACCACTTTCCCCCATTTTCGTTGTCTATGTGAGCCCCACTCTCCCCATTTTCGCTGTCTATGTCAGCCCCACTTCCCCATTTTGGCTGTTCATGTTAGCTCCACGTCCCCATTTTGGCTGTTTGTGTGAGCTCCACTCTCCCCATTTTTGCTGTCCATGTGAGCCTCACTGTCTCCATGTTTGCTGTCCATGTGTCCCACTGTCTTTATTTTCGCTCTCTATGTTAGCCCCAGTATTTCCATTATTGCTGTATGAGAGAGAGAGAGAGAGAGAGAGAGAGAGAGAGAGAGAAAGAGAGAGAGAGAGAGAGAGAGAGAGAGAGAGAGAGAAGCAAAGAGAACAAGCAAGAAAGCGATAAAGAAGAGAAAGAGAAAAAGAAAAAAACCTCTTGAGCATCATTTTTTCCCTGTACTCCCGCTGTCTATGTGATTCCCACTGTTCATTTGTCACTTTGTATAATTTTTGAAGCAATTGATTTTTAAAACTTTTTTGAAATAATTCAGCCGGTGAACAGTACCAAATAGGAGAGACAGAAGACATTAAGAGCGATAGAAAGAGAGAAAGAGAAAGATAGAGAGTGAGAGAGAGTGTGAAGAAGAAGAAAATAAACTCTCGAACTTCCTTTGCAGTCTATGCTTCCAATGTGTATGTGATCCGAACTGTGTTAGGGAGAGAGAGGGCGAGAAAGAAAGAGAGAAAAAAGAGACCTGGACGCAACCACCAATCTAAACTCATCAAGGGAGGGGCCCGGGTGTTAGCCCGGGCTACCTTCCTTGTCCTTTATATAATTGGCTTACTTGGTCTGTCTGTCTGTCTGTCTGTTTGTTGAGGCAAATTCCATCATTTTTGCACTTTTAGCCGGAAAATGGGCCAAAAACTGAAGCCGGCGATTTTTCCAGCTAAGACGTGAGAGAACGTGAGCAAATTCATTTTCCAAATCGGTTGCTGCTGGGCAGTTGAGCAATAGCAAGTGCATCTTAACTGGGTAGACGAGTTTCACGCCGTAGAGAGAGGTCTCAAGTTCTCTGTTAGGGGAATATCACACGCTCTATGTTAGAAAGAGGTCTCGCGCCATATGTTAGGGAGAAGTCTCGCGCTCTATGTTAGAGAGAGAGAAAGAGAGATCTCGCGCCCTACATTGAAAAGTCTCGCGCTCTATGTTAGAGAAAGATCTCGCGCCCTATGTTGAAAGGTCTCGCGCTCTATGTTAGAGAGAGATCTCGCGCTCTATGTTGGAGAGAGATGTCCTGCTTTATGTAGTAGAAATCATTGCGTCTCACGTTGATAAAAACGTGATTGACATGGTTGAGACAAACGTGAGTTCAACAAAGGGAGCGAAAATTAAACAAAAACTCCTATAAGAGCTCGCTAGCCTGGAATAAAAACAAGGGAGGCGGAGGCGGCTTTAGCCGCCGGCGACCTACCTTGTCTCTATATATAATTCCCTTGCTTGGTCTGTTTGTAGGTGTGAGGCAAATGCCTGCACTTTTGGTCGAAAAAGAGTGAGGCAAATGATGGAACTGGGAAAAGATGGGAGACGTGGGAGAGACGTGCTTTTCGTTTTTCATTTCCAATTGATGGTAGGATGGGTAGTGGTGGTGTACCTTTTTTTGCGGATAATAAATGGGAACGAGTTTACGTGAGCTGTTCTCAAACGCGGAAATTTTGGAAAAACCCATTTTGTTCTACTGGCGACTCGGGAGGCGGCTGGGATGCATCAGAAAAGGTATTTTCCGTTTGTTTTTGGGCAAATATCTATCTTTCTCATTAGTTTCCATTCTTCTTTCCAACTATCCTGCTTTTCTACTCTCTTTCTCATATGTAGTAGAAAAAAGTTTTGAGGGAGAACTCCCGCGCTCTATGTGAGTTGAAACTGTTGCGCCCTTTGTGAAGAAGAATGAAGAGAGGATGAGAGATAGATGAAAAGAGAGATAGATAGAGAATAGAAGAGACAATAAGATAATATACCGCGCCTCCTTTGTTTTGCATTTTCGCCGTGTTTGTCAATTTCCACGGTTTCAATTTTCGCTGTGTATGTGAGCCTCACTGTCCCCATTTCCGCTGTCTATGTGAGCTCCACTATCTCCATTTCCGCTGTCTATGTCAACCCCACTGTCCCCATTCCCGCTGTCTATGTGAGTATCACTATCTCCATTTCCGCTGTCTATGTAAACCCCACTGTCCCCATTCCCGCTGTCTATGTGAGCCCCACTATCTCCATTTTCGCTGTCTATGTAAACCCCCACTGTTCCCATTTCCGCTGTCTATGTAAGCCCCACTGTCCCCATTTCCGCTGTTTATGTAAACCCCACTGTCCCCATTTCCGCTGTTTATGTAAACCCCACTGTCTCCATTTCCGCTGTCTATGTAAACCGCAATGTCCCCATTTCCGCTGTCTATGTAAACCCCACTGTCTCCAATTCCGCTGTCTATGTGAGCCCTATTGTCCCATTTTTGCTGTTCATGTGAGCCATACTGTCCCATTTTTGCTGTTCATGTGAGCCCTACTGTCCCATTTTTGCTGTCTATGTAAGCCCCACTGTCCCCATTTCCGCTGTCTATGTAAACCCCACTGTCCCCATTCCCGCTGTCTATGTAAACCCCACTGTCCCCATTCCCGCTGTCTATGTAAGCCCCACTGTCCCCATTCCCGCTGTCTATGTAAGCCCCACTGTCCCATTTTTGCTGTCTATGTAAACCCCACTGTCTTCATTTCCGCTGTCTATGTAAACCCCACTGTCCCCATTTCTGCTGTCTGTGTAAACCCCACTGTCTCCATTTCCGCTGTCTATGTGAGTCCCACTGTCCCCATTCACGCTGTCTATGGGAGCCCCACTGTCCCATTTTGACTCTCTATGTGAGTTCCACTGTCCCTATTCACGCTGTCTATGTGAGCCCCACTGTCCCCATTTCCGCTGTCTATGTGACCCCACTGTCCTCATTTTAGCTGTCTATGTGACCCCACTGTCCGCATTTTTGCTGTCTAGGTGAGCCCCACTTTCCCCATTTTTGCTGTCTATGTGAGCCCCACTGTTTCCATAATTGCTGTCCATGTGAGCCCCACTTTCCCCATTTTCCGGTCCAGTGAATCTGTGAACAGTAAAAAGGAGAAGAGAGAAAAGACGTAGAACAAGAGAAGAGAAAATAAAGTTATAAACTCTCGCGCTTCATTTTTTCAATGTACACTCGCTGTGTTTGTTATCCTCACTGTTAGAAAGCGTGCAATCAGAAGAAAGAAAAGAAAGAAAAAGACACCTCGACGCACCCACCGGCCTAGACTCATCAAGGGAGGGGCCCGGGCGTTAGCCCGGGGTACCTTTATTGTCTACTAATATAAAACCGTTGCTTGGTGTGTGTGTATGAGGCAAATTGTCCTTTTGGTCGAGAAGTCGGAAAATGATGCACTTTGTAGTTGGTTTTTGAAGAAAAAAAAACGTGAACAGTACGTGCTTTTCTGTTTTCATTTCAGATTTTCTGAAACCGGCTGCTGCCGGAAACTGAAATTGGTGATGAGAAAACCCGCGCTCTATGTTAAGAATAACTACCGCGCTCTATGTTAGGGAGAACTACCGCGCTCTATGTTAGGGAGAACTACTGCGCTCTATGTTAAGGAGAACTACCGCGCTCTATGTAGGAAGAACTACTGCGCTCTATGTTAAGGAGAACTACCGCGCTCTATGTCGGAAGAACTACCGCGCTCTATGTTAGGGAGAACTCCCGCGCTTTATGTTAAGGAGAACTCCCGCGCTCTATGTTATGAAGAACTACCGCGCTCTATGTTAGGGAGAACTACCGCGCTCTATGTTAAGGAGTACTCCCGCGCTCTATGTTAAGGAGAACTATCGTGCTCTATGTTAGGGAGAACTACCGCGCTCTATGTTAAGGAGAGCTACCTACTGCGCTCTATGTTAAGAAGAACTCCCGCGCTCTATGTAGGAAGAACTACCGCGCTCTATGTTAGGGAGAACTACCGCGCTCTAAGTTAGGGAGAACTCCCGGGCTCTATGTTAAGGAGAACTCCCGCGCTCTATGTTAGGAAGAACTACCGCGCTCTAAGTTAGGGAGAACTCCCGGGCTCTATGTTAAGGAGAACTCCCGCGCTCTATGTTAAGGAGAACTCCCGCGCTCTATGTTAAGGAGAACTCCCGCGCTCTATGTTAAGGAGAACTCCCGCGCTCTATGTTGAGGAGAACTTCCGCGCTCTATGTTAAGGAGGACTCCCGCGCTCTATGTTGAGGAGAGCTACCGCGCTCTATGTTAAGGAGAACTAACGCGCTCTATGTTAAGGAGAACTAACGCGCTCTATGTTGAGGAGAACTACCTACCGCACTCTATGTTAATGAGAACAACCGCGCTCTACGTGAAAGAGAACTACCGTGCTCGATTACAGTTTGGAGACGCAAATAAGGAAAACAACTTTTCGACGCAATCACCGACTAGACTCATCAAGGGAGGGACCCGGGCGTAGCCCGGGGTACCTTCCTTGTCCTTTGTATATTTCGCTTGCTTGGTCTGTCTGTCTGTCTGTTGAGGCAAATTCCATCATTTTTGCATCTCGCGCCCTATGTTGAAAAGTCTCGCGCTCTATGTTGGAGAGAGATCTCGCGCTCTATGTTAGAGAGAGGTATCGCGCCCTATGTTAGGGAGAAGTCTCGCGCCCTACGCTAGAGTGAACTCCCGCGCCCTATGTTAGAGAGAGGTCTCAAGTTCTCTGTTAGGGAAATGTCACACGCTCTATGTTAGAAAGAAATCTCGCGCCCTATGTTAGGGAGAAGTCTCGCGCCCCACGTTGAAAAGTCTCGCGCTCTATGTTAGAAAGAGATCTCGCGCTCTATGTTGAAGAGAGATGTCCTGCTTTATGTACTAGAAATCATCGCGTCTCATGTTGATAAAAACGTGATTGACATGGTCGAGACAAACGTGAGTTCAGCAAATGGAGCGAAAATTAAACAAAACTCCTATAAGAGCTCGCCAGCCTGGAATAAAAACAAGGGAGGCGGAGGCGGCTTTAGCCGCCGGCGACCTACCTTGTCCATTTCTATAATTCGCCTATTTGGTTTGTTTGTTTGTTTGTTTGTGTGAAGCCTTTTTGCTGCACTTTTAGTCGAAAAATGGGGAAAAACTGAAGCAAATGCACTTTTTGCTGAAAACTGAGAAAAGCCGTGAGCGAACGTGAGCTAGATGCATTTGATTTTCATTTTCATTGGGATGGAAAGTGGATCATTGTGAACGTAAAACGCCTATATTACCTATATTTTTCAGGATGTCTGTTCAGACAACCAAAACTCAGCTGGACTCACTATGACGGAACATTGTTATGAATATAATAAAATTTCTTCAGTTTCGTTTGTTCTCTTTCGATTATTGGTTATAAAATTTACAAGATTTCCTTAAAGTTTACTCATAAAATAAGTATGCAATTTATAGATTTATAGATTACAGAGATTATATAATTACTAACTATGACGGAACATTGTTATGAATATAATAAAATTTCTTCATTTTCGTTTGTTCTCTTTCGATTATTGGTTATAAAATTTACAAGATTTCCTTAAAGTTTACTCATAAAATAAGTATGCAATTTATAGATTTATAGATTACAGAGATTATATAATTTATAGATTGTCACAGATTTTTTAGTGAGAAAAGAAGAGAAACTGCGTATACATTCATACACAACATTATTGTTCAACGTGACTGCGTGAGCAAAAAGAATCCGATTTCCGGTTCCGTTTCCGGTTTACCGTGATTATGGAGAAATGACAGGATAAACTTGGTAACGTTACGATTTTTGAACCGGATTAAACGGGAATTAACATATCGCTCATGTCTACAGTCACCGCCGATTTACCACAGCCAGACCCACCAGACCACCAGCCAGATCCTCCTGCCCCATCTACATCGAGGTAGTTTCATTCACACCACATTTCAATTTTGACTATGAACAGCGGAATAAATTGAAAGCAATCACAGCACAACATACTCACAATTTACCACTACAGTGTTCAACGTTACACTATGACATTTGTAAAGTGTTACATGACGACCAGACTTCTCGAATTTATTGTTCCAGGGCTCTCATCAACACTCCAAGGTCTACACGAACGCCCAACAACCCCAATGATACAAATAACACAGAAAGCCCTCAACAACGCAAATCAAGATTGCTGAGGGAAAGACGAGAACGGTAATGATTTGTCACAATTAAGTACTCCTGGCTCCTAATTCCATATGCTACTCACTAAATTTCAGAGAGCGATCAGCAATTAGGCAGTCAAGTTCTCACCAGCGCAATGCACAATCTGATTCTACGGGTACGATGTGAGTTTCAATCATTCCTATCAAATATGTTACAGACAAAACTTCAAATGTTGTTTATATGCAATTAGTGTATGTTGTGTTGAAAGTTAATTTATATTCATCAGGCAAACTGGCACAGGGCCAGAAACCCAGAAAGAAGACTGTAGAAACACAGACACCGAAACCCCAGAAGAAAAACGAACACGGGCACAACGAGATAGGAGAGAAAGGTCGAGTTTTTGGTTTTAGCTTCACTGTTTAATTACTCTAGAGCATTGACATTGGAAGTAATTTTAATTTATATTATATTTAATTGTTTTAGGTATAGAATTTCATTTAAGTTCAAGTACCGATTGAAAATCGGTTGAATAACACGCATATAAGTCAGAATATTAGGTTTAGGTAACTATGATTAGGTAAGGTTTATGACCTGCAATTGTATCATTGGCAATCACATCACTCACCACAAAAAACACATCACAATCACATTTATACTAGGACGGTTATGTGGTCCAATCTAATCTGCAGCAGTTTAAAGGACAGTTGACACGCGCTTGGTCCACATAATCGTCCTTTTTTAAGTGAGAATCATTTTAAATTGAACGGGATTTCATATTCAAATCATTACAGAGAGACAGAACAAAAACGGATTGAAAGATTGGAAGCAAACGCGCGTCAAACAGCTGCCGCACGCCAAAGGTACGGTACTTGAGCTTTGTCGAAAAAGTTTCAACCAAGGTAATTTCAAAACGTACATTTCAATCCACCGCAGGAATTTTGGATTCTAAATCCCTTAGTGAGCCACAAAAAAACGAAACCCAACACTATCGACTACTCGCCTTTAAGCTTCAAAATTTTCAGAGAAACGGAAACAGAACGAGTTCAGAGACTGGCAGCAACCGCAAATCGAACAGCAGCCGGGCGCCAAATGTAAGTTTCACAATCCTACATGAATAAACATGTCAAACTGCGACAGCTGCGGCGCATGAAATGTAAGTTGTTTTAATGAAGATAAGAAAACATTACATAGTGAATATTGAAGAACAAAAAATGTGGAACTTTAAATATTTAGGCTATAAATCTAAACATAAACTTTTCATTGACTACCCGCCTTACAGTTTTATATATTCATTTCGCAGAGAAACGAAAGCAGAAAGAGTTCAGAGACTGGCAGCAACCGCAAATCGAACAGCAGCCGCGCGCCAGTCGTGAGTTTTACAAAAATCGTTAATGAATAAATGCGTTTCAGAAGTAACACACGCTTTTCTACGAGATTAACTTTAAACCAGAACAAGACACGAAACTGTGAACGCGAACGATCTATCCAAAGCTTTCGGATGGTCAAAAACAGTTCGCACGTTTGTCAAAAAAATTCAACCAACAACATCAAATTGAGCCGATTTTTGTTAATTTCTGCAGACATAGAAACGATATTTCTTCTTGCTAGCCACCACCAATCATAACAAAGACTTTGACTACCCGCCTCGAAGTTTTGTCTTTATTTCTCAGGGAAACAGAAGCAGAAAGAGTTCAGCGACTGGCAGCAACCGCAAATCGAACAGCAGCCGCGCGCCAGTCGTGAGTTTTACAAAAATCGTTAATGAATAAATGCGTTTCAGAAGTAACACACGCTTTTCTACGAGATTAACTTTAAACCAGAACAAGACACGAAACTGTGAACGTGAACGATCTATCCAAAGCTTTCGGATGGTCAAAAACAGTTCGCACGTTTGTCAAAAAAATTCAACCAACAACATCAAATTGAGCCGATTTTTGTTAATTTCTGCAGACATAGAAACGATATTTCTTCTTGCTAGCCACCACCAATCATAACAAAGACTTTGACTACCCGCCTTGAAGTTTTGTATTTATTTCTCAGGGAAACAGAAGCAGAAAGAGTTCAGAGACTGGCAGCAACCGCAAATCGAACAGCAGCCGCGCGCCAGTTGTGAGTTTTACAAAAATTGTTCATGAACTAAACGCAATATAAATCCAACATTGATGAAAAACCATCCTTACGGTAGAAATTTCTTTACACATTCTATAAATAAATGGTCGGTGAGAAACTACTTTTCCTAATGGAATTTTATAAAAAAAATTGCAGACAAACACCAGATCAAGTCATTGACCGGAGGAGGCAGGAACGGTTGCGTCACCGCAAACGTAACGCAACACTACAAGCCGAACCTTTAGCGTTTTCGTCCAACTTTGTCGAGCAACATTATATTGGCAATATGGATGTTTCATGTGTTTCATGCGGAGCTAAATACTTTCCAGGTATTTTTTCATAGCTTGAAGTAGAAAACAAAACCATAGTCGACTTCAAACAGATCAATACATAGAAAAATTGACCAAAAAAATAGAATCCAAAAATAGAATGGAAATGGAAAAAAATAATGGTAAAAGTGAATTTTATTAATATGTTTCCAAATCTAATTCGATAAAACCCAATCAGTTGTAGATGAGATCGGAACAAACTAATCAGAGAAACAGGTTGACCAACTGTTTCAACGGCAACTAAACACACAATTTACACATACAAACGAGTTGAGTTGAATTATGAATTGATAATATTGATTGCAATCAAATTCAAATCAGATTCAATAAAACCAAACAAGTTTTAGATCAGATTGGAGTTTACTAGGCCAATCAAAGCGACAGTCTGTGTGACGTTTAAACGATAACTAATCACGTGAAATATTAGACACAGCAGAAAACCACAACTCACAACACTACCTTACAGGAGAATCCAGTCAGCGGCAGGGAAGATCAAACATATGCTGCAATTTTGGCAGTATTCATCTAGACCATTTCAACAATTTTCCTGACCGAGTGAAAAATCTCTTCACTGGATCAAGTCCTTCGTGTTCGAACTTCCGGGCCAATATTAGGAACTACGACAGCTCACTTGCGATGGCCTCCATGTTTGGTACTCAAAGGGCTGTGACCTTTTGAGTTCAAGAAGACGCCCCACTGAGTTGAGGACTTGGGTTTCCACCTGAGGGGAGTTATTTCAGGTTTGGCTCGAGGGAACTTATCTCGAAGCCTGAGGGGACTTATCTCAGGTCTTTGTAGCTCAAGGGGATTTATCTCGAGGCCTGAGGGAACTTATCCCAGATCTTTCAATAGAACAGCTTGTTCAATACAAGTTTATTCCCATAGACTATGTTACAATCTAGAGGCCGCCTATTGCGAACCTAGCACATACACACATAAGATATATAGGGGCGGGAAGGTATGCGATGCAGATGGCATGACGCATACCAGAGAGAGAAATGTTAGGAGAGCTCAGAGATACAGAGTGACTTGATCAATACCTTATAGTATATATAGGTTGAGAACACCTATTGTATTCACAACATCATGGGAGCTCAGGTCTCACCACCTCCCGGTAGTGGCCCTTACTGCTACAAGGTACATGGCCAAGTATATCATTATGTTGGAGCTCTGGAGCCTGAGAATGGTGCCGCTCCACAGTATGGTCAAATCTACATCATGGATACGCAACAGGCCGCGGACGAGCGAATGGGCAAATCTTTCAACTCAAAATGTGAACCGGCACTGATGAAACATTTGAGTGACGTCATAGCCGAAATTAACATTTATGCCAGGTCGTTCAAAATGATGCATCAAGTTGCCCTGGAAGAAGAACTACGAGCTGCTGCCAACAATCTTCCTCGACCTACTCTGAGAATGATTTTCCATCTGGATGAATCGGTTGACAAGAGACGATACAATATACCAAATTCGAACGAGGTATGCTGCAATTACTCTTTTTTAATCTCAAAAGGGCAGTATGTATTCACACCTTCGCGTTCGGTATAACTCTGTGTACTGTTTGCTGTGGTTATACTGATGTAACCGCGAGAGATAAATGAGACAAATGGTAAAAAAATGCCCCTTTTGATATATTCGAACTACCAATCTTAGACTCTATAACAATCCGGACTCTATAGACTATGGCAAGTTTAAAATCTTTATTAATTTCTCGCGTAGTCTGGCGTGATGACAGCGATGACATCGATAGAGGGGTTGCGTGCGGATTATGCTCAAAACACTACATGGAAACACATTGAACACTTTGTTAGCTCTTTAATTTTTCGTGACACTAAGATTATAGCGGAACGTTTTAATTAATGCTGTACTCAAACTTAAACGTTTAAGGTGGCTGCGGTGTTTGTCGGAGAAGATGACGATGTACCCGCTACTAGGAGTATAGCTGTCCATCTGACCGGTGGCGGATTGCGAAAGATCAGAGATATAGACATAGTTTGCGATCCTCTCTCCTACCCTCTGTTCTTCCCGACTGGCGACAGTGGATGGCACCCGGAAATGAGAAAAGCTGATAACGATCCCAGCCGGAAACGCACCCGAATTACTCAACGAGAGTATTACTCATATCTGCTCTTCATTCGCGACATGTTCAACCCGATTATTTACGGTGGTAAACTGTTTCAACAGTTTGTGGTAGACAGTTGGATGAAAATAGAACAGAACAGATTAAACTACGCTAGAACACACCAGGCCGAGTTACGTTCTGATTTATACCAATCGCTACAAGACCACATGAACACGGGTGACAACACGGTGCCTGGAGCAAGAATTATTCTCCCATCTTCGTTCTCAGGAACTCCGCGAAACATGCAACAGGGTTATCAAGATGGCATGACGATCGTAACAAAATATGGAAAACCAGATTACTTTCTCACGTTTACATGTAACCCAAAGTGGAGAGAGATCTTGGAGAATTTGCTTCTCAATCAAACTGCCTCAGATCGCCCCGATTTAGTGGCACGGGTTTTCAATTTGAAGTTGAAGGAGCTACTCGATGATCTTTTGAAGAAAAACGTTCTCGGAAAAGTGGTTGCGTACATATTGGTGATCGAGTGGCAGAAACGAGGTTGACCTCATTGTCATATGTTGCTAACGATGGCCGCTGCGGACAAGCCGAAAACAGCAGAACAAAGTGAGTCAGACAAGATTATTAGTAAATAATTCAAATTTAATGGTTTTTAGCTGTAGCCGTTTTTTGTCATGATTTCAGGTCGAACTCTTTCACTCATTTCTTGATTAGTTTGACAAACTCATCTGAACTTCAATAATTACTGTCGTAATTAGCATTTCAGAAACAACAACTCATCATTCAGTAGACGAACTTATTTAGATGACAATAGTCGTTTTCTTTGTATATGTTGTTTTATAAGAACAGAAGATAATTTTCAGTTGACAAGGTCATCCGAGCTCACTTTCCGGACCCTGCTACGGAACCTGAACTCTACGAAATCGTCACTGGGTCTATGGTTCATAGAAATTGTGGGGTGAACAACCCCCATGCTCCCTGCATGGCGAATGGAGTTTGCTCCAAGAAGTTCCCGTTCCCTTTCGAAGAACAAACCCGCATCGAGTCTGACTCATTTCCGATCTACCGCAGACCAGATGATGGCAGAACTGTCACTCACGGAAACATTGTGAGTTTAATCAAATACTATGGAGAAACTCTAACAAATAAAATATAACAAAGTTACTCTAAGAATAGTATTTGGAAATTTCAGGTATAGTGTGTGTGATTTGTTATTTTGATTTGATGTGTGATGCTGTGTTATTTTAACTAAACCTATGTTTACGAACAAGATAGAAATGATGCAATAATTATTTGGCAACCAAATAAAATAACAGGAAAACATATAGTTCATCTCACTTCAATTAAATTGGGAGCTTCTACGATGATATAAATGTTTCATTGTTGAAATAAAGTGTTTTCAGACGTATCACAATGGCTTTGTTGTTCCGCACAACGCTTATCTGTGCTTGTGCTTCAATGCCCATATCAACCTCTAAGTTTGTAGTTTGCTGCATGCGGTCAAATACCTTTATAAGTATGTGTATAAAGGTATTGACCGAGCATCACTCAGACTGAGACAGGAAGAGCAAAGTGCGAACAACAGGCCAGTCGATGAGATCAAGGCTCACTTGGATACAAGATTTATTTGCGCTCCGGAAGCTCTGCACAGAATTTTCGAATTCGACACACAGAAAAAATCGGACACAGTACATCGCTTACAGGTAAACTTGATTCGGTTCAGAACCGTTGAATATAATGTCTTACTGTACTAATTTCCGTCAGTAAAAAAAGCACAACAAGGTAAATTGACAGGTCCACCTTCCGGGTCAGCAGAGCGTCGTTTTCGAGCAAGGAAATCTAGCAAATGCACTGGAGCGCGCAGAATCGAAGTTAACAACTCTTACTGCATGGTCGGTTATTTTCGTATACTGTAGAATTTTGGGAGTGTGACAAATTACATACTATCTGTTTTCACGAAATTTCCTAAACAATGATTACTACAGACAAAAATGTATATTTACTATCTCAACCAGAAACACGTGAATTACCACACATATATGTGTATTACAGGTTCAAATTGAACAGAGAGTACGATCCTACGTCAGCTCTCGATCCCACCAAAGACCCACGACAATATCTGTACATAAATATTCCTGAACATTTCACGTTCGACAAGGTTGGTTTATCAATACAACTGAAGGGAAGTTACCTATAATGTCCACCTCAGAAAAGCTAAGTAGACAAAGGCGGTGTATTTTGTAGTTTGATCCCGTTATGAGTGAAATAACTTTTGATGTGTTCAAAAACTGAACCACCTCTAAACCGGTACCTTTCCACGTTCGATCATACTCAAGTGAAATTGGCATCCAGTTTATTTTGGTATCACTAGACTCTTCATTTTAGACGAAATGTTTCTGGAAACCACGTCTACGAGGACAACGTGAAATTGTACGAATGTATATCGCGAGTCCCAGAGACAAGGAACGTTATTGTTTACGTTTGCTCCTACTTCAACGTAAGGGAATGACGTCATTTGAAGATTTGCGAACTTACGGTGGTATTCTGTATCCAACCTTTTCTGCTGTTGCAAAAGAAATGGGGCTTCTAAGAGATGAGCTGCACTTCGACCGCACAATGACCGAAGCGGTAGTATTTGGGATGCCGTCAGAGTTGAGGTCGTTGTTCGGTGCTCTCCTGGCCTTTTCCGATGTTACTGATGCACCCGCTCTATGGGAGAAGTTTCGAGATGACATGTCAGAAGATTACTCTAACAGAGGTGGGACTTTCAAAATTGCAACAAAGACAAAATAAGGAGTTGTATATTGAAGTACTGAGAGTACGCATCATAACTTTGTTTCCTTGCTAAACTGATAACAACAAAGTTTCCCACCACGTTAAGAACACAGTGTTTGTGTAAAATTCCGGAAGTTTGTCAAATACCAAAAACAACCCACTACAATTCACCTGAAACCTATTTTTCAGGTCATGGAAGAGATGAATCACACATCCATGCTTATTTTGATCTGCTGGACAGTACCTCATGTATGGGTATTGATCTGAGAAAACTCATTCCCCCTCCGGCTGATCAACGTCCTTTGGTTCCCGGACAACATGTCACAGAAAAACAAAAAGAAGCAGCTGACGGCATCCTACTACCTTCCCAAGGACTTCATGCTTCGTGTTTTTTCGTGGACGGTCCCGGAGGAAGCGGAAAGACGTATTTGTACAACTGTCTCTATCACATGTTTATCGGGAGTGGGAAGAAGGTTGCGTGTGTAGCTTGGACTGGAATTGCTGCCAACTTGCTACCAGAGGGTCGAACCATACATTCTAGGGTTGTTAGAATTGGAATTGGAATTGGAATTGGAATTGATAGAATTGAGATAATCACCCAAAAGAATTGCAATTCCAATTCTTTTTGTCTGTCGAAAAGAATTGGAATTGCAATTCCAATTCTTTTGTATGTCGAAAATGGTTGGAATTGCAATTCCAATTCTTTTGTATGTCGAAAAATTTCTGGAATTGCAATTCCAATTCTTTCGTATATCAGAACAACTGGAATTGGAATTGGAACTGACTTGATTTTCGCTCAGAATTAATTCAGAATCGATTTACAATTCCATGCTGTTTTTCCTTGTTCATTATCAAATTACCATTGTTCCTTATGTATTTCGTTCAATGGAACCAAAGTGAACATTGTTTATCTTCGTTCTTAGAAGAAAAAAACTGACATGAAGTTGGAAACACAGTCAATTCCAATCAATTCCAATCAATTCCAATCAATTCCAATCAATTCCAATGGAATTGGAATTGAGAATCTGAGATTTCGAGGAATTGATCGGAATTGGAATTGGAATTGAGCAGTTTTTGAAAATCTTAAAGAATTGGAATTGGAATTGAGTGGTTTTGCGAATTGCAAAAGAATTGGAATTGGAATTGAGTGGTTTTCGAGAATTGGAAAAGAATTGGGATTGGAATTGAGTGGTTTTTGAGAAACGAAAAAGAATTGGAATTGGAATTGACTTGATTTTTGGAATTGATTAACAACCCTAATACATTCACTTTTCAAATTGTCCATACCGCAAGGAAATCGCATTTGTACAGTAAAAAATCAATCGAAAGAAGCAAAACTATTACGCGAAACTGATGTATTCATAATTGATGAGTGCTCTATGATACCAAGATGGTCTCTCGATGCCATTGACCAGTTACTCCGAGATACAGTGGGAAATCAGGTTCCGTTCGGAGGAAAGACGGTCATTCTAGGAGGAGACTTCAGACAGGTTAGCGATTACTTCAACGAAATGTTCAAATTCTTATTTTCAATCTGATTTGAGGTGAAAAAAGTTTCAGCTTACAAATTTATGGCTGAAATATTCAATGTCAAAAGTTCAAACTTCGAACAATTAAAATACTGATTACCATAATCAAATTATATTTACCAAGTTACGCGCTCAAATGTTTCAGGTGTTGCCAGTGGTAGAGAAAGGACGTTCAGCAGATGCAGTGGAGGCATGCTTGAAACAATCGCACGTGTTTTCTCTGTTTCGAAAGTTCAGCTTGACTCAGAACATGAGAAGTCTACCTGGATCTGCGGATTGGTCTAAGCACCTTCTTACTATTGGGAATGGTACAATTGATCAAGACAGCGACGGATGTATTCAACTCCCCGAACCGTTAATTTCCAGAGGCGATCTTCTCACTGAAATTTTTGGGAACAATATCAATGACCCTACTGTTTTTTCGGACCGAGCAATTCTCGCCCCAAAAAATGTAGACGTCAACGACATGAACATCAACGTACTGCAGAAAATGAATGGCACAGAACGAACTTTCCGCAGCATTGATGAAAACGATTCTGAAGACCCTGATGACTCTATCAATTTCTCTGTTGAGTTTCTTCACACTCAGAACCCAGCTGGCACCCCTCCACATCTACTGACACTCAAGGTAACAATAAAATCAATTACATATCAAAAATATTTCGAGAGTCAAGATAATTTCATTTCTGCAATTCATACCATATATTCTAACAATCATTTTATTTCAGATTGGCTCTGTGGTGATGCTGCTTCGTAATCTTGATGTGTCCAAAGGTCTGTGCAACGGGACCAGATTCGTCGTGTTGAACTTCACGGCTCATATTCTTCAGTGCAAGTTCATAAATGGAGACAGGAAAGGATCCGTGGTCTTCATTCCTCAAATCGATACGTATACCGAAAAAGGTGAGTTTCCAAAATAGTCAATTCATAACTGGAATAAGAGAAAGTAAGTATATAACTAACCAACTGAATATTTAGAGTGATACATAAATAAACTAATGAACAAATAACTAAATAAATGAACTAAGAAATAAGTAATAACTATATAAGTAAATAAGTAAACAAATAATTGAATAAATAAATAAATAAATGAATAAATAAATAAACAAATAAATAATCAAATGATAAATAAATAAATGAATTATCAAGTAAATAAATAAATAAAATAATTAATGAATGAACGAATAAATTATTGAATAAATAAATAGATAAATAAATAAATAAGTAAATACATACATACAGAATTAAATAAATGATTAAAAGAATAAATAAGTATCTAAACAAACAAATAGTTATAGTTGTCGAATAAATTACCATAGGAATAATAATTCTGAGAAAAAAGTACTAATTTATTCATTTCTAGGTCTACCATTCCGTCTGAGACGTCGTCAGTTCCCTGTCAGATTGGCTTTTGCAATGACAATCAATAAATCGCAGGGGCAGTCTCTTACCCATGTTGGAATATATCTTCCTGAGCCGGTGTTTGGACACGGTCAACTGTATGTGGCGATGTCACGGGCGAGGAGTATGACCGGAGTGAAAATATTCTCTCCCACGAAGAAATACAAGAATGTGGTTGAAAGAGCTGTGCTCTAATGTTAATTTGTGATAATAAATACATGTCCGTTCGCAAAGACTTGGAAAACAGGAAAACAACTACAAATTGAGGTACAACAAACAGTAACTGCGCTTTTACTCAACAGATTCAAAAAGATAGTTACCAGATAGTTGCAGAATAGTTACCGTCAGTCAATTCTATCTATCGATTGAACTAGCAGTTGAAAACACTGTAGACTTCACTTTCTGTTCAATCGACCCTG
This sequence comes from Litoditis marina, assembly GCA_964036275.1. Classification (NCBI taxonomy): domain Eukaryota; kingdom Metazoa; phylum Nematoda; class Chromadorea; order Rhabditida; family Rhabditidae; genus Litoditis; species Litoditis marina. Next base: position 28,145,955 of record OZ038433.1, read on the forward strand.
ATTGCAAGTATTGAAACCGTCTTTCTGAGATAAAAACTTGGATTGATCATTAAAAAGATCCAAAAACAATCATTAATCGAGATTTATCAAGGGAGGAGGAGGCGGCTTTAGCCGCCGGCGCCCTCCCTTGTCTTTTATAACTCTCCTCGCCAGTACATCTGTTAAATTTCCTCAGTTTTCGGTACCGTACCACATAAAGTCCCAGAGTCTTTCTCACATTTTTCATAAATTTTCTACAAACTGACTAGAAATTCAAACTAGAAATTTATGTTGGCGGTTTCTCTCCCTTATTCCGGAACCGAGTCTTTCGGAAAATCTGTGTTTAGACTGACATCAATCATGCGAAAATTACATTGGCAATGATCGATGAACACATCACGTTTTCGAAATTATTGATCCCTTTATTGTCCTACACAGAACTGGTTACACAGAACTCAGAAGCTATGCAGCTTCCTTTTTCTCATTGACAAGTTGAAAAATGATCACTCTTTTGAGTACAGTTACAAGTTCAGTATACTAAGTTCATCAAATTCGACATCTGACGGGTGCACATTGGTGTTTTGTATTCGACGAGTTCAAGACACTACGTTGATTGGTCACCAGCTTATATTTTATGACTTCACAGATTCACACTCTACAGCTGATCTAATCATTAAATCAATTACTGTAGAAATAGGAATGAATCAGTTTCTATAAGCTGTAATGTAATAATCTATACCAATCTTCTTTTTGTTTCTAAACACGAAGGTGTTTGACGATTAGTGCTTTCAATTGATAACTTGACAATTCTTCAACCAAAAAACACAGTGTTTTAATAAATTTGTGTCTCTAACTGTAGTTGACCCTTGTAATTAGGCGAAAGGCTGCCCGTCCGCTCGACCAATTAGTGCGCGCTGCCCGTCCGGTCAACACCCCGAGACCATGCTGACCGTCCGCCTGGAAATCGAGAGCCAGCGGACGGGCCGCGGTGGACCCGTCCGAGTTAGCCAATAGCCCGAGTTAGTGTTGACCCCTGTAATTATGCGGTGCACGGCTGCCCGTCCGCTCGACCAATTAGTGCGTGCTGCCCGTCCGGTCAACACCCCAATGTCTGCTGACCGTCCGCTTGGAAATAGGGAAGGCCGGCGGACGGGCCGCGGTGGACCCGGTTTGTACAACACAAAAAAACCCACTGATTTGTTATTTATATAAATAACTGTTGTTTTACAACCCATAAACTATCTATAAACATTGGTTGTCCTCGATTTTTCATTCGACAGGCCGTTGGTACAGTAGATCCTAAACAATTCGTTGGCAGGTTTTACGAAAACGTGAAACTCATTTGCAGTAAGTTGGCATGCGTTGAATTCAACAGAATATGGTGGTAGGCCTCACAATTACGTGTAATTATTTTAACAGTACAATAAACACGCGTTTTTCTCAACAAGTTACGTTGACAGGCCCCTTACACTTATGTGAACCTTTTTTACAGAATACCACACGTTGGCAGGCCTTACAACTACGTGAACATTTTTTGCAGGCCTTACACGTACGTGAACATTTTTGCAGGCTAACATACGTTGGTAGGCCTTATACTTACGTGAAATTTTTTTGCAACACACGTTTGCAGGCCTAACACTTAGGTAAACATTTTTCGCAGGCTAAGACACGTTGGCAGGCCTCACACTTGCGTGAATTTTTTTTTCAGAACACCACACGTTGGCAGGCCTTACGAATACGTTAAAATATTTTGCAGGCCTTACACTTACGCGAACATCTTTTGCAGACTAACATACGTTGGCAGGCCTTGTACTTACGTGCACATCTTTGCAACATATGTTGGCAGGCCTTACACTTACGTAAACATTTTTTGTAACATACGTTGGCAGGCCTTACACTTACGTGAACATCTTTTGCAGGCTAACATACGTTGGCAGGCCTTACACTTACGTGAAATTTTGTAACAGAACACCACACATTAGCAGGCGTTACAAATACGTGAACATTTTATGCAGGCTGACATACGTTGGCAATCCTTATACTTACGTAAACATCTTTTGCAAAATACGTTGGCACGTTGGCAGGCTTCACATCTACGTAAAAATGTTGTGCAGAACACCACACTTTGGCAGCCCTTAATATTACGTTTTGCACTACAACATACACTGGCAAGCTCCACCATAACGTAACTCATTTAGCAGACCTTACGGTGTGTATTATAGGCGTGTTTGGTATCATTTTTTGTTTTTACAAAATTAAGTAATCTACAAAATTCACAATTATGAGGCGCCGCAGGCGTCTAGTCAAACATTGATATACATTCTACATTTACATGCAAAAAGTGGAACTATGATGCTGATATACAAAGGGAACTTTCAGCAATTCGCGTCTATACCATGTATCCGTTCGTATAGGACCATGCTATCACGTAGTTTGGGAACACTTAAATCAGAAACTGATGAAATTAAAAACTGAACGAAAAATGTTTTATTCGAGGCTTGTTTTTGTAACATAATGCCTGATAGCCAAATTGATTCTTTCAATCCAATACGTTCTATATATTTTTCCAGCTAGCTCCTTCTGTTTCGAGAACTTTCCTAACGTCTCCTCGAGTAGTTCTGGTGTTACCTGAAAAAGAGTGTTCACATTATGCAAATATCTTTGACATTCCTTGAAACTGACGTATTTTTTTCTGCATTCTAAAATATTATGCGGTCGAAACTCAACCAACCTCTTCAAAAGTATTGACTACCAATACTTTTTCCTCCTTGTACAAGGAAGAAATGGTGGTGTTCAGCACAATTGGAATACTCCCAAGTGCTATCGATTCCCATCTTGAATAAGAACAGTTGAACAATATTCGTATGGAAAACGCCAAGTTGGGATGAAAACTACGCTAATTACTGTACCTCAGAGAAAAAATTCTATAAACTTCGTAGCAACGTTTGATAAATGACATCTCAGCAGCTTAGAAAAATACTATCGTTGTAAAAACTATACATCTATTTCTTCTGAGAAGTGGCGATCTCGTCTATTGAAATAATTCAAACTGGAATTTCCAACAGAAAAACATTGTTCTAGAACAGGAAATAAGTGCTACATTAACAGTTTTCGAACGGAAAGGCTCTGTATTCTCCTTTTTGACGAGTAGTTGTCAGTTTTAACGAACTTAAATTTGGACGATTATGTGAACCAATCCTGAGACATCGGTCTTTTAAACTACAATTGGAAAAGTTTAAAGGACCGAAGCGTCGGGATTGGTCCACATAATCGTACTTCTTCAAGGTGAGAGGGAAACCGGTGAAACATAAGGAGACGTTAGCAGTTGCGTACAGCGTCGGTTTCCGTCAAATTTTTGCCGCCGACAGAAAAATAACGTCGCAGACTCGTGTACTCTACTAACCCAAACAGGAGGGTTTCCATGGAAATTAGTGACGTTTTCCCAAGTTCGCTAGCTCGTCACAACGGGAAACATCTGAGCAAAAAGCGAACGCAGCGTTATGGTCAGTTTGTACGTTGCTTTGTGTGGCTTTGTTAAATACAACTAATTCAAATATGATATATACAAGGAAGGTTCCCCGGGCTACGCCCGGGTCCCTCCCTTGATGAGTCTAGGTCGGTGGTTGAGTCTTGATGTTTCTTCCTTTTTCGTCTTCGGAAAGTCCTCAAGCGCGAAAGTTTTTGTTCAACATAGAGCGCGAGAGTTTTCCTAAAAGTAGAACGCGTTAGTTCTTTTCAACATAGAGCACGGTAGCTTTCCTCAACATAGCGCGCGATATTTTTTCTCAACATTGAGCGCAGAAATTTTCCTCAACATTGAGCGCAGCATAGAGCGCGGGTGTTTTTCTTAACATAGAGCGCGTTATTTCTCTCTAACATAGAGCGCGGGAGTTCTTCTTAAGATAGAGCGCGGAAGTTTTTCTTAAGATAGAGCGCGGAAGTTTTTCTTAAGATAGAGCGCGGGAGTTCTTCTTAACATAGAGCGCGAGAATTTTGCTTAACATAACATAGCCTGCGGAGTTTTCTTTAACATAGAGCGCGGAAGTTCAGCTTAACAAAGAGCACGGTAGTTCTACTCAACACAGAGCGCGGTGGTAGTTCTCCTTAACATAGCGCGCGATATTCATCCTTAGCATAGAGCGTGGTAGTTATCCTTAACATAGAGCGCGGGAGTTTTCGTTAACATAAAGTGCCATATCAATTCCAACTCCCAGCAACAGCCGATTCCAATAGGTTTGGAAATGAAAAACAGGCAATTTACACGTCTCTCCACGTCTTTTCTCTTCTACAACTACAAAGTGCACCAACTCTCTATTTCTCGACCAATAAGCCGTTGCCTCAGACTCACAGACAGACAGACAGACAGACCAAGCAACGGTTTTATATTAGTAGATAGTAGATGATAGTACAACATATTAGATGTACGAAGACTCAGATTCTGAAGGCCAGAAGACGTCAAAAATGAAAAGTGGCATATTGACGTCGGAGATAGTTCTAAATGCCGTAGATAGTTAGTACATAGATAGTAGACGATAGTATGACGTCTTAGATGAACGAGGACTGACATTCTGAAGGTCGGAAGACGTCAAGAATGAAAAGTCACATATTGACGTCGGAGATAGTTCTAAATGCCGTAGATAGTTAGTAAATAGATAGTAGACGATAATATGACGTCTTAGATGAACGAGAACTGAGATTCTGAAGGTCAGAAGACGTCAAAAATAAAAAGTGACATATTGACGTGGGAGATAGTTTTAAATGCCGTAGATAGTTAAAACACAAATAGTAGACGATAGTATGACCTGTGAGATGCACGACGACTCAGATTCTGAAGGCCAGAAGACGTCAAAACTGAAAAGTGACATATTGACGTGGGAGATAGCTCTAAATGTGTTAGATAGTTAGAACACAGATACTAGACGATAGTATGACCTGTGAGTTGCACGACGACTCAGATTCTGAAGGCCAGAAGACGTCAAAACTGAAAAATGACATATTGACGTGGGAGATAGTTCTAAATGCATTAGATAGTTAGAACACAAATAGTAGACGATAGTATGACCTGTGAGATGCACGACGAGTCAGATTCTAAAGGCCAGAATACGTCAAAACTGAAAAGTGACATATTGACGTGGGAGATAGTTCTAAATGCGTTAGATGGTTAGAACACAAATAGTAGACGATAGTATGACTTGTGAGATGCACGACGAGTCAGATTCCGGAGGCCAGAAGACGACAAAACTAAAAAGTGACATATTTACGTGGAAGATAGTTCTAAATGCGTTAGATAGTTAGAACACAAATAGTAGACGATAGTATCACCTGTGAGATGCACGACGACTCAGATTCTGAAGGCCAGAAGACGTCAAAACTGAAAAGTGACATATTGACGTGGGAGATAGCTCTAAATGTGTTAGATAGTTAGAACACAGATACTAGACGATAGTATGACCTGTGAGTTGCACGACGACTCAGATTCTGAAGGCCAGAAGACGTCAAAACTGAAAAATGACATATTGACGTGGGAGATAGTTCTAAATGCATTAGATAGTTAGAACACAAATAGTAGACGATAGTATGACCTGTGAGCTGCACGACGAGTTAGATTCTAAAGGCCAGAATACGTCAAAACTGAAAAGTGACATATTGACGTGGGAGATAGTTCTAAATGCGTTAGATGGTTAGAACACAAATAGTAGACGATAGTATGACCTGTGAGATGCACGACGAGTCAGATTCCGGAGGCCAGAAGACGACAAAACTAAAAAGTGACATATTTACGTGGAAGATAGTTCTAAATGCGTTAGATAGTTAGAACACAGATAGTAGACGATAGTATGACCTGTGATATGCTAGACGGCTCAGATTCTGAAGGCCAGAGGACGTCAAAACTGAAAAGTGACATATTTACGTGTGAGATAGTTCTAAATGCGTTAGATAGTTAGAACACAGATAGTAGACGATAGTATGACCTGTGATATGCTAGACGGCTCAGATTCTGAAGGCCAGAAGACGTCAAAACTGAAAAGTGACATATTGACGTGGGAGATAGTTCTAAATGCGTTAGATAGTTAGAACACAGATAGTAGACGATAGTATGACGTCTCAGATGAACGAGAACTGAGATTCGGAAGGTCAGAGGACGTCAAAAACGAAAAGTGATATATTGACGTGGGAGATAGTTCTAAATGCGTCAGATAGTTAGAACACAGATAGTAGACGATAGTATGACCTGTGAAATGCACGACGACACAGATGTTGAAGGCCAGAAGACGTCAAAACTACAAAACAGGTCGAAACATGGCTTAACATGACAAAACTTTGTAAAATTACCTATTAACATCTACAAACTTACCAACAACCAACAGGGGGGTCTGGGGTACCCCCCAGCTAGGTCGGCGATAGCCGGCCTAGTCACCTCACTATATATAATCGTATAGGCGTAACGCACTTTTTTTTGCCTCTAATTTCCTTCAAATGCTCATCATAGATGCTACCCAGCATGTCCACGTACAAAACGTGAGAGGGCAGAAAAAATATTGATCGATTGATTTTTGGTGAGCAAAAATATGAAAAAAACGATGACGTCATCGATTTCATTGTGAGCGATTGGCGGTATTGAATCGCATCAAATTTTGATAACATAAATGAAAAACAATAGTGAACAACATATCTCGGCTAGAAACCCTCAGCACCATTTATCGACTGATGGCAATAGTTTGAAATTTTTTTAGAATTGATAGTAACGCACTTTGTTTGTCGATGATTTCTTTCAAACTTGCCTAACATAAAAACCTGATGGAAACTGACAGATAGTGAAAAAGTTGATTTATTGATTTTTGGCGAACGATAATGTGAAAAAACGATGACGTCATCGATTGCGTTCTGAGCGAGTGGCTGAATGGAATTCGCCAAAAACTTGATAACATAAATGAATAACAACGACACAAAATATGTGTCCATGAAAACTTGATACTAGCATTTATCGATTGGTGATGACAGTTTCAAAAAAATTTAGAAGTCAAAACAAGGAAGTCGGCCGGTTGCAACTTTCAGAAAAAATCGTCAATTAGTAAAAACCTCCACTTGGTGGGCTGTGATCACAGCATAATCAAAAGTTTGCGAGCAAAAGTTAGTTAAATTTTTTTGTCGATTTTGACGTTTTTTGGCTGTTTTTCCTGCATAAAACCAGAACTAATGTAACAGTGGTCCGTGCAGTCATAGTATGGGTTTGCCAACTAGAGACCACACTTTTGTTGATAGTTGGTCAAAAATAATATCCTTCCGTTTTTGACCTTTGACCTTGCCTAAGGAAGGTCAAAAATTCAAACATGATCTAATTTCTTTTTGCTTCCGACCTTTTTAAGACAAGCAGTAGTCATGATTTATCGTGAAAAAAATTCAAAAAAAATATCAATCCATTCGCGAGTTTTACTCACAAATACTCACAAATAATTTCCGGCAAATTGATCTATTTTGTGGACCTCTACGAAGGCGAGTAAAACAGTAACTCGAGAAATTTGAAAAATTGTAAAAACTTAAGCGATGAAGCTACGCAAATTTCACACACCCCTTGTTGATCAGCTCACTAAGCGAAACATTTTACTAACTAACAACTTTTTCTGAAAGTTGAAACTGACATAGTTGAGAATTTTGAATTTGAAATTTTTTTCAACTTATTCAATCTCGAAAACTATAAATGGTAGCGGGACGTTATTGGGGTAGGTGTTTAGGCTAACACGTTCATTTCGTCTGACGAAATTGGACAAAATTCTATTCAGCCAATCTCAGGTTATAAAATCGATGACGTCATCGTTTTTCGGAAAACTTACTCATAAAAAACGCAGAATGCAAATTTGAAGGCGGATTTTTTGGGTTTCCAATTATTCCAGTCAGCCTCATCATATGTCAAAAGTTGAGCAAAGATGGCTGCTGATGAAAAAATTTCATGTAAAAAGTCTGTCGATTATAAGGCACTTTTCAAGTCAATCCCATTGCGCGATATCTGCAACTGTGGATTTCATTTCACCATATGTTAGTCTAAGTAGTGTGTGTTCAGGATGGCACAAAATTGACTGATTCGGTTACATTATTCGCACGTTATTTGACGTGGAAAAATGGATGACGTCATCACTTTTTGAGAAAGAAGCGTATAAAAATCGAAAAATTGAAAATGAGCCCTAATGCCCGTGGCATATTCCATACAGTCACCAGCCATGTAACATACTTGAGTTACAGAAGAATCGGAACAACTTTTGTTAACGCACTGAACCCCCTCTCTAGAAAAAGTCGTTAAGTCAACTTTGCGGTAGATGAATGTTAGCGGATTTTTGCTGTCTCGTTATAAAAGTCCCCATAGGAAAGTAAGTAATAAGAAGTTATGGACAGATATCGGCAACGGCTGGCCGGCTACAGCCTGTTGGAACGGTGCCAACTTTTTTTGTCAAACGCGCCAAAAATCGATAAATCAATATAATCGATTGGCGTTATCGTCAAATGCTTAGCATGTTTAGAGGTATGCTAGGCGGTAGTATGATGGAAATCGGAACAACTTTTGTTGCCACTCTGAACCCCCTCTCTAGAAAAAGTCGTTAAGTCAACTTTGCGGTAGATGAATGTTAGCGGATTTTTGCTGTCCTGTTGTAAAGGTCCCCATAGGAAAGTAAGTAATAAGAAGTTATGGACAGATATCGGCAACGGCTGGCCGGCTACAGCCTGTTGGAACGGTGCCAACTTTTTTTGTCGAACGCGCCAAAAATCGATAAATCAATATAATCGATTGACGTTACCGTCAAATGCTTAGCACGTTTAGAGGTATGTTGTATGTAAGTATGAGCCAAATCGGAACAATTTTTGTTGCCACTCAAATTACATACAGCATTATGTATGGGTTGAAGGCCGGCTATGCCGGCCTAGCTGGGGGGGACACCCCCCAGACCCCCCCAGTTCAGTTATGAGTAACTTGCTGGGTGTTTTTAGGTCATTTAACGAAGTTCGGACAAGTTTTGCAGTTTTGACGTCTTCTGGCCTTCTGAATTTGAGTCGTCGTACACCAGACATGTTGTATTCTCATGTATCATCTATCTACCAACTATGTAACACATTTAGAATAATATCCGACGTCAATATGTCGATTTCCATTTTTTGACGTCTTCTGGCCTTCATAATCTGAGTCGTCGTGCATCTAACACGTCCTACTATCGTGAACTATCCATGAACTAACTATCAAACGCATTTAGAATATTGTCCGACGTCAATATGTCAGTTTTCAGATTTGACGTCTTCTGGCCTTCAGAATCTGAGTCGTCGTGCATCTAACACGTCATACTATTGTCTACTATCTATGTTCTAACTATCTACCGCATTTAGAACTATCTCAGACGTCAAATTGTCAGTTTTCAGATTTGACGTCTTCTGGCCTTCAGAATCTGAGTCGTCGTGCATCTAACACGTCATACTATTGTCTACTATCTATGTTCTAACTATCTACCGCATTTAGAACTATCTCAGACGTCAAATTGTCAGTTTTCAGATTTGACGTCTTCTGGCCTTCAGAATCTGAGTCGTCGTGCATCTAACACGTCATACTATCGTCTACTATCTATGTTCTAACTATCTACCGCATTTAGAACTATCTCAGACATCAAATTGTCAGTTTTCAGATTTGACGTCTTCTGGCCTTCAGAATCTGAGTCGTCGTGCATTTAACACGTCATACTATCGTCTACTATCTATGTTCTAACTATCTACCGCATTTAGAACTATCTCAGACATCAAATTGTCAGTTTTAAGATTTGACGTCTTCTGGCCTTCTGAATTTGAGTCGTCGTACACCAGACATGTTCTACTCTCATGTATCATCTATCTACCAACTATATAACACATTTAGAATAATGTCCGACGTCAATATGTCGATTTCCATTTTTTGACGTCTTCTGGCCTTCATAATCTGAGTCGTCGTGCATCTAACACGTCGTACTATCGTGAACTATCCATGAGCTAACTATCAAACGCATTTAGAATAATGTCCGACGTCAATATATCAGTTTTCAATTTCGACGTTTTCTGGCCTTCAGAATCCAAGTTGTCGTGCATCTAACGCGTCATACTATCGTCTACTATCTATGTTCTAACTATCTACCGCATTGAACTATCTCAGACATCAAATTGTCAGTTTTCAGATTTGACGTCTTCTGGCCTTCAGAATCTGAGTCGTCGTGCATCTAACACGTCATACTATCGTCTACTATCCATGTTCTAACTATCTACCGCATTTAGAACTATCTCAGACATCAAATTGTCAGTTTTCAGTTCCGACGTTTTCTGGCCTTCAGAATTCGAGTTGTCGTGTATCTGACACGTCATGCTATCATCTACTATCTATGTTCTAACTATCTACCGCATTTAGAACTATCTCGGACATCAACATGTCAGTTTTCAGAATTGACATCTTCTGGCATTCAGAATCCGAGTTGTCGTGTATCTAACACGTCATGCTATCATCTACTATCTATGTTCTAACTATCTACCGCATTTAGAACTATCTCAGACATCAAATTGTCAGTTTTCAGATTTGACGTCTTCTGGCCTTCAGAATCTAAGTCGTCGTGCATTTAACACGTCATACTATCGTCAACTATCTATGTTCTAACTATCTACCGCATTTAGAACTATCTCAGACATCAAATTGTCAGTTTTAAGATTTGACGTCTTCTGGCCTTCTGAATTTGAGTCGTCGTACACCAGACATGTTGTATTCTCATGTATCATCTATCTACCAACTATATAACACATTTATAATAATGTCCGACGTCAATATGTCGATTTCCATTTTTTGACGTCTTCTGGCCTTCATAATCTGAGTCGTCGTGCATCTAACACGTCGTACTATCGTGAACTATCCATGAACTAACTATCAAACGCATTTAGAATAATGTCCGACGTCAATATATCAGTTTTCAGTTCCGACGTTTTCTGGCCTTCAGAATCCGAGTTGTCGTGTATCTAACACGTCATGCTATCATCTACTATCTATGTTCTAACTATCTACCGCATTTAGAACTATCTCGGACATCAACATGTCAGTTTTCAGAATTGACATCTTCTGGCATTCAGAATCCGAGTTGTCGTGTATCTAACACGTCATGCTATCATCTACTATCTATGTTCTAACTATCTACCGCATTTAGAACTATCTCAGACGTCAAATTGTCAGTTTTCAGATTTGACGTCTTCTGGTCTTCAGAATCTGAGTCGTCGTGCATCTAACACGTCATACTATCGTCTACTATCTATGTTCTAACTATCTACCGCATTTAGAACCATCTCAGACATCAAATTGTCAGTTTTCAGATTTGACGTCTTCTGGCCTTCTGAATTTGAGTCGTCGTACACCAGACATGTTCTACTCTCATGTATCATCTATCTACCAACTATATAACACATTTAGAATAATGTCCGACGTCAATATGTCGATTTCCATTTTTTGACGTCTTCTGGCCTTCATAATCTGAGTCGTCGTGCATCTAACACGTCGTACTATCGTGAACTATCCATGAACTAACTATCAAACGCATTTAGAATAATGTCCGACGTCAATATATCAGTTTTCAATTTCGACGTTTTCTGGCCTTCAGAATCCAAGTTGTCGTGCATCTAACGCGTCATACTATCGTCTACTATCTATGTTCTAACTATCTACCGCATTTAGAACTATCTCAGACATCAAATAGTCAGTTTTCAGATTTGACGTCTTCTGGCCTTCAGAATCTGAGTCGTCGTGCATCTAACACGTCATACTATCGTCTACTATCCATGTTCTAACTATCTACCGCATTTAGAACTATCTCGGACATCAAATTGTCAGTTTTCAGTTCCGACGTTTTCTGGCCTTCAGAATTCGAGTTGTCGTGTATCTGACACGTCATGCTATCATCTACTATCTATGTTCTAACTATCTACCGCATTTAGAACTATCTCGGACATCAACATGTCAGTTTTCAGAATTGACATCTTCTGGCATTCAGAATCCGAGTTGTCGTGTATCTAACACGTCATGCTATCATCTACTATCTATGTTCTAACTATCTACCGCATTTAGAACTATCTCAGACATCAAATTGTCAGTTTTCAGATTTGACGTCTTCTGGCCTCCAGAATCTAAGTCGTCGTGCATTTAACACGTCATACTATCGTCAACTATCTATGTTCTAACTATCTACCGCATTTAGAACTATCTCAGACATCAAATTGTCAGTTTTAAGATTTGACGTCTTCTGGCCTTCTGAATTCGAGTCGTCGTACACCAGACATGTTGTATTCGCATGTATCATCTATCTACCAACTATATAACACATTTATAATAATGTCCGACGTCAATATGTCGATTTCCATTTTTTGACGTCTTCTGGCCTTCATAATCTGAGTCGTCGTGCATCTAACACGTCGTACTATCGTGAACTATCCATGAACTAACTATCAAACGCATTTAGAATAATGTCCGACGTCAATATATCAGTTTTCAGTTCCGACGTTTTCTGGCCTTCAGAATCCGAGTTGTCGTGTATCTAACACGTCATGCTATCATCTACTATCTATGTTCTAACTATCTACCGCATTTAGAACTATCTCGGACATCAACATGTCAGTTTTCAGAATTGACATCTTCTGGCATTCAGAATCCGAGTTGTCGTGTATCTAACACGTCATGCTATCATCTACTATCTATGTTCTAACTATCTACCGCATTTAGAACTATCTCAGACGTCAAATTGTCAGTTTTCAGATTTGACGTCTTCTGGTCTTCAGAATCTGAGTCGTCGTGCATCTAACACGTCATACTATCGTCTACTATCTATGTTCTAACTATCTACCGCATTTAGAACCATCTCAGACATCAATATGTCACTTTTCAGTCTTGACATCTTCCGGCTTTCAGAATCCGAGTTGTCGTGTATCTAACACGTCATGCTATCATCTACTATCTATGTACTAACTATCTAAGGTATTTAGAATCGTCTTCTATCTACTACTATCTATGTACTAACTATCTAAGGCATTTAGAATCGTCTTCTATCTATCTACTAACTAACTACCGCATTTAGAACTATCTCCGGTGTCAATATGCTAGTTTCCAGTTTTGACATCTTCTGGCCTTCAGAATCTGAGTCGTCGTGTATCTAACACATCGTACTCTCATATACTATATATGTTTCAGCTATCTAAGGCCTATCGAACTATCTACGACGTCAATATGCTAGTTTTCTGCTTTGACGTCTTCTGGCATTCATAATTTAGCTCGTCGTCACTTGGCTAGGACTTTAGACACCTAAATATGATGTAGAGGGGATTATGAACGTACAGAAGGCGAATCTCACGTTTCTACGTGGAATTTGTTAAAACATCAAAGATCATGTTGACGATTGCGGTCACGTGACCCGATAAGCCAGCTCAAACCAGCTTACAAGATCATCAAATTCTGTAGGAAGAAATGGTTATTTTCGTTTGATTTTTTCACACAATGTTTTTCACTGTTCAACCAATACTCACAAATAATTTCCGGTTAATTGATCTATTTTGTGGACCTCTACGAAGGCGAGTAAAACAGTATCTCGAGAAATTTGAAAAATTGTAAAAACTTAAACGATGAAGCTACGCAAATTTCACACACCCCTCGTTGATCAGCTCACTGAGCGAAACATTTTACTAACTAACAACTTTTTCTGAAAGTTGAAACTGACATAGTTGAGAATTTTGAATTTGAAATTTTTTTCAACTCATTCAATCTCGAAAACTATAAATGGTAGCGGGACGTTATTGGGGTAGGTGTTTAGGCTAACACGTTCATTTCGTCTGACGAAATTGGACAAAATTCTATTCAGCCAATCTCAGGTTATAAAATCGATGACGTCATCGTTTTTCGGAAAACTTACTCATAAAAAACGCAGAATGCAAATTTGAAGGCGGATCTTTTGGGTTTCCAATTATTTCAATCAGCCACATCATTATGTCAAAAGTTGAGCAAAGATGGCTGCTGATGAAAAAATTTCATGTAAAAAGTCTGTCGATTATAAGGCACTTTTCAAATCAATCCCATTGCGCGATATCTGCAACTGTGGAGTTCATTTCACCATAAGTTAGTCTAAGTAGTGAAGTGTTCAGGATGGAACAAAATCGACTGATTCGGTTACATTATTTGCACGTTATTTGACGTGGAAAAATGGATGACGTCATCACTTTTTGAGAAAAATGTGTATAAAAATCGAAAAATTGAGAATGAGCCCTAATGCCCGCGGAATATTTTATACAGTTACCAGCCACGTAACACACTTGAGTTACAGAAGAATCGGAACAACTTTTGTTAACACCTGAACCCCCTAAAGTCGTTAAGTCAACTTTGCGGTAGTTGAATGTTAGCGGATTTTTGCTGTCTCGTTGTAAAGGTCCCCATAGGAGAGTAAGTAATAAGAAGTTATGGACAGATATCGGCAACGGCTGGCCGGCTACAGCCTGTTGGAACGGTGCCAACTTTTTTTGTCGAACGCGCCAAAAATCGATAAATCAATATAATCGATTGACGTTACCGTCAAATGCTTAGCACGTTTAGAGGTATGTTGTATGGAAGTATGACGGAAATCGGAACAACTTTTGTTAACGCTCAAATTACATACAGCATTATGTATGGGAGGTTGACTAGGCCGGCTATCGCCGACCTAGCTGGGGGGTACCCCCAGACCCCCCCTGTTGGTTATTGGTAAGTTTGTAGATGTTTATAGGTTCATTTACAAAGTTTTGTCATTTTTAGCCAAGTTTGAACATGTTTTGTAGTTCTGACGTCTTCTGGCCTTCAGAATCTCAATCATTGTACATATAAGACGTCATACTAACATCTAATATCTATGCTCTCACTATCTAACGCATTCAGAACTATCTTCGACGTCAATTCGTCAGTTTTCATTTTCGACGTCTTCTGACCTTCAGAATATCAGTCCTTGTTCATCTAAGACGTCATACTATCGTCTACTATCTATGTTCTAATTATCTACGGCATTAAAAACTATCGCCGACGTAAATATGTCACTTTTCATTTTTGACGTCTTCTGATCTTCAGAATCTCAGTTCTCGTTCATCTAAGACGTCATACTATCGTCTACTATCTATGTACTAACTATCTACGGTATTTAGAACTATCTCCGACGTGAATATGTCACCTTTCATTTTTGACGTCTTCCGACCTTCAGAATCTCAGTTCTCGTTCATCTAAGACGTCATACTATCGTCTACTATCTTTGTACAAACTATCTTTGGCATTGAGAACTATCTCCGACGTAAATATGTCACTTTTCATTTTTGAGGTCTTCTGACCTTCAGAATCTCAGTTCACGTTCATTTAAGACGTCATACTATCGTCATTATCTATGTACTAACTATCTACGGTACTCAGAACTATCTCCGACGTCAATATGTCACTTTTCATTTTTGACGTCTCCTGACCTTCAGAATCTCAGTCCTTGTTCATCTAAGACGTCATACTATCGTCTACTATCTTTGTACAAACTATCTTCGGCATTAAGAACTATCTCCGACGTAAATATGTCACTTTTCATTTTTGACGTCTTCTGACCTTCAGAATCTTAGTTCTCGTTCATCTAAGACATCATACTATCGTCTACTATCTATGTACTAATTATCTACGGTATTTAGAACTATCTCCGACGTCAATATGTCACTTTTCATTTTTGACGTCTTCTGACCTTCAGAATCTCAGTCCCTGTTCATCTAAGACGTCATACTATCGTCTGCTATCTATGTTCTAACTATCTACGGCATATAGAACTTTCTCCGACGTCAATATGCCACTTTTCATTTTTGAGGTCTTCTGACCTTCAGAATCTCAGTCCTTGTTCATCTAAGACGTCACACTATCGTCTACTATCTTTGTACAAACTATCTACGGCATTAAGAACTTTCTCCGACGTAAATATGTCACCTTTCATTTTTGACGTCTTCTGACCTTCAGAATCTCAGTTCTCGTTCATCTAAGACGTCATACTATCGTCTACTATCTTTGTACAAACTATCTTCGGCATTAAGAACTATTTCCGACGTAAATATGTCACGTTTCATTTTTGACGTCTTCTGACCTTCAGAATCTCAGTTATCGTTCATCTAAGACATCATACTATCGTCTACTATCTATGTACTAACTATCTACGGTATTTAGAACTATCTCCGACGTCAATATGTCACTTTTCATTTTTGACGTCTCCTGACCTTCAGAATCTCAGTCCTTGTTCATCTATCTATGTTCTAACTATCTACGGCATATAAAACTTTCTC
This sequence comes from Litoditis marina, assembly GCA_964036275.1. NCBI lineage: Eukaryota > Metazoa > Nematoda > Chromadorea > Rhabditida > Rhabditidae > Litoditis > Litoditis marina. The sequence continues at coordinate 28,162,272 of OZ038433.1, forward strand.
CGACGTCAATATGTCACTTTTCATTTTTGACGTCTCCTGACCTTCAGAATCTCAGTCCTTGTTCATCTATCTATGTTCTAACTATCTACGGCATATAAAACTTTCTCCGACGTCAATATGTCACTTTTCATTTTTGACGTCTTCTGACCTTCAGAATCTCCGTCCTTGTTCATCTAAGACGTCATACTATCGTCTACTATCTTTGTACAAACTATCTACGGCATTAAGAACTTTCTCCGACGTAAATATGTCACCTTTCATTTTTCTTCTGACCTTCAGAATCTCAGTTCTCCTTCATCTAAGACGTCATACTATCGTCTACTATCTATGTACTAACTATCTACGGTATTTAGAACTATCTCCGTCGTCAATATGTCATTTCTCATTTTTGACGTCTTCTGACCTTCAGAATCTCAGTCCTCGTCATCGAAGACGTCAGACTATCGTCTACTATCTATGTACTAACTATCTACGGCATTTAGAACTATCTCCGACGTCAATAGAACTATCATGGACGTTAAAATATCAGTTTTAAGTTCTGACGTCTTCTGGACTTCAGAATTATGTTTGTCGTCAGTAGAATCTTACTTCTGGCACCTACGTGATGTTGAGAAGAGCATCTCAGTCCTATTAGGTAGAAATCTCACGTTCCACGTGAAATATGTTAAGACATCAAAGATCTTGTTGACGATTTCGGTCACGTGACCCGATAAGCCAACTCAACCAACTTACAATGTTATCGATTTTTGAAGGAAAAAATGGCTATTTTTCTTAGATTTTTCTACACAATGATTGTCACTCTTCAACTAATACACACAGACAGTTTCCAAACAATTGATGCATTTTGTGGACTTCTACAAATGAAATAGTAACTCGAAAAATTTAAAAAAATTATAAAAACTGAACCAATATAGCTACGCAACAATTTGCGCATTTCCAGGTATCAGCTCACTGAGCCGAACATTTCACTAATTGGTACATTTTCTGATTGTTGAAACCGGCCGAAATGCTTAAATCGAGTTTGAAACTTTTTTCAACTCATTCAATCTCAAAAAGTTTGAATGGTGACGGGATGTTAACGTGGTAGATAGTTAGGCTTCTGCAGTCATTTCGTTTGACCAAATCTGGCAAAGTTCTGTTCAGCCATTTTCACTGTAGAAAATCGATGACGTCATCACTTTTACATAAAAATGTTCATAAAAATCGAGAATAACAAATTGAGCCCTAATGCCTCGACTATCTTTCTAGCAGTTGTCAGCTACGTAACATACTTTTTGTGGGAGAGAATCGAAGCACCTTTTTGGTTTCATTGAACCCCCTCCTCGCCAAAAGTGCTAAAGTCAACTTCGTTGTAGACAACAGTGGGGACAATCTGATTTGAATTTTGTATAGAGCTTATGTAGTATGTAGTTACTGGAAGGATAACTGGTGATAATCTCTAGCGGCACGCCAGCCAGAGCCATCAGAAAGAGGCCTCATTTTCAACTTTTGTGCATTAAAAATCGATAAATCAATATTATCGATTTCTTTTGATCTTGCACTTTTGTAATGTTAAGACGTATGTTGTATGGAAGTATGAGCCAGATCGGAACAACTTTTGTTAACGGTCAAAGTCCAATCGTTTCTATATATAGGGGGGGCGGTCATTTCGTTACACAAAATTGGGCACAACTCTGTTCAGCCATTCTCACGGTATAAAATCGATGACGTCATCACTTTTACATAAAATGGTTCATAAAAAATCGATAAATCAATATGATGGATTTTAATCAGGGGCGCTAAGGTCGCGAAGGCTGGAGGTATATTGTATGTAAATATTAACAGTTTTGTAACAACTTTTTGTCGCCACCCCAGCAGTTTGAAAAATTTTTCAACTCATTCAATCTCAAAAAGTTTGAGTGATGACGGGATGTCAGTGTGGTAGATGGTTAGGCTACTGCGGTCATTTCGTTAGACAAAATTGGGCACAATTCTGTTCAGCCATTCTCACGGTATAAAATCGATGACGTCATCACTTTTACATAAAATGGTTCATAAAAAGTCGATAAATCAATATGATGGATTTTAGGGAGCTATGCTGTATATAGGTATGAGCCAAATCGTAACAACTTTTCGCCACTCTCAAAGTCCAATCGTTTCTATGTATAGGGGGGTGATTTGAAGTAGTTGTATTTAACAAAGCCACACAAAGCAACGTACAAACTGACCATAACGTAAATATATATATATATATATATATATATATATATATATATATATATATATATATATATATATATATATATATAGATCGTATAGTTGCCTTGTTACCAACAACTCACGTACGTTCGGAAACAGTCGATCCCATGGCCTGGTGGTGACAGAACAAACTTTGAGTTGGCCACATCAGAAAGATAGTTAGGCCACGATTTATTGGGCCATGTTCTGAAACAGCGCGCCGTGCGTAGGAATTCGATATACTGACACAACATGAAAGTGACATGAAAAACAAAGGAGTAAATGTGAGAAAAGAATGAAGAGAACTAGAGAGAGAAAGACCGAGAAAAAGAGAGAGAGACGGAGAGTGAGGCTGGAGACAAAATGAGAAAAAGCGTTTTTTTTTTAACTAAAAAATGGTTCCATCATCTCTAGAACTGGTATGTGCATAACAGCAAGAAACTGACACACAGGTTGCCTGCAGGTCGGCCCGAGTGCAGATTTGATTCCACAGTGCGCCGCGAGCATCTTGGTTGGTATAGTTCCGAAAATTGAGATAGAGATTGATTTTCCGGAGACCAACATCTACACTGAAAAAACAAATTGTTCGGCGACGTCTTATCATTAGCATAATTCTGTCTCTTCTATTTCTGTTTTGTTTCTATTATATTACAATTAAAATGAACTTGTGGTGTGCAATTTATCGCCACGATGAATATTCATGCAAGAAACTAATCATTCAACGACCTGACCGATCTGAATGAATATCGGGTATGTATGTAAAAGAATCTGCTATGAGCATTGAAATGAATCTTAAAGAGACCACATCTTTCATAATTTTTCTGTTCAGAATTCCGAAACAATGGAAAATTTTACTCCTTCATCTCGTTTTGTTTCACTTGTTAAACATTGGAGAACAGTTAGATACTTTTTCCGCTTATTTGTTCTCCATGCGAATCATAATGATGTGGAATAACTTTTTGGAGAAAAATTTGCGCGTACCACAGGATAAAAACCAACGAACCCCGAAAACGGCTACTTACGAAGAATATTTCTGCTCAATTTGAACAGACCGTGCTGAACCTGTTTCGAAACTGACGCGGTTTTGGCGATTCTCTCCAGAATTTTCTGATCAGCGTTCGTTCTATGCTGATTCATGATCCCTACGGAATTGGAGATGCCAATGGGAACAGTTGTTAGATGCTCATGTTGCCGGTCCGTGTTCCAAGCAAACCAGTGTATCAGATTAGGATCGCTGGAACACACCTAGTCCTTGAGATTATCGCATCCTTTGCTCGACGATTTATCAAATATCTGTTTAGCGACAACTCAATCGTTTCTCTTAGTTCTTTCCAGAGACCGATGTATATATAACGCGTTGGTGATCTAGAATGAATCATCGCGCGCAGCGCGAAGCGCTGTGCGAGATTTGTCTTTGGTCCGGCTAATGCGCGCTTTCGTTTTTTTAGTTTCTCCACAAAAAGGCTGAATGTTGCAAAACAAAGTAAAGTAAAACAAGAAAAGTAAACCCAGTTTAAGGGTATCTACTCAACCGATTCCGTTGAAAATTGTGGAAGACATGTGATACCTACTCAAACCCTCGCGGAGCAAAAAAAATTCAAAAATTGTTTTAATCAAAGTTATAGACATATTTCGAAAAGTGTCTGCGTCTCTCCATTTAGCACGCTCTCTCACTCTCTCTGTCCGGTCGACAACTCAATTTGGCTGAATGTTGCAAAACAAAGCCGGTCGACAACTCAATTTGTATTGTAACTAAAAGTGTCTGCGTCTCTCCATTTAGCACGCTCTCTCACTCTCTCTGTCCGGTCGACAACTCAATTTGTATTGTAACTTAGAGTAACAATTACCGATTTGCTCGAAATATGAAATATGATGCCATCGTGACTTTTATTTGAATATGAAGTATTCTATTCCTGACGTCCTTCAGGATTCTGGAGACCGGATGACGTCATTTTTGAAAAGTGCAAAGTTGACGTCACATATATTTTCAAATGATGGTAATATCTTAGAAAGGGTCAATTGACGGTGAAACTCAATCTGAGAGTGATGTATTCTGGGATTCTGGAGACCAGATGACGTCGATTTTGAAAAGTGCAAAGTTGACGTCACATATATCTTCAAACGATGGTAATATCTTAGAAAGGGTCAATTAACGGTGAAACTCAATCTGAGAGTGATGTATTCTGGGATTCTGGAGACCATATGACGTCAATTTTGAAAAGTGCAAAGTTGACGTCACATATATTTTCAAACGATGGTAATATCTTGGAAAAGGTCAATTAACAGTGAAACTCAATCTGAGAGTGATGTATTCTGGGATTCTGGAGACCAGATGACGTCGATTTTGAAAAGTGCAAAGTTGACGTCACATATATTTTCAAACGATGGTAATATCTTAGAAAGGGTAAATTAACGGTGAAACTCAATCTGAGAGTGATGTATTCTGGGATTCTGGAGACCAGATGACGTCGATTTTGAAAAGTGCAAAGTTGACGTCACATATATTTTCAAACGATGGTAATATCTTAGAAAGGGTCAATTAACGGTGAAACTCAATCTGGGAGTGATATATTCTGGGATTCTGGAGACCAGATGACGTCGATTCTGAAAAGTGCAAAGTTGACGTCACATATATTTTCAAATGCTGAAACTATCTTAAAAATGATACATTAACGACGAAACTTTATCTAAATATGACTTATTCTGGGAATCAGAAGGCCAGATGACGTCAACTTTTCAAAAATTGACGTGAAATATGTTTTCGAATGCTGAAAGTTTCTTAGAAATGGTCAATTCACGATGAAACTTCATTCAAACATGACGTATTCTGGGATTCTGAAAAGCAGAGGGCAGAAAGTAAGTTTTTAGAACTGCAATGTTGACGTCATATTTTTCTCAAATGATAGTAATACTTGGCAAGTGGTTCATTAAGAAAACAATTTTATCTGCACCGTACAGATCAAACCACATACCTACGGCATGTATACAAAAAGAGAAAAATTCATGAAAAAGTGGGGGCCCAACGACTGTGAGATTTGTCTTCTGCTGTGCGCCCCTTAGAAAACTACTCTCAAATGGAGCAGCTACTGCTACAAAAACCGGAAAATACTAATATAAGTATAACTGTTCATTACAAACATACAAAAGTCGTAAAATATTTTCTCAAACCTGTAAACTAGAATCTACAAATCACAGATGTTAACTCAACGTAGTCAATTATAGAGTTCCTGGTTTTGTGCACAATGGTTGGTGTTTTTGGTCATTACTTCAATTCTAGGTGCTATAACGTTTGGCATATTATTCAACATTTGTTCTCTCTTTCGCAGCTGTGACTTGTAGATTCTAGTTTACAGGTTTGAGAAAATATTTTACGACTTTTGTATGTTTGTAATGAACAGTTATACTTGAGTATATTAGTATTTTTCGGTTTTTGTAGCAGTAGCTGCTCCATTTGAGAGTAGTTGTCTAAGGGGCGCACAGCAGAAGACAAATCTCATAGTCGTTGGGCCCCCACTTTTTCATGAATACTAAATATTTTTCCATCTAACGAGAAGCGGATTAACAGAAAACATGTTATACTTCAGTCACTTACACAGGCACGTAAAACATGTTAAACACAGCAGAACTCACAAACAAAGTGGACGATAACTGATCAGAATCCTAACTCAACGTGATTTATCAATTTACTTCTAGTATATCTGTGAAAACTGACTCTCTCCTCACGGTACTCAATAGTTCTACGTTCCACGAGTACAGGCTCATAGTAGCAGATTTATAAGCCTCTGAATTGAATGGAATGTGTGTACGGCTTTTTTTCTCCGTTGAATTTTCTCCGTTGAACCGTAGAGCGTGGAGAAATAGATCAGCTTCGCCACCAGTTCATGCGGTTCGCCAGGCAAATACCGCGAAAGACGGGGATCGAACTCGGCTCACGGGGAGCAAAACCCAAACGCTAGCCACTTGACCACTCAGCACCCACGTTACGAAGAAGAAACATACAAGTTGCCATAGATTATGAGATTAGGTCAAAAACTAACTTCAAGCATTCATGGTGCTTATTAGGCACACTGTGGTCATTGTCGTGTGTGACTAAAACGTATGGAGCTTTGTTACGAGATTGAAACTGGGCGAGAGACGGGAGTTGATCAGGTCTCAGAGAGATGATGGAAAATGGTTTCACAACGAGGTTCTGGAAGTCACAGCATACATCCGTAGTTTTTTTTTTTGAGCACGATTGTCTCGAAGCGCATCTCGCCAGAAAAAAAAACTTTCACTTTACTGAAACCACGTCATGAGAAGGAAACACATTTTTCGGAGCGTTCATAGTGAAAAAACCAGCAGCAAAAAGGCAACGTAGGTGTGGAAACCTAAATGCAAACATTCAACTTACAACGGCACTCGTTTTTCCTTGGTTTTGCTTGATTATTTTTGGTACCCTACCTTCGCAAAATGTTGAGCAGAGACATTAGAATCGACCACGACATCAGCAATTTGTCGAAAGAAATCCCCAGAAACATAGGGACTGTCCGAATGATATGAACGGAACTCATGAAATTCAGTTCGTATAAATGCAGATGAAGATGTGAAGAAAACGTGAGAAATCTGCAAATTAGGAAGGTACAGTATGAGTCTTTCACATGAGTATTGTCTTGCGTTGTGTGCACAACATTGGTACAACGACTTTACTAAAACAGGTAGCCATTAGAACACGAGTCGAGCAAGTTGCGATGTGAAAAAAAAACTTTATTTCAACTTTATAGTATATTAGTATAAAAAAAACGGGTGTTAAGAGAGTAAAGATTAGTTTTGGATGAAAAGTGTGCAAGAAATATAAAAAGAAGTCCAATAAAAATATTCTGAGGAAAAGGCTAATCTCGCTTGGTTTAAAATTTCAGAAAAAATGGATACCGGGGTTTTTTTTACCGAAAAAAACTTCCAACTGCGACTCACAAAGCTTACACTCTGTTTTTTTTTTCAAGAAAAGCGAGATTAGCCTTTTCCTCAAAATATTTTATTGGACTTCTTTCATATTTCTTGCACACTTTTCATTCAAAACTAATCTTAACTCTCTTAACACCCGTTTTCTATACTAATTGAACTCTTTTTCTATAGTTACGAAGTAACGGTCATTTTTGATAAAAATGATACTCTTGAACAAAGCTTAACAAAGAATGTTATGAGGTTCTATTGAAGTTTTTAACGGCGCCGCAGTTCAGAACAATTGGCCTAGTTATAACCTCGTTCAAGTAAGAGCAAATTTTGTGCTCCAGGCAGGAATCAAACCTTCGTTCGCCGTGCGTGAATAGAGCTTTTATCCAAGTCTCCATTCAGACATGTGAATAGGAGTGAAAACCAAGCTGTACCCGCCTGTCATGAGGTCTTCATTGGAAAACGTCTTTCTACTACACGTTAAACTCTTCTTTCTTTTTTATTTTCACGAAACCGGTTATCCATGATTTTTTGCGAGACTATTTTTGGCCCTCTCTCACGTAGTATTCAAATTCCAGACATACCTGAAAAATACGTATACCTCAATTTTTTTATAGCTTGTCAACAGTGTAATAATTTTTGGAATAAGTTAATTTTGAGCGAAACTATGCCGAGATTTGAGGAGGCGGACACTTTTGTCGCTGCCACCGGCGCCGCCTCCGCCTCCGCCTCCGAGCACGGAAGCCATTTTCGCGAGACGTTTGGCCCTCTAACTCCTCTTAATTCATTTCACTTAGAACGTGAAATCAGTGTCTTGTAGACGTGTTGCCCTTCAGTGAGTCATGCAAATATCTAGGGAAATGGTCGACGTACTTAGGTAGAAAATAGTAATTAACTGTTTTGCAATGTCTGCAGACCTCTGAACAAAAACTAATCTGCGCAGCGCTGCGCGCTGCGCACGATTTTGTCAACGAGAATGAGTTTCAACGACGTTCCATGAACTTGTGGAATCCTTGGTAACGTGAAATACTGTGCAGACGTCCCTGTTTTTTTGTGAGAAATATGTACAGTTGTAATTCTATTTTTACCGTTCCGAAATCCATTTCACTGTTCATGTACAAAAGCAGGACGAACAACATTGATAATATGAAAGTCGACATCTTCCATTTTGGCCTGTAAAAGCATTTCCAGAAAATAGAACCCAAACTGCGTGGAATAATCGTTCGAGTTTGTTGCAAGCTGCACATTCCCTACCATAAGTGACCCGAGAGATGCTGGCGGTCAGATAAAACAAAACTATTTGTAATCGTAAAATGCCATAACAAACAAAGACTTACTGTATCGCCCCAACGATGTGTTTCGGTCCACCACAAAAAAGGGGTAGGTCAATTTCGCGTAGCATTCCACTCTTCTTCTACAACAATACAAATCTAGTGTAAAATAAGTTGGTCAACAACCAACGACATTGGAACTTGCTCGGAAAAAGTAAATGTAGTTTCGGGTCTCTCCCGCTCGTTGTTCATTCATCTATTCGTTTGTCAGACTACAGTTGATATATACTGGGTAACAAATTTATAAATTTCTGTCTCTCGCCGAAATCGAAAGTACGAGCAAAATATTCGTAGCTGGGCCGTAACTACTGCGCTAATAGTACACATAACCGCCAGCTAGGAATTGAAGACATCTGTGCGTACACATCGGTAAATGATACATACAGTAGCCTTCCGCCTTCTCGTTGGCGACGACTGTACAGTTAAGATATCAAACTTGGTACATTCCAACCTAACCCATCGTTCAAGTAGCGAAGCGCAATACTGACAGCCAAAGAATTGTACAACTAAAATAACGACAAGACCTCGTAGATAATAATAGCTTACGGACGAATGCGAGCTTATCTACTTCTTCGCGAACTGTGATGCGCTGCGCAGATTAGTTTTTGACGGAGACGTTGCGGTTTTTATGTTTTGTCTCAAAAACTGTGAAGCCGGGTTTGAGGCTTTCGATGGAGAAATAGAGAAATGTATGAGACAAACTAAATTATAACACCTCCAACCTTGAAGACATTCAAATATTTGGTAAATATCAAATAAATACTTGCAACATGAATAGGGGGGGGAATATATTCACCAGTGAATGAACTCACTACTATTGTATGAGCTCCTTCAGCATTTTATACCCAATTCGCACTTTGTATGTTGACAAAGTGTTCAGCCCGTGTTTCCCTGCGTGAAGTGTACTGTTAGGCCGCTTTCATACTTTTAACGTCGGCGTTTAACGCCGGCGTTAGTGTGGAGAAAACATGTGCATCGATTTTATTGGCGTTAACGCCGGCGCCAGTCAATACGTATGTTCCATTCACTATCAACGCCGGCGTTGAACGCCGACGTAAAAAGTATGAGTGCGGCCTTAGTTCTGACGTTTACCAACAAGTTGCAAGTAGGACCTTTATTACTAAAAACTATATTCAAATTAGATACATGAGTAGTTGACTAATCGAATTGATATCTAGTTAATTCTTGGAGTTTCAAACTAATTGTGAGAATTATAAAATTCCTGCACCAAATTTGATGATTTCACATTGAACTACATCGAACTAAAGAGTGTTTCATCTATTTTAGTTTAAATCTGTTTATCTCATATTCCGAGACCGGTCCGAAATCGTCTTTTACATGGGTATTGAGAACAACATTGATATTGGGAACAGTGGCCTGGGTTTCCTGCTCGAAGCCCTGAATAAATTTGCCTACTGTTCCGGTACCCTCTTACCGAAATGCAGGAAAAAAACGTGGTTTTTGAATTGCGTTAGAAGTTACGCAGCGTAAACTTGCAGCTGCATCTGGCTGCAGCGGTATATTGCAGCACCTGCAAAAATGTTGCAAAGAGACTTAAATTGCAGCTAGATGCAGCGTAAAAAAATATAAACGTAGCCGCCGCTGGTCACCCCAAATCACGGCCATTGGGCCACCGCTGTCCCCTACCCACTAAAACGCAGTGGTCATTTCACGAATCGAAAAAAATTAAAACCAAGTTTCATCAGTCTACCAATACTTGCGATAATGTCTCTCAGGCTACGACCATTTTATGAAATTCAATATGTTGTGCAATACTACACATGTTACTTTACACGTAAACGCGCGCTATGCTAGTCAACTATCATGTTGAACTCGTACAGACAGAAAGTCTACTACACTATGCGCGCAAAAAATTGTCTTCGAAATTGGTAGGTGTTATATTGCGATTTTTCTCCTCTATTCTTCTTGTTCTCCATCGAAACCGTTAAACCAGATTTCACCGTTTTCGAGACAGAATATAAAAACCAAAAGTAATTTGCGCAGCGCATCACAGTTTGCGGAGAAGTAGATAAGCTCGCATTCGTCCCTAAGATTTTATTATCTACGGGATCTTGTCGTTACTTCAGTTGTACAATTCGTTGGCTGTCAGTATTGCGCTTTGCTACTTGAACGATGAGTTAAGTTGGAATGTACCAAGTTTGATATATCAACTGTACAGTCGTCGCCAACGGAAAGGCAAAAGGCTACTGTATAAATCATTTCCCGATGTGTACGCAACGCACAGATGTCTTCGATTTAAAGCTTGCCGATTATGTGCACTATTAGCGCAGTGATTACGGCCCAGCTACAAGTATTTTGCTCGTACTTTCGATTTCGGCGAGAGACAGAAAGTTATAAATTTGGCACTAAGTATATATCAAATGTAACGCTCTGACAAACAAAAAGATAAATTAAAAACGAACGGGAGAGGTGGATATATGTTTGAAGAGACGCAGGTTGAGGTTCTTATGGTCAGGATAAACCTGATTTGACTATCTGAATGCATGTCTACTGGTGGTGTCGTCTGGTATGTCCGCTCACGTATCGGTCGTTTCATCACACGACAAATCATATTTCGCATCATAACACAGTCGTCAGCATCTTTTATAACTGTCCTCGCCAGTACATCTGTTAAATTTTCTCAGTTTAAGGTACCGTACCACAAAAAGTCCCAGAGTCTTTCTCACATTTTTCATAAATTTTCTACAAACTGACTAGAAATTCAAACTAGAAATTTATGTTGGCGGTTTCTCTCCCTTATTCCGGAACCGAGTTTTTCGGAAAATCTGTGTTTAGACTGACATCAATCATGCGAAAATTACATTGGCATTTGGCACGTTATCAAAGCAGCAAAAATTCTCCTCCGAGCTGCGTCTAGTTCTCGTCGTTCTTACTGACCCTCTGGCAGCGTGCCAAAGAATCTCCGGATTCTCGTTTTCCGAAACATAATGCATGCTCTGAAAAATGATCAGCTTTCGAAAAGATTGTTCTTTGAACGGTACACGTTGCACTGTTTGGCTGAAATCGTAGTTTTTGTTTTGGGACGTCGTAGCAGTCGACCGTCCGGGACACGATGTTTACGCGTCCCAGACGAGTCAGGATTAAAGCGGGATCAGCGCGGCTCCAGTCCATCCCGAATTTGAATTGATATCGATTTGGTTAATGCAAATCTTGAAATCCTGGTTCCAAAACGCTCAATGTTTCATAGATAATGACATAAGACCTTGCTATTCGAAAAATGTGAATTTGGCTTCTTTTTTTGTCCTAGAAACGAAGTGAAAATCACAATAACACAATCACAATACGAACGCGTAATATTCGTCGTATGTGTCGTGCTGAAAAAAATACACTGTTCTAAACCAAAGGAAGAAGACCACTTGTACAGACTCAGTCAAGTCAAATCACTACCGTATAGACTGAAACATAGTGACTTGTATACAAGATAGATTTTTCTATCCCTATCTGTATCTCACATGCTTACATGTAAATAAATCAATCAATCAAACTTGTGTGCATGTGCTAGAATTTAATGCAAACCCACACTACTGCGTAAATGTAAAAAATTAGGTCGGGCCGCATTCGATCCACTACAACCCTCGCAGCTCTCGAAAAGTTGGTAATAATATGCATCAACGGAAGTTTTCCGGAAACAAATGTGGATTACTGATAAAACGGGAGAAAGATCCAATCACTCTCTCTTTTCACAAGGTATTATGACGTTGAAGCTTAACGTTTGGTTGTTGCACACTGTGTAAAAAATGCTCGATAATCACTCAGCACGTTTTCAAGTTTTTTTTCTTCAAATTTTGTGTACTGTAGGAGTCCAGGAGAAGGTCTGCTTGAATGAAATATATTGCAGACGCGTAGATGTAATTGGAAACTTTAGCAATTTTCGCATTCTATTCTGATCACCTACCACAGACAGTGTCCGAAAACATTTTCGAAAAGTTAAAGTTTGCACTAGAAAACAGTGTGTTATACAAGTGTGGAATATGAGATCGTTTCACTGCACGAGACCTATTGGCATCGTGCCAAGATTTCCGGATGACTATTTCCTAGAGCACACAAAGTATTCTTAGGAATTCTGAAGAAAACCTCACTACTCTTCTTAAACAACCGCAACTCCTTGGCTCTTCCTGCCAAAATATTATGAATCGAAGGAAATGCCCGATAGCGGATGGAATTGCCAAGAACTAATATGCTCAGGTTGCCTTTACCGAACTGGTAAACAAAATAACAGTGAAATATGTTCAACTCTGGTCTTGTAGCGCTTTTCATTATAAAGTGCGCAGGTCAGAGAGACGCAGACTGTTTGTGGTTTCTAAGAACAAGCGTCGTTGCAAAACAATAAATTACTGTTTATACAGCATGATTGTCTTCCCTTTCGTCGTCTGACGTCTCTTCGGGGCACACTATATCTCTAGATTTGTTGCAATACACTTTCGACCGAACGCGAATTTGTAATTAACAGAGCGCGTTCCGAGTTTCCATGCTGCAGCGTATGACCTGGTAGATGCACGACGATTCAGATTCTGAAGGTCAGAAGACGTCAAATATGAAAACTGACATATTGACGTTGTAGATGGTTCTAAATGCCGTAGATAGTTAGTACATAGATAGTAGACGATAGAATGACGTCTTAGATGAACGAGGACTGAGATTCTGAAGGTCAGAAGACGTCAAAAATTAAAAGTGACATTTTTACGTCGGAGATAGTTCTAAATGCCGTAGATAGTTAGTACATAGATAGTAAACGATAGTATGACGTGATAGATGCACGACGACTCAGGTTCTGAAGGCCAGAAGACGTCAAATATGAAAACTGACATATTCACGTTGGAGATGTTTCTAATTACGTTAGATAGGGGGAACTCAGATAGTAGACGATAGTATGACCTGTTAGATTCACGACGACTCAGATTCTGAAGGTCAGAAGACGTCAAATATGAAAACTGATATATTGACGTTGGAGATGATTCTAAATGCTTTAGATAGTTCGATTATATATAGTAGATGATAAAATGACCTGTTAGATGCACGACGATTCAGATTCTGAAGGTCAGAAGACGTCAAATATGAAAACTGACATATTGACGTTGTAGATGGTTCTAAATGCCGTAGATAGTTAGTACATAGATAGTAGACGATAGTATGACCTGGTAGATGCACGACTACTCGGATTCTGGAGATCAGAAGACGTCAAAAATGAAAAGTGACATATTGACGTCAGAGATAGTTCTCAATGCCGTAGATAGTTAGTACATAGATAGTAGACGATAGTATGACGTGTTAGATGCACGACGACTTGGATTCTGAAGGCCAGAAGACGTGAAACTGAAAACTGATATATTGATGTCTGAGATAGTTCTGAATGCATAAGATAGTTAGAGCATAGATAGTAGACGATAGTATGACGCGATAGATGCACGACGACTCAGATTCTGAAGGCCAGAAGACGTCAAAATTGAAAACTGATATATTGATGTCGGACATTATTCTAAATGCGTTAGATAGTTACTTCATAGATAGTTCACAATAGTATGACGTGTTAGATGCACGACGACTCAGATTATGAAGGCCAGCAGACGTCAAAATAATGGAAACTGACATATTGACGTCGCACATTATTCTAAATGTGTTATATAGTTGGTAGATAGATTATAGAAGTGAATACAACATGTCTGGTGTACGACGACTCAAATTCAGAAGGACAGAAGACGTCGAAACTACAAAACTTGTCCTAACTTCGTTAAATGACTTAAAAACACCCAGCAAGTTACTCATAACTTAACTCGGGGGGTCTGGGGGGTGTCCCCCCAGCTAGGTCGGCGATAGCCGGCCTAGTCACCCCCCTATATATAGAGTTAAAAGCTTTTTACCGTTAACAAAAGTTGTTTCGATTAAGCTCATATCGCCATAGAACATACGTCTTAACATTCCAAAAGTGCAAGATCAAAGGAAATCGATAATATTGATTTATCGATTTTTAATGCACAAAAGTTGAAAATGAGGCCTCTTTCTGATGGCTCTGGCTGGCGTGCCGCTAGAGATTATCACCAGTTATCCTTCCAGTAACTACATACTACATAAGCTCTATACAAAATTCGAATCAGATTGTCCCCACTGTTGTCTACAACGAAGTTAACTTTAGCACTTTTTGCGAGGAGGGGGTTCAATGAAACCAAAAAGGTGCTTCGATTCTCTCCCACAAAAAGTATGTTACGTAGCTGACAACTGTTAGAAAGATAGTCGAGGCATTAGGGCTCAATTTGTTATTCTCGATTTTTATGAACATTTTTATGTAAAAGTGATGACGTCATCGATTTTATAACCTGACAATGGCTCTACAGAATTTTGCATTGATTTCACCAAACGAAATGAACATGTTAGCCTAGCCACTAACCGCAATAACATGTCGACCACACAAACTTTTTGAGATTGACTGAGTTGAAAAAAGTTTCAAACTGCGAATAAGCATTTCGGTCGGTTTCAACATTCAGAAAAAGTTGTCAATTAGTGAAATGTCTAGCTTAGTGAGCTGATACATGGAAACCGTGAAATTGTTGCGTAGCTACATTGATTCGTTTTTTACAAACTTTTTCAATTTTTCGAGTCACTATTTATATTGTAGAACTCCCCAAAATGAATTAAATGAACGCATACTGACTGTGAATACTTGATAGGTAGTGACAATCATCGTGTGAAAAAATCTAAGAAAAATATGCATTTTTCATAGAAATCTCTCAAAAATCGATAATCCTGTAAGTTGGTTGAGGTGGCTCATCGGGTCACGTGACCGTAAACATCAATTTAAACTGTGTTAAACGATGAAATCTTGAATTCTTTTGACAGATTTTTGGTGAACAAAAATATGAAAAAACGATGACGTCATCGATTTCATTGTGAGCGATTGGCTGAATGAAACTCGATGAGATTTTGATAACATAAATGAACAATAAGAGTGGACAACATATTTCGACCAGAACCCCTCAGCACCATTTATCGATTGATTTATCGGCAATGGTTTGAAAAAAATTTAGAATTGATAGTAACGCACTTTTTTTCGTCGATGATTTCCTTCAACCTTTGCATGTGGATGCTACCTAACATAAAAATCTACTATAAACTGACAGATAGTGAAAAAGTTGATTTATTGATTTTTGGCGAACGATAATGTGAAAAAACGATGACGTCATCGATTGCGTTCTGAGCGAGTGGCTGAATGGAATTCGTCTAAATTTTGATAACATAAATGAACAACAGCGATACAAAATATGTATCCATGAAAACTTGATACTACCATTTATCGATTGGTGATGACAGTTTCAAAAAAATTTAGAAGTCAAAATTTAGAAGTCGGCCGGTTGCAACTTTCAGAAAAAATCGTCAATTAGTAAAAACATCCACTTGGTGAGCTGTAGTCACGGCATAATCAAACGTTTGCGAGCCTAAGTTAGTTAATTTTTTTTCGTCAATTTTGACGTTTTTTGGCTGTTTTTCCAGCATAAAACCAGAACTAATGTAACAGTGGTCCGTGCAGTCATAGTATGGGTTTGCCAACTAGAGACAACAATTTTGTTAATAGTTGGTCAAAAATAATATTCATTCGTTTTTGACCTTTGACCTTGCCTAAGGAAGGTCAAAAATTCAAACATGATTTTTTTTTTGCTTCCGACCTTTTCAAGACAAGCAGTAGTCATAATTTATCGTGAAAAAATTTCAAAAAATATCAATCCATTCGCGAGTTATCAGGGTTTCAATTAAAACCCGTACTATGTACGGCGCACCTAGACCTCCATTTAAGCTATATTGCAGCTAACTTTCTGAGGTTTACTACGGCTCTCTATATAAGACGACCAATTTCAAACTTTTCACAAAATCTGGCTTTTTCAGAGATTTACAGCTTTTTCTGTGAAGTAAATAGAAAAATCGGGTTTCTCCTGTTTCACGCGATTCTCTGTGAAATGTACCCCATTCTAACAATATTGGCAGATTTCACGCAATCGGGCCAAATCTGGAAATACATAGAGAATTTCAATATGAAATATTCATTGTTCGAACCATTGAAATTTTCAATTGAAATTTTTACTATAGATATTTTCAATAGGAAATATTCATAATAGAGAATTCCAATTGAAATTTTCTATGGTAATCAGTGGATCGCGGCAAAACTTGTAACCACCGGAATCGAACCTGCGACCTTGTGGTTATTAAGTGAGCACTCTACCACTGCGCCACGAGAGCACAAATCAGGGCAGACAACTGCGCATAGTTATACCGAAGAATTGATGCCGCATTGACCGGTATATGAAGCTTCCTATCTCTCCAAAGGAATGTGTCACAATAGCGCAGCGGCTAGTGAGTCGGACTACAAAACTGAGGTCGCAGGTTCGAATCCTTTCACGGAATATTTTGTTCACATACTTCGCTAATATAAACTATGAATATTCCGTATTGAAATTATTCATAGTTAAAGGTGAAACTACGTTTGTGAATAATTGTTCTGGTTATGAAAAATTTCAATTGAAATTATTCATAATGGAAAATTTCAATTGAAATTATTCATAATGGAAAATCTCAATACGAATTTTCCATATGAGTTTCTCTTATTGATAATTTCAATTGCTATTCTCTATGAGTACCAAACACGCTGTCCTCATAGAAAATTTGAAGAAATGCCTCAAATCGGGTTTTCCTCTTAAATTGTAGCCTCTATATTTGTTTCACAGAAAGTGTTGTAAATCTGTAAAAAAGCCGAATTTTGTGAAAAGTTTGAAATTCGTCGTCTTATATGATCGCGAAGGTCGGAAACTTTCAGGATATGATAACAAGAATGTCATTGATGATCTACCAAAAAATCAGAGACCAAAGATCAAAAATCAAAAAGTTCGTATTTGATCTCAGAAATAGTGAAAACTATGAGATGCGGGGCGCGCGGCGGGAGCCGCGCGACCGGCTAGTCAACCCCCCATACATAATGCTATATATCATTTTTGTGTGGACAAAATGTAGCTCCGATTTGGCTCATACTTCCATACAACATACCTCTAAGCATGCTAAGCGTGTGACCTTAACGTCAATCGATTATATTGATTTATCGATTTTTGGCGCGTTCGACTAAAAAATTTGGCACTGTTCCAACAGACTGTAGTCGGCCAGTCGTTGATGATTTCTGTCCATAACTCCATACTAATCATCTACCATGGTAGACCTTCACAGGGACACAGCAAAAATTCGCTAACATTCATCTACCGCAAAATTAGCTTTTCAACTTTTTCGAGAGTGAAACCAAAAAAGTGCTTCGATTCTTGCACGGAAAAAGTATGTTGTACAACTGACTACTGCCGGATACTCTTATATATATATATATATATATATATATATATATATATCACTTTCCGTTGTGGATGCACACCAGTCTTTGATGCCGCAGCCTGCCAGGTATGTACTCTAATAGCGCAGTGATTGGCGCCCTACTAAGAATCGTTTGCTCGCAGTTTTGATTCGGGTGTGAGACAGAAATTGATAAATTTTGCACCCACTATGTAACTTATATCCCTCTACAGTAATCACTCAAACTTCCAGGTCAAAGTTTGGTATGTTGACTTTTTGGATAGATTTCAAATTTTGATGGGGTCTTCTGCGCCTTGACTACTATAAACTCTCAAAGTTTGGAACTCATACAATGAATGACACATTAGAAAAAGCCTCCTGAATATTTGACGAATTACTGTAGAAGAACATCGATTGGTGAAACAGAGTATACATAACCGTGAAGAGGTCGTGTATAATTTGTGTCATTGTTATTGAAACTCGTTGGCATCGTGCCAAGATTTTCGGATGACTATTGTTTAGAGCAGACATAAGTGTTCTAAGGAATTTTTCTCATTTACGTGTTCTAATAGGACTGGAAAACCGCTAATCGAGATTTGCAGTTATTTGAAAAACTTCAGAGCGGTGAAAAATAGCCGGGAGAATTTATAAACACGCTGCCAAGTCTAACGTACCGTTCAGTTACCTCCGACGGCGCGATTCTGTTTTGATTATCGAAAAACTATCTAAATAGACGTTTTCTCATGTTTTGATTTCGATTTATCTCATGTAAATAACACGCCGTTGCAATAAGCTCATATTGTATCTGAGAGCTGTGTCTCAGCGAAGTGTCTCAGCGCTCACCGTCTAGCCAAACTATGTAGTTATCACCTGAATGAAGTAGTTTTACAATTCGATTTTTCTAACATGTTTCGCGTACCAACAGACAGCTACAACAATTACATTTCTATTCACCAGGAAATGTGAAATTTTGACTTAAAACGAATTTATAAAGGCAAGAAGACGTCATATAATACGACTGTTACAAATGTAAGCATTATTGGTTGGGGTGGCAACAGATTACACAAGAACTGACCACACTCGCTGTAGTTCTATCAAGTTAAAAGAGAATGGAGAGCAACATGGTTATTCGTAAATGTGCTGTCTCCTACCTTTGATTGGACGCGTCGCATGTCGCGCGGCATTGTCATGTGAATGTCATGTGAACTGATCAAACTAATATACTATTTATCTGTGCTCTCTGATCTCAATACAGTTAACAGCCGCTCAAAACAAAACCTCTGCTCAAGTTGTGTTCCGATCTCCTTTAAACAAGTTATGTGAACTTTCAGGTGTCGTATATGCATGATACCATGACATACAAGAAGATACGGAAAGATAAACATCATAGATCACACCGTGGTGTACCGTTCTCTTTGAGAGTCTTCCTGAATGGATTGCCCCGGAATGGTTGTGGTTTGCTCTTTAGGAAACAGAACAACTTTTGGTTTTCGCTCCAAACACATCAAAATTAAACAGCAAACGAAACACAGTCGGGAATATACGACCTGGTCTGTTTCTCTAGAGCAATCTTAAATAAATCCAGTTATTCCCAATGATACTTCGGCATCGGGCGAATGCGTATTTTGAGAAATTCCATTACGTTTGCTACAAAAGCGAAAGAGGAGTTGAGGATAAGAGCACATCGCACAATACCAAGCAAAACAAATACTTCCAAATGATCGTGTTTGTTACTCTTTTTCCAAATGTCATTTGATGAATGTAATGTGTATGTGAACTGAATAAAAGGAAACACAAGAACACGAGTCTCAAAACGAGAAGAAGAAGTGCGAAAAAAATTAGGCTATATTCAGACATTATGAGGCCTTATCCAGATTCTGTTCAGATGGATACAGAATAAAAATAAAACAGTATAGAGAGGGAGGGAGTATTTTGAAAACGACGAGACGGAACCGAGCGAAAGCGAAGGTTCATCTTGAACAAGCAAAAGCTAAACTTTGAATTCACACAAAAAACGCTGTTTTTGCTTTCATAGTATTATGTGATAGTTATTCACATGTTACGGCGGAGAAAGTGAGAACTGAACAAACTGTTAAACTAACAATTTATTTTTCCGTGAAGCCATAGTAAATTTTATTTCGTTCGCTTGACAAGTTTTATAATCAAAACGTTCAATCGGAATACCTGGAAAGTGCCTACATCATTTATGTACGTTGTGCAAGATAACATCTGGGACCCATTTTTTTCTGAGCGGCCTTCGATACAGTTCGCACTTCAAAGAAAGCCTTTTCCTACTTTACAAATCAATGGGTTGAGAGGGGCTACAATCAGGCAGTGAGAAAAGTTATTGATAGTTATGTGAAACGTGGTAAAGTGCAAAACGGTTGCGGTTTTCCATATAAGATGACCAATTTCAAACTTTTCACAAAATCTGGATTTTTCACAGATTTACAGTTTTTTCTGTGAAGTAAATAGAATAATCGGGTTTCTCATTTTTTACGCGATTTTCTGTGAAAATGTACCCCATTCTAACAATATTGGCAGATTTCACACAATCGGGCCATATCTGGAAATATATAGAGAATTTCAATATGAAATATTCATTGTTCGAAACATTGAAATTTTCAATTGAAATTTTTACTTTAGATATTTTCAATAGGAAATATCCATAATAGAGAATTCCAATTGAAATTTTCTATGGTAATCAGTGGATTACAGCAAAACTTGTAACCACCGAAATCGAACCTGCGACCTTGTGGTTATTGAGTGAGCACTACCACTGCGCCATGAGAGCACAAATCAGGGCAAACAACGGCGCATGCTTAAACCGGGGATTTGATGCCGCATTGACCGGTATATAAAGCTTCCTATCTCTCCGAAGAAATGTGTCACAATAGCGCAGCGGCTAGTGAGTCGGACTACGAAACTGAGGTCGCAGGTTCGAATCCTTTCACGGAATATTTTGTTCGCATACTCCGCTAATATAAACTATGAATATTCCGTATTGAAATTATTCATAGTTAAAGGTGAAACTACATTTGTGAATAATTTTTCTGGTTATGAAATATTCCAATTGAAATTATTCATAATGGAAAATTTCAATTGAAATTATTCATAATTGAAAATTTCAATACGAATTTTCCATATGAGTGTCTCTTATTGATAATTTCAATTGCTATTCTCAATGAGTACCAAACACGCTGTCCTCATAGAAAATCTGAAGAAATGCCTCTAATCGGGTTTTCCTCTTAAATTGTAGCCTCTATATTTGTTTCACAGAAAGTGTTGTAAATCTGTGATAAAGCCGAATTTTTTGAAAAGTTTGAAATTTGTCGTCTTATATACTACGTGACTAAAGCATTTCCTTCTCGTGTATTTAGAACAATTCATCATGTTCTCAATGTATGAATGATACAACAAGTAAAATTTACTATATATTACGTATATCACATGCATATGTTTCCAGAGATAAATACACCTGGAGAGCAGTCAGGGAACACCATCTCGTAACGTTATGAAGTGAACTAAATAAATCTTGAATCTTGAATATTGAAATCACATGAACTATACTTACAGTCAAATGCATGGTAAGGTCATTCGATACGAATAAGATCTTGGGAGTTTGCAGAAATTACCACACAATTTGTGTTGTCTACAAGGTAATTTCATTCACTCGAACCACGACGTCAAAGAAAAAGAGAGAACTTTAGAGCATTTTTCTTTATTAAACTCTGTGTCTGGAAAATCAATGAAATTGAATTAAAATGAAGTTGAAATTAGTGGAAAGTGGGACAACCAGCGAATGTGGGAGTTGCGGTTGGTTTCACCCTTATTTCAGCAAAAAAAATGAACAAAGCGGTTTTTGTGAACAAAGCGGTTTTTCAGAAGTACTCTGATCAAACATACAACACATAAATCCGCATAGCTCACTTTTTGCTATACTAGAATGACACTGAATGTCAATTATGATAATGAGTTAATAAATATTCTGTATAACAATCGAATTAACTTATGAATTGATGTCTAAAAAAAAACAAATAAAACAACGAGTAATAAATAAATGTTCATATTTTTCAGAAGGAGAAAAAAGCGATTAGAAATGAGCACACAGGAACGTGAGATGTCTATTTACAAGGTGGTAGGGGTTACCTTAATGGGTTGATGTGATAACGGAAACCATGACGATCTACGTAAACATCAGAAACAATTGGGACAAGATGAGAATGTAATTGATAGTGTTGTGTATTTTGCCCGTTATTGTTTACTCATAAGTGTGGTTGCTAATCACACTTGTACTCACCTCCAGTTTCCTTATAATCCTGTAGAACAATCTCTTATAATTAGATATTTATTCAATATACAACAATGAGAAAGATAATCACTTGCACGGTTGTCACAATAACTTGCAATACGTACTCTTGTTTTATACAGAACTTGCACTCAATTAGCTAGATTAGAGGGGTAGAGGCGAAACGTACCACTTTCTGACTAAGAACTAGAGCGGACGCTTTTTATAGACAAGTGGGCGTGGCTCGACTATTCTAGAACACGTGAGAAATAGTATACAATATGCAGAGACTTAGACACGTTAGGGTGAGAGTGTGTGCGGGCGCAAGAGTGCCAGACCACTAGAGGCAGAAGCACGAGAGTTATAGATGTAGAGGACATTGCGCGAGGCGCAGAAATGACATAATAGTCACGTAGATGATTAGCATAATCAACTACACAACACCTCCTCTTTTGACTAAGAGAACGGGGCAAAAATAACAAAAGCTCTAAGTTAAGAAGAGAGAAACGTAGACTACCAGAACAAGGCTGTAGACAGCTTCAGCCAAAAGGTAAACCAACAGATTGCTGTAGACAGCTTCAGCTATTGAACTATTTGCACAGGACCAAATAGAGTTAACCACGTAGAGGACTCCCCGCACGTAGACACGACATCGGAGGGACCCTCGTAGTTGACCATGACATCAGAACGACTCGATAGACCATTTTCTTCTTTCACGACCACCCGGTTGGCACTCACAAAATTATCTCTCATTTCCATTTCATTTGCACTTGCACATACTTTTTGCACTGAGTCCAGAACTATCGACTTGCGATTCACTTCCCGCTTGAAATTGCAATCACCGTTTGTGAACCATTTCCATAATCCCACGTGGATAAGTTCCCACTTTCGCATGCTTTCGCCATCATTCTCAAATGATGTGCCAGATACTCACTTTGTCTCATCCAATCAAAACCAATCATACTTTTTGCTTCACTCACATATGCATAACCTGCACCATGTTGACCTCTTAAGATGAGCTAACATTTCAATTGCCCAATTATTCGCATTCGAAATCCATTGGCATTGAGCACTCAAACTCTTGACTTTTCCTGTCTTGGTTTTCCAATTTGCTTCCAATCTTTCACATTCAATAATGTAACATCTGAACCAGTATCCATTTGGAATTGCATTGTAGAACCATTTACTTTCACAGGTAGGTAACGTCGCACTTTGTTATCTTTCGCATATACTTCTTCCCCCTTCAACAACAACTGAGTTGTTCACTCGGGTCGTACTATTGCTTGCACTGAACTTTTGAATCCTGTCACAAAATCGCTCTTTGTGACCTACTCTATCGCACTTGTTGCACCTCACTTTTGGTACATTGCACTCAGATAATCTGTGACCTTGTTTGCCACAGTTCCAGCACTCATAACTGAATGATTCAGGTTCACGTTGCGTACTAAACTTTCTGTCACTTCCATGTCGCGCAGCATCTTCTGATTTCACTTGATTCACTGTTTGAAGACTTCCTCCAATCAACTTAGAATCGCGTTTTATTGAAATCCACTTGTCACATTCTTTGTACAACTCTTTGAGACTCACTGTTTTACCGTTTGCCAACTCATGATCCAAAAACACGAGTAAGCGAGGTCGCAGATCTGTATCTCGACTTGATTTCAGACCTCTGCTTGATTACACCCATATAAGTCTCGACTTGATTACACTTATATAAGTGCTTTCAATCCATCACTGTACAATGTATGTATGCTTGCTTTTTCACATTGTTCACTCACTCTTCCTGTGTACTGCAAGTAATCCTCGTTTTCATCTTTTCCATTGTCAAACAATGATATCTGGTAGTGAACACAGACGTCTTGACATCGAATAAATCTCGCAATGTTTTCACTGTATCATCAAAACCAATGTTTCCAGTAAATTCAGGTAAAACAGTCGTGTGTATCGCTCGAAAACATCATCAAATAACTTGCCGAGTAACAGTCGCACTCTTGCTTCCTTATCTAAGCTTGCACCATCAATAGTAAATACATCACTGAACCGAAATTAACTCTCAAGTCAACTACCAAGTCAATATCACAGAGCGACGGTTTTTTGAAGGGACCTTCCCCACACCTATCCTGTACCAGCTCTGTGATTCAAATCGAAAAATACTTCCGGAAAAGACGATTATCAGATTGATTACAAAAACAGTCTAAGTGCATTGAACTCTCATTTGTCCATTATCACATACAAACTTAACAAAAGTCAATAACAATAAATAAACAAAAAATGAAACAAACTGAGAACTCAAAAATGTACTCACTAGAACGTCAGAAATCACCTATTTTACACGGTATTTAGAATATTCATTCAACGCATTCATGTATTTTGACACATTGTATCACATGGTGTTTTCTCAGCTTCATGCTTCACGTACGGATTCAACGGGGAAAAGCTAATTTTCAAACATCTGTCAGAGCCCAGGCTTCGCGGATCCAAGTGCTTCCCAGGATATTTTTGAAGTCTTCGTGCCATCTTGTTTTTGGGCGCCCAACTCGGCGCTTTTGGTTGTAGGGGAACCAGTGAAGCACCGTTGTGGACCAATTCCGGGTTCGGACCACTTTTTCGGCAAATTTCCATTTTCTTCGTTTGACTTCATCGATCACATTCCGGAATCGGCTCACTCTGTGTAGCCTTTCATTTGTTTCCCCAAACTTCTTCTCATCATTTTTCTTGTTTCTACGGACCGTCGACTTCTGGTGTGTTCATCAAGGACCCAAACTTCTGACGCGTACAACATATGAGGGAGTACCACCATGTTGTACAACTTCGACTTTTGTTTGATGGTTGCTGCACGACTGCCAAAGAACGTTTTGTACTTTGTAAAAGCGTTCCAAGCTGAGGATATGTTCTTGTTCACCATGGCTCTGTAGTCGATTGGAGTGGAAATTCGGCAGCCCAGATAGTTGAAAGTATCAACTCTCTCGATTTTTTGTCCTTGTATGCGGATTTCTCTGGTGACACCGGTGTTGGCCATGTTTTTCGTCTTTTTGAAATTGAGTTGCAGGCCGGCTTTTTCACTTTCTTCGATGACTTTCTTCAACATTCTTTCGGAGCCGGTTTTTGTTGCGGAAATCAGAACAATGTCATCAGCATATCCGAGCCATGCCAATTTCTCGCCATTTATTTGGATTCCGTCTTGCAAATCGGCAGTGTTGATAACCTTGTCGATCACCAGGTTTATTAGCATGGAAGATAGAGTGCACCCCTGGCGTACGCCCTTGCTGATTTTGACCTCGACTTCTTCTTGGTTCATTTTGAAGTATGACTTTGAATCCTCGTACAGCTTGGCAACTAGGTGTATGATGTCATTTGGAACAGCTGCTCCTTCCATTGCCGACCAGAGAAACGAGTGTTTTACACTGTCAAAGGCTTTCTTGAAATCGATGAAGGCCAAATGAAGAGGCTGGTTGTGTTCATGACATCTTTCAACGATTTGCAGAAGTGTGAAAATTCGGGACGTGGTACTGTATCTTTTCCGGAATCCTCCTTGACACACATTCAGATGATTCTCCAGCAATATCTCCAGACGATTGAGTATCACCTTTGTCAGAAGCTTGTAGACTGTGGACAAAAGCGATATTGGACGGTAGTTGGCGATGTTGTAGATGTCCCCACTTTTGAACAGGAGCTTGGTCACGGAAAAAGACAATCCATTTGGAATGTCAGGATTGGCCAGCATTTCGTTGAACATTGTGGTGATCTGAGGTACCAGCATATTTGAATGGTGAAGATTGTCCGCAGTCACTCGGTCGAGGCCAGGAGAAGTTCCCTTTCTCATTTCAGCAATGGCTTTTCGTATTTCGGATTCTAGGATTATGGGACATCCATCGGTTCTGTTGGGCACGTAATTTGCATATGTGGCGTCACTGTAGAGAGTTTCGTAAAAGGCTTTCACAACTTGTTTCATTCCATCAATTGATGTCTGTAAACGGCCTTGATCATCTTTGAGGCAGAAAAACCGTTGAATGTTCTTTGCTGCACAGGAATAGCATGTTGAGCAGGGTCATTTCTGTATGATCTTCTTTCTTCAAAGAGCTGCTCCGTGTTCACCGATATTGGATCAACGGGTATTTCCGGAATTTTCGCGACATTTGATGCATTCGTGATGTTTCGGACAATATCTTCGTATGGCGGCTGGAGAGGATTCAAATAAATACGGAAAAAACAACAGTTAAAATGCTTAATTGAACTCAAAGGTGCCAAAATCAGTGAATCAGATCTTAGAAAAGGTGTACATACAGAACCCAGTAAAGTTGTCCGAAGAGCCAGAGAAAATCGTAAAACGGGCCACTTTACGCCGAAAACGAGAGCGTTTATCTAATTTTGATGGGAAAGCATCAATTTTTCGCGTTTCAAAGTTTCAATCCAAAAACAGAATATTTCTTGTCGATTAAACTTCACTGTTGTATGTCTACACATGAATGGTTCAGAATAAAATTGCACCGCGTTTCGAATCTAAATTTCAAAAAAATACAAGAAAATTAACTATTAAATTGTATATCATTTAATTCAAAATGATAGAGGATGGATTGTGACTATACTACAGGAATGAATACGCACAAATATCAATGCTTCATGCATTGACTTTATACTTGTCGATAATTTTGGAAAAGCCTTTGTTTTTCTCTTTGATTTACCGGCAAGAACCTGGTTTTTAAATAAGAATCGAATTTTGAATTTATTCAAAGTAATTCTGAGAGGAACCAACAATGAAAATCAACCTCACTCACTATTGTCGGAAGTCTTTGGGTCACATTATAATAATGATTATGTTTTTTTTGGGCCAAGGGTCGTTTGTACTACGAAATCTGCAATTACGAATAAAGTTATCAAATTTCTATCCCTATTTGTAAACTCGCTCATTATTCGGAACATTAGTAGCATGAACAGCCGGAAAAATTCGAAAAAAAAATAACCAAATCAGATGCGAAAACTGAGAAAGTCATTTATTTTCATATAAAATCATGATTTACTCTTTTTTCAAACAAATTTACCCCTTTTCAATAGTCACAGCTCGTTCCTGGTTCACCAAACGTTTTTTGCAGCAAATGAAAGTGAGTTTGTCATTTTTCCATGCCGATTTCTATCGGAATTCACTCAACTGGAGCACAAATGAGCAAAAATGACGTGTTCGAATAGCCCATTGAGTGAAGTGTTTATATTTTCTGATAAAAACCGAAGAACAAACTAAATCAACAAAGAAAAACCATCAAGAGAGATTAAAAGCAAATTAAAACCAACTTTCATTAATACAGTCCTCTCCCACTCTGTGACCACTCTCATAGAACTATCCTGTAAACAAAACAACTGTTATAAAAACATAAATATATAGAATAACAATTTAAAAAAAAGAAAATATGAATTATTGAAAAATTTAGGCCGGCAGATCGATCGGAAGTACATGAAAACGGCTAGCGTAAAAACCGGGCGTCGTCATTTGGCGCCGAGCGGAGGCTAAAAATGATGCAATACTAATAAAGTTTACAACTTACAACAAAACCATTCTCGCTGTGTTTCACGGTTAACAGTGATTATGTAACATTACATATACGTCTAGGTTTAAAGGAGGACTGAAAGGAATGTGGAAACTCAGTTCGGTCAGTTCGCGCACTTCATTGCAAATGAGGCAGACGCAGACGACCAGGACCGGCTCAATCAATAATGTCGGGCAGGCAATCAGACTCAAAATTCTTCCTCGAATGTTATTCGTTTTCTTTTCTAATTTCATTTATTATTTAAAGTTTGTTTTATGTTTTATGTATGTTTCAGTTCTAAGTATGTTGAAAGACGTTCAGAATCTTGTTGCGCCCAATGAAAAACATGTGCCTAACGTTAACCGGCAGACTTTTAATTTTCAATGTTGGTTTTTTGGAAGATAGTTTCCGGGAAATTGGTTAGTTTGGGTTGTCTTCGTTCGAGAAAATGAATTGTCAGCATGTTTTAGTCCATTATCTTTTTATGAGAAGTCGCTGTTGGGGTTTGGTATTTATCAAAATTCAATCAGCTTTTCAAACTCTGCTGCACATGATATTTTTTCTGGTTTTGCTCATTTACTCCGTTCGTAGTTATTGTTGAAAAGTAGTGATTCTAGCCAAGTTTTTAGGTTCAAGACCAGGAAGAGCGTCAATTTGGTATTTTGTGGATTGCCCCTTCCTTACATTCAATCGAAGTACCTCTCCACTTTTCCGCCTGCTACTCTCTCGGGTTTGTATACGAAGTTTTTCTTCTTTCTGCTTAGTAAAATATGATGATCATTCCAGAAAATAGGAAAAAATATAAAATTTTCATATTTTGCTCGTGAACTCAGCAAACCAGTCAGCAGTCCCCTCCCTCCCATCCGACTACTAAATAATATATCTTCTGGAAGGAATATTGTTTTTATTGAGAAAAATATCTCTTGTGGACAACTTTGTCGAAGACAAGTGATAAGCAGGAAACAGGTTATTATGTAGATCTCAATAGAACCGTAGTTATGTATACAAAAGTCTATCATTTTACTTTTGAAGTATGTCCTCACTCCAAACGGATAGACGAATTCAATAAGAAACAAATCACGCCCATCGCTTCACTCTGCGCGTGATAATGTGGTTGAGGATCTATATTTTTTCCGTTTAGTTGGTAGTTCCGTATGTCAGACTCAGATTATTTCGCAGTGCTGTGAATTGTAATGCTGAATAAACATACTGGTTACTGACCATACTCACCTATTCGTAGTTCGTAGGTTCAGTGTTGTAATCGCGCGCAACGCGAAGCGCTGTGCGAGATTTGTCTTTGGTCCGGCTAATGCGCGCTTTCGTTTTTTTAGTTTCTACTCAAAAAGGCTGAAATTTGCAAAACAAAGTTTTTATTGATGTACTTGTTTTCTATAGCTAATTCCCTAACCGTGACAAGAAAAGTAAACCCAGTTTAAGGGTTTCTACTTAACCGATTTCGTTGAAAATTGTGGAAAACATGTGATACCTACTCAAACACTCGCGGAGCAAAAAAAAAATCAAGAAAAAATTGTTTTAATCAAAGTTATAGACATTTATTGGAAAGTGTCTGCGTCTCTCCATTTAGCACGCTCTCTCACTCTCTCTGTCCGGTCGACAACTCAAACTGTATTGTAACTTAGAGTAACAATTACCGATTTGCTCGAAAATTGAAATATGATGCCATCGTGACTTTTATTTGAGTATGAAGTATTCTATTCCTGACGTCCTTCAGGATTCTGGAGACCGGATGCCGTCATTTTTGAAAAGTGCAAAGTTGACGTCACATATATTTTCAAATGATGGTAATATCTTAGAAAGGATCAATTAACGGAGAAACTCAATCTAAAAGTGACGTATTCTGAGATTCTGGAGACCAGATGACGTCATTTTTGAAAAGTGCAAAGTTGACGTCACATATATTTTTAAACGATGGTAATATCTTAGAAAGGGTCAATTAACGGTGAAACTCAATCTGAGAGTGATGTATTCTGGGATTCTGGAGACCAGATGACGTCGATTCTGAAAAGTGCAAAGTTGACGTCACATATATTTTTAAACGATGGTAATATCTTAGAAAAGGTCAATTAACGGTGAAACTCAGTCTGAGAGTGATGTATTCTGGGATTCTGGAGACCAGATGACGTCGATTTTGAAAAGTGCAAAGTTGACGTCACATATATTTTTAAACGATGGTAATAACTTAGAAAGGGTCAATTAACGGTGAAACTCAGTCTGAGAGTGATGTATTCTGGGATTCTGGAGACCAGATGACGTCGATTTTGAAAAGTGCAAAGTTGACGTCACATATATTTTTAAACGATGGTAATATCTTAGAAAGGGTCAATTAACGGCGAAACTCAATCTGAGAGTGATGTATTCTGGGATTCTGGAGACCAGATGACGTCGATTTTGAAAAGTGCAAAGTTGACGTCACATATATTTTTAAACGATGGTAATATCTTAGAAAGGGTCAATTAACGGCGAAACTCAATCTGAGAGTGATGTATTCTGGGATTCTGGAGACCAGATGACGTCGATTTTGAAAAGTGCAAAGTTGACGTCACATATATTTTTAAACGATGGTAATATCTTAGAAAGGGTCAATTAACGGCGAAACTCAATCTGAGAGTGATGTATTCTGGGATTCTGGAGACCAGATGACGTCGATTTTGAAAAGTGCAAAGTTGACGTCACATATATTTTTAAACGATGGTAATATCTTAGAAAGGGTCAATTAACGGCGAAACTCAATCTGAGAGTGATGTATTCTGGGATTCTGGAGACCAGATGACGTCGATTTTGAAAAGTGCAAAGTTGACGTCACATATATTTTTAAACGATGGTAATATCTTAGAAAGGGTCAATTAACGGTGAAACTCAGTCTGAGAGTGATGTATTCTGGGATTCTGGAGACCAGATGACGTCGATTTTGAAAAGTGCAAAGTTGACGTCACATATATTTTTAAACGATGGTAATATCTTAGAAAAGGTCAATTAACGGCGAAACTCAATCTGAGAGTGATGTATTCTGGGATTCTGGAGACCAGATGACGTCGATTTTGAAAAGTGCAAAGTTGACGTCACATATATTTTTAAACGATGGTAATATCTTAGAAAGGGTCAATTAACGGTGAAACTCAATCTGAGAGTGATGTATTCTGGGATTCTGGAGACCAGATGACGTCGATTTTGAAAAGTGCAAAGTTGACGTCACATATATTTTTAATCGATGGTAATATCTTAGAAAGGGTCAATTAACGGTGAAACTCAGTCTGAGAGTGATGTATTCTGGGATTCTGGAGACCAGATAACGTCGATTTTGAAAAGTGCAAAGTTGACGTCACATATATTTTTAAACGATGGTAATATCTTAGAAAGGGTTAATTAACGGCGAAACTCAATCTGAGAGTGATGTATTCTGGGATTCTGGAGACCAGATGACGTCGATTTTGAAAAGTGCAAAGTTGACGTCACATATATTTTTAAACGATGGTAATATCTTAGAAAGGGTTAATTAACGGCGAAACTCAATCTGAGAGTGATGTATTCTGGGATTCTGGAGACCAGATGACGTCGATTTTGAAAAGTGCAAAGTTGACGTCACATATATTTTTAAACGATGGTAATATCTTAGAAAGGGTCAATTAACGGTGAAACTCAGTCTGAGAGTGATGTATTCTGGGATTCTGGAGACCAGATGACGTCGATTTTGAAAAGTGCAAAGTTGACGTCACATATATTTTTAAACGATGGTAATATCTTAGAAAGGGTCAATAAACGGTGAAACTCAGTCTGAGAGTGATGTATTCTGGGATTCTGGAGACCAGATGACGTCGATTTTGAAAAGTGCAAAGTTGACGTCACATATATTTTTAAACGATGGTAATATCTTAGAAAGGGTCAATTAACGGTGAAACTCAGTCTGAGAGTGATGTATTCTGGGATTCTGGAGACCAGATGACGTCGATTTTGAAAAGTGCAAAGTTGACGTCACATATATTTTTAAACGATGGTAATATCTTAGAAAGGGTCAATTAACGGTGAAACGAAATCTGAGAGTGATGTATTCTGGGATTCTGGAGACCAGATGACGTCGATTTTGAAAAGTGCAAAGTTGACGTCACATATATTTTTAATCGATGGTAATATCTTAGAAAGGGTCAATTAACGGTGAAACTCAATCTGAGAGTGATGTATTCTGGGATTCTGGAGACCAGATGACGTCGATTTTGAAAAGTGCAAAGTTGACGTCACATATATTTTTAATCGATGGTAATATCTTAGAAAGGGTCAATTAACGGTGAAACTCAATCTGAGAGTGATGTATTCTGGGATTCTGGAGACCAGATGACGTCGATTTTGAAAAGTGCAAAGTTGACGTCACATATATTTTTAATCGATGGTAATATTTTAGAAAGGGTCAATTAACGGTGAAACTCAATCTGAGAGTGATGTATTCTGGGATTCTGGAGACCAGATGACGTCGATTTTGAAAAGTGCAAAGTTGACGTCACATATATTTTTAAACGATGGTAATATCTTAGAAAGGGTCAATTAACGGTGAAACTCAATCTGAGAGTGATGTATTCTGGGATTCTGGAGACCAGATGACGTCGATTTTGAAAAGTGCAAAGTTGACGTCACATATATTTTTAATCGATGGTAATATCTTAGAAAGGGTCAATTAACGGTGAAACTCAGTCTGAGAGTGATGTATTCTGGGATTCTGGAGACCAGATAACGTCGATTTTGAAAAGTGCAAAGTTGACGTCACATATATTTTTAAACGATGGTAATATCTTAGAAAGGGTTAATTAACGGCGAAACTCAATCTGAGAGTGATGTATTCTGGGATTCTGGAGACCAGATGACGTCGATTTTGAAAAGTGCAAAGTTGACGTCACATATATTTTTAAACGATGGTAATATCTTAGAAAGGGTCAATTAACGGTGAAACTCAGTCTGAGAGTGATGTATTCTGGGATTCTGGAGACCAGATGACGTCGATTTTGAAAAGTGCAAAGTTGACGTCACATATATTTTTAAACGATGGTAATATCTTAGAAAGGGTCAATAAACGGTGAAACTCAGTCTGAGAGTGATGTATTCTGAGATTCTGGAGACCAGATGACGTCGATTTTGAAAAGTGCAAAGTTGACGTCACATATATTTTTAAACGATGGTAATATCTTAGAAAGGGTCAATTAACGGTGAAACTCAGTCTGAGAGTGATGTATTCTGGGATTCTGGAGACCAGATGACGTCGATTTTGAAAAGTGCAAAGTTGACGTCACATATATTTTTAAACGATGGTAATATCTTAGAAAGGGTCAATTAACGGTGAAACTCAATCTGAGAGTGATGTATTCTGGAATTCTGGAGACCAGATGACGTCGATTTTGAAAAGTGCAAAGTTGACGTCACATATATTTTTAAACGATGGTAATATCTTAGAAAGGGTCAATTAACGGTGAAACTCAATCTGAGAGTAATGTATTCTGGGATTCTGGAGACCTGATGACCTCGATTTTGAAAAGTGCAAAGTTGACGTCACATATATTTTTAAACGATGGTAATATCTTAGAAAGGGTCAATTAACGGTGAAACTCAATCTGAGAGTGATGTATTCTGGGATTCTGGAGACCAGATGACGTCGATTTTGAAAAGTGCAAAGTTGACGTCACATATATTTTTAAACGATGGTAATATCTTAGAAAGGGTCAATTAACGGTGAAACTCAGTCTGAGAGTGATGTATTCTGGGATTCTGGAGACCAGATGACGTCGATTTTGAAAAGTGCAAAGTTGACGTCACATATATTTTTAAACGATGGTAATATCTTAGAAAAGGTCAATTAACGGCGAAACTCAATCTGAGAGTGATGTATTCTGGGATTCTGGAGACCAGATGACGTCGATTTTGAAAAGTGCAAAGTTGACGTCACATATATTTTTAAACGATGGTAATATCTTAGAAAGGGTCAATTAACGGTGAAACTCAATCTGAGAGTGATGTATTCTGGGATTCTGGAGACCAGATGACGTCGATTTTGAAAAGTGCAAAGTTGACGTCACATATATTTTTAAACGATGGTAATATCTTAGAAAGGGTCAATTAACGGTGAAACTCAGTCTGAGAGTGATGTATTCTGGGATTCTGGAGACCAGATGACGTCGATTTTGAAAAGTGCAAAGTTGACGTCACATATATTTTTAAACGATGGTAATATCTTAGAAAGGGTTAATTAACGGCGAAACTCAATCTGAGAGTGATGTATTCTGGGATTCTGGAGACCAGATGACGTCGATTTTGAAAAGTGCAAAGTTGACGTCACATATATTTTTAAACGATGGTAATATCTTAGAAAGGGTCAATTAACGGTGAAACTCAATCTGAGAGTGATGTATTCTGGGATTCTGGAGACCAGATGACGTCGATTTTGAAAAGTGCAAAGTTGACGTCACATATATTTTTAAACGATGGTAATATCTTAGAAAGGGTCAATTAACGGTGAAACTCAATCTGAGAGTGATGTATTCTGGAATTCTGGAAACCAGATGACGTCGATTTTGAAAAGTGCAAAGTTGACGTCACATATATTTTTAAACGATGGTAATATCTTAGAAAGGGTCAATTAACGGTGCAACTCAATCTGAGAATGATTTATTCTGGGATTCTGGAGACCAGATGACGTCGATTTTGAAAAGTGCAAAGTTGACGTCACATATATTTTTAAACGATGGTAATATCTTAGAAAGGGTCAATTAACGGTGCAACTCAATCTGAGAATGATTTATTCTGGGATTCTGAAGACCAGATGAAGTCGATTTTGAAAAGTGCAAAGTTGACGTCACATATATTTTCAAATGCTGAAAATATCTTAAAAATGGTATATTAACGACAAAACTTTATGTAAATATGACTTATTCTGGAAATCAGAAGGCCAGATGACGTCAGCTCTCAAAAAATTGACGTCACATATGTTTTCGAATGCTGAAAGTTTCTTAGAAATGGTCAATTTACGATGAAACTTCATTCAAACATGACGTATTCTGGGATTCTGAAGGGCAGAGGGCAAAAAGTAAGTTTTTAGAACTGCAATGTTGACGTCATATTTTTCTCAAATGATAGTAATACTCGGCAAGTGGTTCATTAAGAAAACAATTTTATCTGCACCGTACAGATCAAACCACATACCTACGACATGTATACAAAAAGCGAAAAATTCATGAAAAAGTGGGGGCCCAACGACTGTGAGATTTGTCTTCTGCTGTGCGCCGCTTAGACAACTACTCTAAAATAGAGCAGCTACTGCTACAAAAACCGAAAAATACTCATGTATAACTGTTAATTACAAACATACAAAAGTCGTAAAATGTTTTTTCAAACCTGTAAACTAGAATCTGTAAATAACCGAAAAACACTAATATACTCAAGTATAACTGTTCATTACAAACATACAAAAGTCGTAAAATATTTTCTCAAATCTGTAAACTAGAATCTACAAATCACAGCTGCGAAAAAGAGAACAACTGTTGAATAATATGCAAAACGTTATAGCACCTAGAATTGAAGTAATGATCAAAAACACCAACCATTGTGTACAAAACCAGGAACTCTATAATTGACTACGTTGAATTAATATCTTTGATTTGTAGATTCTAGTTTACAGATTTGAGAAAATGTTTTACGACTTTTGTATGTTTGTAATGAACAGTTATACTTGAGTATATTAGTTATTTTCGGTTATTTACAGATTCTAGTTTACAGGTTTGAAAAAACATTTTACGACTTTTGTATGTTTGTAATTACCAGTTATACATGAGTATTTTTCGGTTTTTGTAGCAGTAGCTGCTCTATTTGAGAGTAGTTGTCTAAGCGGCGCACAGCAGAAGACAAATCTCACAGTCGTTGGGCCCCCACTTTTTCATGAATGTGAAGTTAGTTTCAGGTCTTCTATTTCCTCCCCATGAAGTGTTTTTTCTGTGCTTGGACGTTGGCTGTTGGTCGCTTGTGCTACTCGTAGTCACTCCATCAAAAGCACAAGGTCGATTCTTGTAAAATGTAAGTCAACCTAATTGTTTTCTTTCAATTTTTATACTTTTCGTGTCAAAGAATGCAAACATTTTTTATGTTGCTGCATGAAAATTAGGAATTTTCTATTCTTCAGATAACATCGTTGCAAAAGCTAGAAAATACTCGTAAAACTACATAATAATGCTGGACATAATGAACTTTTATACAACATCAAACGGTTTTTGTTTTCGTAGCTTAGTCATATGTTCTTCTAAACTTCGGACGAGCATTGATGCTATAAAACTCAGTACTCTAATCTAATTCTTTAATTTGCATCATTTGTGAATCACATAGAAGTTGTATTGTTTTTCTTGATTAGAGCGCTTACATTTTTGGTCTTCCCGTCTGTCTAGGGTTCACTCCACATAGAATCGTGATGGTTGGTCGAGCAGCAATCGGCCGGGTGGTGAGTAAATGATGAGTGTATAATTATTACGTTTACTCGTTTACTCAGAAAGGTTGGCGCTAATTAGCCGGAATTGGCCGCGAATTTTAGAAACTACCGTAACCCAAAAAATCAAATTTGCGGGTTTTCATCCGAAAATCATAGTTATGAGCAACCGAAGTGGCTGATACGATAGTAAAAGTTCAAGTTGAAGAAGTACCACTTCATTTAACTCGCTTAAGTTAGCAGAAAAGAGGTGTTTACTGTAAATCACGAGGGCATGATTGCAGGCACTAAGACAATGGAGGGTCGGTGACCGCCCAACGTTCGCCCACTGACCGCCCAGCGTGCGCCTAGTTGCCGCCTGACAGCGGGACACTAGGCGCACGCTGGGCGGTTACTAGGCGAACGTTGGGCGGTCACCGAGCGAACGTTGGGCGATCAGTGGGCCGAAAACATCCAAAAGCTTACGCAGTACATAAATGATGAAAATAATTGTAGGGGTAGTATTCCCTGCTTGTATTTATTATGTATAATGAGATAAATCAATTTAATGATCACATTTAAGGCGACAATTAACAAAAATCGAAACAACAATGGAAATATAACAACAAGCGGCGACAATTTCGAATAAACTGCCGTTTTAGAACCAGAATAGCAACAAAGAATCAGCCTATGAATTATATCACGGAAGTGAGGATGGTTCATCAATTTAACCTAGATAAACGGGCTAAAAAATAAGTTTGCCCCAGAAAGTTGAAACTATTGTTCGAATTGGGGCCGAGTGGTCAAGTGGTTAGCGTTCGGCTGTCGCTCCACGGACCCGGGTTCGATCCCCGCTCGCCGCGGTATCTGTACGGCGGACCGCATGAGCTGTCAATATGTAGCTCACCCATGCCTATCACCACCCTCTACGGACAGTCCTTCTACGGTTTATATTGATAATGTGTATTGTACAATTAGAATAAAGTGACAAACGGATGAAATAGGCCGTACACAAATTTATTTATTCATTTATAGAATTGAAAAGCAAGATGGGGCCTTATAAACAGCCTAAAACATAGTATAATAAACAGGCAGTCGGATGCAAAATAGTTAACTAACAGGTTGTACTGGTGACCATCGAATAATTGAAAGTAGAGAAGATAGTACAAATCCGTTTGTTGCGCTAGCCGTCATGTCCTTATTCGTCAGTGTCGAATTGTTTTCTGAAATGGGTCATTTTAAATTATGTAAAGAACGAATATGTAAAGAACGAACAACACCGTGGTTGTCGCTCCGCGGCGAAAGTACACGTCTCGGCACGCCTGGCAACCGTCTGAAAGATTATTCATTGTTGTTATGTATCGTTTGCAGAACAGTTGGTCTTTATATTTGTAATGAATATATTGTTATATCTTTGTTGGTTCATCCTGAGTTACGGTGAGGGTCGTGCTTTCCTGACTCCTTCTGTTCACCCATGGTGATGGTGACCGGACTCTTGACTTCATGAACTTCATATGTGAGTCTTCCTTTCGATGTATCTTGTTTGTTGTGTTTTCTATTTTCCTGCACAACGAAATATGGTGGTTTCTCCCGCACTTTTTACAATCGCCTTCCCCACATTGTGCGCTTATGTGATTCGTGCTAAAACACTTCCAGCACGCCTTCCGTAGCATAACCAGTTCTCGTTTCAATTCGAGCGAAGATGTACATTCGCTCTCTGTGTGATTCCCATAGCAAAAGAAACACTCATGCTTGCTCCCTGTCGTTTCGATCTTCTGTCCGTGTTTCGCTGTGCTGTTTGAATTTCTTCTGTCTTGCTGTTTGTACCTGTCGTTCCTACTGCTGTCTCTCTGTCTGTACGATGTGTTCTTGTTCCAGCTCCTTCTATCCGAGCTCTCCATGTGTGTTGCGTATGTGTTTGTGGTTACCATTTCTGATTCTTCAGGCTTGTTGTGCTCTTCCCATTGAATGACTTTCAATAGTTCTTTGAACCATTTCGTGGTGTTCCACTCTCCTGTCCCTTCTTCAAACTCTTTCTTCCGCAATTGTGTTCTCACTTCGTTGGGAAATTTATTCTGAATCGTAGTCAACAACGAAATATTGTCTATCGATTCTCTACCTGCCATCATCGTCAGTAAGGCTTTGATTTCCATGTAGGTTGATCTCAATGATTCTGGGTTTCCTGATGCTTTGGGGGTCCTTGTCAATTTTGTTTCCAGGTCTCTGAGACTAATCCTGCAAGAATACAATTCCTTTAACAATTCTACCGCTTTTGTGTAGTTATCGTCTGTCATTTCCATGTCTGTCAATACTAAACTTGCTTGTCCTTGCAAGTACGAATTCAAATGTATAAGCTTACTGGCTCCTGACAGATTTGTGTTCCGATCTACTGACTGCTCGAACACGCTCCAGAATCGTGCAAACTTCGTGGGGTCTCCTTCGAATACTGGTATTTGGAAGGTGGGTAACTTGAATTCTTGACCTGCTTGTTGATTTCCTGTCTGTGTGATTTGCTGTGTTTGGCCGTTTTGCTGTGCTTGCATGTATTGTCTTCTTGACTGCTCTGCCATTTCTTTTTTCCTTCTTGTCCCCTTCGATCAGCACCATTTTGAGATCTACTATCATGTCTCCAGCTTCGTCTATCAGATCTTCCAACCGCTCCTCATCTACATGTCTTTGAACTTCCTCTGCTATTTCTTTGTATTCTTCTTCATTTGTTTGAAGCTTCACTTTGTTGAGAAATTTGGTCTGTCCGTCTTCTAACTTTTCGATGAGTGCCTCGAGTTTTGTGATGTTTCCTGTAACGTGTGATAGCTGTGCTATATTTTCCTGTGTGTCCATAGCATCAAGGAACCTCAAACAGGACACACAGGAAAATATAGCACAGCTATCACACGTTACAGGAAACATCACAAAACTCGAGGCACTCATCGAAAAGTTAGAAGACGGACAGACCAAATTTCTCAACAAAGTGAAGCTTCAAACAAATGAAGAAGAATACAAAGAAATAGCAGAGGAAGTTCAAAGACATGTAGATGAGGAGCGGTTGGAAGATCTGATAGACGAAGCTGGAGACATGATAGTAGATCTCAAAATGGTGCTGATCGAAGGGGACAAGAAGGAAAAAAGAAATGGCAGAGCAGTCAAGAAGACAATACATGCAAGCACAGCAAAACGGCCAAACACAGCAAATCACACAGACAGGAAATCAACAAGCAGGTCAAGAATTCAAGTTACCCACCTTCCAAATACCAGTATTCGAAGGAGACCCCACGAAGTTTGCACGATTCTGGAGCGTGTTCGAGCAGTCAGTAGATCGGAACACAAATCTGTCAGGAGCCAGTAAGCTTATACATTTGAATTCGTACTTGCAAGGACAAGCAAGTTTAGTATTGACAGACATGGAAATGACAGACGATAACTACACAAAAGCGGTAGAATTGTTAAAGGAATTGTATTCTTGCAGGATTAGTCTCAGAGACCTGGAAACAAAATTGACAAGGACCCCCAAAGCATCAGGAAACCCAGAATCATTGAGATCAACCTACATGGAAATCAAAGCCTTACTGACGATGATGGCAGGTAGAGAATCGATAGACAATATTTCGTTGTTGACTACGATTCAGAATAAATTTCCCAACGAAGTGAGAACACAATTGCGGAAGAAAGAGTTTGAAGAAGGGACAGGAGAGTGGAACACCACGAAATGGTTCAAAGAACTATTGAAAGTCATTCAATGGGAAGAGCACAACAAGCCTGAAGAATCAGAAATGGTAACCACAAACACATACGCTACACACATGGAGAGCTCGGATAGAAGGAGCTGGAACAAGAACACATCGTACAGACAGAGAGACAGCAGTAGGAACGACAGGTACAAACAGCAAGACAGAAGAAATTCAAACAGCACAGCGAAACACGGACAGAAGATCGAAACGACAGGGAGCAAGCATGAGTGTTTCTTTTGCTATGGGAATCACACAGAGAGCGAATGTACATCTTCGCTCGAATTGAAACGAGAACTGGTTATGCTACGGAAGGCGTGCTGGAAGTGTTTTAGCACGAATCACATAAGCGCACAATGTGGGGAAGGCGATTGTAAAAAGTGCGGGAGAAACCACCATATTTCGTTGTGCAGGAAAATAGAAAACACAACAAACAAGATACATCGAAAGGAAGACTCACATATGAAGTTCATGAAGTCAAGAGTCCGGTCACCATCACCATGGGTGAACAGAAGGAGTCAGGAAAGCACGACCCTCACCGTAACTCAGGATGAACCGGAAGAGGAAACAGACGAGAGCCAAAGCGAAGCTGAAGAATACGAAGTGGAAGAGACACATAGCCACCACATAAAAATCAATACTGGCAATCCTCCCAGGTTAATGATGGCGAAAGGGTTCATACCTGACAAGACGGGAAGAATACATCAGCAGACCATATTGGTGGACAGCGGTTCCCAGCGTAGTTTCATTACCGAAGACATGGCTGACCTTCTGCAATTAAAAATATTAAGAACGGAAAGCCTACGCATAATCGGGATAGGAGGAAAAGCAGCAAAAATAACGAGCAAGGTGGTGGAAGTGGACTTAGTCAATAATGATGGCAAACACATGAAAGTGAACATGAACACAACAGATCGAATCACAACAGCATTCACGACGACACAAGTTACGAACGAAGACAAAATGAAGATCAAATCAATGAAATTGCACGAGAACAATCTGGACATGAACAGCATGACATACAACCCAACCATTCTAATAGGAATAGATAATTATTGGGACGTGATGACATCAGGAGGACTTCAAGAGAAAGTGAAGCTACCCTCAGGACTGATTTGGGTAAACAGTTTCTTTGGAGGTATTTTGTCAGGACAAGAGAATCACGGCCACCAAACGAAACTCACACAGACACAATCACAAAAAATCACACAGACCTACCTAGCCAACAAGGCTATAGTAACAGACCGAACAGACTGTTCGGAGATGTGGAAATTGGAGCTGATAGGCGTAAAAGACAGGACGGACAAACATCTAGACGAAGAAGTTAATCAAAAGGTACTGCAACAATTCAACGAATCGGCCCAGATGGAAAACGGTTACTACTCGGTAAAATTTCCATGGAAAGAAGATCATCCGCCGATTCCGAACAATTATTACATGGCACAGAGAAGACTGGAGGCGTTGTTCAGGAAAATCAACGGTGAAGAGAAAATAAAGCAAGAATACAACAAGATATTGATGAAACAGCTCGAGGACGGTATTCTAGAAGAAACAACCGGAAAGGCAAGTGGGGAAGTAGTGTATTACATACCTCATCAAGCGGTCGTCAAAAAACAATCGAAGACAACGAAAGTGAGGATAGTCATGGACGCATCTAGTCATTGCAAGAACGCATTGTCATTAAATGACATTATACATCAAGGACCCACAATATTGCCGAATATCTGTGGTACCATGTTGAGAGCCAGAACACACAAAATTCTGATTCTGGCAGATGTGGAGAGAGCGTTCTTGCAGGTTAGACTACAAGAAACAGAAAGAGACGCTACCAGGATTCTGTGGGTGCACGATATTGATGCACCATCATTGGGAGAAAACGTCAGAACATTCAGGTATACTCGAGTGCCCTTTGGCGTTAATGCGTCACCCTTTCTACTAGCGGCAACCATACAACTACATTTATCACGACACAGTGAAGCCACAATTGCAGCCCAAATATTGGAGAACTTGTATGTAGACAACATGATAGTAGGCACAGACGACATCAAAATTGGAAAAGACATCTGCACGAAATCAAAGGACATCTTCAACGAAATCAAAATGAACCTCAGGGAATACACATCGAATGAAACAGGAGTATTAGACAACATGGCAAACGAGGACAAATCGGGAGACGTAGATGAAAGCAAAATACTCGGAGTAAAATGGGATCTGAAACAAGACACATTGAACATCACATTGAAATGTAGCACACAAGGCCCTCTCACCAAACGGAAAGTAGTAAGCGCCGCTTCCTCCACATATGATCCTCTAGGCCTAACATCTCCATTATTCGTGGAAGCGAAATTGTTCGCACAGAAGCTATGGGAACAGAAGTACGATTGGGACGATCACTTACCGGAAGAACTATCCCGGAAATGGAATAACCTGACAACAAAATTAACAGGAGAACCAGTGAACATAAGCAGGAAAGCAACGACCAGGGACGATAACTTCCGATATTCATTGGCAATATTCGGAGACGCGTCACAGCACACATACGCGGCCTGCGCGTACTTAATAACACAAAACAAACAAGGCAGCAAACAGTCGCACCTAATCATGAGTCGATCCCGACTAGCACCACCGGAGAACATATCGATACCAAAGCTGGAACTTATCGCGTCGTTCATAGCAACGAAACTGGCAAAATTTCTAGTCAGCGAGTTACATCTACCGATCGATGAGATACATATTTTTTCAGACTCACTGATCAACTTGTATTGGATACAGGCCACACAGACACTCAAACTATTTGTCAAAAACAAGGTAGAGAGGATAAATGGAAATATACAAGAAATCAAAGACAAAGGGATCAAAGTGGAAACACACTACGTCCCAACGAAAAAGAATCCAGCGGACCATGCAACCAGAGGACTTACAAGGGAGGAGCTGACCGCCGAAGGATGTAACTGGTGGAACGGACCACAATGGTTACGGGAGGCGCAGTCATCATGGCCGGGAACGAATCTCGATTTGACAATGCTATCAACAAAAATGAGAGAAGAAATCAACAGAGAAATCAAAGTAAACACGCAATTGACAGAAGAACAACAGAGAAAGAAGGAACGCAGAGACATCATTTGCATTCAAGCCAACAGATACGGGAAACTACAGAAGGCCATCACAGTAACACACCTGGTCGCTAAGTTTATATGCAAGAGAGTACTACATAAACTATCCCCAAGGAACACCACCATATTTGAAAACAAATTGAGGTTGGTCAAGGAAGCAGCCGATCACTCAAGGGAAGCATGCGAGACAATATTGATTCGGGAACATTATAAGGAATCGGATTCGGACGAAACTCACCTGAAATTCAAAACATATCAGGACGAGAATAGAATCACAAGATGCGAGGGACGATTTGGTAATGCCACTGAGATGAGTTCGGTCAACAAGGAACCGATACTACTGCGGACGAAACATCACCTCACACGGTTAATAATACAAGACATTCAAAATAAGAACAAACACATGGGCACAGAACACACGCTCACACAATTCAGAAGGGAGTATTGGTGCAACAATCCAAGAGCAACGATAAACAAGGTGTTGAAGACGTGTTTGTCGTGTAATCGATGGAAAGCCAAACCCTACAAGTATCCAGAAATGCCACAATTGCCAAAAGAAAGGGTGAACCGTAGTTTTCCTTTTCAAAACAGCGGGCTAGACTACATGGGACCATTCTATACAAAATTAAAAGAAGAGGACAAGAGTTGTCAAAAGGTGTGGATATGCATTATCACCTGTCTAGCAACCAGGGCATGTCACCTCGAGTGCGTCTGGAACAACACAACAACCGAGTTTGTGGCCGCAATAAATCGATTTATGGCTCGCCGAGGAACACCAGAATACATATTATCCGACAATGCCCCCACATTCAAGCTAGGTAGCAAATTATTGAACGAAAGAATGACGGACAAAGATATGAGAAACACAGAAGATCAATTACAGAAACAAGGAATCACATGGAAACACATAACACCCCTGGCTCCATGGAAAGGAGGTGTGTACGAGAGATTGGTGGCGCTAGTAAAGAGCTGCTTACGAAAAACAATGGGAACAAGAATAATACACGTAAGAGCGTTTGAAACGATCACTTGTGAAATTGAAGCCATTTTGAATTCAAGACCATTGACAAAGAATGGAAATAGCATAGAAGACAAAGTAGCGCTGAGACCGGTGGATCTTATCCAACCAAAGGTGAATATCAGACTGGATGGCAACAGTCGAGGTAACCTTGATTGGAACACAAGACAGGTCATTTCATCCGAAGATCAGGCAAAGACATGGCTTGAAGAAATCGACAAACAGAAAGATTATTTCTGGAACACGTGGAATAATAAGTATATGCAGATCTTGAGAGAAAAACACCAGCAACGAGTAGCCCAGAAAAGGGGATGTCGAACCCATCCTAAAGTGGGACACGTAGTCTGGATATCAGACGACAACAAACACAGAGGACAATGGCCAACAGGCATAATCACAAAACTAGTGGAGAGCAAAGATGGACAAATACGAGCGGCAATGGTGAAGAGAGCACACGGAAAGGAGATTGGAAGGGCTATAACACAGTTAATTCCACTAGAGATAGAATCCGAAGAAGAGGAAGAACCCACCGTGATAGAAGAGGACGAAAATCTCAAGATCACGGAAGAGGAAGAACCGACTTCGACGGATATCCCAGGGACAGACATAGAAGCAGAGAGAGAAAGAAAAGACAAAACACAGGGGACAGAAAGACGAGTACAACCGAAAAGAGAGGTCTAAGGGAAACGCCGGGTGCGTTTTAGTGA
The DNA here is from genome assembly GCA_964036275.1 of Litoditis marina. Classification (NCBI taxonomy): domain Eukaryota; kingdom Metazoa; phylum Nematoda; class Chromadorea; order Rhabditida; family Rhabditidae; genus Litoditis; species Litoditis marina. The sequence continues at coordinate 28,206,898 of OZ038433.1, forward strand.
CACCCAATGAAAACCATAGCATGAGACACAGAGACATCAATATCACGAAATCACATTGCAGGAAAACAATAGACATGAAAACAACATTCAAGAAGACAATATCACGAGAACAACATGCAGGGAACATTATCCACCTGAACAGTGGAGATAGGCAAACATCCGGTCACGAAAACACAATGGAAACAATAGACGAGTGACGAAAAGGGGTTCAAACGGGCCAAGAGGAGAGCCAGTTCGCGCGCAGAATGGCATTCGCGGCAGGACCAATTGATTACCGCAACTAACCTGCACATCCAACCAGGCCACACACAAAGAACAGCAATTAGCAACTATACCTAAAAAGCTGGTTTTCATGAAATCAAATATTACAAATAGTTTTCATCGTTGTGGATTTACGTTGGTGATGTATTTTCATGTAAACAACTGGTTGGTATATTGTCAAGTTATATGGTATTTCAAGTTTACAATGTATCCATTTTTCAGTTCATGACCAGATTCAAGTGTATCACATGCCTCAAACGTCGTATCCGGATCCGGAACAAGAAGTTCAAGATAGCGGAGAAGATTAAGAAAGATATTATGACCCAAGAAGAGCCGGATAAGTCAGCTCCCGACACCACGGAGGGGGAAGCAGAGAACAACACGCAAGCCGTCACTTCTGAGCAGGTTAGAACCGTGGAGTTCGTCCCATTTTGTAATTCATTGTCCATCTCCATTTCATGTAAAACAGGTTCCGTGGAACCTATGGGAGTATTTGACCATGAGGACACATTGGCCAATCTAGTGACTATCCCAGAAGTGAAAGTAACTGGGTTAGAGACAGAGAAGTCATATTCAAAAATCACATGCCCTATTGTACAGGAACATCACATGGAACAAGTTGGACACAAAACTGCGGAGGAGGCTCTCACTATCGAGGACGAGTCGGGGATGGACTGGACCGCAGACGGGGGAGAAGAGGCGTCCGAGCAGGCCGTCCAAGAGACCGACGAAGAGAAGGAGGAGCCATTCGTCGCCGGGGCCGAAAAAGAGAGGGAGGAACCAGTCATCATCGTGGCCCAAGAAGAACCAGTCGTGGAAGCCGCGCAGCCTGAAAATACGGTACATTTGCATTAGGTTGTCGGGGCATTTCTAGGTTATCGGGGCATTTCATGTGGTTTTGCAGGGCTTTCAAAGTAGTCCGCGATGGTCAATATGTGGAACATACATGACCTTATATCTCATACATTATCGAGAGGTGGAAACACGGAAAATCATTGATCACGTTATCAAATTTTGCGAAAGTTAAAACGGGTTCACCAGATCGGTCATGTTCAACAAAAGCAGGAAAACATTCAGAACAATTCATGTCACTTTTCTCTACGGATCTGCCTTCCGACGGGTTAATATATAATCGTGCTAACTACTGTTCAATAATCTTCAATTTTACAGCCTCGATATTTCGGACCGGTTACTCGCTGGCAGTACAATAGGAACTCTACAAGATCCCACCATGCATGGAGGCTCTACCGCCAAAGAAGAAAGATGAGCAGCCTGCCACGAGTTCTCCAATGTGCGTTGTGCTTGGAACATCGTCAACACTGGACCAGTCAATGCATCACGTTCTACAACGTGAAAGACCGCCGGGAACGTCTCGAGGTATTAGGTATGTGTGTTCGGTGCTTAGGTATTCATACCGAAGCAGACCCTCCATGCTTAGTTACTTGTTCGACATGCACTGGACCTCACGATTCGGTAGTTTGTTCCCACCCACGAGCAAACTACTCTCGGAATAGGAATCTCGAAGCAATCTTAGAGATTTGCAACGAGCTGGATAACGCCACCCAGCCGTGGAACTTATTGTTAAAGTTGAGCGTTACATTAGAAATCAAAATTTCCGGGTGTCAACATGTATTTATCAAGTTATCACATGACTCATATCAGGAAAATCACAATCTCACAAGTCGGGTTTTCTGTTTTGGCCTCCCCAGTGTCGCTCCGCGGCGAAAGTACACGTCTCGGCACGCCTGGCAACCGTCTGAAAGATTATTCATTGTTGTTATGTATCGTTTGCAGACCAGTTGGTCTTTATATTTGTAATGAATATATTGTTTTATCTTTGTTACTACAACTATAAAAGAGACAGTCGGAACACAAACTGAACCACCCTATACGAACCATCTAATTCCGACAGTGGTTTCAGGTTTGTGTCTACTTTCTCCAAATTTGCGGAGCGAGACCCGGATTCGGTTTTAAATTTCAAGAATTCGGGGTGTTCAAGATAATGAACACACAACTCAAACTAATACGCTACTCGTTGTTGAACATTGAACACAGGCTAGCAAAAACGGTACAGAATAGGAATGTTACCGGACCTTGGCCGACGAAATGACCTACAAAATAGCTGGCTGTAAGCTAGCTCTGTCTCAGCATCAGGAGTTTAGTAAAAAAAAATTCCGTAGCAAAAACAAATATAAAGGTTTGATATAATCATAAATAAAATACCATGGGTTTAGCAGATGTCAGTCTGATTTAAAGGAATGAACAGATTTCAGAAGTAATCGACATTGTAAACAGGAATCAACCACATGAATGGATTCTTCAGAGTGACTGACTCTTTAGTTCCACGTTCATTTCGGAACTAATAGATATCAGAAAAATTTAAACTTTTACCTTTATAAAAACTAAATTTACCACATTCAACACCAACATACCTCTATATTACCCGAGAAGAGCAATGGAATATTTAGATACCAATAATATAGATCCATTATATAATAAAGAAAACCTGTAAAACTCGGTGTTTTCGAAAACACGGCGTTTAAACCTCCAAAATAACATGAATCTTCAAAAATAACAGAACACAGCGATATCTAAACAAAAACTAAACAAAAATAAGGATATAATGATAAATAAATGATATGAAAAGGAGAAAACACATTGCAAAATAACAAAATAACTTCGAAATTTTCGAATTTCGGGTGCGTCGCGGTCGACCGCTTTGCATGCTTGGAATGGATGAGCTGGCCCATTGACCGCCAGGTGGGCCGACACTGGGCCGACAATGGGCGGTCGGTGGGCGGACCACTCAGACTGGGCGGTCACCGGCCCGCCATTGTCTGAGCAGTGAATGCGAGGTTTTTTGACGTTCTCTCACCTCCACTTATTCTGAAAAACGGTTAGAACACGGAATTCATATCCCTGAAACTCTATTTCACCCATTGAGAGAGGTTGGCGCTAGTTGTACAGGAGTTAGTCACGAAGAGGCCAACCGGAAATCGCAAATTGACGTTACGATCAGAGATTCTGTTTTCGAGGGTTGGCATCGCTTATAACAATGAAATACCTCAAATTCAAGTATAACACATGGTAATTCGTTCTGTTAAGGAAGTAAGAAAGATGGATTTTCGTGCAAATAACCAAAACACGATTGTAACCAGTCATTGAGAATTTTTCGACTTCCGTCCACTTTCTGAATTTTTTGTCAACTGTCAGAACACTGAATATAAGTCTGTAGGCTTCATTTCACCGAAAAAATGCAGAAAAACGCTTAAAAAAGCGTCTTTGGATTACGGTATGCACCGGTTTTTAGCGGCTAATTGGCTGCAATTGAAAAAATTGGCTGGCCAATTGGCTGGGCCCTGTCTGAGTACAGTTCCCGGTGAATTGATAACGGTCAGAAGATCGTAATCATTGATGTTGATACCCGACATGAATACGGACGGCACCAACGTAAACAATCGAATTTATTAGAACTTTTGAATCTATTTTTCTTTATTCCAGTATTCTCATTTATGATTGACCGAATTGTCGTAAGGATAACTTTCCCTGCGGTTACACGTACACCTTGTATCTTGCATTGTAAAATGGAAAACAAACAAGGTAACTTTCTTTGTTCTAGGTCTAGGGTCTAGGGCAACTTTTTCGATCGGAAAAGAAAACCAAAAATTGATTGTTTGCGTTGGGCATTGGGCTTTTTTAAATGTCTCTACTAGCTCTGTGGTTTATTTTGCCAAATAAGCATATTGAGGTGGATGTGGTAGTGGATATTGATTATACGTAACGTATATTTTGATCTGTCAGCTTTATCATGGGGTATATATTTCAATGACCAAAAAGCAATTCATTTATGCAAAATTGGTCGTGAATAAGGAAAATACAAGCAAAAATCGCAGTTCCGGAGGCGACGCGGGATTTCAAAACCAATCTGAGACCTTTGGCGGTTTATGTTCTTTACTATTTACCCTACTGAATACACTAATCATGTGTATACTAACTGTCGTGAACTATAAAATGCCCGCTCTAGTCTGAGACAATGGCTTTCGTTCTGTTAGTTCTGTAATGAAAAATAGACCTCAGCTTCTGCTCTTCAGGCAGAATGTGGCAAAAACACACCGCAACATCAGAAAAATAGTGAACTGGGCTTTCTGGTACTATTACATGTCGTGTAAAATGAGTAATGATAGTATATAACAAACTCATGTATTCTAGGGTTTGATTATCGGGTTTGCCTTCTGGAGTTTTTGAACACCATGTTCTACGGCTGGCGACAATTTCGGATTCTCTATCAAATTTGGTATATTTCTGCATGTCAGTAAAATAGTCTAGATTCATGAAAAAGTGGGGGCCCAACGACTGTGAGATTTGTCTTCTGCTGTGCGCCCCTTAGACAACTAGTCTCAGATGGAACAGTTACTGCTACAAAAAGCGAAAAATACTCTAGTATAACTATGTTCATTACAAACATACTGTTGTATTCTCAGATGACTAGGATAAACACTAATAACACTACAGATATCAACACAGAAGTTATACCTGTAGAACAGAGGAGACGAGCGAGAGATGAACCAGTTTATAGACGAGCAGATGATACAATGCACACAATAGACAACAAAGTAGAACACGTCACTTGACACGTGAACGCGCACTATGCTAATGTGTACAGACATGTTAACAGGATTGCTAAACGAGATAACAGGTCTACCACACAACACCTCCCTTTTTTACAACTAAACTACGGAGTGATGTGAACCAACTAAACTATCAAGAATCGGCTGTTGACAGCTTCGGCAACCAGACGACTTTTTGAAATCGACATCAGCGGATACGAGACTGAGTACAATCATGACTCACAGAACCACTCTCAAAACTAGAAGTGTTCTCTTTAGATGACACCCTCTTCTCCTTCTTCAATTCATTCATCCAGACATGAGCGAATTGAGGACACTTTTTGGTTTCAGGGTTGAACAAAGGTTGTTCCGTCATCATATTGAGGTAATACTTCATGTTCTCACTCTGAGTTAACCAATCCAAGCCAACCAGACTACTCGCATGAGAAACATAGGCACAACCAGTACCGTATTCACCTTTCATCTTGAAATCGCAGTTGAGTATGTCAAGCACTCTCAAGGGCTTTCCATTGGCATTGACTACTCCAACTCCGCATTTCACAAGCCTTGGTTCACCAAGCTTCTTCCAATCGTGTACATTCAACAATGTCACGTCAGAACCAGTGTCAAGTTGGAAATCGACATTCACACCCTTGATCTCTACTGGTAGGTAACGTCTCACTGCGTTCACCTCTGTGCTTCTCGCTGAAGACTCTACAACGACGGAATTGTTTACACGAGCTCTTCCAGACGAATTGGCGTTGAACTTGACCACCTTGTCACAGAATTCTTCTTTGTGACCGCTCTGCTTGCACTTTCGGCAGTTCCACTTCTTGGACTGGCAATTCCTTGACAAATGACCAGTTTGTCCGCAGCCGCAGTTCCAGCACAAGTTACGACTGTGCTGAACTCGTTGATCTTGAAGTTATGACTCAACCGCATACACTTGATGGGAACTCTGAACCATCTTTGCCTCACGCTAGATGTTCAACCATGTGTCACACTCTTTGTACAGATCTCGCAAAGTGACTGCTTCCTTTTCTGCATACTGTCGATCCAGATACATGAGCAATCTGGTCTTTAGGTCATTATCTCTGTTTGTTGTCAAACCAGAGATCCAGAACAGTGCCTTTAGCCCATCTTTGTCAAGTTCTTGGAGTTTTGCTCTTTCACACTGCTCATTCACTCGGCCAGTGTACTCCATGTAGTCTTCTGACTCTTTCTTTTCCAACTTCAGACAGTTGTATCTCTCAGTGTAGACAGATGTTTTGACATCGAACATCTCTTTGAGAATCTCAATTGTGTCATCAAAGACCAGATCAGCAGTGGTTTTAGGCAAAATATGACTTTTGTACCTATCAAAAACCTCATTTGACAACTTTCCGACAAGTAGTCTCACTTTGGATTTGTCATCCAACAGCGCACCATCAATGTTGAACACCTCACCGTATCGATCATACCAATGTGAAAATGTCAGACCACTTTCTGGATCAAATACAAAGGTAGTGAGCCTTGCGTTCAAATCCGTCATCATTCTTGTTTCATTTGTCACTGGACTGACAATGTTCGTACCACTGCTATCAATTTGAGCATTCGCAATACTACCTTGAAGTAGCTTCAACTGATCTCTCTGAATATCCATCTGCTCTTGCCGGAGTTTCAATCTCTCTTCTTGTTGTTTCATTTGCTGCTGTTGACCTTGCAACAATTGCACAAGAGTTTCAAACATTTTATCTGACATTCTGCTCAATCAATACTTTACCTCAGAGGGTAATACTTGCAGAGAGCCTTTGGATTCAGTGTAAATGACCACCGAACACTTTTTTCTGGACACGAGACTGTCACACGAATCAATGAAACCAACACAAATCCTCTAACAAAGTTCACTCTAGACTTTTGAGACACTGGACTGCCCTTCAAAAGTTTTCTAACCAAGAATACTGGACTATCTTGCTATAAATTAACACAAGACAGCTTAACTAGAGTTTTCTATCCTGATCGCCAATTATGTTGTATCCTCAGATGACTAGGATAAACACTAATAACACTACAGATATCAACACAGAAGTTATACCTGTAGAACAGAGGAGACGAGCGAGAGACGAACCAGTTTATAGACGAGCAGATGATACAATGCACACAATAGACAACAAAGTAGAACACGTCACTTGACACGTGAACGCGCACTATGCTAATGTGTACAGACATGTTAACAGGATTGCTAAACGAGATAACAGGTCTACCACACAACACATACAAAAGTCGTAAAATATTTTTTCAAACCTGTAAACTAGAATCTACAAATCACAGATATTAACTCAACGTAGTCTGTCAATGCACCCTCCGCGCGAAATTGACTTGGTAAACTGAGTGTTGGTAATTGCAACTGGGGTGTGCGTTTGTGTTTGGTGTGTGCTGCGTGCATGATTCGCTGCTCGTGAATCGGGCGCCAAACAAACCCATTCGAATTTTTCAATAGAATTTGATATTTTTCTTTATTTTTTCAACTATTCACATATTAATTAAACATTATAACTGATCTAGTTCACTCGGCTGTAATAATCTAATGTGTTTCGAATCATGCCACTAAGTCTTGGTCAGTTTTAGGGAACATAACGTCCATTAAGTAAAGTGAGTCCACTTCACCTTACTTTTGGGGTAAACAGTGTACTTGTTATTCTCGGAGAAAGTCAATCAAAACAGGGCAGCCCTTTGAACGATCAATGTACATCGATCGCTGAGACTTGGTTAGAACGTAGAAATGAAGATAAAATAATGCTCTGAATGTGCCATATTTGTTATGTGTGTATTTTTATGTCAACCGACTATAAGCCAAAGCTATTCTCAAACTGAAGGTATACTTCTAGGTGCGATTGGAGTATACATCCATCGACCTGCACGGCAAACCTCGGTTGAGGAGGATTTTAAAGCAAGGCAGGAGGTCATACAAGAAGTGAGTTGCAAAGGAAGGTCCACGATTCAGTATTGTATTTTTGTTGACACAAATCTGATATGAGATATAATCAACGTCACAAGTGAAGCGGTGGCATATTGAATTCTGAAAATTCTGCTGTTTTTTTCAATCGGGATTCTCTCCAACGGAGGACACATCAGAATAAGTTTATCACACAAAATTGGGATTGCTGACAGTTTACCATGTTTTCTCGAGATACTAGGAGAATAGCAACAACATTAATTTGAGATCCAACATTAACATTAATCCATCATAATGTTCACGAGTTCATTAGATCTCAGAAACTCGTGTATTTTTGAACAGATGGCTATCCAAACTGGGTTGTAGTTTGATTTGCACACACATAACTATTTTGCCAATTACGCTTGAAATGCAGCGAAATCAAACTACAAATACAACAGGAAGATAGCTCAACCTCAGCGATACCTATGATTTTTCGATTCGTATTAATCACTGAATCACTGCTGTTTACGATAATGATAAAATGAGTACCAAATCTATCATATTCTGTCACTTGCCGGAATCGAACCTGAGAGCAAAAGATCAAAGAAAAAGATTAGTGTTTAGTGGATGAGCTCTGTGTTCAACACTAGAACGTTTACTGAGTTTGAGTTCATCCGCTTATGAGATTCAAGTTCCGAGTTTGTCAGTTCACGATTATACCAGTTCACCAATTCAACTTCACCTATTCACTTCCGGAAATTTCATGCCCTGGAAATACTCAAAATATATTAATTAAAAGTAAACTGCTACGAGTGAAATGCAAAAAAAATGTACTGATTGTGTTAATTCAAATTCCAGTTTTGAACATGATGTTATCAATGTTATCATTAATAGCTGTTTCTCTCTTTAACTCTGTTTTCTTTTCAGAATTGTCAATAACAAGATGGGCACATCTACAAATTCTTCTCTCATCTTTCCCTCAATTCCCGATCAAGTTTTTTGTGTCATACTATTATTTTGCGATCTCAATTGTTTTATATTGTTTGTTTCCTTAATAAAGTGTTTTCTCCATGAAATGAGAATCAAAATAACAGCGAACACCACAGCAAGACAGGATTCTGGGTACATAGGAAATACAGGCGTATAACTTACGGAACATGTTTCTAAACACCTTATTACCATTGGTAATAATAGCCAAAAAATTATCTACCTCACTTCAATTCTTTCAATTGTGTTTCGCAACCACTCTCGTTGAGGAGATTCTAGGTAGTAGTTGTTCGTTTAAGTATATTTTTTGATTTATACTGCAAAAAATTCAAAATTACGCATGGCTTTTAGATACCACATATCGCAGAATATGTGAAAGTGAAAGGATTTTGTATTAATTTACCATTTTTTAAACGAAAATATGCTAGAATATAGGTAGCTTCAAATATCGGCTATTCATAGTTGTGAATTGTTTACTATTCATAGTTAATTAGATTGAAATTATTTTGACTCAACTGTGATGATTCCTAGTTGAAGTTTGAATTTGCCGTGCGTTTGGAACTCTACACGCCAAACACCGATCAGCACACGCAACTCGCAATCATGCACACCAAACGCACACACAACCCGCTAGGTTGATTTCGCGCGAGGGGTACCCTGACAGTAGTCAACTATAGATATCCTGGTTTTGTACACAATGGTTTGCAGTTTTGGTCATTACTTCAACTCTAGGTGCTATAACACTTGGCATATTATTCAACAGTTGTTCTCTCTCACGCAGCTGTAATTTGTAGATTCTAGTTTACAGGTTTGAAAAAATATTTTACGACTTTTGTATGTTTGTAATGAACATAGTTATACTAGAGTATTTTTCGCTTTTTGTAGCAGTAGCTGTTCCATTTGAGACTAGTTGTCTAAGGGGCGCACAGCAGAAGACAAATCTCACAGTCGTTGGGCCCCCACTTTTTCATGAATTTTTCTCTTCCTGTATACATGCCGTAGGTATGTAGAGAGGTAGTTTGATCTGTACGGTGAAGATAAAATTGTTTTCTTGATGAACCACTTGTCAAGTATTACCATCATTCGAAAAAAAATGACGTCAACATTGCAGTTCTGAAAACTTACTTCATTTGCCTTTCAGAATCCCAGAATTCGTCATGTTTGAATTAAGTTTCATCGTGAAATGACCATTTTTAAGAAACTTGCAGCATTCGAAAACATATTTCACGTCATTTTTTTTTCAAAAATTGACGTTAGCCGGCCTTCTGAATTCCAGAACAATTCATAATTGGATAAAGTTTCATGGTTAATCTACCATTTTCAAGATAGTTTCAGCATTTGAAAATATATTTCACGTTAATTCTGCACTTCTTAAGTTGACGTTATCTGGCCTCCAGAATACGTCACTCTTAGATTAATAGTCACCGTTATTTGACCCTTTCTAAGATATTAGCGTCATTTGAAAACATATGTGACGCCAACTTTGCACTTTTCAAAAATGACGTCATCAGGTCTCCAGAATCCTGAAGGGCGTCCGGAATAGAATATTTAATATTCAAACAAAAGTCACGATCGCATCATATTTCAATTTTCAAGCAAATCGGTAATTGTTACTCTAAGTTACAATACAGTTTGAGTTGTCGACGGGACAGAGAGATATTTAGAGAGCGAGCAAATTTTCTCTGGTCCACCAGGGTTTAGGTGGATATTACATCCCTCACACAATTTGCAACACAATCGGTTGAGTAGAAACCCTTGAACTGGGAATTTTCCCTTGTCACCACTTTCCAACTATTATCATAATTTGGAAGCATATTTGATGTATTCAGTCGTCTGGCTTCCAGAATCTCAGATAACGACATGCTAAGATGAAGATCTATCGTTATTAAACCACTTGCCCACTATTATTATCATTTGAAGAATAATTTGACGTCAACTTTGTACTTTTAAAAAATTTGACCTCATCTGGCCTTCAGAATCTCGGAATACGACATGTTTAGATGAATTTCCATCGTTATCAACTCACTTGCCAACTATTATCATCATTTGGAGAAATATTTGAGGTCAACTTTGCACTTTTCAAAGATGACGTCATCTGATCTCCAGAATCCTGAATGACGTCATGAATAGATTCTTTAATATTTAAACTGAAGTGACGATGGTATTCTGTTTGAATTGCATCGAAATCGGGCAGTCTTACCCTAACTTACAAGACAGTTTGTGAGTTTGCTTAATCGACCTGACAGAGAGAGCGAGAGAGTGCACAAAATGAAGAGACGCAGAGACATTTATTTCGAAAGGTCGTAACTTGGTGAAAATTGATTTCTTTCAGAAAAAACTTTGCGCTCATTCAATTTTTATATGAGCTCTGTCATCACTACAAATTTTAGCCAAATCTGGTCAGTTCTGGCAGAGATAGCATCCCAGCACAATAGACGGAAGGAAGGAAGGAAGGAAGGAAACACGACGGAAGTTGGCGCTCTGGATGAAGCGAAAACATCCTAACTCGGCTCATACTCAACGGATTTTGTTCAAATTTGGGACACAACTCGCAAATATGCTGTAGAACATTTCCTAATTCTTAAAAGTTTTTACTTAAAAGTTTCGATTAATTCGGCTCACTTTGTATCGTAGATATTTTATTGTAAATGTATATCCTTCTTATTCGAATACAATGAAATCACAATTTGATTTTATTCATTCTTGCTCTTGTATAAATAAGTGTACATCTATTTCTAAAACTAGTGATTTGATAACCCTGTGTGATTGTTCCATGACATTTTTACTTATTCGAAAAACTCAATATTGTTGGTTTTAGGCAATGAATGTCCAAACATGATTTGTTTTTACATAGATTGTACTTATGGTTTCACGTAAACGTAAATCGTATGGATATAAATTTCTCTGCCAGTCATAGTTGTTCAATATAATATTGATTGAAAAATGTGTGTATGTTATGAGAACCTAACTGCAAATGCCATCAATTTGGTGCCACTCTAAAACTTCCTCTGCATGTCTAACCAAGGTAAAAATTGAATAAAGTTACAAAATAGAGGTTTTAGTTAGAATATCAGAAAGATTAAGGTATAGATCGAGTAGTCACAGTTTTCTCTATTATTTTAACATTCCTTCCTGTCCACCTTCAATCTAGGTTTCATATAAAACACACTAATCGTAATGTCTCAGTGATACATTTTATTTAAGAAGCGCGAATTCCTAAGAATATCTTGACTGTATTGATCAAACAGATGAAAACAACACATAATTGAAATGAAAGTAAAAACCCATTACAGAAACATGTTCCTTCTGCAAATGAATTCTGTGAACATTGCATACTTTGTAGCCCACCTACACTAAGACCTTGGAAAACTACTAGATTATTTTTCAGACCTAGCGTATCTACTAGCGTTCAGGCTTTAGAGTGTCCCCCCCCCCCCAAAGCCACGTCTCATCGGTGAATACGATGAAGTAACCCTTGTTACGGTAATCGGGTATTTTCCTCAAATATTTTCGCCTCCATTCCCCTAGGTCACCGCGTTCGAATAAAATACATCGATCACGTATCTTGCGGTAACTGAAGCCTATTGCATTCAACAACCTGCACAAACTTCTATCACTGAGAGAGTACTCAAAGTTTGCAAGCTTCTCATGCAATGTGACATTGAGTTCTGAAATCACAATCCTCTTCTCGTGTTTGTACTGAGAGTGAATTTCTCTGCGAATGATATCTATAGCCATAGGATAAATACGGGAAACCAACCGTCTACCGTTACTCTGAGCCGATTGTGACAAAGGTTTGTCCGAACTGCAGGGGGGTAGAACAGCTGGCACACGAGAACCGACAACACTACTATTTTTGCGCCGGCACAGTGTGTTTTCAATTGCCAAAAGTTAATATTAGGCAAAAGTTAGACAAGTCAGCCTCTCATTACTAAGAGAACCGACTGTCCCATGCATTGGTGGTTCAGTGGTAGTTGTTTTGTACACACGGCTGGGCGACCCTTATATTCACAGACACAGCAGAATTTCTAACCATTTTCAATTTGCATATTGTGTGAATCATATTTAACAGAACAAGGATTATATATATAAATATATATATATTTACTAGAGCATAATAAATAGGCATTACAATCATAATTAGTAGAGCCTATTATATTGCTTCGCTGTTACTTACAAGGTGCTCAGTTACCTTTGCATTGCATCATCATTAACTAGTTGCAAGAGGGGATAATTTTGCCGCTCACATGTTATCCTAACATGATAGATTGCATATTCACAATGTGTAGGACCAACAGTCCAAACACAAAATAGGAAACGACAAAATGAGGGAGAGAGAAAAGTGACGTAGGAGCTGGAACCAGCTAATGAGCTCGAGCTCACAAACTCGAATAGTGATACAAACAATGTAGAAATAGTATTAAATATAAATAATGAACAAACTAGATAACATGGTAGATCTTGAAGGTAACGATACATCTTAGACCATACGACGGCCTTGATAGTAATGTTGACATCTGTGAGAGATCCGCGAGCAGCCTTCGCCACGACATCGAACCAGCGAAGACACCCAGCAGCCGCAGTTGCAATCCATTCCAATCTGAACTTGCAGTGGTAAAAGATATCATCTCAAACCAAAGTTGACTCCTTCTAATCTCTTTCACTCACTTTCTGCCATTCATTGCTGTCGCAAAGTTAGTCAAGGATGAATCAATCGCATTTGAAGACACCCATCAAAGGAATCAGAATATTTGCTCTCACTTGCTCATATCAGTAAGAGGTGATCAATCTCTTTTCCATTAAAGCCTTGCCAAACATATTCAGTTTTGATAAGATGCTTCGCAAACGCCACAAAATTGCACCAAGTGGTATTTACAAGATCCACTCACGCACATTAGTATACCACTGGGATAAATATTACCTCTCATTCCATTCACTTTGCAAAAGAAGCGCTCACACACCACATCAATTCAAATTTCATTCGGTCAGTACTATTATTAGCATGCAAACTTAATCACAAGTTCCGAATTAAACGTTAGTTACTTATTGGCTCCAAGTTGCTAATTACACCAATAAGTTGCCAAGAAAAAATGTACAAGAGTTGCTATTGCTAGGTCCGACACAGAATTTTGTTGTTGTTGCGGTCTAATTATCCAATGAAAATCCATATTGCTATCCGATTCGCAGATCACTCAATTTCACATTTGCCAGTCGACCGATTCAATAACAACTCGCATAAAATAATTCGACCATACAGCAAAATATATTGGGTGTCTTACTCGCGTTACTTTCCAAATTGCCTATTCGCGCAAGAAATACTCCAACCAGACGTCAATAAAACATAACGCCTGGAGATCCCTCATTTCATTACAGCACTATGATACTAGCGCAATAAATACTCCACTAGAAAACAAATCAATAATTGTGTCTAGAGGTCCCTAACTCCCTTGCAGTACAAAAATTCCACTACTTGCACAAGAAGTACTCTACCAGAATACAATAAGCATAGCAACTAGCAGTCCCTCACTTCCTTACAGTACGATGATTACATACTCGCACAAGAAATACTCCAATAGACAACAAATCAATAATTGTTTTCAGCGGTCCCTCATTTCTTTACATTGCGGTGATTACTACTTGCACAAGAACATACTCCGACTAGACAACAATCCCATATAGTGCCTAGCGGTCCCTCATTTCATTGCGTCCTACAAAAACACTACTCGCACAAGAAATACTCCGACTAGACAACAAATCCTATATTGTTTCTAGCGGTCCCTCATTCCTTTACAGTAAGATAATTACTATTCCCACAAGAAATACTCTGAGTAGACAACAAATTATATAGTGTGCCTCATTTCATTGCGATACGAAGACTCCACTACTCGTACAAGAAATAATCCAACTAGACAACAAATCCGATAATTTTTGCTAGAGGTCCCTCATTTTCTTACAGTACGATGAACTCAACTGTAATTCCACTATCACAAGAATTTTCCAATCAATCCATCTTAATCCAAAGACTCACAATCAAAACTATCTCGAACTCCGCAAAATCACTCTACGGGAGAATAATTCAAACAAGGTTGCCATTCTATGTATAGTATTATGTTTCCAGTCTATGACTTTGCTTCACTCAATATTCTGGTATCTTGCCAATGAACGAATGATCCCAGATGTTATCGATCGCCTCGCTCAAGACTGCTTAGTTCCAAACTAATAAGTGGAATTACCACCACAGATTAGTATTTTCCAAAAAGAAAAGCTCCACTTACTACTTCACTCACTCATTGCCAATACCAGATGTGCTACTATACTACCACGCAGTAGAGCACTCACTAGAGCTTGCTTCCAATAAATTCCCAATCAATAAAAGATAAATCCTGATCAACAATCAATACTTTCGAGGTGCCACTTCCTAATAAATTATGAATGAGATCAGAAACTATCATATTGATTGCGCAGCATCACATAAATCTAGCGATCTGAGAATCCGACAAAAAATGCAAGAATCTTAAACTAAATTTCCTTTCTCAGGCTATTGCGTTACAAGTGAAAAAATTGTCAGGCCCAAATTTCACTTTCACTCAGTTTTCCGTTTCCTCACAACTTGTACACAAAAGAAAATAAATCTAAAACTCATTACTGTGGTGCGCTACGCGCAACTCACAACTAGTAATAAATTCAAATCCAACCTGAGTGTTATATTGCTCCAGCATCCTCTTGCTACCTTCACGGTTTTGCTTCGGGTGGTCGTAGTTACTCGATCCGTCCAATCATTCAATCATGACGAAGAAGATCCGAACATCATGATCACATCATCCCAATCACTAGAAGAAGTCTTCACTAAGACAACTCACAGCTACGATCACTTGCAAATAAAAACTGAGACATACGAAATATCGTTCACTTCCAACCCAATTGCCCGATTCCAATAATTCTTCAACAAACAATTTTCAATCAGAAAGCAATATCCAACATACCACAAAAAATTAGCAATCACCGCCATCCATCATCATCTATAATCACGAAACAATTCGAACTTGCACATGCTTACCTTCTGAAAAAAGTTGCGTCATCTTCCATTGCACTTGCAAACCCAGAGAACATCACGATTCTGTAACATTCATACATGGGCTTTCCGGCATTCAATGTTGCACAATACAAGGGAAAGAAAATTTGCGAAATTGCAAAACAACAAACAAAAACGATAATGTACGCAAAAATCGTATTTTTGTTTTTGCATTCAAACGACGAATTTTGCCGCACAATATTCGTAACAGGGCAGACTATTAGCACTGTGGCACGGTTCAATCCAAAATCATAATTTCATCATGAAAAATACGAAATTGACGAAAATTGCAATCCATGTTAATAATATATGATTCACACAATATTCCCACTACAATTGCAGTAAATGCACTCCACAGAATGTTCACAAAATTTGCTATCCATTTGCCGATGCACCATTTCGCGCCAGCACAGTGTGTTTTCAATTGCCAAAAGATAATATTACGCAAAAGTTAGACAAGTCAGCCTCTTATTACTAAGAGAACCGACTGTCCCATGCATTGGTGGTTCAGTGGTAGTTGTTTTGTACACACGGCTGGGCGATACCCTTATATTGACAGACACAGCAGAATTTCTAACCATTTTCAATTTGCTTATTGTGTGAATCATATTTAACAGAACAAGGATTATATATATATATATATACTAGAGCATAATAAATAGACATTACAATCATAATTAGTAGAGCCTATTCTATTGCTTCGCCGTTACTTACAAGGTGCTCATTTACCTTTGCATTGCATCATCACTAACTAGTTGCAAGAGGAGATAATTTTGCCGCTCACATGTTATCCTAACATGATAGATTGCATATTCACAATGTGTAGGACCAGCAGTCCAAACACAAAATAGGAAACGAAAAAATAAGGGAGAGAGAAAAGTGAAAAGAGGGGTGTGCGAGTAGGAAGTATTCCTATGAGCTCGCATGCACAAACAAACAAAGAAAGAAGATAGATTCATATAACAGATCGAATAAATAACAGAAAATAAAGCCGAGCCGTCCGTCTCGGGTCGCGGGGGAGAAGTCCCGTCAGATCTGAACTGGTAGGCGGCGCCTGTAAGATCTGAGTCACTGATTTGAAATGTATTGCGTAAAGCCTATTGATTAGCTTAAGTATAATTGAAGAAGGATGCATAAGTTATCTACTTGTATTCGGGGTAATTAGTATGAAAGAGCTATGATACCGTATTGTAAGTTAATGAAGACATGAACTACTCATGGCACTTGCGCCTCCACCTTTCCGGGCAGTCCGACCCTGGACGTTAAAATGAATAAATACCACATATGAGTAATTTTGAATCTAATTTTAAATCGAAAATAGTTTTGAATCCAGAGAGATTGAAAATGAATTATTATACCGGACTTAGTGAGAACGTTAGTCATTGAAACGACTGAAAAAAGGACAAGGAACACTACAAGAACGTCTGTCAAAACTTTCAACACGAGCGGGGTAGATACCTAACAAAAAACAGCAAACATTCAGAAAAGAAAGGAAGAAAAACGAGCAAACTTACTTTTTGCTACATTTCCTGTTGTCGGTACATCGGCTCGGTCGATTTTCCTTACCATCAACGTTTCATACTTCGGGGAGTCCAGATTCCTCCACGACTGAGGTTGCGTGATATCATCTTCTGTGTTTCTGAAAAGCAAAACCGTGTTGTATTTGGTTACGGATAGTGCTGGCTAGGAAAATGTTACTGGTTATGAAAAGCCATATTGTCAGAGATATTCTCAAACGGACAATGAATTTGATAATGACCAACGTAACCACATCGGAAACACTCAATATTCATCAGTGCCGGCTGACTAATTCTGTTTTGAGAAGTTTGTTGGTTCTGATAAGGCCCGTCAAAGAAAGGCTGCGCGTTTGGTTGCCTACTGTAGTGATGGTTGTCATTCATCTCGCCTGTTTCATACTGACTAAATGATTTACCGTTTTGCAAACCGCTGTCAAGATTCAAGTTCTGTATTAAGTTTATGAGAGCTTGAGACATTGCCGTGTTAGTTGGCGTCATTGTTCCAGAACGAGTTACCTCACCCAGCAAATTTTCAAAACGTAAAGCGCGATTACCAGCATCCTGAAAAGTTAAGGGGGAAGCCGCTTTTACATGGAAACGAATATCGAATTTCAAACCATCAATAAACGCTTCTTGGGCTTTTTCTTCAGTGATAGCGCGCGCTTGACCTATTGTAGCTAGACGTGCTAACGATTTGACCCGGTTACTGTAATCTTCAATTGACTCACCTTGTCTTTGACGAAGTTGCCGGAGCTGTTGTTTCGCGATCTACTTTTTCTGTGGATCATCAAATGCCACACGTAGTCCGTCCTTTAATTGGTTATACGTGGTAGCTGGGGTTAGCAGTTCCTCTGCCCGGTCACGAGCAGAATGATCTAAGAATGCTAGCAAACTTTTCTTTTTGACTTCATCGGTCATTTGAGGACCGGCGATCGCCAATACATCTTCGAAACGTCTTAGCCAGATGCGAAAGTCTGCCCCTGTACCGCTAGTATAGGTAGAGAGAGGTGATGATTGGTGGCCAACTAAAGGACCGAAGGCATTGACTAGCGGAGCATTGTCTACCTGCTGCACCACTTGCGTCAGATTTTGATTCGAGTTGAATCTTCTCATGGACATTGTACTTGAATAAGTCCCGGCAAAGGCATGAAAGAAGGTCACACACTCAGTGCACAAGACTACAAAACAACACAGTAAAACTAGGGAGGGTTGAATCAGAAGAGGAATGAGATGTACCACCTTGACTGAGTAGGATGAGTGAAACACACCTGCAGTGGGGACTTACGAAGCATACGAACGGTGAAGAAAGTGGCTTTCCTTCTGGAACCGACACGAAGGAATGAGATGAGAAGCTATGAGCGGGTGTTTATGAAAACATTATTTATCAATCATTTCCGCAAAAATGTTCGGAATTCCTTTTAGCTAACATGTTCCCATCATCATATGTTTCCGGCGAGCCAATGTTTTGATGAAGAGCCGCGATAGTACTGTATTGAGTGTTGCGCGCGCTGTTGTAACAAAAATGATGCGAGAGAAAAAAAATGAATGAGACACCAGACAATGACAAAGCATCCAACATGTATGTTCTTGTTCTCAAATTCATAAAAGAAACCGGGCTTGACTAAGGCAACGTTAATGGGCAATTCCGTTTTTCCACTAGAAACTTGGATTGTGATAGGGCTGCCGCAAAGGGACAAAAACGACCGTCGGCGACGCCGTAACAAAACTCAGAACACATATCTGAGAGAAAACTTGGATTGGGTCCAGAAAACTTAATGATTGTTGAACTTGGAAATTAAACATGCTTCGGTTGCGATAGTGTAACTTAATCAGCGAAAGTTCTCATGATGTCACTGCCATAAAAGAGCCTATCATCATCCTCTGGTGGGACGACCCCACCTAACAACACACCAGCGGGAGGGAACAACTCAACGGGGTCGAAAGGGACAACACTCACTGCCCGCAGCTCACTGCGCAATTTAATGTCAAACCAAGTTTTCTCGGGCGCCCCACCAATTGCGTGGACGGTACTACGAAAAAACGCAAGAAGTGGTGATAAGGCGCCACGAAGGGACACAAACAAGAACTATAACCAAGATAGGAAAACTTCTTCCATGAAAAAAAGAGAGAACCAAAACTTAAGATTGGGTGGGTGGGTGGGTAACTAAAGAGCAAATAGAAAGAGTCGGTGGAAAAGTTACCAGAGCTGCTACCAAAGAGGGGTGTGCGAGTAGGAAGTATTCCTATGAGCTCGCATGCACAAACAAACAGAGTAAGAAGATGGATTCATATAACAGATCGAATAAATAACAGAAAATAAAGCCGAGCCGTCCGTCTCGGGTCGCGGGGGAGAAGTCCCGTCAGATCTGAACTGGTAGGCGGCGCCTGTAAGATCTGAGTCACTGATTTGAAATGTATTGCGTAAAGCCTATTGATTAGCTTAAGTATAATTGAAGAAGAATGCATAAGTTATCTACTTGTATTCGGGGTAATTAGTATGAAAGAGCTATGATACCGTATTGTAAGTTAATGAAGGTATGAACTCCTCATGGCACTTGCGCGTAGGAGCTGGAACCAGCTAACTCGAGCTCGCCCTTTTATAGGCATGCACTAGAAGTGCGCCAGTATTCACCGTAAAAGCGCCCAGTAAAACTCGTTTGCGTACTCTCAGTTGCATGGAAATTCAGACACAGAGAAAACAGCGTCGCTCTCCGCAACAACTATAATCGTGTTCATGAGAGAAACGGTAGGGATTGAATGCAACTGACTTTTTGACAGAGTCCTCTGAAATCCCAAGTGCAGCGGCAGTCACGGCAAGAGCATCACTCAGAGGGAGGAAATCAGCTTCCAGCACTCGAGCGACCCCACTGTTTCATTCGTAGAGACGAGTGACAAGGACGTTAGTCTTGGCACAGAACTTTGTTCCACGGGAGGGACTCAAATGAAGTGCATTCATTGTGAGGCCCAGTTCTTTTATGAGCTGAGTCCATTTCTGAAATAAGTTTTAGCGTTGTACATATAATGTTGTCGAACATATCAAAACGGTTGCAGAAAATGTTTGCTTCCGAATAATTTGAGAACGTTTCCTAATAATGGTGCTCGGTAGCCTGTCAACCGAAGCGAAACAGACGAAAAAGTGTTCATGTGCAAGTTGTTACAAAGACCGAGCCATTACCCGCACATGAACTCGATTGACTAGAGGCACATAACCATTTTTAGTCAAGTTACATATGCAACCGGGTTGCATGCAACCTAAATGCAATCCGGTTATATTTGTGATATCTCTATCTCTCAGATACCCTTCGTAAAAATAACGAAGACCGTTCTCTTGGGTGTTTCCAAATACAACATGGTTGCGGTCACATGCAACAAGGATGCATGTGTAATCCTCCCAACTGTTAGTCGAGGTTATTCAAAAATCATGGTGACTTAAATCTAATCAGCTTAAATTATATATCAAACTAAGCCGAGATTTATTTTATTTTATAATAAAACATCTGCCGAACCAGATAAAACTAGCCTTCACTGATGGAAGTATGAGGAATGTGACGAATTGTCTCCGTCCAGAACTTATTGGGGATATTATTAAACGAATCTGAATAAGTAGAGAATTTCTCAGAACAAAGAATCAAATTCTAACCATAGCTACGACCATTACTGAACGAAAGAGTCAACCTCAGTAACAAATAACTCAACTTCCAGATAAAGTAGTACCTTATCACGTTCCTCCTTCATTTTGTGTACACCGACTTAGGTCATCTTTCTGTCTAACTCGATTGGCTGGTTGGTGAGGATGTGGGATGTCACTGCAGGAATATCGACACTCGCCAGGCACTCATTCTTCGCATCTGAAAAAAGAAAGAAAAAAACTGCAATTACTATAATAACCTTACACCACGCACCGAAAGGTACACTGATTGTGATTGAGCAATAGGTTGATTGAACATCTAACTATCAAGAGAACGCCAAAATCTCTTGATTCCTTAGAAATTGTGTCAGAAGTTATAAAATGAGTGTGAAAAAAACATGGTTACGAATTGGTTTTATTATTCTTCATCCGAAATACAAAAGAACTCAATTTCAACTAGGTATTTGTCTGGATGAAAACGCAAAGAACAGAATAAAATACAAATTAATCCAGTATTTTGAAATTTTCCACGGTTTTTTATCATCTTAAATCATATCAAACAAGAAGTAACTAAACTCACCAGCATCAAAATGTGTAGCGGTTATATAGAATCTTTATTGAATAATTGAATTCAAAAGAATGGGTAACGCAAAAGTATTTTGAAAACACATAAAGATGAATGCGAAAGATATAAACGGGACGATATATTGGTGATATCATAGATAATTGAAGATGATGATTCGGGTAGATGTAGGGAGAATACAGGATCTGAAACATACAACATTTAGGAAATCAATCTAAAAAATGTATTATTATAAAAAAAGTCTAATTAAAAAAATAAATTAAGACCAAAGAAAGTTCAAGAACTCACTCATTGAATAGATTAAAAAAATAAAAATGTTGATATGATCAACCAAACTTCATCAGTCCCAGAGATCGTTCATCATATCCTAAAGTAGAATAAATTCTAACCGTTCAGACTTCGGAAGAACCTATTGGAGGTTATTCCATTTGTAGGAACGGTAAAACTGTGGAAAGATCAAAGTTAGTTAATCTAGATTTGAAAGCAGATAGTGTACTAGCTTCTACTACATGAGCTGGTAATGCATTCCACATTGGTGGCATTCTATTTGCAAAAGAACCATAGGCTTGTTTTTTGCTTGCAAAATTACGAGCTATCTGGAAAGAGTGAGCCCGCTGAGATCCACAAATAGTAAATAGTTTAAGATTTTTATTCAGTTCAAAACCGCGAACTATGCGATAGCAAAAGATGAGGTCATAAATGCATCTACGGTGAGCGAGAGACTGAAGTTCGAGGGATTTCAAACGTTGCGCATAAGATAACGTAACTGGACCAGCAAAAGATTTCCTAAATACTATCCTAGTAAAGCGCCGTTAAACATTTTCAACCATATTTCTCTCGCCAATACTCCAAAATCCAAAAAAATTGGTCTAGCATAGCAAATGAAAGCTGTTTTGTAACTTTCGATATTGCGCAATTGAAAAGCTCTCAGAATACAATTTGCCACTCGGTTTGCCTTGATGACAATATTTCTAATATGAATATTATATGAAAGGTTATCACAAACAATTACACCGAGGTCTCGAACAGATTCACACGACGGAGCAGGCACATTATCTAATGAATACTGACTATTCGTCAACTTGTTTATAGAAAGATGTTGCGATTTAGACTCATTGATGTTCATACCCATTTTGAGTCCCAGACGGAATCGCGCGCAGCGCGAAGCGCTGTGCGAGATTTGTCTTTGGTCCGGCTAATGCGCGCCTCCGTTTTTTTAGTTTCCCCATAAAAAGGCTGAAATTCGCAAAACAAAACTTTTAATAAATCGGACGTGCTCTGAAGCATATTTGCAAGTTGTGTTTCAAATTTGAACGAAATCCCTTGAGTTTGAGCCAAGTTATGACGTTTGCGCTTCATCCAGAGCGCCAACTTCCGTCGTGTTTCCGTCCTTCCTTCCTTCCGGGCGTTTACACAATACTATCTCGACCGTAACTGAACCGATTTGGCTGAGGTTTGGAGTCATGATAGAATTCCTACTCAATCCCCAGCTGCGCTAATTTTTTTTTGAAAGAAATCATTTCTCACCAAATTACAGCCTTTCGAATCAAAGTCTCTGCGTCTCTCCATTTAGCACGCTCTCTCGCTTTCTCTGTCAGGTCGGTCTTGCAAACTGTCTTGTAACTTAGGGTAACACTGACCGATTTCGAAAAATTTAAATATGATACCATCGTGACTTTAATTTAAGTAAAAAGTATTCTATCGCTGACGTCATTCAGGATTCTGGAGACCCGATAACGTTATCTTTGAAAAGTGCAAAGTTGACGTCAAATATGTTTTCAAATGATAATAATAGTTGGCAAGTGGGGCATTAACGGTGAAAATTCATTTAAACATGACGTATTCTGGGATTCTGAAAGCCAAATGACGTCATTTTTGAAAAGTGCATAGTTGACGTCACATATATTTTCAAATGATGGTTATATCTTAGAAAGGGTCAATTAACGGTGAAATCTAATCTGAGTGACGTATTCTGAGATTCTGGAGACCAGATGACGTCATTTTTGAAAAGTGCAAAGTTGACGTCACATATATTTTCAAATGCTGAAAATATCTTAAAAATGGTATATTAACGATGAAACTTCATCTAAATATGACTTATTCTGGAAATCAGAAGGCCAGATGACGTCAACTTTTAAAAAAATTGACGTGAAATATGTTTTCGAATGCTGAAAGTTTCTTAAAATTGGTCAAATCACGATGAAACTTCATTCAAACATGACGTATTCTGGGATTCTGAAGGGCAGATAAAGTAAGTTTCTAGAACTGCAATGTTGACGTCATATTTTTTTCGAATGATGGTAATACTGGACAAGTGCTTCATTAAGAAAACAATTTCATCTGCACCGTACAGATCAAATCACATACCTACGGCATGTATACAAAATGTCGTCACAGACGAAGGCGGAGCCTTTTCTATTGGCTTTTTCATGATTGGCTTTTAGTGCAACGATTATCTTCTCGTGTATTGTTTGGTCGATTGGTTTGTAATAAATATGTATTTTAAAGGTGTTGTGTTCTAACTTAAGAGAGTAAAGGAGTAGGAGATCAGCATAGGTTTTACGCTGATCTGCCGCCGGTCTTCATGTTCGGAGAATAACGACATGGTGATTGGAACGTTTTCACAATATCAGTAAGTGACCACATTCGTAATCCAAAAATAATGGTCATTACATTTTTTATTGTACAGTTATGTACCATTCAGTTAACAATCTTGGTCCTAATTCCCGTTCAGGAGTTCAAATGTTTTCATCCGTTATATAGTCTATGCTATTATAGGAATCCATTCCTATCGGATCAACAAGTTCGAAGACGGCGATCAAGAGATCGAAACCTACAATAGTCAAACAAAACACAGCAGAAAAGTCAGACAAAACAGTCGTACAAGTCTGGTAACTCTGGTAACCGAAAGAACCGTAACAAAGGTGGTAATCAGAGAAAACATTCTCATGAGAACAATCAAGGCGCAACAAGTGGCGTACACGTTAATGTGGTTACCGAATGCACTGACACGCCTCCTTCAGAAAACCCTACTGAGAGAGTGGTCACTACTCATGTAGCCACAGAGCCCTTGAGAGAGAAAAGTGCACATACTATTCTGATGACAGTCAAAGTGTTCATTGAAGATTCATCTGGAAGTATGGTACCAGTGTACGCTATATTAGATAGTGGTTCTCAGAAAAGCTTCATAACTCGTTCACTGGTAAATCGTCTAGGAGTAACAACTTCAACATATGGCGATCTTATAATTACTACTTTTGGTGGACATTCTCAGAAGAAGGCCACTCGACAAGTCAATCTCAAGTTGAGTTCGCGCTTCTCATATTCTTTACCAGTTTCTCTGTTACTCAATGATTGTCTCACTGATCCCTTCACTATCGAGTCACTCAATGAAGATGATATCGAATATTTATACAAGTACTCTATTGATCTTTCTGATGTGAGTTACAATCGTCATAGAGTACAGCCTGAAATTCTACTCGGTATTGATTATTTTAATCAAATTATATGTACAGGTCAACCTACACATCACCTACCAAGTGGTTTGTATGCTACACCAACACAGTTTGGATATGTAATTTCTGGAATGATGAGTTCCGCATTCCGCAATGAAGCTTTCGAATGTGAAGACTCTACTCTCAGTCAAAATGTGATACAGACTCTCATGACTAAGGTCAATGATCCTGCCGATTATTCAGATCTCTGGAAGTTAGAGGCGATCGGGATCACAGATAATATCACTGCAAAAGACGAGAACAATATGATCATACAGAAATTCAAAGAATCAGTCACACTTGAAGACGGTAAAATTTTCGTGCGCCTTGGAAAGAAAATGCGTTTCAGTTGCAAGATAATTACCGCATTGCCTTTTGCAGGCTGAAACAACAGTGGCACAATCTGAAATCCAAACCAGAACTGTGGAAAAAGTACTGTGAAATCATTCATACACAACTCGATTCACAGATAATTGAAGAAGTTGATTTAGAACAGTCACGGTCTTCTTTGCGGCCCACATATTACATCCCTCATCAGGCGGTACTCAAACCAACAAGTACCACCACCAAAGTTCGCATTGTTCTAGATGCGTCCTCCAAAGGGAAAGGAGCCCTTTCACTAAACGATGTTATACATCAAGGCCCGACAATCTTGCCTGATCTATTTGGCATGATCCTTCGGGCTAGAAAGGAACATTTTTTTGCTCATTGCGGACGTTGAGAAGGCATTTCATATGATTCATCTTCAGGAAAGCGAAAGAGATGCTACCCGATTTTTGTGGTTGAAAGACGAATCACTGCCTCCAACCAACGATAATGTCAAAATATTCAGGTTCACACGCGTACCATTCGGAATAAATGCGTCACCATTCTTGTTGGGTATGTCTATCCAATATTGTTTGACTGTGGAATGAACTCATCACTACCTACTCTCGATGTGAGCGCACTGAACTGGATAAGATATGCAGTGAAATCCGTCAGAACCTGTACGTGGACAACATGTTACTTGGCGCTAAAGACACTCAGGATGGCATTAAAAAATATGCTCTGAGTAAGCAGCTATTTGAACAGATGTCTATGAATCTGAGAGAATACAGGTCCAACAGCGATGAGGTGAATACTAGTATTCCCAAGAGAGATTTGTCTGATTCTAGTGATCAAAAGTTGTTGGGCATTCAATGGAATACCAAAACCGATACGTTATTTCTCAAAATCAATTTGGCGAAACATGAGAAGCCTACAAAGAGAAAAATTCTCCAGTCGACACACAAGACATTCGATCCCGCTGGTTATCTAACTCCCTTGTTGGTCGAAGCTAAAGTATTCCTTCAGTTACTTTGGAAAAAAGACTATCAATGGGACGAACCATTTCGAGAGTCAGACATTCAAGAGTGGTATACTATTTGTGATAAAGTACAGGATACTGAAGTCACCTTGAATAGATGTGTGTACCGTAGCGAAGTCAATGCCCTGCATGAACTGTGTGTCTACTCTGACGCGTCCGAACAGGCATATGCGGCGTGTGTTTATCTGCGATCGATACATTGTGACGGCCAGATTACTTGTACGCTTTTGGCTTCGCGCAGCCGCTTGGCGCCGATCAAAGTTACAGGTGCACATAAAGACGCATCTATGCCTAGACTAGAACTTCTCGGTATGTTTATTGGCTCTAACCTAGCGGATTTTGTATTGAACGAGCTTGGAATTTCAATCACTACTATTCGCATGTTTTGCGATTCAGAAATCGCGTTACATTGGGTCCACTCTGAAAAAGACTTATGTACATTCGTGCGCAACAAAGTCAATTCAATTCGCAAGAAAGTCTATGACTGGCAAGAAAATGGTATCACGGTCAAGATTGATTATGTAGACACTAAATTGAATCCAGCTGACTGTGCGACTCGAGGACTGAGTAAAGATGAAATCAATGGTCATATGTGGTGGACTGGTCCAATATACTTGATGAAGAGCGAACAGTTCTGGCCACAAAACAAGTTGACGTTGGTTTTACCGCAAGAAAAGTATGATGTAGAAGTGGATGAGAATGTTCAAGCCAATCAAGTTTCTACCGCAGAACGTGATGATGGCGAAAATTTACTTCGCTACAATGAACACAGTTCTCTCTGCAATCTCAAAAGAACAACAGCAATTGTTCTGCGCTTCATTTCAAAGCGAGTGTACCGTAAATTATCAAGAGAAAAGGGTGAAAGATTACTATCACACATACCTGGTCTTGATTGTGTTTCACTCTGGGGAGAAGTAACGGCTCAGGATCTTCAGATCGCGGAAACTGTTATCGTCAAGGACGTACAGCGGCGTCTGTCTGAAACAGATATGAAACAGTACGAGTCTCTAAACATACATTCTGACGAACATGGTGTATTACGATGTTACGGACGATTAAACAAATCCAATTTACCACTTCACACTGTCAATCCCATTCTGATCAACCCGAAACATCGCATTTCTGAGTTGATAATCAGAGATGGTCATCAATCTCAGGGACACCCTGGTGTTAATGGTACATTGTGTGCTGTACGACAAAAGTTTTGGATTCCTAAAGGGAGACAAAGAGTGTCTTCTGTTTTGAGAACATGCATAATTTGCAAAAAACAGAATGCTCGACCTTACCTCTATCCAACCATTCCTTGTTTGCCGTCCACTCGGGTAACCGCTTCGCGTCCGTTCGCTGCCATCGGAATCGACTACATGGGACCTTTCAAATTGAGAACCGATGGAGTTGTAAGGGAAAAGTGTTGGATTTGTCTCATGACATGTATGTCAACTAGAGCAGTTCATTTAGAGGTAGTTCAAGGACTCTCTGCTATTGAATTTCTATTTGCGTTTCGTCGGTTTATCGCTCGACGAGGAGTTCCAAATTATGTAGTCACTGATAATGCTACAAATTTCACTCTGGGAGCACAAGTGGTACACTATGCTGCTCGAGAATGTCACCCAGATGTATTCCGTTACTTTTCCAAAAATGGCATACATTGGGAATTCATCACTCCCCTTTCACCGTGGAAAGGAGGATTCTACGAGAGACTGGTTGGATCAGTGAAAAATGCAATGAGAAAATTATTCGGAAAACGAATTCCTTCACAAGATGAGTTTGTGACCGTCATTACGGAGATAGAAGGCATGATAAACTCACGCCCCTTATTTTATATTTCCACTGACCTTAGTCCTACTGATATACTTTGTCCGGTGGACTTTCTCATTCCAAGAGCAGACCTCTCACTGTTCACAACTGAAGAGAACAATGATGAGGACACTGATTACCGATTCTACACAATTAATACTCGAGAACATGCCATTGAAGCAATGAACAAAACATCACAATATTTGAATCACTTTTGGAATATTTGGTCAAATCATTATCTCACTGAGCTTCGCACTAATCACAAATTGCGAATCAATCAGAAATCATACTGTAGACTACTTCCACGAATAGGAGAAATGGTTCTTGTTATGGACGACAATCAGAAACGCAGTGAGTGGAATTTGGCAAAAATTGTAAACCTTCACCCTAGTGAGGATGGGGAAATTCGCTCAGTTTCTATTCAATTGTCTACTAAGAACATTGTCAAACGAGCAATCAATAGAATTGTACCTCTTGAAATTTGTGAGTCTCAAAAAGATGAGCAGAATAAATGTACTACGCAGACAAACAATGTTGAACCAGGCAAAACGGCAGAGATAGCACTCTCTGACGCATCAATCAATGAAGGCGGTCGGCGTATCCAGCCTGCCAGGCAAGCTAAGATGCGCGCGCAATACGCTGATTGCGACTCAGCAGACGAGGGAATTGAACAGATAGGAAGACCCACTACTTCCAAAAAAGTGGGACCAAGTGTCTTCTTACACACTTTGAGCATTATGATGATGTTCATGCTCCTAATTCCTTCGGTTCTCACATCCGCCGACTCCTCACAACTAGTTATACATTGTATAAAAGGCGGTGTGTTGGTTTCCAATTCGATTTTCTCAGATTCGATTGAGATCTGCGGAGATGCACATTGTATGCACGTTCTCAACCCTTTACAAAACGTTACGGTACAATTTCCTGCCGAAATCGTAGTGAACGACTATATGGTACAGGTTAAATCCGTTACAGGCAATAGAACTGAAATTTTCCGACAACAATGCCCATCTAGCCCTTTTTGTGAGATGATCTCATGTGTATGGTGCAGTCACTTGATTGCGAACCCTCAATGTTGGCCTAGAGCAGCCATTGGGGTGTCGGCAGTTCTTATCTACGTGCTAATTAGCTCGATACTGGTACTAATTTGTTTCATTCGCAGACTCATACAACTGCGTATCTTGTGTACCTTCCAGTCAAAAAAGAAGATCAGGAAAAATAGTGATTCTATTCCTCTGATTGACATTGAAGAGAATTCTGCAAATTTGGCCAGAGCTCCAAGAAGTTCAACGTTTGTTCGTGTACTTGCAATTGTTGCTTTGTTTTCACTGTTTACCGGCGTTGAACCTTGCCAGAGTACATTTACAGTGCCCATAACAGATGTGGTTTGCACAGACAGCCAAAATTGCACGCAAGTACACTCTGCTATTTTGAAAATGAGTATGATCAAATCAGAAGTTTGCGTTCATTTGAAACATAACAACATCCTCATGAAAGAGATAAAATTCCGATTTCGGAGAATAAATTTTCACTGTGTCAAAAAATCGCTATATTTCACCATAGACACAAAAACTCTCGTTGAGTACAGCAAACGATGTGCACGAATGGGCTCATGTGATAGTGATAAATGTGGTGCTATACAGTCAGACTCACTAATTCCTGAATTGCAGAAGTCAAACCACTATCCTGGAGTAACTTACTGCGCTGAATCATGCGTAGGTTATGGGTGCGATTGTTTTTTTCCCAGCTCAGGTTGTCTTATTTATAGAGTTTATCACGTCCCTTCCAATGAGGAAGTGTTTGAAGTGTTTGATTGTTCTGAATGGTCAGTATTTTTCGAATTTGATATAACCTTGTTAAACATGTATAGCAAACCGGTAACTTACAAGGTATTATTGCGATCCAACACGGACAGAACTGTAAAAAAGTTGTCAATGGAAGTTACACATTTTGCAGTTGATCCGTATCCTATTCTTACGTCACAGTTCCTCACAAATGGCACAAACACTGTGATACTAGACCGAGATTACAAAGCAAGTTTCATTTGCGAAAACGCGAGTATGGTTCAAAACATGAGTTGTACTGTTCATGACAATTGTGTTTGTACACCAGCTGAATCAAAAGTGAATTGCTATTGTAACGACAATAACGTTCGGCACCAGTTTGCCGACATTTCTCGAGTTTTACCGGTTGTACAACCTTCTTTGACGCTCGAATCCATTGGAGAACAGTTGTTAGCAAAAAGTTCACGAGCTTCAATTGAACTTGGAATACAATTTCCTACCAACATAAGCGAATTTGTCGAAATAGTAGACTCATTCACTTGCGATGTTCATGGATCCGAGATCGTCGGTTGTTATGACTGTTTGCACGGATCCGAGACTAATATTACTTGTACAGCTTTTGATACGGTAAAACCTAGTTTGATCGCAGAAGTGGAGTGCAGCTCACAGTCATTTTCAATCAGATGTTCACCATCTGGAGTGACTAATGTCATTAGGTTTTCCCACGAGCATGCACGTGTTTTTGAAGAATGTGTAGCTCGTTGTCATAAAAATATGGCAATTTTTCAATTACGCGGCACATTACACTATGTAAATGGTAATTCTATGGTTCCCGAGCTTTTGAAAGTTGTCCACAGACAATCACCCAATGGGACCGATTTCAAATTTCCTGATTTCAAACATGTTTTTGCAGTATTCCAAGAGTATGCTATTTTTTCTTTCATTGTGACCGTTATTTTGCTTGTTTCGCTCGCTATTACGGGGGTGGCAATTGTTGGAATACTCGGTTACTGTATCATAATGGATGGTGAGGGGAGGAGCAACATTTCTTTGAGTGTATTATCATTCCCTCTAACTATCGTTTTCTTTCTGTGCCGAGCTTGCACACGCGTCTTCGTTCGTGTGTTACGGTTTTTTCTGATAATACCCTTTCGACTTATCGGTATTTGTTCATGCAGACCGAATCTACCACACCAAGAGTGAATGGATTTTAGATATGAAACTACATCTCTTTCCTCTTATAAACTTAATACGGAGTGTTTTTCATATTGTGTAGTAAACAAACACAGAAGTTATTCTTCCATAATCATTGCTTTTATTGCTTTTTCTGTTTCTCTTCGGAACAGATCTTTCTTTACTTTCTATTCACATACATATCCGACTCCTTTTTTGTCGTTGAGAATTTCATATCTCGTGTTAATCGTGTCTTTTTTGAGGACATCTATGAGCGATCAAATGGAGACGGACCACAGCGCCCCAGTGGCAAAACTGCCATGTCCACCGAAGCCTCCCAAGATACCCAGACCAGCCCCGATCCCAGTTCCTCCGGCGAGTGCTTCACCACCACCCGGCCCATCTCAGGGAGCGGTTGTTCAACCTTCAGATCTTACCACATTCGATAAGATCCTGCTTGAAATGCAGACGAGAGATAAGGTTAGATATTCCCTTCTTTTTACCACGGAGGCATGGTTTCGCTATTTTATGTTTCTTCAATTTGCTATTCATTTTGATGGATTTGCACAATGCATTCGTTCTTTATTGATTGGAACGTTTTCACAATTTCAGTAAGTGACATTCGTAATCCAAAAATAATGGTCATTACATTTTTTATTGTACAGTTATGTACCATTCAGTTAACAATCTTGGTCCTAATTCCCGTTCAGGAGTTCAAATGTTTTCATCCGTTATATAGTCTATGCTATTATAGGAATCCATTCCTATCGGATCAACAAGTTCGAAGACGGCGATCAAGAGATCGAAACCTACAATAGTCAAACAAAAGGTTGGTACACAATAATTGTACTTGTTCACTTCAACTTTTATCCAATACAGACCGGTTCTTTTCCGTCCATCTAAGGTATAAATGGACTAATCACGT
Organism: Litoditis marina; assembly: GCA_964036275.1. Taxonomy (NCBI): domain Eukaryota; kingdom Metazoa; phylum Nematoda; class Chromadorea; order Rhabditida; family Rhabditidae; genus Litoditis; species Litoditis marina. The sequence goes on from OZ038433.1 coordinate 28,238,988, forward strand.
AAGGTCTTTCATTACCATCTGAGCTTTCAGTTCTCAGCACTCGTGGTATATTCATGAGTATTCCTGTCTACAACAGGATTTTTTTCAGTACATTCAACTTAATCCTACCTAAATTGTTTCGGTGGTCGATTTAACTAATTCCTACCGAATTTTTTTCCGGTGGGCGGTGGATTGATAAATAGTTTTAAATTATCAAGCACAAAATTCAATACTTCCTTGAATTACAAATAAATTCACGTTTAGGCGACGCCTTCGATATGGGAAAAGATTGCGCAAATCGAAGGCAGAATTGAACAGATTGTTCAATCACAGGCGGAGATGGAACGTCAACTGAAATCTTCGAGCCATACTCATACGAAAAAGGTTGAGTGTATCGGCTGTTGCGGCAACCACCATTTTGGGGAGTGCGGAACATATCAAACACGTTCAGCTCGCTTAGAGCGAATGAACGCGCTTGGACTCTGTGTTTTCTGCGCAAAAAGCGCACACGCAGATATTACGACGTGCGCTGTGGCTAGCGGGCGGGTAAAAATAAGATGCTACTATTGTCGTGCCTTTGGCCACATATCACCTTTGTGTCCAACCAGGGGCTAGATAGATATTGTATTTGAGATATGATATTTAGTATTTCTTTTTTGGTAAAAAGTGTTCGTGATTTTGTCGTAGTTGTAACAATGCCACTGCCATCTTTTTTGTAGACCGCAGAGTCAGAGAACTCACATTCCCAAGCCTTTCCAAAAATGCCTTCAAAAAATGAAGTGTGTTTTAACGAATCATCACTATGGAACTCCGAAAAAATGAGTTCTAGGATTCTTACATTTCTCAGGCGGGAATGTCGTCACAGACGGAGGCGGAGCCTTTTTTATTGGCTTTTTCATGATTGGCTTTTAGTGCAACGATTATCTTCTCGTGTATTGTTTGGTCGATTGGTTTGTAATAAATATGTATTTTAAAGGTGTTGTGTTCTAACTTAAGAGAGTAAAGGAGTAGGAGATCAGCATAGGTTTTACGCTGATCTGCCGCCGGTCTTCATGTTCGGAGAATAACGACAAAAAGCGAAAAATTCATGAAAAAGTGGGGGCCCAACGACTGTGAGATTTGTCTTCTGCTGTGCGCCCCTTAGACAACTGCTCTCAAATGGAGCCGCTACTGCTACAAAAACCGAAAAATACTAATATACTCAAGTATACCTGTTTACAAACATCGTGAAATATTTTCTCAAACCTGTAAACTAGAATCTACAAATCACAGATGTTAACTCAACGTAGTCAATTCTAGAGTTCCTGGTTCTGTGCACAATGGTTGGAATTTTTTGTCATTACTTCACTTCTAGGTGCTATGACGTTTGTCATATTATTCAACAGTTGTTCTCCTTTCGCAGTTGTGACTTGTAGATTCTAGTTTACAGGTTTGAGAAAATATTTTACGACTTTTGTATGTTTGTAAACAGGTATACTTGAGTATATTAGTATTTTTCGGTTTTTGTAGCAGTAGCGGCTCCATTTGAGAGCAGTTGTCTAAGGGGCGCACAGCAGAAGACAAATCTCACAGTCGTTGGGCCCCCACTTTTTCATGAATTACTTCTTAGGTCATTGGCTAAGATTTGGATACCAAAATCACATTGTAATTCCCTGAAAATTTCGAGATCATCAGCGAAAAGGAAACAGGGACTAGCTAGACGCCAAGTTATATCATTTATATAAATGAGAAAAAGTAAAGGTCCAATGACTGATCCCTGAGGTACACCAGAGGCGGTATGCATGAACATCCCTAGCCAGGATGTGAGCCCGCCGGGATGTAACCCGAGCCCGTCTCGGGTTGGGATAACTGGTATGCAAAGGCATCCCGGCCGGGTTGGGTTAGATCCCGGCGGGATGAGGTCGGGATAGGCGATTTTCATGTAAACAATGCACTTTTTTTAGCTTCTAGGTGTTCAAAAAAAATAGCAAAGTATGTTCCTTTTGATTATAAAAAACACATTAAATTATGCGTATAGTATTACTCTGCTATTTTATTGAAAACAACATTGATATCCGATGTTTTTGTGCTTTACGAAGAATTGAACGTTCTACGAAAATTGACTAATTGAAGGTATAAAAACCGTATTAGAGTTAATAGAGTAGACTTTGAAGTGATACAGAGACATTTTTGATAAATAATACTATTTTTCAAACCTCGTCCATATAAACCAAATTTTATGTTTACGGAAAATACTTGGCTTACTAATCTCATAAATGAGCATTTGACAAATATAACGTTCAAAAAATAGGTGAATTACAAGAAAAACGATGTTATTTGGCCCGAACCCGACCTCTTGAGCTCGGGATAAAATTTGCATCCCGCCCGGGATATGAGCCCGGGCGGGATGCTTAGTGCATACTCGGGTGGCCATCCCGGGACAAATCGAGCCCGGGATCACATCCCAACCCGGCCCGGGATCTTTCATGCATACGGCCTCAGAACTACAAGACCTTGGACACGGTAAAGTATTGTTAACCCGCACTTTGAAACAACGATTCGAAAGATAACAAGACACCCAGTCAACTAACGTGATATTTACACCGTATTTCTCTAACTTGAGTGATAAACGCCTATGAGAAACAGAGTCAAAAGCCTTCTGATAATCAATATAATTACAATCAACTTGCCTGTCATCTTGCAAAGCAGCTTGCCATTGCGATGTGCAGGCCATGAGATTACCTACTGTCGAACGCCCAGGTAAAAATCTAAATTGTTTTTTATCCAGAAGCCCATTTGATAAAAAGAAATTAAGCAAAGGCTTGCTCAGTAAAATTTCACATATTTTACAAAATGATGACGTAAGACTTAAAGGTCTAGTTTTTAGAGTCAGTTCTAGGCTTTTTCTTCAACAGTAAAACGACAACTGCTTCATTCCACTGGGTAGGAACCAGTCCAGTTTAAAACGAACGTTTATAAATTAGCCTAAGATAGGGCACAAGGGTTTTCGCTGTGCGCTGCATGAAAAACGATGAAATACCTTCTGGTGTTATTGACTGTTTATCACTCAACTCATGTATGGCTTCCCACACATTATTTCGAGATATATCTACATTTGGAAAGTCAGGAGAAAACGGAGGCAAAAAGTCCGGAGTTGGTTCGTTTGCGTCATCAATGCTGTATACCGAATGAAAAAAATTTGCAAGACAGTCACTAATTTCAGAAGAGCACACACGACTTTTTCCAGGATCATCAATACAACTCAATGACTGAATATTATTATTCCCCTTGGAATTCTAGAATTAACATAACTGTAAAAACGTTTAGGGTGTTTTGACTGAATAACTTTTCGTTCAATGCTTGCGTTGTACCGCTTACAATTAGTAGTATGTCGCTTAGATAATGAAAAGTACGTATCGAAACTCCCCATTCCAGAGAGAAAATTTTCCCAGGTCAAATTTTTAGAAAGAAATAAGCGCGTTTTATACGCGGGAGGCAAGCTTACAGAATCACAAGTGGTTATCGGTACAAACAATGAAATGGCATGCCTTAATAAGGAGAAAAAGCGATCATAAACATCTTGTAGGGACAGTGTGATATCCTCCAGGGAATCAAAGTCTTGTTGGGCTAGACAACTATCAATAATATCATAATTCGCCTTTCCCCACATGGGAGACAAATCACACGGCAAATCCTTAACCATAGCATCAATTCCAAAACTGATCATGTTGTGATCGCTGTTTGAAAACGTATCCAAAGTCCTCACACACTCGACAGTTGCGTCATCATTTGAAAGTATTACGTCTAAAAAATTTGATGACGCGTGGGAAGATCATGCAAAAAATCTAACTGATTGTCAGTCATGAAATTATGCAAGAGTGGGCCTTGAACGCGAGACACAATGCTCAGCGGCTCACTAATTGCTAAATTTAGATCACCCAAGATTATAGAGGGATACGAAACAGTCATATACTGTTTGATATAATCGAAGAGGGAAATGGTGTTTGTAGAATCAATAGTAGGAGGGCGATAAACCAAAATTACGCGTATTTCTTCGCTATGAGAACCTATAGGGGTAGACCATTTCAAATGGGAGAAATACACAGCGCGTAAATTTTGGACAGAATATAATTTTAACGGGAATCGAACCAGTGGCCAGTTGGACGGTAATATAGCGGCACTGCCACTGCGCTAAATGGGCCAACCTTTGCAATGCCCGGGAAGGAAAGATGATGGAACCACTCTTGATATTGGAGTTGAGCAGGCATTCCTAGTCAGTAAATATACGGTAGATTTACAAAGTTTCATCATAGTAAATTAACAAAAATAATAGAATAGTTCAAACTTTTGTGTATGAATCTTGGACTTTTTAACAATGCATTATGTTACAAACTGCCTCCCATTTTTATATTTTTGGCTCTATTTTTTTTGCAGTGGTTTTGAAATGAAAGTTACCGGATAAAAGAACTAATTCGAGATAATTAAACCAACACTACATAACAAATTTGAAATTGAAAGCACAATGCGTTGGCAGAACTTCTAAAAATTGGTATTGATTGATGCCATCTGCGCGCTCCTGCTATAGTGCGTGCCAAATTCATAAAATAGCCGCCTCATATGAGACTCGAACCTGGTTCAAAAGTTTGGGAGGCGCGAACGCTAACCACTACACCAACTGGGCTTATACGAGCAGCGCGGACGAATCGAGTATATGTGTTCTTACACAGCGCAAAGTGAGATATACAGTACACCGCCGCCTTTCTGTAAGCGACGACTATAACACCCGGCCAACTCATAACACCGTCTTTTCACCCGATTATCCGTGGTCCACGACTATGATATCCAGAATCAAAATCTCACATCCAAATTGGCTTATACTCAAAACTTCAAAAATATTGAGATGACTAGCAGCAAACACGGCAGTACCCCCACCCTTAGTTTTTCTATCAGCTCTAAGAACGACAAATTTATGTTGGAAGTCAAGCAGCGAGGAGGAAAAGTTTTCAGTGAGCCAGGTTTCACATATACAAATCAAGCTGAATTTTTGAGAATACCGAAGGCTTTGGAATTCCGCAACCTTGTTTTGTAGGCTGCGTGCAATCAATAAAAGACAAGTAATCGGTTCGGGACGTGACGTAGAGGAATCAGGCAAAGACGTAGGTAGCGGACAAGCGGGGGTGACCAAAACAGGTGGAGGAACAGAGGGCAAACTAGACAAGACTAAGTTGCCCCCGCATCCTAGGGAGGTTTTTAGTTTCCCGAGAGAGGTGGTGGTGACGGGTCACCTCCAGTTTTCGCCACTGATGCAGCCGCTTGTTTTTCGTGAGCTCGGTTACGATTAACACCAGCCAATTCCCAGGGGATACGGAGCGGGGTGACCCGCTGAGTATTCCCGAATTGTATAGCATTGATAATACGTTCACCACGACCATGCCCAATGCGAACCGGGCCGACCCCATCTCCCTGTTGGGAAGAAGGGCGAGTAGCGCGATCCGCACTAAGCGTGACAGTGGGGGGCAAATCACCAGCAGAAAATCTGCGTTGCTTAGACGGAGGCGACGAAGACGGTTGACTCAGAGACTACAGACTCAACCATTGAACCGCCAACTTCAACTAATCCACATAACATAGCGGAAGTATATGAGTAAAAACTCCCTAAAAATTATAAAGATTCGAAAATGATAATACAAGCATCAACTACAACATTTGGCAGTGTACTGCATGTTAATAATGAAGTGGAATAATCTTGTACTGGGCTCAGCTATGAAACACAGCAGAACTGAGATAATGTAAAGTCTCCACAAACAAGTTTTTTCTATAGAAATACCAGTTAGTTCTACGGAAAACCACCAAACAATCACTACGATTTAGCAAACAGTGAAAGGATGGATGGGTAAGTGCACACTCTAACACAATGAAATTAAAACAAAGATAAATAAGAGCTCCGTAAAAACACTCACCCGTGAAATAAGTTCTTTTTCTTCCTTGACCTTCTTTATTCACCAATCCGGGTCTGTCCGGGGGAGCAGAGCTGAAAAAGACAATTAAGGAACAAAGGCAAAGGACAGAAAAGGTCAGTACGTGTGGTGACCTGCAGTAATGTCCTAATAACTAATTAAGTGTTCTGACTAAACTACTCATTAACCTTTCGAAAAAAAGGCAGATGTCACTTCTAACATATGAAACAAAAGCAGAACTGTATTAAAAATCTACGTTTCAATGCAGAAGACAAATAAATAAATATAAACATACCTGATCATTTTCTAATACTGTCGTGAACACGTGACACACGGAGAAACGAGTCGTGATATATTCTGGCGCTGGAATAGACAATATTGCAAAACTGACGTCAAGCATATCACAGATAACAAAATATGATAGCTGAAATTTTTATTAATATTCGCAATTCTAAATTAGAAAAAAGCTTAGAAAAATGATGAAAATGAAGCGCGCGCATCAATCGCGCTCCATTGATTAAAGAACTGCAACACAGAGAAATGAATTTCTCGCAATATAGCACGATTATCGCTGGTCCACGACTATAGTAATAGTAATATTGTCATTTAGCTGCTTTACGAGACGGTAATTATTATAAATGTTACTGATGTTGTTATTGTAGATTTCTGTCCCAGTATTCTGGTTTCAGCAGATTCAGTAGATTTCAGTGACATGTTATATATGTATCTTCTTTACTTTTGTGATTTTTTTTGTCGGATTTCATATTTGCTTCTACTATTTCTTGTGAAATATAGTTCTTCTTTGTCTGTGTTGACGAAACTTGCACAGGTTGGAAATGTATATCATATTTGCCTGTTATTTTCGAAGTAATCAGAATTGTCCTCCGAAACGTGTTGAACAAGAAAATAAACGTTTGAAAGGGTGTTTGCCTGAAATAGGGCATGAGGGGTAACACGAAGTATTGCGTTGAAGATCCATGAGTGAGATGCATGAAGGGATTGATCCCGTTAATGCAGAGAGAGTCAACTTTATCGGTTCTGCGGTCAAGTTAAGTTAAAGTTACCACTGTTCTTCAAAGTTCCACACGGGTCTTTGCAGAGGACAGTCTTAGAGGAAAACTCTGTAAGACAGACCGAGTTCAGCCTACCATTCCCTTCCGACCAGGGAGCATTAGGGGATGCCTCGATTCTCGTAGTTATCCCGCTACCAATTCATCGCCCACGGAGAGATGAACGCTTTGCTTTGGCAGGGGTAGAGATCGAAATTGTGACCGTTTGAGTGGTGCGGGGCGCTTTAACCACTACACCATTCCACCCCATCACTTTTATGGAAGACCAAGAATTATTCTGTTTGCAGACAATATTTAACAGATTTCAAAAGACACCGCGCTAAAAAAAGCAAACCACATCCCTCCACTGAAAACTAAAATGTTGGTCAAAAGAATTCAATAATTTATGAAAAAGTGGGGGCCCAACGACTGTGAGATTTGTCTTCTGCTGTGCGCCCCTTAGACAACTACTCTCAAATGGAGCAGCTACTGCTACGAAAACCGAAAAATACTAATATGCTCAAGTATAAATGTTTGTTACAAACCTACAAAAGTCATAAAATATTTTTCAAACCTGTTAACTAGAATCTGCCATTAACCGAAAAATACTAATATACTCAAGTATAACTGTTCATTACAAACATACAAAAGTCGTAAAATATTTTCTCAAACATGTAAACTAGAATCTACAAATCACAGATGTTAACTCAACGTAGTCAATAAGAGAATTCCTGGTTTTGTGCACAATGCTGAGAAAGGATTTCGCTGAGTGCGCGCACGATAGTTGCGGGGCGCATGCACCAGCACTTGCGAACTAATTTCGTAGACCTCGCTTCGTGCGACTACAGTGCATCCAGCGCGCAACTACCGTGCGCGCACTCAGCGACCGGTCAATAGGAAACCAGCTCTGCCAATACTAGGGGAACGAACGTCCCTTTAACAACACCAAAATGGAGAATTTACCTGTTTTTTTCGAAAGTATGGAGACCATGGAACAAGCTCAAGTTTTTGATGAATAGAACTTTTATTTCTCTCAGTCGAAAAGAACAAAAACGAGAGAACAAAATTCACAGTAACAGTCAAAAATGACAAACATAACAGCAATGGAAACATTAGACACAACAATAAATAACATATTCAAAGCACTGTATCAGTGATGTCACGCTGCACAGACTGTCCTGATATCCGTGTAGAACGTTGCCAGCGTTGCCGCTCAGTGCGGAAAATGTCGGATTACTGTAACGAAATATAGCATTCGAAAGTGAGATAGTTCAAGTAAGATAGTTCGAAAAGAAGATCGTCTAGTAAATTCTATACAATTCAGTATTCGGCTTTTTGCATATCTTGTTTCTCACTTTAGGAATTCAAAACTAGATGGGACGGGCGATATTTCATTTTAGAAGCACGCAATTCAATGTTTCACGTTTGTATCGCTCGGAGAAGCGAGGTATAGAACGGAAGAAACGTGTAACGTGAGGGAGACATTATGATTACACATCAGAATTAGACCATTTCTCCCGAATTTGGCGGAAAAAGGACCCACTTTGAGACTTTTTTTACAACTTTTAGTACAAACCAAATGAGAAAGTTATTGAAAAATGAGTAACACATTTTGTCAATAACGTTGTTTGAAGAGCTGGATCGCAGTAGAGCGTACGGACTCTGAAACTAGTGATTACATAGATTTATCTATCTCTCGAGTAACGTTAAAAAACTGGCACACACCAGTGAACTATGCTACAAAAGGGAACTCGTTTTTGGTTCCAAATACGTGAGACATTATGATTTTACATCAAAATATCAAAGCAAAGTGGCCAGCTTTTCATTTTTTTGGCGAAAAGGATACTAATTTTTGAATCCTATTCTGGCCCTCTTAAACTACTGTATTGGGGTAAAAGAACTGAATGTCGGAAAAAAATGTGAGCCAGCTAAACTGATATACTTCAGATAAAAACAAAACCAGAAAAGTGAGATTCAGGAACACAGTTCGAAAATTTCAAAAAGAATGGTATATACTCACGCCTGTTGTAGTATTTTTCGTAGTATTTTTCGGTTATTTACAGATTCTAGTTTACAGGTTTCAAAAAATATTTTACGACTTTTGTATGTTTGTAATTAACAGTTATACATGAGTATTTTTCGGTTTTTGTAGCAGTAGCTGCTCCATTTGAGAGTAGTTGTCTAAGGGGCGCACAGCAGAAGACAAATCTCACAGTCGTTGGGCCCCCACTTTTTCATGAATGTATCATTTGTTTTTGTGGTTTCCGCGGTAGCACAGTAGGATCAGTTTTACAGATGTGGCGTGATCAATGTTACTAACTACATGAATTACGTCACTACACTTACAGAACAAGCCGTTGTAATTTTGAACAGACGCCCAACCCTATCAGAAACTCAGAATCTATACTGTGACCCTAAAGCGGTGACGGTGACACATCTTGCTCTTCATCAAATGACATGAAACAAACAAAGGCAACTCCAAACAGCTACGTCCTATAACTTTTTGAAAAACTTTCTGTTTGGTACGCCGATGCAAAAAAAAACTACTTTTCAGTTTAAATATCACTTCTCATTCTAGCTTCTAAGTTTTACCGAATAAGGCTCGCGCTAAGATGTGATAGATCTGTAAGTGCAACTGGGAAAATATATCTTTCATATGAAAGTGATCAGATGAGTTTCGTCATAGTTTCTTCTGTTTCACAGTCCGCTCCGAACATGTGAATCAAACAAGATTATAAAACCGGTTTCAAAAATTAAGCTCTCGATAAAGATTTTCTATAGTGCCTAGAAACAGTTCCGACTCAGTTTGAGTCAGCACTACAAAGTATGAGGTTAATTGTTTTTAAAATAGTCCTTTCTTTTCAAAATGATTCTGTACAGTGTATTTGTAGTTTGATCTTATTCCTCTTCGGTGCATCTAAATTTCAAAAATTCAGCATGTATCGAGTTCAAACTACAACTCCGTGGTGTACGTCTCCTTCACTTCAATTTTTTGGTCAATAAAAGACACTAAAAACTCACACGAATGGGAAGGTGTCTCTTGGCAGTTTTGCATCGAATGTAAACGTCATGACCTTTGTTTGGACGATGACAGTAGAAGGTGTAAGATAGATGAGAAAGAGGACATTTATACATCAGAACCGTTTTGCCACCACGAACTGAGGGCATGCTAACACCCTTAAAAAATTGTGGGAGCGGCCGAAACCGAAGCTACAGACACGGAAGAGGTAGATGTACAGAGAGAGGAAGACGAACTAGGTTCGTCAGAAGTGACAGCAATGGCATCAGGAAAAAGTGAGCCAGTGCTACCAAGAGAAGATGAGGCAGCTGAGTGAGATGGGGGAGGAGTTAGAGCTGTGAAGGAAAATAGAGAGAAAGGCGAAGATTGGAAAAAAAAGAAGAGGGTCCATCTACGCCCTGAAGAGGACTAGAGATAGATGGAAACCCCGAAAATTGAGAAAGTTGAGAGTACTCTTTTAGAGAGACATTGGACAACAGTGCCGTATAACGAGCGCCGATGAACTTGTTCTGTCTTATTCAAATTAGCACCTCTTATTTGTGATTGATAGAGGATGGAAGAGAAAACGAGCGGTTTTCTTTGTAAAATTGCTCGACATTCACAAATCACTTTCACGCGGACTCCGAAAGTAGGAAACTTCTAAGTATGCATAATGAACCAAAATTACTGTTTCCTTGTTCGTTTCAGTGCGTTCATCGGCTTTTTCGACACAACCTCTTCTCTCCATTTCTAAAAACCTACTGTGGGAGACCACTTAAAAATGAACAGTGGTATACGTAGATGTTTGATTTAGTCTGCACGTACTCATGTTAGGTTTTTATTCCGTATTAGGGAAGAAAATGTGCAAACATCTTTTTTTTTCTGGTTTTCTGAGCGAAGTGTGCACCTGGGACAAATTTCTGCATAATTCCGAGCTGAGCGAGAGCGGCGCCTAGGACGATCCTATATTTGACCCACTTTTGTGGCTGTCTCGCTCCGGTTTGCGAGCTCAGGAGTACATGTTCAATTGTTACCCTACTTTTGTACTCACGTTTCTCTTAATCACTTCAATCACGTTTTTCACAACATAGCCACATTATAGTTTTACATAGAGCGCGAGCTCTCTCCTCAACATGGAGCGCGAGCTCTCTCCCTAACATAGAGCCCGAGATCTTTCTCTAACATAGAGTGCGAGATCTCTCTCTCTCTAACATAGAGTGCGAGATCTCCCCTTAACATAGAGCGCGAGCTCTCTTTCTAACATAGAGCGCGAGCTCTAACATAGAGAACGAGATCTCTTCCTAATATAGAGCGCGAGATCTTTCTCTAACATAGAGTGCGAGATCTCTCTCTCTCTAACACAGAGTGCGAGATCTCCCCTTAACATAGAGCGCAAGCTTTCTTTCTAACATAGAGCGCGAGCTTTCTCCCTAACATAGATCGCGAGCTCTCTCCCTAACATAGAAAACGAGATCTCTTCCTAATATAGAGAGCGAGATCTCTCCCTAACATAGAGCGCGACATCTCTTCCTAACATGGAGCGCAACATCTCTCCCTAACATAGAGCGCTACATCTTTCCTCAACAGAAAGCGCGGTATCTCTTCCTAACATAGAGCGCGACATCTCTCCCTTATATAGAGCGCGACATGTTGCCCTTACATAGAGCGCAACATCTCTACTTAACATAAAGCGCGACATCTCTCCTTAACATAGAGCGCAACATATCTACTCAACATAGAGCGCGACATCTCTCCTTAACATAGAGCGCGACATCTCTTCCTGAGATAGAGCGCAACATCTCCCCTTGACATAGAGCGCGACATCTCTCGAACATAGAGCGCAACATCTCCCCTTAACATAGAGCGCAACATCTCTCCTTAACATAAAGCGCGACATCTTTCCTTAACATGACCAAATACATCTTTCCATAACATAGAGCGCGACATATCTCCTAACATAGAGCGCGACATCTTTCCTTAAGATAGAGCGCGACATCTTTCCTTAACATAGAGCGCAACATCTCCCCTTAATCGAAGTTTGTGTGAACATTTCTCTGAGTACGTATGCTAGAACATCCTAGCGCCTCCATCCCTTCCTGCCCCTCTTGTTTTGAGCAATTCATTTTCATGTCACTGTGGGATGTAACAGCAGATAAGTGTCGTATAATGAGACTCAAATTGAGATGGAGACCACCACATTCTGATGTGATTCACACTTTTCCAGTCACTAGAAAATACACAAACTTCGATTGAAACAATTAAAGCAGTATTGTTGGTTTTCTTGTTAGACCGAACACGAGGTGATATGATGTTCTTTATTTAGTGCTGACGTTTCGGCGGGTTCGCCTTCTTCAGAGCCTGAAAAAGGCATCAGTCAACTATTTACAACAAAATCGATACAGTCGCGCCGGAATTCAACTCGAAAGTATTCCAAATAGTGCATAGAGAGCATGACTAACTCAAATCTAACAGAGCTTTGACACACCCTATCCACCTTACTACTTATGGAATACTTTCGAGTTGAATTCCGGCGCGACTGTATCGATTTTGTTGTAAGTAGTTGACTGATGCCTTTTTCAGGCTCTGAAGAAGGCGAACCCGCCGAAACGTCAGCACTAAATAAAGAACATCATATCACCTCGTGTTCGGTCTAACAAGAAAACCAACAATACATTACACAAATGCCGAGGTTCAAAGACGATAGGACATGGAGAATTAAAGCAGTTACATATACTAGAAGTAAATTGAATAGTCACGTGAAGTTAGTATTCTAATGAGGGATTGTGCACTTTGGCATTGCACGTTGCTGAGTTCTGTTATGTTCAACATGTTTCTCGTGACTGTGCCATTGAATGACAGTATAACTGTACTGTTGGTCTGTCGGATCATTCAATCTCCTTTTTCGTCGACTTGGTTAATGCGAATCTTGAAATCCTGGCTGTAAAACGCTCAATATTTAATAGATAATGACATAAGACCTTCCTATTCGAAAAATGTAAGTTTGGCTTCTTTTTCTGTTCTAGAAACAAAGTGAAAATCACAATAACACAATCACAATACGAACGCGTTATATCCGTCGTATGTGTCGTGTTGAAAGAATACACTGTTCTAAACCATGATACGAAAATCTACCAAAATTTCTCAGAAAATGAAAGTAGAGAACATTTGCAAGAGTCCATTGACACTATGTATTTTTGGTCGGTTCAGTGGGAGTTACCTTTGTCAGTGGAAAAAACCAAAGTGCTTCACATTGGTAGTAGAAATCCTAAGAATGTGTACACCGTAAATGGAACTATGATAGGTGGTTGTGAAACTGTACGTGACTTAGGTTTCACTATTACAAGTACCTTTGCCGATCATTGCAAGCGAATAGTAGCTGATGCGAAGAGAAGAACATTTAATATGTTCAAGTGTTTGAAATTGAAGAATAACTTAACATGGATTAAGGTTCACAAAACATATATCCGTCCGCTTGTTGAAAGTGGTTGTACTGTCTTCAACTCCGAAAGAATGTATGTTAGAGCGATTGAATAGGTGCAGAATGACTTTACTAGAAAGTTGTTCATGCGGCAAGGAGGTTATATTCTGAGAAAGTGTTGACCATGGCAAACCCAAAATGTTGAAGCCCCGCCCACATTTTTGGGTTTGCCATGGTCAAATCGGAATTTTGGAAATGCCATGGTCAAAATGTACACATCTAATGCTCAATGGTTAAGACCACTCCAATATCAAAAACGGTTGTTTAGAATTTATAACTTTTCGAAAAGTTATATAATTAAATTAGATAAGCAAAACTCCCGTTGATAAGATCATCACAATACAAGTAAACACAAATATGATCATTTTATAATTGTTTTTGTAGTTCTACGTCATAAGCTGTACAATTTGAAGCAACTATGACAATATTATGTTCAAGTAACTCCTTATTACAATAATAAATACAGTACATTTCTCTCAATAATGGTTCGCTACCTGTATTTTCACTCTGCGCAAAGCTCACTGACAGCACAAACCGCGCCCCACATATCCGTACTGTGTACATTTCAGACCTTTATTCGAGCTCATTTTCGAAATTCGAAAATTTCTATTTTTCATTTTTATTGTTATAAATTGGATATATTTAAGTATTTCTGTTATTGTAATTTAGTTAAGCCTATGATCAATGGAATTTTTAGTGAATCCAACCTCATCAACTATTGTAGAACGCTAGAATTAGGTTTATAGGCAGAATTTTAGGCCACACATGTTTTTTTTAGTAATTTAACTTCAGAGAAAGATGCAACGTGCTGAGACATTCTATTTTACAGTTCTTAAAGTTGGAAGTATGTTCCTTGTTAGCAGTAGAATTGGAAATTTAAGCATTTGTATGTTATTATCTCTCTTTTTCTTTTGATTTTTGCTGCTAGTTTTTAGCTCTCACTGAATATAAGTGCATTTTTATATTCCTTAGTCTCAAATTGAGTACTGATTACGCTTATTTCAGTTCGCCCGGACGTGGCTTTCTCAGAACTCCGGGATTTGATCTGGAGTGCAACTTATTAAGGTTGGTTCAAACACTCGCGCTGCGCACACTCGGTCCTCAAAAAAATTCTAAGTGAAATCAATTATTTCAAAGTTTCATTACTACTAGTGAGCACATTTAACTTTAAGTACACTCAAAAATTGTTTTCATTCGTTACTTATATCCAGAGCTCACATGATCTTAGATTTGTTTGTGTTATATACCAACCCAGTGCCTTCATAGGTATAACATCAGCTGGTTTCTTCGGATAGTTCATATTTTGTATGCTATGTTAATGATTGTCCTGTACTTGTTAATGTTACAGGAAATAATCGCTAAATCTCTTGCGAGGATGTTCACGTCGGATACAGCAAGATATTCTATCGAAATCTCGGTGGTTAGTTTAGTTTTCTGTATTTTATTTCTCTTTTTGAGTGAGACATTCAGAAATGTCGTGCAATAGCGGATATTTAATTGTAAATAAGTCGCTTTGAGGTACATCAAGTCTCTTGACCAATACGTTAAAACTATTCATAAAATGGACCATCTTTGCATTAAGTTAAGACAGACTAGTTTTTCTGATATTGAACGGGCTTTTAAATTTTTCTGCCGATTTTCGAAGCTCGGGAGATCTTTTTGAAGCAAAATCACCTATTGTAATCTCTTTTTGTGTAAGTTGGTTATAGCCAGCGTGGTTTTATTTAATTATTATTGATATTGTACTTTAGTTAAGCATATGATGGACAGACTAGACGACGAAAATTATTTCGTTTTCAGATGTAAACACGTAAAAACTTAGAAATTTTTTAAAAAGGTAGACCGCTTTTCATCTTTTCGGCTGAAAAGTAGTTTATTTTTCGAATATTTTTGGACAACCTTGCTGGTGTATGATTATGCGTGACCCCCCACTAACTATCGTAGAACGCTATGAATGGGTTCTGGCAAAATTTCAGGCCAGACATGACATTTGTCTCAGTTAGGTTAGCTAACCGCGCGGTTGTAGAAATAACCTTTTGGTTAGTAAAGAGGCTAGGCATCGTGATTCGGGACGTTGTATTTGCTGTGTTGTGCTGTGATCATTCGGTTCATTTCAAATCATTCGCCAACTTACCGCTCATTTCAGGAGGTGGCCGGACGTGACTTTCTGAGTTCAAGCTGCAGTGCTACATCTTGAGGTTGTTTTTCATGATCCTCACTTGCGCAAATGTGTCTGCGTTTATGAATGGGTTATAGCCAACTATTAGTGCAGCACTCGACACTACATGTTTATCTGTTAATACCAAATATGTACACTATATTCCAGTGGCCACGTCTACCAGTCTGTGCATCGATAGGGTTTCCATATGGAAACTGGTTGTGGTCTCCGTGGTCAGTTTCGTCTTGGGAGGCTGTCTGGTCGCCGGATTATGAGCCACTCGCGCCGTCACCGGTTGGTTACTATTCAAATGCCACTAGTTGGTGGTTTACGGACAACCCCCCCCCCCCTCTTGAGTTTTTTGAAACCTGGCAGCCTGGCTGCTTACTGAACATACTTTTTCATGCTGTTTTTCGGCTTCAAATAGAGAATTTCCCAAGCAGCTAATGATCTCTTAAATATAAATTATAAATGCGTTCGTATAAATTATATGTTATCTACAATCTACTTAATTGTGACCAAGGAGTTCATTTCTTTTATGATACTCACTTAGGTGCTATTAATGGTTTTAACCGGGCTGCCTCTCTCCAATAATGGTAACCTGAAACCAATCTGTTAACTTTCATTTCTATTTATAGAAGTGGTTCTTTTGGACAGTAATGTCGAAATTGGCTCAACGCAAACACTTTGAACGGGATGAATTATGCCTGATGAATACACAATTTTAAGCAGATTGACCAAAATCCAGTCCAGCTTAATGTACACTTTATCACTCAGAAGTTAGAAACGTCCTTCGTATGAAATACGTAGTTCCCATTATGGTTTTTGCAAATACGTTGTTGTTATTTCTCCCCATCTGACCATATTTTTTTTCCAGAGTCCAGACCCCTACGGGTCTTTCCTCTGACTACTACCACCGTCTCCCAAGTAGACCGTCCGCTCGTCTGCCGCCTTCGCGGAAAAACTCGAAAGCCTTCTCGCCAAATGCCTTGTGAAGCCGGTTCCTCAATGGATCGATCGTTTTGCTCAACGGTTTGATTATTAATCAATCGTATTGTTTTTGGTATTTTCCATGCTGTAGCTGTAGTTGTAGACAACTGAATTATTGCTCTGTAGTATTTTCCCCTGTACTATCTTCTCTCTTTTCTACGAGTTTCCTTCACATTACGTGTAGTTCACTGCAGTTTCGAATCTTTTCAATAACTTAAAACACATGTCCAAACTACTGAACAGTTGGGGTCCCGGGGCTTCACGCCTGTTCTGTTTCTTGTTGCTGGAACAGTGCTGCGCTCGCCCTTGTCCGCTGATCTCAATTGATACACATATGTTTATTCATTAACTACGAAGAGAAAAAGCGAAAGCGACATACAAAATATGTGTATCATACGATTTTGTACTGGTTAGTGTTAGTGAATTTTCATGGATGCTTTTTGATTTCACGTTTTACTCGTGAAAAGTAGTGTCTCGCCCTCACGTGAAAAAGTTGATGTGGCAAGAGGGGCGAGTGCAGCAAATAAGTAGGCGCTGTTTATCATAGCTGTCCAACAGTCATTATGTTCCCTATTCACGTTTGTTCTTGATTATTTTGTCAATCTGTGATCTTTTCAACAAGTTTCATATTAGGCGTACGACCAAATGTTGATTAACTTCTTTTGATTCTCACTTTCTTACAGCATGTTCAGTTATAATCTATTTATTATTTGTTAAAATTGTTTTTATTGACTGATTGTTATATTCAGTGTTGTATGCAAATAAATTATTGTTTGGCTTTGTCGGCGAAATGAAAGATGAAATTCAGTATTGAATAATGGTTTTCAACTGGACCATGGCAAACCCAAAATTTGACCATGGCAAACCCAAATGATTTGACCATGGCAAATCCATTTTTTGACCATGGCAGCGTGTACGCATGCCATGGTCAAAATTTGGGTTTGCCATGGTCAAAATTTGGGTTTGCCATGGTCAAAATTTGGGTTTGCCATGGTCAAATGTTTTTCGAAGTAGCTACTGCAAAATACCGTCCGCTGAGTTTAGAAACCGAAAGTTAGGTAGTTAGGTCTTCATTCACTTGAAAAACGACGCAAAGTTTTTGACTTGATCATGGTACACAAAATTGTTAACGAACAATCAGGCCTCACTGCATCAAACTTCTACTCGGAGAATTGAGCGAGCCGGCCGCGACCAACTGCGTCAGCCAGTAGGTCGCGGCCGGCTCATTTCTTTTAAAACAACGCCTTAATCAGTATATGCGGGGTTTACAAGCGTGCAGAGCATCAAACGGAACGGATTAACCATTTCGAAATTATTTCGCAATTTTACATCATTATTATTATTTTGTATTTTTGCTCCGTGTTTCTCTTAATTTGTTGTCTCTGAATGCTCCATAAGTTGTTCTGGTTGTTATTTGAATAGCAGGAGTAGGTTTGATTGCTTTTTTCTCGCTTGAGAACGTTTTCGAGCAAATATTCAGTAAAATATCAAATTTATTTCATAATATCGTAAATAAATGAATATTTAGTTGTTTACAACTGTATGCGATTGATTTGTTGTCAACCTATTTGATTTATATTAGACATATCTCATTATTTAGTTTTTTAGAATGCCTTGACCGGAGAACGAAAACGTCATTGGATGGATGATAGTTCAGGAATTTCGCTTTACGGCAAGGAAGGAATCCCCACAATGAAGCTGCTCAATTTTAAACAGGAATCGCTCAAAAGCAGAAGGTACGTTATAAAATGTTTCTATTTTCCTCCAATAGAAACATAGAATTTTTTCAAAGTGCATCAGTTAACTTTATTTTTGGTTGAACCGAGTACACTGATAATGTGTATTTAATTTTTTAAACTGGTTCTCTCTGTGAATGCTTATTTTTCAATGAATTCACCGTGTTATCCTTCTGTTCGTACGAACTTAGGAAATAGGTGGCTGTATTTACCAATGTCGCGGGAAGTTATAAAATGTTCTCGCGCCTCTACTTTACTTTCCTCATCAGCGAACTTTTGTTGTGTCTAGGAAGATATTCTAGCTTCCCGGAGATTGATGAATACCGCCTCAGATCATACGTGAGGTGACTTTGTTGGTTGCCCACCCTAATCACCTGTTTTTCATGAAATGCTTGAATTTGAACAGCCTGCATTTTGGAAATAGTGAAAATTAGCCCGACAAAGGCAACTTTGAAACCTATTTTGAACAACTTTTCTGTTTTTCTCTCAGCTAAATCACCTTATTTTCAAAAATCTTTGTACACAACAAAGTCGCCCCACTTATGCCTCAGATATATTTCAATAGTTATATGTTTTTCTGATTCTCAGTATTTGAGCGTGATTGGTTGCCTCAGTATTGGTTGCCTTATGTGACTGTTCTGCTCGAGCTCACGTACCTATAGTTATCTGCGTAACTTTGAGAAAGAGAAAGGACCCATGCACACACTCCAGTGAAGTTATTCAAGGAGTTGTAAGCTATTTTAGAGGTGGGTTGATGTACACAACGCGGAAGTAGTTGTTCATAAGCGGGAGTAGTATAACAACCTGACCCCGTGTGATATATAAACGTTTGTCGTTTACATTTTTGGTACGGAAATCCAACATTTTAGGTATGCCATACGCGATCGCTATCTCACGGTCCTAATGTCATGTCACTTGGTCCCTCGACTGGTTGTTCTTCTTCTGCTCGTATTTTTTGACTTCCTCATGCAGGTACGTTTTCTTCATGCATGCATTAGTATAGTACACACCATTCCTACTGAAACTTCTACATTAACTTTACAAACATTCTGAAGGCTGTTGTGAAGCTGAGAATTTAGTTCATCAAAATTCCTTTTGTATAGTTACTGTACCTGAGAACAAGAATGAGGTGCGAAAATCCTCAACCTTCCCTATAATAAGTAAGTGAGGGAAACGGCTTGGAAGTTTCGAAGTCCTACTGTAGGAGTCTCAGTAGGGATGGAAAAGACTATAGCAGCCGACCAAAAAACTAAGTTGTTGTCGTCAGTTAAGGGCCAATTTTCGTTCCTTCAGTGTTCTTTTTATCGGAGGTGCGATGTGTTTAGGCGAATTGGTGCGATGTGTTTAGGCAATTTAGGCGAATTAGCGGGTAAAGGGCAGCTTGGGCCGGAAGATCATCAACTACACCTAAATTTTTACCTTGTTTCCCCGGCGAGCCGCCATTTGAGAATTGTATCCTCGATTCCGACTCACCGGCGACTATATTAGTTCATTTTTACGGTCTACGGAGGTTTTTTGATTTGCCATCCACCCTAATGTCTCGTTGTTAGTGCCTTGTATCCAACTTCCGTGCAAACCGGTAATTGTGTTACGGTGTAACGGATATGGGAGCAAAACCCGTCTGCTCCTTATGTTTGTGTCACTAGCACTAGTATTTTTCATATTTTCTTAAAAGTTGACGTCATCTGGCCTTCTGAATTCCAGAATACGTCATATTTAGACAAAGTTTCATCGTGGTCTCCAGAATCCTGAAGGACGTCAGAAATACAATACTTCATATTCAAACAAGTTGCACGTTGGCATCATATTTCGATTTTCAAGCAAATCGGTAATTGTTTCTCTACGTTACAGTACAGTTTGAGTTATCGACCGGACAGAGAGAGTGAGAGAGCGTGCTGAATGGAGAGACGCAGACACTTTTCGAAAAATGTCTATAAATTTGATTAAAACAATTTTTTTGCAAAATTTTTTGGTCCGCCAGGGTTTGAGTAGGTATCACATGTCTTTCACAATTTTCAACAAAATCGATTCAGTAGAAACTGTTAAACTGGGAATTTTCCTTTATCATGATTACACACTCCGAAAACGTCTATAACTTTGACAAAAACAATTTTTCCTAATTTTTTTCTGGTCCGCCAGGGTTTGAGTAGGTATTACATGTCTTCCACAATTTTCAACGAAATCGATTCAGTAGAAACCCTTAAACTGGGAATTTTTCCTTGTCACAACCCACCCACCCACCCACCCACCCACACACGACGGAAGTTGGCGCTCTTGATGAAGCGAAATCTTCATAACTTGGCTCAAACTCAACCGATTTCGATAACATTTGGGGCACACTTTGCAAATATGCTGTAGAAACTTCCCCAGTTTGTAAAAGTTCTGTTTTGCAAATTTCAGCCTTTTAATTAGAAAACTAAAAAAGCGGAGGCGCGCATTAGCCGGACCAAAGACAATGTTTGAAATCAGAAAATGAAAGTAGAGAACATTTGCAAGAGTCCATTGACACTATGTATTTTTGGTCGGTTCAGTGGGAGTTACCTTTGTCAGTGGAAAAAACCAAAGTGCTTCACATTGGTAGTAGAAATCCTAAGAATGTGTACACCGTAAATGGAACTATGATAGGTGGTTGTGAAACTGTACGTGACTTAGGTTTCACTATTACAAGTACCTTTGCCGATCATTGCAAGCGAATAGTAGCTGCTGCGAAGAGAAGAACATTTAATATGTTCAAGTGTTTGAAATTGAAGAATAACTTAACATGGATTAAGGTTTACAAAACATATATCCGTCCGCTTGTTGAAAGTGGTTGTACTGTCTTCAACTCCGAAAGAATGTATGTTAGAGCGATTGAATAGGTGCAGAATGACTTTACTAGAAAGTTGTTCATGCGGCAAGGAGGTTATATTCTGAGAAAGTGTTGACCATGGCAAACCCAAAATGTTGAAGCCCCGCCCACATTTTTGGGTTTGCCATGGTCAAATCGGAATTTTGGAAATGCCATGGTCAAAATGTACACATCTAATGCTCAATGGTTAAGACCACTCCAATATCAAAAACGGTTGTTTAGAATTTATAACTTTTCGAAAAGTTATATAATTAAATTAGATAAGCAAAACTCCCGTTGATAAGATCATCACAATACAAGTAAACACAAATATGATCATTTTATAATTGTTTTTGTAGTTCTACGTCATAAGCTGTACAATTTGAAGCAACTATGACAATATTATGTTCAAGTAACTCCTTATTACAATAATAAATACAGTACATTTCTCTCAATAATGGTTCGCTACCTGTATTTTCACTCTGCGCAAAGCTCACTGACAGCACAAACCGCGCCCCACATATCCGTACTGTGTACATTTCAGACCTTTATTCGAGCTCATTTTCGAAATTCGAAAATTTCTATTTTTCATTTTTATTGTTATAAATTGGATATATTTAAGTATTTCTGTTATTGTAATTTAGTTAAGCCTATGATCAATGGAATGTTTAGTGAATCCAACCTCATCAACTATTGTAGAACGCTAGAATTAGGTTTATAGGCAGAATTTTAGGCCACACATGTTTTTTTAGTAATTTAACTTCAGAGAAAGATGCAACGTGCTGAGACATTCTATTTTACAGTTCTTAAAGTTGGAAGTATGTTCCTTGTTAGCAGTAGAATTGGAAATTTAAGCATTTGTATGTTATTATCTCTCTTTTTCTTTTGATTTTTGCTGCTAGTTTTTAGCTCTCACTGAATATAAGTGCATTTTTATATTCCTTAGTCTCAAATTGAGTACTGATTACGCTTATTTCAGTTCGCCCGGACGTGGCTTTCTCAGAACTCCGGGATTTGATCTGGAGTGCAACTTATTAAGGTTGGTTCAAACACTCGCGCTGCGCACACTCGGTCCTCAAAAAAATTCTAAGTGAAATCAATTATTTCAAAGTTTCATTACTACTAGTGAGCACATTTAACTTTAAGTACACTCAAAAATTGTTTTCATTCGTTACTTATATCCAGAGCTCACATGATCTTAGATTTGTTTGTGTTATATACCAACCCAGTGCCTTCATAGGTATAACATCAGCTGGTTTCTTCGGATAGTTCATATTTTGTATGCTATGTTAATGATTGTCCTGTACTTGTTAATGTTACAGGAAATAATCTCTAAATCTCTTGCGAGGATGTTCACGTCGGATACAGCAAGATATTCTATCGAAATCTCGGTGGTTAGTTTAGTTTTCTGTATTTTATTTCTCTTTTTGAGTGAGACATTCAGAAATGTCGTGCAATAGCGGATATTTAATTGTAAATAAGTCGCTTTGAGGTACATCAAGTCTCTTGACCAATACGTTAAAACTATTCATAAAATGGACCATCTTTGCATTAAGTTAAGACAGACTAGTTTTTCTGATATTGAACGGGCTTTTAAATTTTTCTGCCGATTTTCGAAGCTCGGGAGATCTTTTTGAAGCAAAATCACCTATTGTAATCTCTTTTTGTGTAAGTTGGTTATAGCCAGCGTGGTTTTATTTAATTATTATTGATATTGTACTTTAGTTAAGCATATGATGGACAGACTAGACGACGAAAATTATTTCGTTTTCAGATGTAAACACGTAAAAACTTAGAAATTTTTTAAAAAGGTAGACCGCTTTTCATCTTTTCGGCTGAAAAGTAGTTTATTTTTCGAATATTTTTGGACAACCTTGCTGGTGTATGATTATGCGTGACCCCCCACTAACTATCGTAGAACGCTATGAATGGGTTCTGGCAAAATTTCAGGCCAGACATGACATTTGTCTCAGTTAGGTTAGCTAACCGCGCGGTTGTAGAAATAACCTTTTGGTTAGTAAAGAGGCTAGGCATCGTGATTCGGGACGTTGTATTTGCTGTGTTGTGCTGTGATCATTCGGTTCATTTCAAATCATTCGCCAACTTACCGCTCATTTCAGGAGGTGGCCGGACGTGACTTTCTGAGTTCAAGCTGCAGTGCTACATCTTGAGGTTGTTTTTCATGATCCTCACTTGCGCAAATGTGTCTGCGTTTATGAATGGGTTATAGCCAACTATTAGTGCAGCACTCGACACTACATGTTTATCTGTTAATACCAAATATGTACACTATATTCCAGTGGCCACGTCTACCAGTCTGTGCATCGATAGGGTTTCCATATGGAAACTGGTTGTGGTCTCCGTGGTCAGTTTCGTCTTGGGAGGCTGTCTGGTCGCCGGATTATG
This sequence comes from Litoditis marina, assembly GCA_964036275.1. Classification (NCBI taxonomy): domain Eukaryota; kingdom Metazoa; phylum Nematoda; class Chromadorea; order Rhabditida; family Rhabditidae; genus Litoditis; species Litoditis marina. Next base: position 28,262,545 of record OZ038433.1, read on the forward strand.
AGCCACTCGCGCCGTCACCGGTTGGTTACTATTCAAATGCCACTAGTTGGTGGTTTACGGACAACCCCCCCCCCTCTTGAGTTTTTTGAAACCTGGCAGCCTGGCTGCTTACTGAACATACTTTTTCATGCTGTTTTTCGGCTTCAAATAGAGAATTTCCCAAGCAGCTAATGATCTCTTAAATATAAGTTATAAATGCGTTCGTATAAATTATATGTTATCTACAATCTACTTAATTGTGACCAAGGAGTTCATTTCTTTTATGATACTCACTTAGGTGCTATTAATGGTTTTAACCGGGCTGCCTCTCTCCAATAATGGTAACCTGAAACCAATCTGTTAACTTTCATTTCTATTTATAGAAGTGGTTCTTTTGGACAGTAATGTCGAAATTGGCTCAACGCAAACACTTTGAACGGGATGAATTATGCCTGATGAATACACAATTTTAAGCAGATTGACCAAAATCCAGTCCAGCTTAATGTACACTTTATCACTCAGAAGTTAGAAACGTCCTTCGTATGAAATACGTAGTTCCCATTATGGTTTTTGCAAATACGTTGTTGTTATTTCTCCCCATCTGACCATATTTTTTTTCCAGAGTCCAGACCCCTACGGGTCTTTCCTCTGACTACTACCACCGTCTCCCAAGTAGACCGTCCGCTCGTCTGCCGCCTTCGCGGAAAAACTCGAAAGCCTTCTCGCCAAATGCCTTGTGAAGCCGGTTCCTCAATGGATCGATCGTTTTGCTCAACGGTTTGATTATTAATCAATCGTATTGTTTTTGGTATTTTCCATGCTGTAGCTGTAGTTGTAGACAACTGAATTATTGCTCTGTAGTATTTTCCCCTGTACTATCTTCTCTCTTTTCTACGAGTTTCCTTCACATTACGTGTAGTTCACTGCAGTTTCGAATCTTTTCAACAACTTAAAACACATGTCCAAACTACTGAACAGTTGGGGTCCCGGGGCTTCACGCCTGTTCTGTTTCTTGTTGCTGGAACAGTGCTGCGCTCGCCCTTGTCCGCTGATCTCAATTGATACACATATGTTTATTCATTAACTACGAAGAGAAAAAGCGAAAGCGACATACAAAATATGTGTATCATACGATTTTGTACTGGTTAGTGTTAGTGAATTTTCATGGATGCTTTTTGATTTCACGTTTTACTCGTGAAAAGTAGTGTCTCGCCCTCACGTGAAAAAGTTGATGTGGCAAGAGGGGCGAGTGCAGCAAATAAGTAGGCGCCGTTTATCATAGCTGTCCAACAGTCATTATGTTCCCTATTCACGTTTGTTCTTGATTATTTTGTCAATCTGTGATCTTTTCAACAAGTTTCATATTAGGCGTACGACCAAATGTTGATTAACTTCTTTTGATTCTCACTTTCTTACAGCATGTTCAGTTATAATCTATTTATTATTTGTTAAAATTGTTTTTATTGACTGATTGTTATATTCAGTGTTGTATGCAAATAAATTATTGTTTGGCTTTGTCGGCGAAATGAAAGATGAAATTCAGTATTGAATAATGGTTTTCAACTGGACCATGGCAAACCCAAAATTTGACCATGGCAAACCCAAATGATTTGACCATGGCAAATCCATTTTTTGACCATGGCAGCGTGTACGCATGCCATGGTCAAAATTTGGGTTTGCCATGGTCAAAATTTGGGTTTGCCATGGTCAAAATTTGGGTTTGCCATGGTCAAATGTTTTTCGAAGTAGCTACTGCAAAATACCGTCCGCTGAGTTTAGAAACCGAAAGTTAGGTAGTTAGGTCTTCATTCACTTGAAAAACGACGCAAAGTTTTTGACTTGATCATGGTACACAAAATTGTTAACGAACAATCAGGCCTCACTGCATCAAACTTCTACTCGGAGAATTGAGCGAGCCGGCCGCGACCAACTGCGTCAGCCAGTAGGTCGCGGCCGGCTCATTTCTTTTAAAACAACGCCTTAATCAGTATATGCGGGGTTTACAAGCGTGCAGAGCATCAAACGGAACGGATTAACCATTTCGAAATTATTTCGCAATTTTACATCATTATTATTATTTTGTATTTTTGCTCCGTGTTTCTCTTAATTTGTTGTCTCTGAATGCTCCATAAGTTGTTCTGGTTGTTATTTGAATAGCAGGAGTAGGTTTGATTGCTTTTTTCTCGCTTGAGAACGTTTTCGAGCAAATATTCAGTAAAATATCAAATTTATTTCATAATATCGTAAATAAATGAATATTTAGTTGTTTACAACTGTATGCGATTGATTTGTTGTCAACCTATTTGATTTATATTAGACATATCTCATTATTTAGTTTTTTAGAATGCCTTGACCGGAGAACGAAAACGTCATTGGATGGATGATAGTTCAGGAATTTCGCTTTACGGCAAGGAAGGAATCCCCACAATGAAGCTGCTCAATTTTAAACAGGAATCGCTCAAAAGCAGAAGGTACGTTATAAAATGTTTCTATTTTCCTCCAATAGAAACATAGAATTTTTTCAAAGTGCATCAGTTAACTTTATTTTTGGTTGAACCGAGTACACTGATAATGTGTATTTAATTTTTTAAACTGGTTCTCTCTGTGAATGCTTATTTTTCAATGAATTCACCGTGTTATCCTTCTGTTCGTACGAACTTAGGAAATAGGTGGCTGTATTTACCAATGTCGCGGGAAGTTATAAAATGTTCTCGCGCCTCTACTTTACTTTCCTCATCAGCAAACTTTTGTTGTGTCTAGGAAGATATTCTAGCTTCCCGGAGATTGATGAATACCGCCTCAGATCATACGTGAGGTGACTTTGTTGGTTGCCCACCCTAATCACCTGTTTTTCATGAAATGCTTGAATTTGAACAGCCTGCATTTTGGAAATAGTGAAAATTAGCCCGACAAAGGCAACTTTGAAACCTATTTTGAACAACTTTTCTGTTTCAGCTAAATCACCTTATTTTCAAAAAATCTTTGTACACAACAAAGTCGCCCCACTTATGCCTCAGATATATTTCAATAGTTATATGTTTTTCTGATTCTCAGTATTTGAGCGTGATTGGTTGCCTCAGTATTGGTTGCCTTATGTGACTTTTCTGCTCGAGCTCACGTACCTATAGTTATCTGCGTAACTTTGAGAAAGAGAAAGGACCCATGCACACACTCCAGTGAAGTTATTCAAGGAGTTGTAAGCTATTTTAGAGGTGGGTTGATGTACACAACGCGGGAGTAGTTGTTCATAAGCGGGAGTAGTATAACAACCTGACCCCGTGTGATATATAAACGTTTGTCGTTTACATTTTTGGTACGGAAATCCAACATTTTAGGTATGCCCATACGCGATCGCTATCTCACGGTCCTAATGTCATGTCACTTGGTCCCTCGACTGGTTGTTCTTCTTCTGCTCGTATTTTTTGACTTCTTCATGCAGGTACGTTTTCTTCATGCATGCATTAGTATAGTACACACCATTCCTACTGAAACTTCTACATTAACTTTACAAACATTCTGAAGGCTGTTGTGAAGCTGAGAATTTAGTTCATCAAAATTCCTTTTGTATAGTTACTGTACCTGAGAACAAGAATGAGGTGCGAAAATCCTCAACCTTCCCTATAATAAGTAAGTGAGGGAAACGGCTTGGAATTTTCGAAGTCCTACTGTAGGAGTCTCAGTAGGGATGGAAAAGACTATAGCAGCCGACCAAAAAACTAAGTTGTTGTCGTCAGTTAAGGGCCAATTTTCGTTCCTTCAGTGTTCTTTTTATGGGATTCTGGAGACCAGATGACGTCGATTTTGAAAAGTGCAAAGTTGACGTCACATATATTTTTAAACGATGGTAATATCTTAGAAAGGGTCAATTGACGGTGAAACTCAATCTGAGAGTGATGTATTCTGGGATTCTGGAGACCAGATGACGTGGATTTTGAAAAGTGCAAAGTTGACGTCACATATATTTTTAAACGATGGTAATATCTCAGAAAGGGTCAATTAACGGTGAAACTAAATCTGAGAGTGATGTATTCTGGGATTCTGGAGACCAGATGACGTCGATTTTGAAAAGTGCAAAGTTGACGTCACATATATTTTTAAACGATGGTAATATCTTAGAAAGGGTCAATTAACGGTGAAACTCAATCTGAGAGTGATGTATTCTGGGATTCTGGAGACCAGATGACGTCGATTTTGAAAAGTGCAAAGTTGACGTCACATATATTTTTAAACGATGGTAATATCTCAGAAAGGGTCAATTAACGGTGAAACTCAATCTGCGAGTGATGTATTCTGGGATTCTGGAGACCAGATGACGTCGATTTTGAAAAGTGCAAAGTTGACGTCACATATATTTTTAAACGATGGTAATATCTTAGAAAGGGTTAATTAACGGTGAAACTCAATCTGAGAGTGATGTATTCTGGGATTCTGGAGACCAGATGACGTCGATTTTGAAAAGTGCAAAGTTGACGTCGCATATATTTTTAAACGATGGTAATATCTTAGAAAGGGTCAATTAACGGTGAAACTCAATCTGAGAGTGATTTATTCTGGGATTCTGGAGACCAGATGACGTCGATTTTCAAAAGTGCAAAGTTGACGTCACATATATTTTTAAACGATGGTAATATCTTAGAAAGGGTCAATTAACGGTGAAACTGAATCTGAGAGTGATGTATTCTGGGATTCTGGAGACCAGAAGACGTCGATTTTGAAAAGTGCAAAGTTGACGTCACATATATTTTTGAAAGATGGTAATATCTTAGAAAGGGTCAATTAACGGTGAAACTCAATCTGAGAGTGATTTATTCTGGGATTCTGGAGACCAGATGACGTCGATTTTGAAAAGTGCAAAGTTGACGTCACATATATTTTTAGAAGATGGTAATATCTTAGAAAGGGTCAATTAACGGTGAAACTCAATCTGAGAGTGATGTATTCTGGGATTCTGGAGACCAGATGAAGTCGATTTTGAAAAGTGCAAGGTTGACGTCACATATATTTTCAAATGCTGAAAATATCTTAAAAATGGTATATTAACGACAAAACTTTATGTAAATATGACTTATTCTGGAAATCAGAAGGCCAGATGACGTCAACTCTCAAAAAATTGACGTGAAATATGTTTTCGAATGCTGAAAGTTTCTTAGAAATGGTCAATTTACGATGAAACTTCATTCCAACATGACGTATTCTGGGATTCTGAAGGGCAGAGGGCAGGAAGTAAGTTTTTAGAACTGCAATGTTGACGTCATATTTTTCTCAAATGATAGTAATACTCGGCAAGTGGTTCATTAAGAAAACAATTTTATCTGCACCGTACAGATCAAACCACTTCTCTACATACCTACGGCATGTAAACAAAAACAGAAAAATTCATGAAAAAGTGGGGGCCCAACGACTGTGAGATTTGTCTTCTGCTGTGCGCCCCTTAGACAACTACTCTCAAATGGAGCAGCTACTGCTACAAAAACCGAAAAATACTCATGTATAACTGTTAATTACAAACATACAAAAGTCGTAAAATATTTTTTGAAACCTGTAAACTAGAATCTGTAAATAACCGAAAAATACTAATATACTCAAGTATAACTGTTCATTACAAACATACAAAAGTCGTAAAATATTTTCTCAAACCTGTAAACTAGAATCTACAAATCACAGATGTTAACTCAACGTAGTCAATTATAGAGTTCCTGGTTTTGTGCACAATGGTTGGTGTTTTTGATCATTACTTCAATTCTAGGTGCTATAACATTCGGCATATTATTCAACAGTTGTTCTCTCTTTCGCAGCTGTGACTTGTAGATTCTAGTTCACAGGTTTGAGAAAATATTTTACGACTTTTGTATGTTTGTAATGAACAGTTATACTTGAGTATATTAGTATTTTTCGGTTATTTACAGATTCTAGTTTACAGGTTTCAAAAAATATTTTACGACTTTTGTATGTTTGTAATTAACAGTTATACATGAGTATTTTTCGGTTTTTGTAGCAGTAGCTGCTCCATTTGAGAGTAGTTGTCTAAGGGTCGCACAGCAGAAGACAAATCTCACAGTCGTTGGGCCCCCACTTTTTCATGAATGTATCATTTGTTTTTGTGGTTTCCGCGGTAGCACAGTAGGATCAGTTTTACAGATGTGGCGTGATCAATGTTACTAACTACATGAATTACGTCACTACACTTACAGAACAAGCCGTTGTAATTTTGAACAGACGCCCAACCCTATCAGAAACTCAGAATCTATACTGTGACCCTAAAGCGGTGACGGTGACACATCTTGCTCTTCATCAAATGACATGAAACAAACAAAGGCAACTCCAAACAGCTACGTCCTATAACTCTTTGAAAAACTTTCTGTTTGGTACGCCGATGCAAAAAAAAACTACTTTTCAGTTTAAATATCACTTCTCATTCTAGCTTCTAAGTTTTACCGAATAAGGCTCGCGCTAAGATGTGATAGATCTGTAAGTGCAACTGGGAAAATATATCTTTCATATGAAAATGATCAGATGAGTTTCGTCATAGTTTCTTCTGTTTCACAGTCCGCTCCGAACATGTGAATCAAACAAGATTATAAAACCGGTTTCAAAAATTAAGCTCTCGATAAAGATTTTCTATAGTGCCTAGAAACAGTTCCGACTCAGTTTGAGTCAGCACTACAAAGTATGAGGTTAATTGTTTTTAAAATAGTCCTTTCTTTTCAAAATGATTCTGTACAGTGTATTTGTAGTTTGATCTTATTCCTCTTCGGTGCATCTAAATTTCAAAAATTCAGCATGTATCGAGTTCAAACTACAACTCCGTGGTGTACGTCTCCTTCACTTCAATTTTTTGGTCAATAAAAGACACTAAAAACTCACACGAATGGGAAGGTGTCTCTTGGCAGTTTTGCATCGAATGTAAACGTCATGACCTTTGTTTGGACGATGACAGTAGAAGGTGTAAGATAGATGAGAAAGAGGACATTTATACATCAGAACCGTTTTGCCACCACGAACTGAGGGCATGCTAACACCCTTAAAAAATTGTGGGAGCGGCCGAAACCGAAGCTACAGACACGGAAGAGGTAGATGTACAGAGAGAGGAAGACGAACTAGGTTCGTCAGAAGTGACAGCAATGGCATCAGGAAAAAGTGAGCCAGTGCTACCAAGAGAAGATGAGGCAGCTGAGTGAGATGGGGGAGGAGTTAGAGCTGTGAAGGAAAATAGAGAGAAAGGCGAAGATTGGAAAAAAAAGAAGAGGGTCCATCTACGCCCTGAAGAGGACTAGAGATAGATGGAAACCCCGAAAATTGAGAAAGTTGAGAGTACTATTTTAGAGAGACATTGGACAACAGTGCCGTATAACGAGCGCCGATGAACTTGTTCTGTCTTATTCAAATTAGCACCTCTTATTTGTGATTGATAGAGGATGGAAGAGAAAACGAGCGGTTTTCTTTGTAAAATTGCTCAACATTCACAAATCACTTTCACGCGGACTCCGAAAGTAGGAAACTTCTAAGTATGCATAATGAACCAAAATTACTGTTTCCTTGTTCGTTTCAGTTCGTTCATCGGCTTTTTCGACACAACCTCTTCTCTCCATTTCTAAAAACCTACTGTGGGAGACCACTTAAAAATGAACAGTGGTATACGTAGATGTTTGATTTAGTCTGCACGTACTCATGTTAGGTTTTTATTCCGTATTAGGGAAGAAAATGTGCAAACATCTTTTTTTTTCTGGTTTTCTGAGCGAAGTGTGCACCTGGGACAAATTTCTGCATAATTCCGAGCTGAGCGAGAGCGGCGCCTAGGACGATCCTATATTTGACCCACTTTTGTGGCTGTCTCGCTCCGGTTTGCGAGCTCAGGAGTACATGTTCAATTGTTACCCTACTTTTGTACTCACGTTTCTCTTAATCACTTCAATCACGTTTTTCACAACATAGCCACATTATAGTTTTACATAGAGCGCGAGCTCTCTCCTCAACATGGAGCGCGAGCTCTCTCCCTAACATAGAGCCCGAGATCTTTCTCTAACATAGAGTGCGAGATCTCTCTCTCTCTAACATAGAGTGCGAGATCTCCCCTTAACATAGAGCGCGAGCTCTCTTTCTAACATAGAGCGCGAGCTCTAACATAGAGAACGAGATCTCTTCCTAATATAGAGCGCGAGATCTCTCCCTAACATAGAGCACGAGATATCTCTCTAACACAGAGTGCGAGATCTTCCCTTAACATAGAGCGCAACATGTTGCCCTTACATAGAGCGCAACATCTCTACTTAACATAGAGCGCGACATCTCCCCTTGACATAGAGCGCGACATCTCTCGAACATAGAGCGCAACATCTCCCCTTAACATAGAGCGCGACATCTCTCTTTAACATGGAGCGCGACATATTTCCTTAACATAGAGCGCAACATCTCCCCTAAACATAGAGCGCGACATCTCTCCCTAACATAAAGCGCGACATTTTTCCTTAACATGACCAAATACATCTTTCCATAACATAGAGCGCGACATATCTCCTAACATAGAGCGCGACATCTTTCCTTAAGATAGAGCGCGACATCTTTCCTTAACATAGAGCGCAACATCTCCCCTTAATCGAAGTTTGTGTGAACATTTCTCTGAGTACGTATGCTAGAACATCCTAGCGCCTCCATCCCTTCCTGCCCCTCTTGTTTTGAGCAATTCATTTTCATGTCACTGTGGGATGTAACAGCAGATAAGTGTCGTATATTGAGACTCAAATTGAGATGGAGACCACCACATTCTGATGTGATTCACACTTTTCCAGTCACTAGAAAATACACAAACTTCGATTGAAACAATTAAAGCAGTTACATATACTAGAAGTAAATTGAATAGTCACGTGAAGTTAGTATTCTAATGAGGGATTGTGCACTTTGGCATTGCACGTTGCTGAGTTCTGTTATGTTCAACATGTTTCTCGTGACTGTGCCATTGAATGACAGTATAACTGTACTGTTGGTCTGTCGGATCATTCAATCTCCTTTTTCGTCGACTTGGTTAATGCGAATTTTGAAATCCTGGCTGTAAAACGCTCAATATTTAATAGATAATGACATAAGACCTTCCTATTCGAAAAATGTAAGTTTGGCTTCTTTTTCTGTTCTAGAAACAAAGTGAAAATCACAATAACACAATCACAATACGAACGCGTTATATCCGTCGTATGTGTCGTGTTGAAAGAATACACTGTTCTAAACCATGATACGAAAATCTACCAAAATTTCTCAGAAAATGAAAGTAGAGAACATTTGCAAGAGTCCATTGACACTATGTATTTTTGGTCGGTTCAGTGGGAGTTACCTTTGTCAGTGGAAAAAACCAAAGTGCTTCACATTGGTAGTAGAAATCCTAAGAATGTGTACACCGTAAATGGAACTATGGTAGGTGGTTGTGAAACTGTACGTGACTTAGGTTTCACTATTACAAGTACCTTTGCCGATCATTGCAAGCGAATAGTAGCTGCTGCGAAGAGAAGAACATTTAATATGTTCAAGTGTTTGAAATTGAAAAATAACTTAACATGGATTAAGGTTTACAAAACATATATCCGTCCGCTTGTTGAAAGTGGTTGTACTGTCTTCAACTCCGAAAGAATGTATGTTAGAGCGATTGAATAGGTGCAGAATGACTTTACTAGAAAGTTGTTCATGCGGCAAGTGTTATGGCCCAGACCGCTTTCATTCCGAGAACGACTAGAAAGGAGAGAACAAGAAGAAGAAGCGAGTCGAGCCATCCTGACAAGAAGAACAAAGAGTGCAGTCTACGCTTCTGGAAGACGCTTCACGCTGTCTGGGAAATGGGTATAAATACCCCGATCACTCTCCAATAAACAGTTCCAAACCTACTGTGTGCTTGTTGTATCAACACTTCTAAGTGGCGATCAGCTTATAGTACTCACTAGGGAAGGTCTATCGTCGTCTGCAACCCGATCTACTCCTGCTAGCTGTTCGAAGACAGCGCTTGTGGAGCACCGATGGTCGTAACGGATGACACCCAACAGCCAGGATCCCCGAGGAGCTCTGCTCCCACTCACCTTCCGGTGTACCGGGGGCGAGCGCCTGGTGCATATCGCCCCGGATCCTCTTGGAAAACCTGGTTACGTTTATTTTCCAACTTCTTGACGTTGCAAAAAGTCACTGTAGAGAGTGACCAACGTCTCATCTTTCTTCAAGAAATAGGAGATTCGAATTATGAACTCCTTGAGTCTTTGTTGCAAGGTCGTACTCCCGAAGATACACCAATTACAGAGTTGTACAGCGTTATGGAGAAGCACTTTGCCCCGAAGAAACTGGTCCTCGCCGAGCGCTATCGTCTGATGACCATGGCCCAGAACAGTGGACAGACCCTGCAGGACTTCTACGCCAGCATCCAGAAGACTGCCAAGGACTGTGACTTCGGCGCCATCAAGGACCACCGGGACGCTCAGGTTACCTTGGTTTTCATTGGTGGAATTTCCTCCCTTGAAACCAGGAAGAGACTTCTTGAGAAAGAGGATCTGACTTCTAAGCAAGCCTTAGAAATTGCGGAAGCTTTCGAGAGAGTGGGCCAAAATGCGCCACATCTCAAAGAAGGTAGCCATCCTACTGGAATCGGCAAAATTTTCGCTAAGAAGTCAGACCGCTCTGTCCATAGCAAGGGCAAGTGGGAACCAAAGTCATTCAAATCCACAAAAAAGCATGACTCCCACAAACCCAAGCATGGACATGGTACTAATTGTACCGTATGTGGCATGAAAGGACATTCATCTGAGCGCTGCTTCCACAAGGAAGGAGCGTTCTGCGGCAACTGTCGCAAGTCCGGCCACTTGGCAAGAGCTTGTAGAAAGCGGGCCAAAGTCTCGCGTCACGTAAATTCTTGTGCCGAGCCAGACTTTTCCGACAGTGAGGATGTTTTTTGCAATCGCATCCACCAATTTACCAATAGGGTACACTGTCATGGAATTAAGTCTGAGGGATCGAATTCTTCGACCCGATCTTTTGCCAAAGTCTCTGTGCCGCATGCTATGCAGAGCCGGACCTGGTCCGAGGGTTCTCTACAAACCCGCTCATATGCCGAAGTAGTCTCCTGTCATGCGCAAAGGAGCCAGATTCAGATTGAATCTGCCGAGCACAAAAACGTGACTCGAAGCTCGCATTCGTGTAAAAACGGAAAGTCGAGAAAAGGCAATAGGAAAGTCTCCGATCCTCCTAAAGGAAACAGGAGCCAGACTCTTAAGTCTGCCGAGTCTCATGTGGTGGCCCGGAAAGTCCCTCAACCGCGTAAAAACGGTCTGAAGGGCCAGGTTCTCATTGAATATGCTGAACCCAATCCAGTGGTTCAGAAAGTCCCTACATCTTTATATGAGTGTAAGGGCCAGGCCTTAATTGAGCCTGACGAGTCTGAAATATTGATTCGTAAAGACTCCCAACCGCTCAATGCAACGAGGAGCCAGATTCTCATTGAATCTGCTGAACCGAATTCAATGGTTCAGAAAGTCCCTACATCTTCATATGAGAGTAAGGGCCAGGCCGTAATTGAGCCTGACGAGTCTGAAATATTGACTTATGAAGACTCCCAACCGCTATATGCAACGAGGAGCCAGATTCTTATTGAATCTGCTGAACCAAATCCAGTGGTTCAGGAAGTCCCTACATCATTGTGTAAGGGCCAGGTCTCGATGAAACCTGACAAGTCTGAAACATTGGCTTGTAAAGACTCCAATCTGTATCCAAAACAGAGGAGCCAGACTACCAGTCTGCCAGCCAACGTTAACAAGGATAAGAGCTCAGGGGAAAATTCCCCTACACTGATCAATAGTGTAAAAAATGAGCCACCTTGTCTGCTGGACCTTGAGATAAACGGTAAATCCGTGCCCTGTGAGCTAGATACAGGCGCATCAATCTCAATAATTGACTATGACGTATGGGTCGGAATTGGCAAACCAACCCTATTGCCAGTGAAAACACAGGCAATGGTTTATAATAAAAGTCCTATCCGCTTCGCCGGAATGTCAAAAGTCAAAGTCAAGTTCAACGGAAACCAAGCCATAATACCTATTCATGTTCTAGAAGGACAGAATAGTGGTTATCCGTTGTGTGGACGTGACATGATACGTTCACTAGGCATCGATTGTGGTCCACACTATCGCACGGTGTTCGAGGTCAAGACGCTAGATCGTCAGACACTCAAATCCGAGCTAACCGAGATGTTAGAGCAGAACAAGGCACTCTTCAACCCAGAACTGGGGAAGTGTACTACGGTCCAGGCACACCTCAAATTCAAAGAGGATACGCCAACCCCGAAATTTTTTCGGGCAAGACCGATTCCGTTCGCTCTCAGACCGAAGGTTATTGAAAAGCTCGATGAAATGGTACGAAACGGTACCTTGGTCAGAGTAGAACACTCTGACTGGGCAACACCTCTCGTGGTTGTACCTAAACCCGGAGGCAAAATAAGGGTATGCGGTGACTTCAAAGTAACAGTCAACCAGCAACTGGATATCAACCAATACCCGTTGCTCATTCCAGACGATCTGTTCCATATGCTAAATGGAGGGACAAAGTTCTCTAAGATGGATCTGTCTGATGCATACATGCAAGTGGAACTAGACCAAGAGTCTAGAAAATACACCACTATCAATACGTTGAAAGGCATGTTCGAGTATACACGAGTACCATTTGGTGTAGCCTCTGCCCCAGCCATATTCCAACGCATAATGGAAACAACGCTGGCAGGTATAGAAGGTGTTCTCGTATACCTAGACGACATCACGGTCACCGCGCCGGATGATCGCACGCATCTCGATCGACTCAGACGAGTGCTAGACCGCCTTAATAAGGCAGGTTTTCGACTAAAACGTGAAAAATGTGAATTTCTAACAGAAAAAATGGATTTTCTGGGACACGTTGTCGATGCCAACGGCATAAGACCCTCGCAAGAGAAGCTGAAAGGCATGGTCAGTATGCCAGAACCGAAAAACCTCAAGGAAATCGAATCCTTTTTGGGGATGGTTTAATATTATGGCAAATTCATCCCGAATCTATCTACCCTGGCAGCCCCGATGAATGATTTGCGTAAAAAAGGAGTAGTATTCAAATGGGAGAAGGAACAGCAAACTGCGTTCCATGCTATCAAGAAAAGGTTGATGGAAACCGATATCTTGACGCATTATGACCCCCAAACTCCAGTCGTATTGGCCACTGATGCCTCCGATTATGGATTGGGAGCAGTCATTTATCACAAATACGCCGATGGCAAAGAAAAATTCATCGCCTATGCCTCACGTTCACTCACAAAAGAGGAACGAAACTATGCTCAAATTGAGAAAGAGGCATTAGGCATTGTATATGGCGTTGAGAAATTCAATCAATTTCTCTATGGAAGGAAATTTACCCTCCTGACCGATCATCAACCATTGGTGAAAATATTCGGTCCCAAGCATGAACTACCAATTATTGCTGCGAAGAGATTGCATCGCTGGGCACTGAGGTTAATGGTGTATTCTTTCGAAATCGAATATAGAAACACCCACGAGTTCGGAAATGCAGATGGGTTATAAAGACTGCCCGACCCTCGAGAATTACCCAGTGCAGAAGCCATCGTACGAGAAGTACAGATGATAGATATGCAAGATGAATATCTCGAAAAACTTCCTATGTCTGAAAAAGACATTTCAGAAGCAACTCAAAAGGACACTCTGTTGCAAGTGGTAAAACAGTACATTATAAATGGCTGGCCACCAAAGGTCCGAAATGAGGCTCTGAAGGCATTCACTGGCAAGAAAGAGGAATTAAGCATTCATAAAGGGTGCATCCTCTGGGGTACACGCGTAGTAATACCGACCCAATACAAGAAGAAAATTCTTGAAATGCTGCACAGTAGCCACTATGGGAAGAGCAGAATGATATCTTTAGCCGGAATGAAGGTTTGGTATCCCGGAATTGATAGCGACATCACCAAATTGGTGGCAGCGTGTGACACATGCGCAATTTTCGCTAGGGATCCTGTAAAAACAAAACTGCATCCATGGGAAGAGCCGGCAAAGCCCTGGCAACGACTCCACATGGACTTCTGCCAGACAGAAGATGGCAGTATGTGGTTAGTTGTGGTCGACGCAAAGTCAAAATGGCCGACAGTGGTAAAAATGAGAACCACAACAACTGAAAAAACCACCGCAGTACTCAAGCAACTGTTCTCATTACATGGATTACCCGAACAAATTGTATCGGATAATGGACCTCAATTTGCGTCCAGAGAATTCAAAGAATTCTGCCAGTTGCGAAATATTGAGTTAACACTCACTCCGCCCTATCACCCTAATTCAAATGGGGAAGCGGAAAGACTGGTTCAAACATTCAAGAAGGGACTGTATAAAGGTATCAGATCAGGCAAAAGCACTGACGAAGCCGTAACAGACCTCTTGTTTCAATATAGAGTGACACCCCATCCTGCAACAGGCAAATTGCCTGCAGAGATATTAATGGGCAGACAACTCAGAACCGCCTTTGACTTCATAAAAACCCACAAAAAAGTCGTTCCTGATAATCAATACAGGGAAAATATGAAGAAACATTATAAAGGCAAGGCAGTAAAGACTTTCAAACCAGGCCAAGAAGTCTACCTACGCAATTATAATGCAAAAGGAGACAAGTGGCTACCTGGGATTGTCACGGAAATTTCCGGCGCTAATACGTACATAGTACACTATGGCACAGGTCATAGAAAAGCGCATGCTGACCAACTGAGAAAGAAAGTCACTTTCTGGGAAGATTTGGACACTACCGTTCTTGTACAAATGCCTACTCAGAATAAGGGTAATGGTCAGAAACGTACACCAAAGACGAAGGTCCCTCGAGCAATTCCGAATGCACCGAGAAAATCTAACCGGATGAGGAAACCAGTAGATAGGTATCAAGCAGCCAATATGGTGCAAACCTACCACCACAACCCCACCGTTAATAGCATTTCGATGAAAATGAAAACCGTGGATGTGGAAATTGCACGCCGTAAACAGGCAACCAACGACGTAAACGAACCTGTTAAACCGTTGACGAACTCAAAATCACGTGAAATGCAGCGTGAAAAGTGCAATTCGAGGAATGAAAACCAGGGGAGGGAATATCCGATCCGGAGAAGGTTTCATTCCAGTAGAAGGTTTCACAAGTACACACAGATTGGACACCTGATCCATATTCAACGAAGATGTAGAGTAGCATTGAACTTCGCTCACACGATTGAGGGGAGATGTAGATCTAACTCGAACTTCACAAAATATCGTATGCAGAGAGGTACACCTAGCAATGTGAACTCCACTTCCTCAAACAAAGCAAGGGAGTGGAGACGTAACACTAGGGAGAACTCTGCCAACCCGTTCTCGGGTCCGATCAACAATTTTGGTCATCGCCGCGCCAGAGATCCTAGTAGTATTGATGAGTCATCAATAGGGGAGGTGTTATGGCCCAGACCGCTTTCATTCCGAGAACGACTAGAAAGGAGAGAACAAGAAGAAGAAGCGAGTCGAGCCATCCTGACAAGAAGAACAAAGAGTGCAGTCTACGCTTCTGGAAGACGCTTCACGCTGTCTGGGAAATGGGTATAAATACCCCGATCACTCTCCAATAAACAGTTCCAAACCTACTGTGTGCTTGTTGTATCAACACTTCTAAGTGGCGATCAGCTTATAGTACTCACTAGGGAAGGTCTATCGTCGTCTGCAACCCGATCTACTCCTGCTAGCTGTTCGAAGACAGCGCTTGTGGAGCACCGATGGTCGTAACGGATGACACCCAACAGCCAGGATCCCCGAGGAGCTCTGCTCCCACTCACCTTCCGGTGTACCGGGGGCGAGCGCCTGGTGCATATCGCCCCGGATCCTCTTGGAAAACCTGGTTACGTTTATTTTCCAACTTCTTGACGTTGCAAAAAGTCACTGTAGAGAGTGACCAACGTCTCATTATTCTTCAAGAAATAGGAGATTCGAATTATGAACTCCTTGAGTCTTTGTTGCAAGGTCGTACTCCCGAAGATACACCAATTACAGAGTTGTACAGCGTTATGGAGAAGCACTTTGCCCCGAAGAAACTGGTCCTCGCCGAGCGCTATCGTCTGATGACCATGGCCCAGAACAGTGGACAGACCCTGCAGGACTTCTACGCCAGCATCCAGAAGACTGCCAAGGACTGTGACTTCGGCGCCATCAAGGACCACCGGGACGCTCAGGTTACCTTGGTTTTCATTGGTGGAATTTCCTCCCTTGAAACCAGGAAGAGACTTCTTGAGAAAGAGGATCTGACTTCTAAGCAAGCCTTAGAAATTGCGGAAGCTTTCGAGAGAGTGGGCCAGAATGCGCCACATCTCAAAGAAGGTAGCCATCCTACTGGAATCGGCAAAATTTTCGCCAAGAAGTCAGACCGCTCTGTCCATAGCAAGGGCAAGTGGGAACCAAAGTCATTCAAATCCACAAAAAAGCATGACTCCCACAAACCCAAGCATGGACATGGTACTAATTGTACCGTATGTGGCATGAAAGGACATTCATATGAGCGCTGCTTCCACAAGGAAGGAGCGTTCTGCGGCAACTGTCGCAAGTCCGGCCACTTGGCAAGAGCTTGTAGAAAGCAGGCCAAAGTCTCGCGTCACGTAAATTCTTGTGCCGAGCCAGACTTTTCCGACAGTGAGGATGTTTTTTGCAATCGCATCCACCAAGTTACCAATAGGGTACACTGTCATGGAATTAAGTCTGAGGGATCGAATTCTTCGACCCGATCTTTTGCCAAAGTCTCTGTGCCGCATGCTATGCAGAGCCGGACCTGGTCCGAGGGTTCTCTACAAACCCGCTCATATGCCGAAGTAGTCTCCTGTCATGCGCAAAGGAGCCAGATTCAGATTGAATCTGCCGAGCACAAAAACGTGACTCGAAGCTCGCATTCGTGTAAAAACGGAAAGTCGAGAAAAGGCAATAGGAAAGTCTCCGATCCTCCTAAAGGAAACAGGAGCCAGACTCTTAAGTCTGCCGAGTCTCATGTGGTGGCCCGGAAAGTCCCTCAACCGCGTAAAAACGGTCTGAAGGGCCAGGTTCTCATTGAATCTGCTGAACCCAATCCAGTGGTTCAGAAAGTCCCTACATCTTTATATGAGTGTAAGGGCCAGGCCTTAATTGAGCCTGACGAGTCTGAAATATTGATTCGTAAAGACTCCCAACCGCTCAATGCAACGAGGAGCCAGATTCTCATTGAATCTGCTGAACCGAATTCAATGGTTCAGAAAGTCCCTACATCTTCATATGAGAGTAAGGGCCAGGCCGTAATTGAGCCTGACGAGTCTGAAATATTGACTTATGAAGACTCCCAACCGCTATATGCAACGAGGAGCCAGATTCTTATTGAATCTGCTGAACCAAATCCAGTGGTTCAGGAAGTCCCTACATCATTGTGTA
The DNA here is from genome assembly GCA_964036275.1 of Litoditis marina. Taxonomy (NCBI): domain Eukaryota; kingdom Metazoa; phylum Nematoda; class Chromadorea; order Rhabditida; family Rhabditidae; genus Litoditis; species Litoditis marina. The sequence continues at coordinate 28,279,959 of OZ038433.1, forward strand.
AGGGCCAGGTCTCGATGAAACCTGACAAGTCTGAAACATTGGCTTGTAAAGACTCCAATCTGTATCCAAAACAGAGGAGCCAGACTACCAGTCTGCCAGCCAACGTTAACAAGGATAAGAGCTCAGGGGAAAATTCCCCTACACTGATCAATAGTGTAAAAAATGAGCCACCTTGTCTGCTGGACCTTGAGATAAACGGTAAATCCGTGCCCTGTGAGCTAGATACAGGCGCATCAATCTCAATAATTGACTATGACGTATGAGTCGGAATTGGCAAACCAACCCTATTGCCAGTGAAAACACAGGCAATGGTTTATAATAAAAGTCCTATCCGCTTCGCCGGAATGTCAAAAGTCAAAGTCAAGTTCAACGGAAACCAAGCCATAATACCTATTCATGTTCTAGAAGGACAGAATAGTGGTTATCCGTTGTGTGGACGTGACATGATACGTTCACTAGGCATCGATTGTGGTCCACACTATCGCACGGTGTTCGAGGTCAAGACGCTAGATCGTCAGACACTCAAATCCGAGCTAACCGAGATGTTAGAGCAGAACAAGGCACTCTTCAACCCAGAACTGGGGAAGTGTACTACGGTCCAGGCACACCTCAAATTCAAAGAGGATACGCCAACCCCGAAATTTTTTCGGGCAAGACCGATTCCGTTCGCTCTCAGACCGAAGGTTATTGAAAAGCTCGATGAAATGGTACGAAACGGTACCTTGGTCAGAGTAGAACACTCTGACTGGGCAACACCTCTCGTGGTTGTACCTAAACCCGGAGGCAAAATAAGGGTATGCGGTGACTTCAAAGTAACAGTCAACCAGCAACTGGATATCAACCAATACCCGTTGCCCATTCCAGACGATCTGTTCCATATGCTAAATGGAGGGACAAAGTTCTCTAAGATGGATCTGTCTGATGCATACATGCAAGTGGAACTAGACCAAGAGTCTAGAAAATACACCACTATCAATACGTTGAAAGGCATGTTCGAGTATACACGAGTACCATTTGGTGTAGCCTCTGCCCCAGCCATATTCCAACGCATAATGGAAACAACGCTGGCAGGTATAGAAGGTGTTCTCGTATACCTAGACGACATCACGGTCACGAGGAGCCTGCTGAACCAAATCCAGTGGTTCAGGAAGTCCCTACATCATTGTGTAAGGGCCAGGTCTCGATGAAACCTGACAAGTCTGAGGTATCTCTTCCTAACATAGAGCGCGACATCTCTCCCTTATATAGAGCGCGACATGTTGCCCTTACATAGAGCGCGACATCTCTTCCTGAGATAGAGCGCAACATCTCCCCTTGACATAGAGCGCGACATCTCTCGAACATAGAGCGCAACATCTCCCCTTAACATAGAGCGCGACATCTCTCTTTAACATGGAGCGCGACATATTTCCTTAACATAGAGCGCAACATCTCCCCTAAACATAGAGCGCGACATCGTTCCTTAACATAAAGCGCGACATCTTTCCTTAACATGACCAAATACATCTTTCCATAACATAGAGCGCGACATATCTCCTAACATAGAGCGCGACATCTTTCCTTAAGATAGAGCGCGACATCTTTCCTTAACATAGAGCGCAACATCTCCCCTTAATCGAAGTTTGTGTGAACATTTCTCTGAGTACGTATGCTAGAACATCCTAGCGCCTCCATCCCTTCCTGCCCCTCTTGTTTTGAGCAATTCATTTTCATGTCACTGTGGGATGTAACAGCAGATAAGTGTCGTATATTGAGACTCAAATTGAGATGGAGACCACCACATTCTGATGTGATTCACACTTTTCCAGTCACTAGAAAATACACAAACTTCGATTGAAACAATTAAAGCAGTTACATATACTAGAAGTAAATTGAATAGTCACGTGAAGTTAGTATTCTAATGAGGGATTGTGCACTTTGGCATTGCACGTTGCTGAGTTCTGTTATGTTCAACATGTTTCTCGTGACTGTGCCATTGAATGACAGTATAACTGTACTGTTGGTCTGTCGGATCATTCAATCTCCTTTTTCGTCGACTTGGTTAATGCGAATCTTGAAATCCTGGCTGTAAAACGCTCAATATTTAATAGATAATGACATAAGACCTTCCTATTCGAAAAATGTAAGTTTGGCTTCTTTTTCTGTTCTAGAAACAAAGTGAAAATCACAATAACACAATCACAATACGAACGCGTTATATCCGTCGTATGTGTCGTGTTGAAAGAATACACTGTTCTAAACCATGATACGAAAATCTACCAAAATTTCTCAGAAAATGAAAGTAGAGAACATTTGCAAGAGTCCATTGACACTATGTATTTTTGGTCGGTTCAGTGGGAGTTACCTTTGTCAGTGGAAAAAACCAAAGTGCTTCACATTGGTAGTAGAAATCCTAAGAATGTGTACACCGTAAATGGAACTATGATAGGTGGTTGTGAAACTGTACGTGACTTAGGTTTCACTATTACAAGTACCTTTGCCGATCATTGCAAGCGAATAGTAGCTGCTGCGAAGAGAAGAACATTTAATATGTTCAAGTGTTTGAAATTGAAAAATAACTTAACATGGATTAAGGTTTACAAAACATATATCCGTCCGCTTGTTGAAAGTGGTTGTACTGTCTTCAACTCCGAAAGAATGTATGTTAGAGCGATTGAATAGGTGCAGAATGACTTTACTAGAAAGTTGTTCATGCGGCAAGGAGGTTATATTCTGAGAAAGTGTTGACCATGGCAAACCCAAAATGTTGAAGCCCCGCCCACATTTTTGGGTTTGCCATGGTCAAATCGGAATTTTGGAAATGCCATGGTCAAAATGTACACATCTAATGCTAAATGGTTAAGACCACTCCAATATCAAAAACGGTTGTTTAGAATTTATAACTTTTCGAAAAGTTATATAATTAAATTAGATAAGCAAAACTCCCGTTGATAAGATCATCACAATACAAGTAAACACAAATATGATCATTTTATAATTGTTTTTGTAGTTCTACGTCATAAGCTGTACAATTTGAAGCAACTATGACAATATTATGTTCAAGTAACTCCTTATTACAATAATAAATACAGTACATTTCTCTCAATAATGGTTCGCTACCTATATTTTCACTCTGCGCAAAGCTCACTGACAGCACAAACCGCGCCCCACATATCCGTACTGTGTACATTTCAGACCTTTATTCGAGCTCATTTTCGAAATTCGAAAATTTCTATTTTTCATTTTTATTGTTATAAATTGGATATATTTAAGTATTTCTGTTATTGTAATTTAGTTAAGCCTATGATCAATGGAATTTTTAGTGAATCCAACCTCATCAACTATTGTAGAACGCTAGAATTAGGTTTATAGGCAGAATTTTAGGCCACACATGTTTTTTTAGTAATTTAACTTCAGAGAAAGATGCAACGTGCTGAGACATTATATTTTACAGTTCTTAAAGTTGGAAGTATGTTCCTTGTTAGCAATAGAATTGGAAATTTAAGCATTTGTATGTTATTATCTCTCTTTTTCTTTTGATTTTTGCTGCTAGTTTTTAGCTCTCACTGAATATAAGTGCATTTTTATATTCCTTAGTCTCAAATTGAGTACTGATTACGCTTATTTCAGTTCGCCCGGACGTGGCTTTCTCAGAACTCCGGGATTTGATCTGGAGTGCAACTTATTAAGGTTGGTTCAAACACTCGCGCTGCGCACACTCGGTCCTCAAAAAAATTCTAAGTGAAATCAATTATTTCAAAGTTTCATTACTACTAGTGAGCACATTTAACTTTAAGTACACTCAAAAATTGTTTTCATTCGTTACTTATATCCAGAGCTCACATGATCTTAGATTTGTTTGTGTTATATACCAACCCAGTGCCTTCATAGGTATAACATCAGCTGGTTTCTTCGGATAGTTCATATTTTGTATGCTATGTTAATGATTGTCCTGTACTTGTTAATGTTACAGGAAATAATCTCTAAATCTCTTGCGAGGATGTTAACGTCGGATACAGCAAGATATTCTATCGAAATCTCGGTGGTTAGTTTAGTTTTCTGTATTTTATTTCTCTTTTTGAGTGAGACATTCAGAAATGTCGTGCAATAGCGGATATTTAATTGTAAATAAGTCGCTTTGAGGTACATCAAGTCTCTTGACCAATACGTTAAAACTATTCATAAAATGGACCATCTTTGCATTAAGTTAAGACAGACTAGTTTTTCTGATATTGAACGGGCTTTTAAATTTTTCTGCCGATTTTCGAAGCTCGGGAGATCTTTTTGAAGCAAAATCACCTATTGTAATCTCTTTTTGTGTAAGTTGGTTATAGCCAGCGTGGTTTTATTTAATTATTATTGATATTGTACTTTAGTTAAGCATATGATGGACAGACTAGACGACGAAAATTATTTCGTTTTCAGATGTAAACACGTAAAAACTTAGAAATTTTTTAAAAAGGTAGACCGCTTTTCATCTTTTCGGCTGAAAAGTAGTTTATTTTTCGAATATTTTTGGACAACCTTGCTGGTGTATGATTATGCGTGACCCCCCACTAACTATCGTAGAACGCTATGAATGGGTTCTGGCAAAATTTCAGGCCAGACATGACATTTGTCTCAGTTAGGTTAGCTAACCGCGCGGTTGTAGAAATAACCTTTTGGTTAGTAAAGAGGCTAGGCATCGTGATTCGGGACGTTGTATTTGCTGTGTTGTGCTGTGATCATTCGGTTCATTTCAAATCATTCGCCAACTTACCGCTCATTTCAGGAGGTGGCCGGACGTGACTTTCTGAGTTCAAGCTGCAGTGCTACATCTTGAGGTTGTTTTTCATGATCCTCACTTGCGCAAATGTGTCTGCGTTTATGAATGGGTTATAGCCAACTATTAGTGCAGCACTCGACACTACATGTTTATCTGTTAATACCAAATATGTACACTATATTCCAGTGGCCACGTCTACCAGTCTGTGCATCGATAGGGTTTCCATATGGAAACTGGTTGTGGTCTCCGTGGTCAGTTTCGTCTTGGGAGGCTGTCTGGTCGCCGGATTATGAGCCACTCGCGCCGTCACCGGTTGGTTACTATTCAAATGCCACTAGTTGGTGGTTTACGGACAACCCCCCCCCCCCCTCTTGAGTTTTTTGAAACCTGGCAGCCTGGCTGCTTACTGAACATACTTTTTCATGCTGTTTTTCGGCTTCAAATAGAGAATTTCCCAAGCAGCTAATGATCTCTTAAATATAAATTATAAATGCGTTCGTATAAATTATATGTTATCTACAATCTACTTAATTGTGACCAAGGAGTTCATTTCTTTTATGATACTCACTTAGGTGCTATTAATGGTTTTAACCGGGCTGCCTCTCTCCAATAATGGTAACCTGAAACCAATCTGTTAACTTTCATTTCTATTTATAGAAGTGGTTCTTTTGGACAGTAATGTCGAAATTGGCTCAACGCAAACACTTTGAACGGGATGAATTAGGCCTGATGAATACACAATTTTAAGCAGATTGACCAAAATCCAGTCCAGCTTAATGTACACTTTATCACTCAGAAGTTAGAAACGTCCTTCGTCGGAAATACGTAGTTCCCATTATGGTTTTTGCAAATACGTTGTTGTTATTTCTCCCCATCTGACCATATTTTTTTTCCAGAGTCCAGACCCCTACGGGTCTTTCCTCTGACTACTACCACCGTCTCCCAAGTAGACCGTCCGCTCGTCTGCCGCCTTCGCGGAAAAACTCGAAAGCCTTCTCGCCAAATGCCTTGTGAAGCCGGTTCCTCAATGGATCGATCGTTTTTCTCAACGGTTTGATTATTAATCAATCGTATTGTTTTTGGTATTTTCCATGCTGTAGCTGTAGTTGTAGACAACTGAATTATTGCTCTGTAGTATTTTCCCCTGTACTATCTTCTCTCTTTTCTACGAGTTTCCTTCACATTACGGGTAGTTCACTGCAGTTTCGAATCTTTTCAATAACTTAAAACACATGTCCAAACTACTGAACAGTTGGGGTCCCGGGGCTTCACGCCTGTTCTGTTTCTTGTTGCTGGAACAGTGCTGCGCTCGCCCTTGTCCGCTGATCTCAATTGATACACATATGTTTATTCATTAACTACGAAGAGAAAAAGCGAAAGCGACATACAAAATATGTGTATCATACGATTTTGTACTGGTTAGTGTTAGTGGATTTTCATGGATGTTTTTTGATTTCACGTTTTACTCGTGAAAAGTAGTGTCTCGCCCTCACGTGAAAAAGTTGATGTGGCAAGAGGGGCGAGTGCAGCAAATAAGTAGGCGCCGTTTATCATAGCTGTCCAACAGTCATTATGTTCCCTATTCACGTTTGTTCTTGATTATTTTGTCAATCTGTGATCTTTTCAACAAGTTTCATATTAGGCGTACGACCAAATGTTGATTAACTTCTTTTGATTCTCACTTTCTTACAGCAGTTATAATCTATTTATTATTTGTTAAAATTGTTTTTATTGACTGATTGTTATATTCAGTGTTGTATGCAAATAAATTATTGTTTGGCTTTGTCGGCGAAATGAAAGATGAAATTCAGTATTGAATAATGGTTTTCAACTGGACCATGGCAAACCCAAAATTTGACCATGGCAAACCCAAATGATTTGACCATGGCAAATCCATTTTTTGACCATGGCAGCGTGTACGCATGTGAAGTTGAAGTTATTCAAGGAGTTGTAGTGAAGTTATTCAAGGAGTTGTAAGCTATTTTAGAGGTGGGTTGATGTACACAACGCGGGAGTAGTTGTTCATAAGCGGGAGTAGTATAACAACCTGACCCCGTGTGATATATAAACGTTTGTCGTTTACATTTTAGGTACGGAAATCCAACATTTTAGGTATGCCCATACGCGATCGCTATCTCACGGTCCTAGTGTCATGTCACTTGGTCCCTCGACTGGTTGTTCTTCTTCTGCTCGTATTTTTTGACTTCTTCATGCAGGTACGTTTTCTTCATGCATGCATTAGTATAGTACACACCATTCCTACTGAGACTTCTACATTAACTTTACAAACATTCTGAAGGCTGTTGTGAAGCTGAGAATTTAGTTCATCAAAATTCCTTTTGTATAGTTACTGTACCTGAGAACAAGAATGAGGTGCGAAAATCCTCAACCTTCCCTATAATAAGTAAGTGAGGGAAACGGCTTGGAAGTTTCGAAGTCCTACTGTAGGAGTCTCAGTAGGGATGGAAAAGACTATAGCAGCCGACCAAAAAACTAAGTTGTTGTCGTCAGTTAAGGGCCAATTTTCGTTCCTTCAGTGTTCTTTTTATCGGAGGTGCGATGTGTTTAGGCGAATTGGTGCGATGTGTTTAGGCAATTTAGGCGAATTAGCGGGTAAAAGGCAGCTTGGGCCGGAAGATCATCAACTACACCTAAATTTTTACCTTGTTTCCCCGGCGAGCCGCCATTTGAGAATTGTATCCTCGATTCCGACTCACCGGCGACTATATTAGTTCATTTTTACGGTCTACGGAGGTTTTTTGATTTGCCATCCACCCTAATGTCTCGTTGTTAGTGCCTTGTATCCAACTTCCGTGCAAACCGGTAATTGTGTTACGGTGTAACGGATATGGGAGCAAAACCCGTCTGCTCCTTATGTTTGTGTCACTAGCACTAGTATTTTTCATATTTATCCTCTGACGTCGCTCCGTTACGAGGCGGTGATCATCATACATGTCACAGATCTTTGTAATAGAGTTTCTTCTGAGTTGATCTTGGTCCCTTCTTCATTGAAGAAATCATGGTGGAATATCGAATGCTCTAATGACCACTAGTACTAAAAGTTAACCTTCTTCTCCCACAAAATCAGAGTTTGGGCACCCCACAAGTATCGCGGTGAAACTGGATCAGGGTTTTACTAATCACTATGCTTAAGGGATAAATGTATCTTATCCTTTCTTATATATAAATTGAACATGAGACAGAGGCATCAACTTTAATGGATTCACAAATGTTCTGTCAAATATTTTTTCGTTCACTTTTCAGGAATCAGGATACAGAACGGAGGCGTACGAGCGGTTGCCGACCTGTCATAATCTGGATCAGTCCAGTCCGTGTGAGCCTGGCATCTGTCTCCCGAGAACCGAACAAGATTATTTGCGGCTGCGGGCATATCAACTATCTTCTATGTAGGTTGCTTAAGGAATCTAGCGTTAATAGTGAATTTGGTATATTGTCTCTTCAATACCACTCGTGATAAAATCTTTATCGGAGATCTGAGACTAATCAAATTCTTTTTATTTTATTTTATTGTCCTATTCCTCATTAAAAAGGAGTTAAATCACTCTCCTTACTATCACTGGTCGACTGGTCTCTATATCCCTGTTTTTTGTGTTGTTTGGATAAGTTTGATTAATGATGTAGTTTGTCTCTTGACTCTCTCGTCTGCGTTTCTTCTCTAAACTCCTTATCTTATACCCAAAACTACATCATCAACCAAACTTATCAATTATCTGGAACGTTACCTTATTGATTGTTCTGTATCAGGAGTACCTTGCTCTAAAAAGCCTACTATTGTCTCTTTTCAAAGATTATGTGTTTTCGCACCTCTTTTAACAAAATTAATGATCTTGTTAATCATTAGACCAATGATTTTGAACATTTGTGAAGAATATGGATGAACTCGCGTTTACATAATCAAGATATACGCCGCTGTAGCGATTTTGTGTTGTTGACTGATATTGATATATCTTCTCTTCCTTTAGATTTCTCTATACCTTGCCAGTTTTTATCTCGTTTGTTTAGTTTGGACTACTTTCTTATACTTTGCGGTTGTTTTGTTGTTTTATGAGTTTGTACAGATTGTCTTCGCAGTTTCAGTTTATTGTATGTTTGTACAATACATCTTGTTAATAAATATATCAATCCTACGTTTTAAATTCAAATGTATCGAATTGAATTTAGAGTTACTATTGCTAATTTTGTACTGGGCGAGGAAACTTGACTTTCCGACCAGGTCGGGCCGACTCACGACCCGCGAGCGTTCGGGTCGTGAGTCGGCCCGACCTGGTCGGAGAGAGAATATAACTAAATGGCTATCAACTATTCATGAAAAAGTGGGGGCCCAACGAATGTGAGATTTGTCTTCTGCTGTGCGCCCCTTAGACAACTACTCTCGAATGGAGCAGCTACTGCTACAAAAACCGAAAAATACTAATATACTCAAGTATAACTGTTCATTACAAACATACAAAAGTCGTAAAATATTTTCTCAAACCTGTAAACTAGAATCTACAAGTCACAGCTGCGAAAGAGAAAACAACTGTTGAATAATATGACAAACGTTATAGCACCTGAAATTGAAGTAATGACAAAACATGCCAACCATTGTGCACAAAACAAGGAACTCTATAATTGAGTACGTTGAGTTAACATCTGTGATTTGTAGATCTAGTTTACAGGTTTGAGAAAATATTTTACGACTTTTGTATGTTTGTAATGAACAGTTATACTTGAGTATATTAGTATTTTTCGGTTTTTGTAGCAGTAGCTGCTCCATTCGAGAGTAGTTGTCTAAGGGGCGCACAGCAGAAGACAAATCTCACATTCGTTGGGCCCCCACTTTTTCATGAATTTTTCTCTTTTTGTATACATGCCGTAGGTATGTGGTTTGATCTGTACGGTGCAGATAAAATTGTTCTCTTAATGAACCACTTGTCAAGTATTACAATCATTCGAGAAAAAAAATGACGTCAACATTGCAGTTCTAAAAACTTACTTAATCTGCCCTTGAGAATCTCAGAATACGTCATGTTTAAATGAAGTTTCATCGTGAATTGACCATTTTTAAGAAACTTTCAGCATTCGAAAACATATTTCACGTCCATTTTTTTTAAAAGTTGACGTCATCTGGCCTTCTGAATTCCAGAATAAGTCATTTTTATATTAAGTTTCACCGTTAATTGACCCTTTCTAAGATATTACCATCATTTGAAAACATATGTGACGTCAACTTTGCACTTTCCAAAAATGACGTCATCTGGTCTCCACAATCCCAGAATACGTTACTCTTAGATTGAGTTTCACCGTTAATTGACCCTTTCTAAGATATTACCATCATTTGAAAATATATGTGACGTCAACTTTGCACTTTCCAAAAATGACGTCATCTGGTCTCCACAATCCCAGAATACGTTACTCTTAGATTGAGTTTCACCGTTAATTGACCCTTTCTAAGATATTACCATCATTTGAAAATATATGTGACGTCAACTTTGCACTTTTCAAAAATGACGTCATCTGGTCTCCACAATCCCAGAATACGTTACTCTTAGATCGAGTTTCACCGTTAATTGACTCTTTCTAAGATATTACCATCATTTGAAAATATGTGTGACGTCAACTTTGCACTTTTCAAAAATGACGTCATCTGGTCTCCACAATCCTCGATGACGTCATCAGTAGAAGACTTACATCTAAATCGATGTCAGTTTATGTCATGGTATCATACTTCAAATTTTACTTGAATTGGTTAGGACTGAGCTGAGTTATAACGCAATTTGATTTACCCCGACAGAGAGGGCGAGAGAGTGCACGAAATGAAGATACGCAGAGACATTTTCAAAGACCTATAACTTGATGAAAAATAATTTTTTTCGAAAAAAAATTTGCGCCCCCAAGGTTTGAGTGGGACATCTGTCGTGTCTCCGATTTTCAGTCAAATCGGTTCACACATAAAAATTTCCCAGAAGTGCGTTCACACACACACACACACACGGCGGAAGTTGGCGGTCTGCATGAAGCGCATAACGTCATAACTCGGCTTAAACTTAATCAATTTTGTTCAAATTTTGAACATAGCTTGTAAATATGCCATGAAATGTCAGAAAATCATAAAAAGTTTTGATTTGCACGTTTGGGCCTTTTTGAGGATGAACTAAAAAAATGAAAGCGCGCATTAGCCGAACCAAAGACAAATCTCGCACAGCGCTTCGCGCTGCGCGCGATTTTTGTTTTCACTCACTCGTTTCCCTTTGGATTACATTTTGGCTGACCATACGCTACCTTCATTTTTTGGAACGGTTAATCGCTGTAACAAAGAGAAACATAGTTTTGTTAAAAGTGTGTTCGAACTAATTGAGAATGCAACTATACATATTTGCAGAACGTGTTGTTCACATATGAAGGAAGTCAGCTTTCACAGGTTAATTAATCGTGAAAATGTCAGGGATGGAAGAAGTAAACCCAGTCTTTTTTGTTCCTTTTATTATTGCAGCACAGTTTTTCATATGATTATTCTTTATTACATGATTAAATTGTCAAATAGGCATACAGAACTTGGCAAGCATTTATTGGATTTCTATATCTATCTCACATGCTTGCATGTAAATGCAAACATGCATCGATCAATCAAAAAAAAACATAATGAGAATGTGACAAAACTGAGACTATCACTGTCTCAGAACAACATGTACCTAGCAAGAGGAGTGGCGAGATAGTTGGAAAGAGCCGAATCGTGAATGAGTGTGTATTCTGATAATCCAATATGTGCACCATTGATCTCATAGTTGGCAATCCAGTAGCCGCGTTTGGCCAGTTCGTTCAGTAGTCCCACCATTTTGTAGGCGTTGAAATGTGCATGTATCTCAATCAGGATCTGCAACATAGAAATAGCTGTTGCCCCCGACGATTGTCAACTTAAACATTCGAAAACTCCTCTGTGTTCTCCATGATTTGAATCTATCCAGCTATAGTTTGTTCCACCCACTTATAATCCTCTACAGTAATACGCTCAAAATTCCAGGTCAAGGTTTAGTATGTTGGCCTTTTGGATAGATTCCAAATTTTGGTGGGGTCTTCTGCACGTTTACTACTACAAACTCTCAAAGTTTATAACTCATACAATGCATTATGCATTAGAAAATTTTTCCTGAATATTTGACGGATTACTGTAGAAGTGTAGAAAGACTCGATTGGTGAAACAGAGTATATCATGTTGACCGAACAGGCCGTGAAAAACGAGAAAGCAACAGACAGGTTTCATCGATGCAATTTATTTTATTCTGTCATAAACATGAAGAAAACAAGGCTGATTGTATGTAGCGCTACTATGTCGAGATCAGTGTAACTCATGGGATATGTTTAGGGCGCATACCGAGAAACGTTTCAAACAACTTTAAAGTGCAATTATGATCTTTCGTCGCAAACAGGTTACCGGTAACATGTCAGCTTAAACTCGATGTAAATTTCGAGCACTCAGAGGGTACCGAAAGTACTATTGTAAAAGCCAAACGTGCACAAATAAAGGAGTAGGTGTTCTAACCTGAGAAACAACAAAGTTGTCCAAGAACGGTAGCAGCGCCTGGTATTCGGCTCCTGAAAAAAAACTCCTGAAAAGTCCATGTATTCGCCGATATAGAGATACAGTTAAGTATTGTTTGGTCTCATGTCGCTGTGAATCAACAGTAGCGGTAATTGTTAGGATAGAGAGATGGAAAAGTAGATGTCCCGACAGTATATCTCACGGAAACGCTGATGAGGATTGAAACACTGTACTCTTTGGAAACAAGTATCCGCGCAGTGTCTTTTTCTCGATGCTAAAAAGGGTTTCCCGCGGCAAGTTGGTCATAGTTATACTTAACGGCTGGTTTTTAACCAATTCATCCAAAAGGATTCTGATTCCGCCAACCTTCAATATCGATTTTCATAAGATCCACTTTCGAGATGTTTTCTCTCTCGACAAGCTCGGTGATGGATAGTTCTCCCTCGGCCTGTCCTATTTTAGCCACAACTGTTTTCCCATTGTGTTTCGTCAAATCTTTCAGTGTGGCGTTGCTCTGCTTATTCTGAAGTTGCACGTTCTACAGAAAAGAGTTCCAGGAAATGTGAGCATTTGCCGTTGTGTGAAATGGATCTTTGTGTTGTGCGAAATGAACATACAATAGCTTAAAACATAGTAGAGACTTTAACAAGTGGATCAGGCATCAACCCGAAAGTGTTGGTTTTCCATACAAAGAAGATTCAAGTTTTTGAGTAGGGCGAAGTGGGATTAAATGCCAAACTAGTCAACACTACTGCAATTTCACATTGAAGGGGGGCAACATTGAATGCCAAATTTTGCAAACGCCTTAGCCGAAAAGGCGTGAGAGTCAGATAAGTGCACGCAATCAATACTCATTTACTCCAAATCGCTCTCTGCGTCTCTGACAGTGAGCAAATAATAAGTGACATTTTGAAAACAGAGCTCTGGATTGGGCATTCTAGTAAGAAAGGGGCATCTATCGAATTGTCTCAGTGAGATCTTCTATTAAATTCATTGCAGCCCCCCTTTATGTTCCCAAACGCCTCTCAAAAAGAGTGCCAACTGATAAATATCTAGAATGCTTCGTATGTTCGAAAGTTACAGTCATGACGTCTTATCGAGATTCGAAACGACCATGATTTGTCTAACAAGATATTTAGAATGTTTTTGACATTGGTCGAATATCATTTTTCAAATAAACCGAGCTCTGATGAACTTTGAAATAAGAAACCAATCAGTTCAGTAACGTCAAAGTGTTTAGTTAACTACCAAGTCCACTGCGACAAGTTTGCATCTATTTCCGATCATGTCCTGTAAGTCCGTATCGAACGATACTCTGTTTGAAAGACCGAGGGAAATAAATGTACATCCGGTGGGCAAACTGGAAAGAAAGTATTCAGTTCGACATTTCAGCTTGCGATTGATCATTATTTGTGGATGATTGTCAGCAGGTGTTGTGTATACAGTATACGTACCGACTACACATTCTCTCCATCCAAGGGATTTCCAATCAAAAAGATCATATCACTCAAAATTGAAATTCAATAATGTCCTAACTGATGAACTGGGTGTCAAACCAGATACAATTTTGCGAATTTCGACTGATTCTCCGACTTTCGATTGAACAACCGAGGCCATTTTTTTTCGAAGAGGGGAGATCACTCGAAATTCGAGCAAATTGTATCTGGTTTGACACCCTTCAGTTCATCAGTTAGGACATTTTGGAATCTGAATTTAGAGTGATATAAGACGCAGCCAAATAAAAATATTTTGAAAACCGCTTATTTCAGAAACTTGCACACGAACTGAGGAAATGGTTCCATAATTTTTCCTAATCCAGTGAATCAAGCCTCTACTGAGTAAGATTTCACTGTATGGGCTCCCCCAGCATTTTATACCCGATTCGCACTTTGTATCTTGACAAAGTGTCCAGCCCGTGTTCCCTCCGTGCAAGCGCACTTTGTACACGAATAAAGTGTGACTGTTGGTTCTAACGTTTACCAAAATATTGCAAGTGGGTCTCTGTTACTAAAAATTGTATTCAAATCAGTTAGAGAGGGGCTCTGTTGACTAATGAAGTTATTATCTAGTTAAAGAAGGACGATTATGTGGTCCAATCGCAACGCTTCAGTCCTTTAAACCGCAATATATTTTTCAATTGCAGTTTAAAGGACCGATGTAACGGGATTGGTCCAAATAATCGTCCTTCTTTAATGTACATATTTTCAAACTATTCCACATCAAAACAGCACTAAATGTGAGAATTTTGAAGTTCCTGCACTAAATTAGACAATTTCACATTAAAATACATTGGATTAAATAGTGTTTTCATCTATTTGAGTTTAAATCCGCTTATTTTCATTTCAAAAGTGCTAAATTACTGTTTTAATTTTTGCACATGCACGTAAGAAGGACGCAGGCGCGGGCGAGGCAGGGCACCGCGCGCCTCTGCCATCGATCGATAATCGAATCTTTTCGAAACTGTCTGGCGCCCCGCCTTTCATTTAGCCGCCGCTACTCGCCCCAAATGACGGCCATTTGGCCACGCTGTCCCCTACCCACTGAATGCGCTAGTTTAAGAACTACAAGAACTGACTTAATAAAGTTTGAATGATTTCTATCTCTCACACAATGGTAATTTACTCGGTACTAGGTTTTTTTGAGAAAGTCTGACTGGAAACTAAACTATTGTGGAATTGTACGAGTAAAACTAATATAACAATAGAAAAGGAACTCAGTATGAATAAGGAAATATGCATAATTATTCTATTGAAAATCAGTGCCGAAAAACTAGTCTGTTATATGGGAATCGCCAAATTAATATTAATTGAAATATCATAGAAATTCAACAACCTCTGAATTAGGAAAAATGTTGAACAGTTTTCTAGAATCATTCATTTTACTGATATAATGTGTTTAACGTGCTTTTGAAATATAAATTCTATTTTGAAGCATTATTTTGTGGTTGAATGGTTAAATTAGGATGGGACCCCCCGCCGTCAGTTTGTCACTTGACAAACTGTTGGTTCACTTGAACCGACAGTTTGTACGTTGATAGACTGATAATTCTTTCACAGAAATCGCAGTTGGAGCGCGTTTTTGAGAAATAGAGTGTTACTGAGTAAGAAAAGTGGATGGGTATGAGATCGTCACTTGGTGTGCAAGTTTCTGAAATAAGCGGTTTTCAAAATATCTTTATTTGGCTACGTCTTATATGATATCTTTGGTCGGCAATCACTTGGATAGATGAAATGTGTAGTTTGTACGTGTTTCGTATCTATAGTATCTTTCACTATCTAGATTGATCTGTACTAGCTGAAATATCGAAACAAAACCTTCCCCACTTGTGAGGACTGCACATCCATTTTCCACCATCCCCAGTGGTTCCGATTCGAACTAGTTCCGCACACAAAACTTCTGGAACCACGGTATTGTAGAACACCAAAAAGCTTTTCGCTCGTTCCTCCAGAATTTTTTTCACGGATTTACGACGATCTTCAACCTGAAAATCTAGCAGTTCGAATTTTAAAAGTGGTGAAAAAGGGCAGAAAAGTTGTTAATATAGGGGGCCTAAATATAACGGAGCGAGTGCTGAATCATACTCATTTGTGCACAGCGTATGCTAGCTAGACGCATCCGTTTGAACTAGAATTGGAATGTACCAGTTTGTATCAGAAGACCCTTTAATGCTCCCGGGCAATTTTAGTATGACCCGAAAGTGTTATTGGTCTTTATTAACTCACTTGTTGTTGAAATACATCCAGCACTCTTGGTGAGATGGGTAGCTGAAGGTAGTTGGGGACCATGTTGCTCTGAAAGACCAGAACGTAATCCGGCGGGGTAGTCCTCCGTAGTGTATGGACCCCTTACTCATGTCCCCTAGACTACTCACCTTTAAGACTCACCCATAGAACCCAAAATGTCTCATAATCGGCTCTTGTCCCCAATCGGATCACCATATTTTCAAAACCTATCTCGAGACTAATCAGGAAATTATTTTTGCCACAAATGTTTTGTTCCAAGTCTGAGAGGAAAGGGCGGTCCATGCACTACTATGCCTTATTACGTATAGCAATAGTCAAACTCATACCGATAAGCAACCGAGGACGAGGTATCTTACACGAAATATAAAAATTGGCATTTTTTTCAGTAGAACCTCACGATCTATCAAATTGATAGGCTCCATGGAATGAATATTGTACGATCTTGCGAATGCTCATATAAATTTAGACTGTTTCATACAACATTTAGGAAAATTAGCCGCCCATTAGACGCGGCGGCACTAGAACACCCATAACTTGGCTCAAAATGGTCGGACTTTGAAAAACTTTTTTGTATCAAAAAGGGAACCGTGGCGAACTAATTACAAGCATTATTTATCGCTAGTAATTCGAATAGGAACGGTATCCACTATGTCACGCAGAACCACGCAAAAAGTTTTCGAATCACATTCACATGATTCTCTTTTTTAATTTTCATCTCCCCAAAACCTAGCATCTATCATTTTTCCTGAGAACATTTAAAGCCATAGTAAAATTTGAACCTCTGCTATGTCTGAAAAATACGTATACCCTAACTTTTTCTTCGCTTTACAACAGACCGTGTTCAAAAATTTTCATTGTGAGCAAAGCTGTGCCTGAAGTGAGAGGCGGAAATTTTTCGGCCCCCATCGCCCCACACGGTAGTCATTTTTACTAGACTTTTAACCTCCAAACTTCCGGCAACCGGGTCAGTCTGAACTCAAACTTACACATCTTTTAGATGTGTGACCCTTCATTTATCTTTGCCAATTTCTTGGATGATGGTTCACAAATTATGAAGAAACTGGCAAAAAACTTTTCAAAACGTCTACGGTCTCGTGAATGAAAACTAATCTGCGCAGCGCACCACGCTGCGCACAAGCAAGAACTGGGTTGTTTTTGCTTCTCACATTAATGATATGAATACTCCCCAACACGACAGATTAGTGTATTCTATCCAAACTATTCATTACGTAATGTGGATTGTCGTTTATTCCGGTTATTGAAGTGCTAATGTGGGAAAACAACCAACTCTCTGAAGCATCTGCGCGATAGGACCATGTCCTGGATTACTTCGCCCGAGCTCAGAAACCGATATTTCTTGCACAGAGATCCCGTGAAAAATCAGCAGGACTACTGAAAACTATATAGTTTAATTAACACAACTCTCACTTGCATGCATAGCCCGCATTCTCGTTGAGCTACACGTTTTGCGAAGTACTGCGCGGAGTAAGAAAAATGGGCTGGGATAGGGGCGTGTCAATTCTACAACATACGTATACTGTTAGTCAATTGCACAATCCCGTGAAACATGTCAAACACAGCATAACTTAGAAACGTGCCATCTGCAATAACAAAGTGCACGATTCCTCATTAGAATGCAAACTTTACGTGACTAGTCATTTTACGTTAAGTATACTCAGCACTGTACACTCAAACTCATACCTATGACAGCGAATACTGTAGTGATAGCAGTGAAGGGAATGTACACCATCTCCTGAAAATACCCTTGTTTGGCACAAAGAGCTGCGTTCATACTGAAAATAGTAATTATCAATTGCCCGGGAGACACAGTTGAGATTCATGATCAGTGTTTGAGCGCTTCAGCAACTTTTTGGGGCTGAACATCTGAAAGTTTTTTTCCCCTTTTTTCGGGAGTTTTGGGATAGGGCTATTGGAATACATCGTTCCTAGACTATTGGAATACATTGTGCCGCAATGCATTGTTTGACCTACCCATACTGGTTTATAGAAGAAAAACTAGTTTCACATCCGAGCGACATCCCAAAAATCGTTAGTACTGATAGTTTTCATTTCTCGCTTTTAGAACGCGGAACGCAGATTAGGGAAATATGGGGGGGGCAAAGATTTCTCATGAATTGCTAAAAATTAGGTTTAGCAAAACCCAGTTGACTCAAAATGTTTGTTTTCGAATCCACAGAACTTGAAGAGATTCATTTAGTTGTCTTCATCTGAATAATTGAGTTTTTAGGAATTCCTCGTGAGCTCCAGCATCACAACAGTGGTCATGGTATCATTGTTTTGCGTTGGGGTGTCCACAACGGTTTGACAAATCCTATATTGCTCCGCCTCTCTCGAATCAAAATCAACTACATTCACGAATGAAGATAAATGTTCTGCTACCATCTATCTCTAGGTATGAGTCTCGCAAATAGTTTAATTTTTGGCTTTAAACTTCGAAACTGTGGTTCAGGTGATTTGCTACCTGCAGAGATTTATTTCGATTGCAGATTATCTGATGTTGAGCTCGTCGTCGAATCATAAATCAATCGAAACACGCTGAACATGTGAAATACATAATGGAAACGTCTGTTCTACAAGAGAAGTATGAGGAAAATTAGAAAGCTATGATGGAACGTAATAACTTGTTTGTTTAGTGTTTGTGTTTAAAATAGCATATTATACATTTAGATTTCGACAATTCTTGTCACTAAGATATATTATCAATACTACCTCGTGCCAGGTTGGAAGGAAGGAATCAACAAGCTGATAGGGGAAAATTGTACAATTGCGAAAAACAATTTGGCGGAATTGCGCAGAAAGTCTGAAACATCATTTTTCCGCCCTCTGAGAAAAAATGATGATGAGTTCTGCCGTTAAATACATGAACTCCACCGATATATCAAAAGCAGACCGCAAAATTATGTATTTTTCCCACATGCCCGATATCAGCAAAAACTTCCACAAATCATTGAGCCACTTAACGACCATTAGAACCAGTGTGTACCTCCAATTCTGGATGATCCAAAAGTAGGCATTGAGAAAAGCCAAAAATTGGATCATCCGAAAATGTGCCAGCGGCCGAAAACATGCTAATCACAGAGTTATATTGAAATTTGGTCAACAGTTTGAAATGCAATTAAGTGTTGAAATGCAATCAAGTTAATGTAGTCAAGTTAATGTAGTCATTTTACTATCACACCCCCCCCCCCCCCCCCTCCCTTCAGACTAAGAGGGGACCACAGAGTTTCCCTGATCAGTTACTCTAATTTGCCCCAATTTGCCTCAAAGCGGCGATGATGAATTTTATTAGTTCACCCTGAGACGAGCTATTGTTTGTTCAAAAGAGTGTTACGATAAAATTGGTGATCACTTGCTATTTCTCTATTATTATTAGTGAACGTTTCCCTCTCAAAGACTTTTAATTTAATAAGATATTCAGATTGGTATTCACTTTCGTTACAAGCACTCGTGGGAACTTCTACCAATCAAGAATTTCCCTATCAAAGAGTCTTGCCCAATACCGTTCGTTAGATGCTAATCTATTATCGTAGAGCCGGGGCTCGACAGTCTGGGGCTGTCTGGCGGCTGCTCGAACGGTAGTGGGCGGAGCTTGGGAGGCGAGACACGAGACATAGACAACGAGCGAATGATGAGAGAGTATGCGCGCGCGAAAAACTGCAGATAAGCAAGAGCAAAAAAAGCCACTGAATGCATAATTTGACACTTACCGATTCAAAACTCAAAATGTGAACAATTAAAGGTAGTCAGAGTTAAGGCTTAGATAGGTCATACTTAAATATAATTTAAACTAAACTTGTATACTAAATAAGATTAACTTGTATACTAAATTCTAATTGAAATTAAGAAAGTAATTGAATTCATCATTTTCAACATGCATAGTGTAACAAAACACAATTATGCTTTCTCCGTATGCTTACTAATTGTAACATTTTCATATAGTTGATAGTTGAAGTGAATTTAGGTAACTAGAATATGAGTAACCTTTCCTGGCACAGAAAAATGACCTAGGTAACATCAGATTTAGCTTAAAAGTCCAAGCTAAATCTGTTTCAGCTGAAAAGTCCAAGCTGAATATGTTTTAGCTGAAAAGTCCACGCTGAATATGATTTAGCTGAAAAGTCCAAGCTTGGTTTATCTTGTCCTGAATTTTATGTTCCAAAATGATATAATTCAATTTTAGTTGAAATTCGGGTAAACGGCTCATTTCTGGATCATCCAGAAATAGCCGTGTACTGTTACTTGATCGGTGATAAGGAAGTCCTGTTCTATAACGCCTCCCTCATTTCTCTATAGGCTACAGACAGTTTCTGGATGATCCAAATTTGGAAATTTTTAAATTTATTTCTGTTAAGTCTGATTCCCGGATATTTGAATAAATACTTGTTTCATCTGGCTATGACTCCTCGTTGAAGACTTGTGCCCCAGATTGGGTAGATTTACATGATTTGAATATGCAAGCGAAAAACGGACCAGATATCCGTAGTTTTGCTTGATTTTGTGAATCTCGCCAAATTTTTAGTTTGCAGCGTCTTATATAGCCAATTAACCAGTCTATGAGTCTCGTTGCCTTAGTGTTCTGGGACAACATTTCAATATGACAGTACAGAGCTGTAGCATGGAAACTCGGAACGCGCTCTGTTAATTACAAATTCGTGTTTGGTTGAAACTGTATTGCAACAAATCTAGAGATATAGTGTGCCTCGAAGAGACGTCAGACGACGAGAGGGTAAATCAATATATACGACAGCCACGCTGTATTAACAGTAATTTACTGTTTTGCAACGACGCTTGTTCTGAGAAGACCACAAACAGCCTGCGACTTTCTGATCTGTGCACTCTATAATGGAGACCGCTACGCGACCAGAGTTGAACTTATATAACTGTTATTTTCTCTCAGTTCGGTAAAGGCAACCTGAGCATTCTAGTTATTGGCGATTCCATCGGCTATCGAGCATTTCCTTCAATTCATAATATTCTGGAAGGAAAATCCAAGGAGTTGTGGTTGTTTACGAAGAGTAGTGAGGTTTTCTTCAGAATTCCTAAGAATACTTTGTGTGCTCTAAGAAATAGTCATCCGAAAATCTTGGCACGATGCCAATAGGTCTCGTGCAGTGAAACGATCTCATATTCCACACTTGTATAACACACTGTTTTCTAGTGCAAACTTTAACTTTTCGAAAATATTTTCGGACACTGTCTGTGATAGGTGATCAGAATAGAATGCAAAAATTGCTAACGTTTCCAATTACATCTACGCGTCTGCAATATATTTCATTCGATTTATTTATCTATTTATTTATTTATCATACACATAGTGTGCAACGGGACAGGTAAAGAATATTGGAAATAACATTGGCTGAAGAAAAATATCAATAAAAAAAGGAAAGGAGAAGAGAGGAAATATCAATTTGTAGTGAAGAAAGTATGGCAGTCTGCTACAAAGAATATGAGGCAGGTGCTGTGAGCAAACTACAGAGTTCATGAGAGGTCAATGGTTCGGATAGCCATGGGAACAGTAACAACATATTGATTATGGCGAAGAGGGCTCATAATGGAGACGGAAACGGAATCTTTGGAAATAATGGTCAGAAATTAATTTCTGATCAATAGGATGATAAGTGCGGAGTACATTATACATATCATAACACGATCACCATCATGATGTTTCTAAATTTTCTGCACAGCCAAATCCTGCTGCCAGGTCCAAACAGTATGTTGATCTACATTACTTTCACTATCAACATCGGATCTTGGTACCTCGACGGGTAAAGTTCACTCAGCTTCTGGGTTTTCCTCAGTTTCCATATTGGTAGCGGCAGGTGGCTCGGGTTCGGGTTTGGCGGGAAGGACGGTGGGCATGGCATCTTGTCGACGGCGTTCCTGGCGAGCAAGGAATCTGGCCCTCCGTTGTTTCGGGCTTTTGAATTTTCGAACATGAAAAGTGGACATCAATGGATCGGCTTTCATAGCAGTAGACAAATCGACCAAACGAGGAATAGCAGTGTGAATTTTGACTTTCAAAGGACGAGACGAGCCATCGAGGCGAGGCTTTCCCAAACGGTGCAAAATGGTGTAGTCAGAAATGGAGAGAGATGCGAGAGAAAGAACTTGGTTCACCTTATCAGCTGCATTGGAGTCCTCCGGTAGTCAATATATAGTGATACACTTCTTGTCGGAACGTAATTGCAGCTCTTCACGGATAATAGTGGGAATATTGGCGAACAGCGAATCAAATTTTTGAGATAAAGTTTTGATTTCACTGAGAATGGTGTTGAAATGGTGGGAATAGTTTTGTGATGAAAGCGTTTTAGAACGCAGACGAGGGAAAGTTGACATATTGAGAGGCTAATCAATGGTCACCGCACAGGGCGAGACTAGAGGTGGGAAGAGACTAGAGGTGGGAAGAGACTAGAGGTGGGAAGAGACTAGAGGTGGGAAGAAACTAGAGGTGAGAAGCATTTAGGGAAGCGATTTCATTCATTACTTTCTCAGGCACTCCTACAGTATACACAATTTGAAAAAAATTGAAAACGTGCTGAGTGATTATCGAGCATTTGTTACACAGTGTGTAACAACCAAACGTTAAGCTTCAACGTTTTAATACCTTGTGGGTGAAGGGAGAGTGATTGGAGTTTTTTCCTGTTCAATCAGTAATCCTCACGTGTTTCCGGCAAACTTCCGTTGATGCATATTTATACCAACTTTCCGAGAGCTGCTAGGGTTGTGGCGGATCGAATGCGGCCCGACCTCATTTTTTACATTCACGCAGTTGTGTGGGTTTGCATGAAATTCTAGCACATGCACTTGTTTTTTCACAAATTTGATTGATTGATTTATTTACATGTAAGCATGTGAGATACAGATAGAAATAGAAAAATCTATCTTGTATACAAGTCATTATATGTCAGTCTATACGGTAGTGATTTGACATGACTGAATCATTTGTGCCATGCCCGAGTGTACGTCAATTGAGCGAATCCAATTTGGCGAAACCAGCTGGGCAGTCAATTTGTCAAATGCGCGATGCGCTGTTTGGGCGAAGACCATAATAGCAGACGATTTGATGCACCTGGCACAAAATACACTACCGCACTCTTTCAATTGCAGAACCGCGGGCCATACGCGAGCAACAAATTCATCGGCCGCAGGCCGATGAATTTTATTGGAACACGAGAGGGGAGATACGCTCTTGGGACGTAATTAGGCTGAGCTCGCAAACCGGAGCGAGACAGCCACAAAAGTGGGTCAAATATGGGATCGTCCCAGGCGCCGCTCTCGCTCAGCTCGGAATTATGCAGTAATTCGTCCCAGGTGCACATTTCGCTCAGAAAACCAAGATGTTTGCACATTTTCTTCCCTAATACGGAGTGCGAGTGTGTATTCGTTAAGACCTGACACTACAACTACAACACAAACAAACTGGGTTCCTCATTTTATTTTTTTCATCAAATGATTACTTAGTTTAATTATTCAACATAAAAGTTGACTTCACTTTCGATTTAAGGCTTAGGCTTATGCAAACCACCGTTCCGAGGGTTTATCCGGCTCTCCGTGGTAAAGGGTACACGTTCAGTTTCTCACATTCATTAACACAGGTTCAGTTTTAAAGCACACGTTTAGTTTCTCAATTTTTCCGAGGGTTTATCCGGCTCTCCGTGGTAAAGGTACACGTTCAGTTTCTCACATTCATTAACACAGGTTCAGTTTTAAAGTACACGTTTAGTTTCTTAATTTCATGGACACATGTAAGTTTTAAAAGTACACGTTTAGTTTCTTACTTTACACACGTTTAGTTTTAAAAGTACACGTTTAGTTTCAAGAGTACACGTTTAGTTTTAAAAGTACACGTTTAGTTCAATATATTCATGAACACACGTTTAGTTTTAAAAGTACACGTTTAGTTTCTTACTTTCATGAACACAGATTTAGTTTTAAAAGTACACGTTTAGCTTCTTACTTTCATGAACACACGTTTAGTTTTAAAAGTACACGTTTAGTTTTAAAAGTACACGTTATCACGTTTAGTTTTAAAAGTACACGTTTAGTTCAATACTTTCATTAACATACGTTTAGTTTTAAAAGTACACGTTTAGTTTCTTACTTTCAGGAACACACGTTTAGTTTTAAAAGTACACGTTTAACACGTTTAGTTTCAAAAGTACACGTTTAGTTCAATACTTTCATTAACATAGTTCAATACTTTCATTAACAATACATTCGCCCCCGACAGTGAGTTTCTGGAGATGCAAAATTGACTGCTTACTTCAGGTCGGACATTTCAATATCAGTTTATTTTCAAGAACTTTGAAATTTTGCCCAAAAACAAGTTAGTTTCTGCAGTGATCGCTTCTCTAACTAGCATTTCACGTAAACCACTAGAATTTAACGTAAGTTAAGTCAATTCGAATAGGTACTATTGAACTGTAAGAAATGATTCAAAAATGAGAATAGTATCAAGGCAAGTCATGGAAACCCAAGACGATTACTTGCTTCCAATGGTGTTGTGTTGAAAACGCAATTAACTGAAAATATGCACTCAGAAACGCATCTATAACGTGTGCGATACAAAGAACAATGTTTATTATAGGTACAATCATAGTAGTGAATTTGATGAGCGAGTATGGTGAATCGAACATTCATTTGATATATTGCCTGGCCGTTCGGAAATTGTACAAGTGGTCTTATTCCTTTGGTTTGATGATGATTTATTACGCAAATGAAAGCGTGAAAAATATGAAAAATAGGAATGAAAAAGTAAGAAGAAAGCAGAAGTTGAGATACAAAATTGGATAATACAGTCACAGAATGGAATATGAACACAATGTAGTAACGAGTACAGTAACACGATGTATATATAAAAGTTGTCACAAAAGTACAATCAGAAACTGAAGAAGGTGTAACACAATGCATTAGACTACGAATAATGGGAACTAACAGATACGTTCAATTCTAAACCTAGGTAACGGTTTCCAGCAAGTACCTTTTCATGCTTCTGACACATAGCGGCATTGTTTTATTCTTGGTTATCTTCAAGTATTTCGAGCCAGCTCTTATAGTGAAAAACTGTGCTCTAGTTTTGAATTTCGGCACACTGAAACGTAATTTCAAACTCGCACCCCTTGTGCGCGAATTATCGAAGTTGTAGAAGTTTGATGCAGTGAGGCCTGATTGTTCGTTAACAATTTTGTGTACCATGATCAAGTCAAAAACTTTTACGTCGTTTTTCAAGTGAATGAAGACCTAACTACCTAACTTTCGGTTTCTAAACTCAGCGGACGGTATTTTGCAGTAGCTATAGCCTCCTTGCCGCATGAACAACTTTCTAGTAAAGTCATTCTGCACCGATTCAATCGCTCTAACATACATTCTTTTGGAGATGAAGACAGTACAACCACTTTCAACAAGCGGACGGATATATGTTTTGTGAACCTTAATCCATGTTAAGTTATTTTCAATTTCAAACACTTGAACATATTAAATGTTCTTCTCTTTGCAGCAGCTACTATTCGCTTGCAATGATCGGCAAAGGTACTTGTAATAGTGAAACCTAAGTCACGTACAGTTTCACAACCACCTATCATAGTTCCATTTACGGTGTACACATTCTTACGATTTCTACTACCAATGTGAAGCACTTTGGTTTTTTCCACTGACAAAGGTAACTCCCACTGAACCGACCAAAAATACATAGTGTCAATGGACTCTTGCAAATGTTCTCTACTTTCATTTTCTGAGAAATTTTGTTAGATTTTCGTATCATGGTTTAGAACAGTGTATTCTTTCAACACGACACATACGACGGATATAACGCGTTCGTATTGTGATTGTGTTATTGTGATTTTCACTTTGTTTCTAGAACAGAAAAAGAAGCCAAACTTACATTTTTCGAATAGGAAGGTCTTATGTCATTATCTATTAAATATTGAGCGTTTTACAGCCAGGATTTCAAGATTCGCATTAACCAAGTCGACGAAAAAGGAGATTGAATGATCCGACAGACCAACAGTACAGTTATACTGTCATTCATTGGCACAGTCACGAGAAACATGTTGAACATAACAGAACTCAGCAACGTGCAATGCCACAGTGCACAATCCCTCATTGGAATACTAACTTCACGTGACTATTCAATTTACTTCTAGTATATGTAACTGCTTTAATTGTTTCAATCGAAGTTTGTGTATTTTCTAGTGACTGGAAAAGTGTGAATCACATCAGAATGTGGTGGTCTCCATCTCAATTTGAGTCTCAATATACGACACTTATCTGCTGTTACATCCCACAGTGACATGAAAATGAATTGCTCAAAACAAGAGGGGCAGGAAGGGATGGAGGCGCTAGGATGTTCTAGCATACGTACTCAGAAAAATGTTCACACAAACTTCGATTAAGGGGAGATGTTGCGCTCTATGTTAAGGAAAGATGTCGCGCTCTATGTTAAGGAGATATGTCGCGCTCTATGTTATGAAAAGATGTATTTGGTCATGTTAAGGAAAGATGTCGCGCTCTATGTTAAGGAGAGATGTCGCGCTCTATGTTTAGGGGAGATGTTGCGCTCTATGTTAAGGAAATATGTCGCGCTCCATGTTAAAGAGAGATGTCGCGCTCTATGTTAAGGGGAGATGTTGCGCTCTATGTTCGAGAGATGTCGCGCTCTATGTCAAGGGGAGATGTTGCGCTCTATCTCAGGAAGAGATGTCGCGCTCTATGTTAAGGAGAGATGTCGCGCTCTATGTTGAGTAGATATGTTGCGCTCTATGTTCAGGAGAGATGTCGCGCTCTATGTTAAGTAGAGATGTCGCGCTCTATGTTAGGGAGAGATACCGCGCTTTCTGTTGAGGAAAGATGTCGCGCTCTATGTTAGGGAGAGATGTTGCGCTCCATGTTAGGAAGAGATGTCGCGTTCTATGTTAGGGAGAGATCTCGCTCTCTATATTAGGAAGAGATCTCGTTTTCTATGTTAGGGAGAGAGCTCGCGATCTATGTTAGGGAGAAAGCTCGCGCTCTATGTTAGAAAGAAAGCTTGCGCTCTATGTTAAGGGGATATCTCGCACTCTGTGTTAGAGAGATATCTCGTGCTCTATGTTAGGGAGAGATCTCGCGCTCTATATTAGGAAGAGATCTCGTTCTCTATGTTAGAGCTCGCGCTCTATGTTAGAAAGAGAGCTCGCGCTCTATGTTAAGGGGAGATCTCGCACTCTATGTTAGAGAGAGAGAGATCTCGCACTCTATGTTAGAGAAAGATCTCGCGCTCTATGTTAGGGAGAGAGCTCGCGCTCCATGTTGAGGAGAGGGCTCGCGCTCTATGTAAAACTATAATGTGGCTATGTTGTGAAAAACGTGATGGAACTGATTAAGAGAAACGTGAGTACAAAAGTAGGGTAACAATTGAACAAGTACTCCTGGGAGCGCTCGCCAGCCCGGAATAAAAACAAGGGAGGCAGAGGCGGCTTTAGCCGCCGGCGACCTTCCTTCTCTACTAAAATAATTGGGTAATTCCGTCTGTCTGTCTGGTTGTGCGAAGCAAATCGTTTTCCAGCAGATTTCGGCAAAAGGTAGCGAACAGTGCAAGGCACGTCAGTTACGTGAAAGAGCTACTTCATTTCTTATTACTCAGTGAGCCAATCGGTGGATTGGATAGAGAAGGGAGGTGGTATACAGCGTTGCATGGGGGGGGGGGTAAAACCTGTCCTAGAAGTTTTGTCGGCCTGAAGTAAGAACAAAGGAGGAGGAGGCGGCTTTAGCTGCCGGCGCCTACCTTGTTGTTGAACAAGCACCAGGTTTGATGAATTGTGTCAAATATATGATTGCTTTTTCTTAAGAGTATGAACATTCTTCATAGTCTGGTTCACCCACTTCTGGATGAATAAAATGAAGTATAGAAGCCCATATTGAGTCCAAAAGTACTTTCATCTGGACTTGAACAGACTTTTAATCTCACATCACAAATCTTTCTATATTTTTAACTATAAATTGCTTGTTTAAGAACATGAAACAAAACAAATCAGGAATGTTTCAAATGGTCAGGTGGAATATCATTTATTATTATTCCCGCTCTGCATTGTTTGTAATTTTTTCGAGACATCAGCAGTGTGCCAATAGTGTGCCAATGATACTTTCATGGGAACAACAGGTTTTACAATAATAATATTCAACCACGTAATGTAACAAAAGTTATTTAGTGTTTTTTACAACATTTTCAAGGTGAAAAACTGCCTGATAACTTTGTTGGCACGTTATCGAGGTCTCAGTGGGAATGATTGGAACTTTACGCATTCAGCAACTTCTAAAACAAGAATCAAATCGACCTCCTTCTGATCTGGTTTCGAGTCTTCAAGAATATTCAAAAAACCAAGAAACGGAGTCCGCTGTATTTTAATTCTTACTAAAACCAAGAACAAAACCATCATAGTTGAGTAAACAAAAATAGGCTTCTCTCCCGCTTGTTTTTATTTATCTCCTTGTTTGTCAGAGAGTTACAGTTGATATATACTGGGTGCAAAATTTATAAATTTCTCTCTCTCGCCGAAATTGAAAGTACGTGCAAAATATTCGTAGCTGGGCGGTAACCACTAACATCTGTGCGTACACATCGGGAAATGATACATTCAGTAGCCTTCCGCCCTTTCGTTGGCGACGACAATACTGACCGCCAAAGAGTTGTACAACTAAAATAACGACAAGATCCCGTAGATAATAAAAGCTTAGGGACGAATGTGAGCTTATCTACCTTTTCGCGAACTGTGATGCGCTGCGCAGATTACTTTTTGACCACGAAATTGTGGTTTTTATATTCTGTCTCGAAAACGGTAAAATCTGGATGGAGAAAAAGAAGAAAAGAGGAGAAGAATCGCATTTTAACACCTACCAATTTTGAAGACAATTTATTGCGCGCATAGTGTAGTAGACTTTCTGTCTATACGAGTTCAACATGTCAGTTGATTAGCATAGCGCGCGTTCACGTGTAAAGTGACGTGTGCAGTATTGCACAACATATTTAATTCAAAAAAAGTTTGTAGCCTGAGAGACATTATCGCAAGTATTGGTAGACTGATGAAACTAGGTTTCGATTTTTTTTTTTGATTTGTGAAATGACCACTGCGTTTTAGTGGTGGCCCAATGGCCGTGATTTGGGGTGAGCAGCGGCGGCTACGTTTATATGTTTGCGCTGCATCTAGCTGCAATTTCAGTCTCTTTGCAATATTTTGCAATTGCTGCAAATTCATTTGTACCACCACGTTTTTTTCCTGCATTTCGGCACGAGGGTATCGGAACAGTATGCACATTTATTCAAGGCTTTGAGCAGAGAACCCGGGCCATTGTTCCCAATATCAAGGTTGTTCCCAATATCCATGTAAAGAACGATTTCGGACCGGTCTCGGAAAATGGGATAAACAGATTTAAACTAAAACAGATAAAACACTATTTAGTTTGATGCATTTCAATGTGAAATCATCACATTTGGTGCAGGTACTTTATAATTCACACAATTAGTGCTGTTTTGATGTGAATTGGTTTGAAACTCCAAAAATTAACTAGATATCAATTCTATTAGTCAACATAACCCCCATGTAACTAATTTGAATACAGTTTTTAGTAATAGAGGTCATACTTGCAAGTTGTTGGTAAACGTCAGAACTAACAATACACTTCACGCAGGGAAACACGGGCTGGACACTTTGTCAACATAAAAAGTGCAAATTGGGTATACAATGGTAGGGGAGCTCATACAATTGTAGTGAGTTCGCTCACTAGTGAGTATATTTTACCCCTATTTCTGTTGCAAATATTTATTTGATATTTACAAAATATGTGAATGTCTTCAAGGTTGGAGGTGTTATAATTTAGTTTGTCTCATACATTTCTCTATTTCTCCATCGAAAGCCTCAAACCCGGCTTCACAGTTTTTGAGACAAAACATAAAAACCGCAACGTCTCCGTCAAAAACTAATCTGCGCAGCGCATCACAGTTCGCGAAGAAGTAGATAAGCTCGCATTCGTCCGTAAGCTATTATTATCTACGAGGTCTTGTCGTTATTTTAGTTGTACAATTCTTTGGCTGTCAGTATTGCGCTTCGCGCTTAGTGGTCACGCAAGTACAATCAGAAACTGAACAAGGTGTAACACAATGCATTAGACTACAAATAATGGGTAACAACAGATACGTTCGGTTCTAAACCTAGTTAACGGTTTCCAGCAAGTGTATTTTCATGCTTTTAACAGATAGCGGCATTGTTTCATTCTTGGTTATCTTCAAGTATTTCGAGCCAGCTCTAATAGTGAAAAAGTGTACTCTAGTTTTGCATTTCGGCGCACTAAAACGTAATTCCAAACTCGCACCCTTTGTGCGCGAATTATCGAACCTATAAAAGTTCGATGCAGTGAGGCCTGATTGTCCGTTAACAATTTTGTGTACCATGATCATGTCAAAAACTTTGCGTCGTCTTTCAAGTGAATGAAGACCGAACTTCCGGTTTGTAAACGCAGCGGACGGTATTTGTAGTAGCTATAACCTCCTTGTCGCATGAATAACTTTCAAGTAAAGTCATTCTGCAACGATTCAATCGCTCTGACATACATTCTTTCGGAGTTAAAGACAGTACAACCACTTTCAACAAGCGGGCGAATATATGTTTTGTAAACTTCAGTCCATGTCAAGTTATTTTTCAATCTCAAACACTTGAACGTCGGGCGCAGCGCGGAGCGCTGCGCAGATCATTTTATGTTCAGAGGTCTGCGGACATTCCAAAACTGTTTGTTGAATTTTGCTTCAAAGTACGTCGACCACTTTATTAGATATTTGCATGAATCACCGAAAGGGCAACACTTCTACAAAACAGTAAGTTCACGTTCCAACTGAAATTTGTTGAGAGGAGTCAGAGGGCCCAACGTCTTGCAAAACCGGCTTTCGTGCGGGGGGCGGCGGCGACAAAAGTGTCCGCCTCCTCAAATCTCGGCATAGTTTCGCTCAAAATTAACTTACTCTACTTTTTTTTACATTGTTGAAAAGCTATAAAAACGTTGAGGTATACGTATTTTTCAGGTATATCTGAAATTTGAATATTACGTGTGAGAGGACCGAAAATGGTCTGGCAAAAAATCATGGATAGACCGGTTTCGTGAAAATACAAATGAAAGAAGAGTTTAACGTGTAGTAGACGTTTTCCAATGAAGAACTCATGACAGGCGGGTACAACTCGTTTTTCACTCCTATTCACATGTCTGAATGGCCGATTGAATGAAAGCTCTATTCACGCACGGCGAATGAAGGTTCGATTTCTGCCTGGAGCCCAAAAGTTGCTCTCACTTGAACGACGTTACATCTATGCCAATCGTTCTAAACTACGGCGCCTTTGAAAACTTCAATAGAACCTCATAACATTCCTTGTCTAGCTCATTGTTCAAAAATATCATTTTATCAGAAATGACCGTTACCTCGTAACTATAGAAAAATAGTTCAAATAGTATAAAAACGGATGTAAAGAAAGTAAAGATTAGTTTTGAATGAAAAGTGTACAAGAAATATGAAAGAAGTTCAAGAAAAATATTTTGAGGAAAAGGCTAATCTCGCTTTTCTTGAAAAAAAAAACAGAGTGTAAGCTAGATCATTGTGAGTCGCAGTCAGAAGTTGTCTTTTCCGTAACAAAAAACTCGGTATTTATTTTTTTCTGAAATTTTTAATCGAGCGAGATTAGCCTTTTCCTCAAAATATTTTTATTGGACTTCTTTCATATTTCTTGTACACGTTTCAATCCAAAACTAATCTTTACTTTCTTTACACCCGTTGTTTATACTAATCATAGTTCCATTTACGGTTTACACATTCTTGGGATTCCTACTACCAAAGCACTCTGGTTTTTTTTCCACTGACAAAGGTAACTCCCACAGAACCGACCAAGAATACATAGTGTCAAAGTTTTCAAGCGATACGACGGAGGTTTTGCTGTGCAAGACTTGTTGGCAAAACTACTTTGATGAGGTTGGACCAGGTCTTTCTCTGTGGAACCGGAAGACGATAGACAGTGGCCGCTGTGTCGTGCAAAGCTTGACCCAAATCAGAGAAGAGTTCCGACACAAACTTGAAATCAAAGTCTTGTTTCTGCTGTGCAGTTTCTCCTTCGGGCTCGGGAACGTTTACCAACACAACTGAGCGCTTTCGCTCCTTCTCCTCGGCGGGATCGCTGTCTTCACTGACGGTTGAATCTAAAACATCCTTTTCAGGACCTACAGTATTCTCAGATGGCAGCAAGGTCAAAAGGGTAGTGAAAACTATCTTATTTAATTTGGATTGATCATAATTTTCATCTATCCTTGACTCCGAATCCTGGCACGTTTTGATCGATATTACCATTGCCGACGACTCAACCGCACGCCGGCGCAGCAGAATGAGAACGACAATCTTCATTTTGTAGTTAGTAACTGTACTATTGCTGACATTTTTAGATTTAGTATTAGGACGAAGTTTACATCTTGGCGGATTGCATAGAGAGTGTAACCTTCAACTTCGGGAACTCATTCCAACAGTACTATAATTTTCATTAAAAAAAACGAGATACGATTAGCTTTTGAGATTGCAATGCATGGAGTATAGAAAAGAAGGACAACAACTCAAGAGTGAAATAAAAAATCAAATCTCGCAACTTTCATGAGTCAAAACATCTTGGTTTTATACTAAAAAAGAATTTGCAGCTAACAAACATTGGATGAAACGTCCTAATATGACAAATTCTCACCACTGATTCAAAACTGTTAACAGAACAGAGTACACTAGAAGTTTATTGAATATTCACCTGAAGTTAGCATTCTGATGAGGAAGTGTGCACTTTGTCGTTTCACGTTTCCAAGTTGTGTTTAACATGTTTCACGTGACTGTGCGATTGACTGACAGTATAGCTGTTTTTGGTTTCAGATACAATTTTAGTGTAAGCGGAATGTTCTCAAAGATTTAGCACTTTTTTTTGTCAGGATGATCATGAAAATTGCGAGATTAGATTTTTCATTCCTCTCTTGAGTTGTTGTCCTCCTTTTCTATATTCCATGCAGTTCAATCTCTAATCTTCTCTCACTATACATCGTTTTTTTTTACAAATTGTCCTCATTTTCGATATTTCCGAAGAAATTAATGAATCAATAGATAGGAAATTATGAGCATCTAATCATTCATTATTGGAGGTTCTTTCAACGTAACAATTAATACTAAGTTGATTTGCAGAACATTAACTGCGTTACAAGTTAGTAAGCTTTCACTCACAAACCATAATCAATCCTTGATTTCGGGCAACGCACGCGTGGCACTGTCCGTTCCTTTTTACGCCGTGACGGTTTGGGTCAGTCGGCAAAGCAGTGCAGTACAGCCCAGTAGGCCGAGGGTTCGATTCCCTTCACGGACATCTTTTTGTTTTTGTTCGATTAACCTTTTAATGGAGTCAGGATCTCTACAGATTAGCACAATTGCTTTTCCAATATAGTTTAACCATTCCAACTACAAAAAAGGCTCATTGTGCACACACACATCTAGAAGTAATTGTCAAAGCAGAGAGAGCAATGTATTTCCAGGGCCATAAAATGGTTTTTTGTTTACCAATTGGTTTAAAATTTTAGATTTACGCATAGCTCTGCTGTTTCTATAATCCAAGTTTCAGACGAATCGGTTAAATTCGTCGGTTTTGCGGCCGCCGCGCCGTGCGGCGCGCCATTTTGCGAGACGTTTTTCAGAATAACTGTAGAGTGTAGATCATTAGTCTAACTTTAAATATCGATTAACTCAATGATAGATCGTTTCCTCCTCTATCTCTCTCTATCAAAATCTCAAAAATCCGTTCAGGAGTTATTGAGAAAATGGCATTAAACCACTCGAAGTCCGCAATGTTGTGATCAAAAACTAATCTGCGCAGCGCTCCGCGCTGCGCGCGATTCTATAATGAGATTTTAAATCGAACACCGAGTTGAATCGAGTTGTGCAAACGAATGTATTGTTCTATTTTTGTTGCACACTCATTCACAACATCGTATTGTTCACTTTTTGCTAAAACGGTAAAACCAAACAGAACTCACACACTTCCTGGTTCCCCACGTTTTACGAATTGTTCTCTTTTTGCTAGTTGTACTAGTACAATCACTCATAGTTTAGAACAACAACAATGAATTTTGAAAAATTGGTGACGATCAAACATCCTGATATCTAGACGAAGTTTCGAGTTTTCCAACGGGTTTTTCAAATCATGTTTGGCGACAATTAACCTGTTAAACAGCCGTGATTGACGAACTGGTACAAAAACAGCCCTTATCTACGTCTTTTCTCTTTTGGCGCCACTAGACGCCAGCACTCGGTCTCTAATGTTAACCATGGTACCACAATTCCGGGAAAAGCCGGTATTCACTATTTTAACCTCTATGCAAAATTTTAGATCATATCACTCGTGGGAGCCTATATTTTTTGTAGCTTGGCGCCACTTGGCGCCTCCGCCAGGCGCCAAAAGCAACATGACATGATCAAACTTCTGGCGCCGAGCTATCTTCGGGGTTCACACACGTGTTCCAAATTTTAGCCAATTTGGTTCAGTGATTTTTTTTCAAACCTATGCGGATACCGGACGGGATACGATGGACGACGGACATTTCCATAACACGAGAGCAAATTTTTTTTCTCAAAGAAGACCGCGATACAACCTTCTCACCCATTAGTTATGGGGATTTTCAATTTGAAAACGCCGATTTTTCATCAGAAATCCCAATTTCCAATGTTGGCGCCAATTGGCGCCTAGAATAGGCGCCGTTGGTAATATGGTGATTAACAAACCCTGATAAATTTATAAATTGATAGACTGATAGACTGATAAATTTATGGCCTTCTTTATTCATAATTCATACTTGTCAGCGAAATACAGTTAAAACAGTAATTTGCACGTTTTTTTCTGATTTGGCGCCAATAGGCGCCCGCGTTTGGCGTCAAGTGTCAGCCATGGCCAAATAGTCGAGAACATAGCTCAAAACCAATATTAAGACAACTGTGCGAAAATTCGGACAATTTCACTCATGGGAACACATATTTTAGGTTCACACAACTGTGCCAAATTTTAGTCAATTCGGTTCAGTAATTTTTTCAAACCTATGCGGACACCGGACGGGAGACGAGGGACGAGAGACAACGGAAAATTCCATAACGACACGGACTCATAACTTTTTCCAAACTTGACCGATTTTCCTATTTTTTTCTCACACAACATGTATTTAATAGATCTCTAGCTCTCTTTCTTTTTGAATTTTTTTGAATCAAGACTTTTGTGGTTTGAAACTGAAAATGGGTGCGCAATGGCCAAACCAAACACAACTCACACGCAGCGCTTCACGCTGCGCGCGATACCTCAAAGCTCTTCTCAGACAAGATGAACTTCATGTCGATCGCTATGACAACTGATCTGAAATGTATATATAAACAGAAAAGTTTATATTCACACGTTTATACAGCACGGAAACGTTGAACAACGTTGATTGATGTAAAAGTGTGGGATTAACTGTGCGCAAAACGGCATAAAAATTACCAAGTTCACTACTAGTTAGAAATACTAGAATTTTTCTTCTAAGATATTACATAATGATGATGAACATGTAATAAATACCTTAAATACCAAAATTTAAACTGAAACTCGGGCACATGAAAAAAATTTTTGGACTAATATATCAATTTCGATTCAAGTTTGAATCAATCAGATACAAAATAAGGTGAAAAGAATTAAGAGAACACCCGACCGAAAAGCGGTTGCGCAGACGAGGAGTAGAGGTCGGTTTGAAAACAATTTTACATATTTACATATGTATTCCTTCACGTCGCTTCGTTACGAGGCGGTGATCATCATACATATCACATATCTTTGTAGCAGCAGCTTCTTGTAAGGGCTTGGTCCCTTCTAACAATTATCAATTAATAACATATTATTCTGCGGTAGTACCGCCTGCAGGGCCCCTGCCCCGGCCGGTTATTCTGCTGCGGTAGTACCGGTATTGTCGCGCGGTAGTTGCGATTTTGGCTATTCTCCTGCGGTACTACCGACACAATGTCTGACTAACATAGAGCGCGAAAATTCTCCCCAACATAAGGCGCTGAATCGCGCGCAGCGCGAAGCGCTGTGCGAGATTTGTCTTTGGTCCGGTTAATGCGCGCCTCCGTTTTTTTAGTTTACCCTCAAAAAGGCCCAAACTTGCAAATCAAAACTTTTTATGCTTTGCTGATTTTTCATGGCATATGTACAAGCTATGTTCAAAATTTGAACAAAATTTAACCCTCATTCTTTAGAATTTAACCAAAATTTAGAAGAAAATTTAACGTTCAAAATTTATTCTGTTTGAGCCGAGTTATGACGTTATGCGCTTCATGCAGACCGCCAACTTCCGTCGTGTGTCAGTGTGTGTGTGTGTGTGTGTGTGTTGGTGCGCACTCCTGGGATATTTTTATGTGTGAACCGATTTGACTGAAAATTTGGGACACGATAGATACCCCACTCGAAGTTTGGGGGCGCAAACTTTTTCTCGAAAAAAATTATTTTTCATTAAGTTATAGGTCTTTGAAAATGTCTCTGCGTCTCTTCATTTCGTGCACTCTCTCGCCCTCTCTGTCGCGGTAAATCAAATTGCGTTATAACTCAGCTCAGTCCTAACCAATTCAAGTAAAATTTGGAGTATGATACCACGACATGAACGGACATTGATTCAGATGTAAGTCTTCTACTGATGACGTCATCGAGGATTCTGGAGCTCGGATGACGTCATTTTTGAAAAGTGCAAAGTTGATGTCACATATGTTTTCAAATCATGGTAATATCTTAGGAAGGGTCAATTAACGGTAAAACTCAATCTAACAGTGACGTATTCTGGGATTCTGGAGACCAGATGACGTCATTTTTGAAAAGTGCAAAGTTGACGTCACATATTATTTCAAATGCTGAAAATATCTTAAAAATGGTATATTAACGATGAAACTTTATCTAAATATGACTTATTCTGGAATTCAGAAGACCAGATGACGTCAACTTTTGAAAAAATTGACGTTAAATATGTTTTCGAATGCTGAAAGTTTCTTAAAAATGGTCAAAATGTTTCATGCAGGCCTCAGTGATTGGTTCGTTGTGCGGTTCGAGAAGCACCCGTTATAATTGTCGCTCTAAGAAAGAGGGGGGGATACTATATCTCATTCCGTGATGTGTAAGAACACATTTATTTAATTCGTCAACGACGTTGCTATGAGCCCAGTCAGTTCAGTGGTTAGTGTCCGCACATCCCAAACTTTCAGGCCCGGTTCGAGTCGCACATAGTACGGATACTTTATGAATTTGGCACGCACTAAATCTCCGTGGTTACGCCACATTAATCGTCGACCGTCAGTTGGCTACCTGTTGTTCACCCATTTTCGTTTTGCAGGGTTTGAGCTACTCAGTGTTTTTCGGGGAACAGCGCCCTCTCCAGCGGAAGTAAAGCCTACTGATTTCGATGGATTCCGATGGAGGCAAGACACGTTCGTGTTACGCAAACTGTGAACTTCGCGAGTAGCGGTCATTTATGTGTTCAAACTCGATGTAATGAAGTTTTTCCATAGTTTTGTTACTGAGGCTTCAGCATGGATATGAAAGTAATCCATTTCATTTTTTCTGAGTTCAAAATATCTGTAACTGTCAATAACGTTGAATTCATTGACGGAAACTTCAAAATACGGTCAGTATTCGGTTTTTCTTTGCAAGTTCCATCCTGAAAATATGAACGAGGTTAATTATATATTGGAGAAGAAATCTGTCCAGGCGGAATTCGAACCTGACCCCGTCAGTTTAAAACCGCGGGTCCATCTACTATATAGTTCTCGCCAAATATATGAAACATGTGAGACTCGAACCGGGCCCAAAAGTACAGGAGGCGCGGACGCTTACCACAATACTAGCTGCGACTAGCGCAACGTTGTTAACGAATCGTATCTTTGTGCTCGTACACAGAACAAAGTGAGAAACACAGTATACCTCCGCCTTTCTTTGGGCGACCACCATGAAGACACTTGAAATGTGGCGCTGGTTTTGATCATACATGCCTGATCCTCGACCAACCTCTTTTTTAATCCCATCTTGAAATAATAAATGCAGGAAAAACATTAAATTATGAAAGCAGAAAAACAAAAAAACTTGTTTGAATTGAAATTTTCATGCCGCCATGCTCTGGCCTACTTACTTTGTACTCTAGTGGTTTGTTCCGTTCCAACGTGCACTCGTGGTATAGAATATTGTGACCCTATTACGCGCTCATGATTTCATGCCTCATACGATTGAACGGTGATTGTACATGTGTTTGTAGGCAAATAGTAATTATGAAACTTTTCAAGATAATCTTGCTATTTTATTTGTGAGATCATTAATAGTTAGTAGCCACCATACATTGTACCTCTATGAAACGAAAGCCGAGTCAAGTGAGCTACCAGTCTGGGTCACCTGCGTCTAGACTTTCATAACAATCATCAAAAACGTACTGAGAGCTTCATTCACATCTGTCACTTTCCTTCGATATCATGAGCAAGACTGCTAACTTTTATCCTAAACGTTAAAAACCTATGTTGAAATACGTCGAATTTAACTAAACTAATCAACTGACTACCAACTCTAATTCTAATGGCGCTTTCACAAAAATCAGAAATAAAGACAATTATTAAACCGCGCTGCCTGCGATTCTATCTTTTTGTTCCGGAATAGATTACAGTCCCAAGATCCTATTTTATGATTGACCCCTAATGATGAGAAAAAAGACAGACGAACGTGGAATCTTATAACGCAGGACACATTCGTTTTACGCAACTATAAAGTGAACGATAAACGTTCATTCGTGTGTGCAACATATCTGATACAATTAAATATTCAAATTTGCTTCGGACGATTCACGGAACCATCGTTTTCAGCTCTAGTTGCGATTTTTGTTGGAACATTCAAAATTTAAACTTTCAACTTTGTACCACGTTTACGTTTCCCCCAGAAGAAACGACGAGGAAATGCACACTTTTTCGAAGTAAACCAGCACGATTATTTTCCAGTTCTCGCTTTTTTGAAATCCAAAGTATTGAAACGTCCTTCGTGACGAATGACAACTAGGGTAAATTGTATTAACCTCCCA
Organism: Litoditis marina; assembly: GCA_964036275.1. Taxonomy (NCBI): domain Eukaryota; kingdom Metazoa; phylum Nematoda; class Chromadorea; order Rhabditida; family Rhabditidae; genus Litoditis; species Litoditis marina. Next base: position 28,319,143 of record OZ038433.1, read on the forward strand.
TAATATCGGAGCACCCCCGTATTTTGAAAAAGTTTTACATTATTGCAAGTTTCAAGACGAGAACATATCAGGACAGGTTTATATCAGTGTCATGTTTCTTGTTGTACATGTTGTACTAAGACAGAACCTGGGGTGGTTAGAGGGGGATTTAGGAGAGCGTGGCTCATGAGTTCGTCGGTGTCTGTCGTTACCTAGATGACCCATTTGCTAAACTAGAAGTGCATTGAATAGTCACGCTAATGAGGCATCGTGCCCTTTTTCATTGCACGTTACAGGGTTCTGCTGAGTTTTTCATGTTGCACGACACTGTGTAATTGACTAACAGTATAACCGTTTGCGGATTCAGTTATGCTTTCACACTTTCACTATCAACACACCCATAGATTAACGAAGACTACATATAATTTCTATTCGTGTGTTCATACAATCGAAAACAAGGAACGCTCCGTCTATCAATGGATTTTGCATGAATCGAATTCAATCTATCAGTGCACAATGAACCAGACCGCCCTCCCAATATGACTGAGAATGCGAAATTGAATATTTCTTTTCTCTCAAACTGTTTATCTGAGGACTATTATCTATTTCTCGATCAGTTGAGTAGAACAACTGACAGACTTTCGGTTCACAGTCGTTTTTTTAATCAAACTATCTGCTTTTCCCATCTAGGTTGACCTCGTTCCGTTTGATTTTGAGAGAAGAAACGAAGTCACTTTGATATGAGTCAGTGTGTTTCTGGCTTCCAACTTAATTTCTTCAATTTATGCAAATAATATACTACTCCGCACATCAATAAAAGTTTTTTTTGGAAAAACTGGATGTCTATAGTAGTGATTCTTTCTCTTCATTGCAGCAATTGAATAGGTAAATATTTCGGAAAGATTTTGTGTGATCTAAGAGACAATCATCCGAAAATCCTAGCCCAATGCCAACAGTTCTCGGTGCAAATGAAACCAACTATACAACACTGCAACACTTATTCGTATTGTGTAGCAATCATTCTTCCGTATATCACGATAGAAACAGTTAGTCTCTCTACACTTCAGTCATGTACTGTTAGGTGACTTACTTTTCACCAATCCTCGGGAAGCTAAAAAAACTTCCCTCGGGAAGATAGAGCACGAAAATAGTTGGATGGTGAGGAGGGTCCGGAGGGGCGAAAAGAATTTTTTATCTTCCCGCGACATTGGTGAATACGGCCACTGTAGTGCCATGAGCTCATATCGGTCAGTGCAACTCCTGACAGCAACCGAATCTCGTGCCTTGCACTCCACGGTTAATTCTGTCGCTCCAATACAAATGCGCTACAAAAACTAATTTATTGATATTTCCTGGATCATTTAATCACAAATCACTAGGGTGGTTAAGTAATTGAATTGAATTGGAATTGAGAAGAATTGAACACCGATTCCTAAGAATTGAATTGACTTGAATTGGTTTTGTTAAGAGAAAATCGGAATTGAACTGAATCGGTTTTTGACAGCCAGAGAAAAATGGAATTGAATTGAATTGGTTTTTCTTGAGAATCGGTGAGAAGAATTGGAATTGGTCCGGAACTGATTCAGAATTGAAAGTTTAAACGTGTTGAAAATGATAGTTTCTCGTTTTGTTCTATCTTGTTCAAATGTATTTGTTGTAAAAAGCAACAGAAGAACTGTTTCACGTACTTTTTTGCAAGAAAAATGGTTTAAGAATTGAAATTGAAAATAATTTTTCGAGAATTGGTCGGAATTGGTCGGAATTGGAATTGAATTGAATTGGTTTTTGAAAACATTGAAAGAATTGGAATGGAACTTTCGGAATTTTTCGAGAATTGGTTGGAATTGGAATTGAATTGAATTGAATTTTGGAATTGGTTGACCACTCTACAAATCACTCGCAGAGATTCGAAAACTCCCTTTTAGAGGCGCATTTGCGTGAGAGCGAATGAATTAATCGTGGAGCGCATGGCATGATATTTGGTTCCTGTCAGACCTTCTTCAAAACGTTGCGGCAAAGTTTCAAAAGACCACCGGGACATGTATTGCGCCGAGTAGCTTTGCAAACGTGTTTCACCTCTTTGACAGACCGATAATTGTGCGCACAACAGGTTGTATTCTGCAGTGAAAGATGTATTCAAGTTTTAATTATATTCATTCATATTTGTTGTGAATTGCAGTGGGTATACATCACAAGATTTAATGTTCATTCATATTTCTTGTAAATTGCAGTGAGTATACATCACAAGGTTTAATTATGTTCATTCATATTTCTTGTAAATTGCAATGGGTATTGTTATGTATCCACTTCGGGGTAGATACAAACGGTTGTTTCGCGTTACTAGTACAGATCTAGTTCACAGTAGGTACACGAGGTAGAGAAGAATAACTTTATGAGCCGTAGGTAATAGACAATGTTCGATACGATCGAGTCCAACAATGAGCGATTGAGAGACTTATATACTGCCAGACACGTTCACGTAACTATGATAATTAGTCTAGACAGCATACAACAATACACGTCAGCAACATGTTAACAAGGCACGTATGCTAATGTGGACGACTCCACAACAGGTATACATCACAAGATTTAATTATATTCATTCATATTTGTTGTAAATTGCAGTGGGTATACATGACAAGATTCAATTATATTCGTTCATATTTGTTGTAAATTGCAGTGGTATACATCACAAGATTTTATTGTGTTTATTCATTTTTTTTGTAAATTGCAGCGGGTATACATCACAAGATTTAATTATGTTCAGTCATATCTGTTGTGAATTGGAATGGGTATACATCACAGGATTTAATTATATTCATTCATATTTGTTGTAAATTGCAGTGGGTATACATGACAAGATTTACCTAAACATAACATTGTGTGCCCCTAAAACAGACTAAAACATGGGAACCGTAAGCATATTGGGTTTGTCGGTTTGAGTAGAAAAGGTATCTATCAGTTTCTCTTTAGCAGCTCTTTTATATAAAATTTTCTTTTTGCCCCCTTTTGCTCATACTTCATGAGACATTCAGTTGGTGAATATAACCAAATCGATATGAAATATTCATATTATAGATGATTCATGTTCGTCAAAAGTCCCAATTTATTAGTGTGATTTTCATATTGTTCGTCTGTCTGAGCTATTGGTATATGGGGAGACAAGGGTGAGTCGCACGAAATTCAACGACGTTGCTATGAGCCCAGTCAGTTCAGTGGTTAGTGTCCGCACATCCCAAACTTTCAGGCCCGGTTCGAGTCGCACATAGTACGGATACTTTATGAATTTGGCACGCACTAAATCTCCGTGGTTACGCCACATTAATCGTCGACCGTCAGTTGGCTACCTGTTGTTCACCCATTTTCGTTTTGCAGGGTTTGAGCTACTCAGTGTTTTTCGGGGAACAGCGCCCTCTCCAGCGGAAGTAAAGCCTACTGATTTCGATGGATTCCGATGGAGGCAAGACACGTTCGTGTTACGCAAACTGTGAACTTCGCGAGTAGCGGTCATTTATGTGTTCAAACTCGATGTAATGAAGTTTTTCCATAGTTTTGTTACTGAGGCTTCAGCATGGATATGAAAGTAATCCATTTCATTTTTTCTGAGTTCAAAATATCTGTAACTGTCAATAACGTTGAATTCATTGACGGAAACTTCAAAATACGGTCAGTATTCGGTTTTTCTTTGCAAGTTCCATCCTGAAAATATGAACGAGGTTAATTATATATTGGAGAAGAAATCTGTCCAGGCGGAATTCGAACCTGACCCCGTCAGTTTAAAACCGCGGGTCCATCTACTATATAGTTCTCGCCAAATATATGAAACATGTGAGACTCGAACCGGGCCCAAAAGTACAGGAGGCGCGGACGCTTACCACAATACTAGCTGCGACTAGCGCAACGTTGTTAACGAATCGTATCTTTGTGCTCGTACACAGCACAAAGTGAGAAACACAGTATACCTCCGCCTTTCTTTGGGCGACCACCATGAAGACACTTGAAATGTGGCGCTGGTTTTGATCATACATGCCTGATCCTCGACCAACCTCTTTTTTAATCCCATCTTGAAATAATAAATGCAGGAAAAACATTAAATTATGAAAGCAGAAAAACAAAAAAACTTGTTTGAATTGAAATTTTCATGCCGCCATGCTCTGGCCTACTTACTTTGTACTCTAGTGGTTTGTTCCGTTCCAACGTGCACTCGTGGTATAGAATATTGTGACCCTATTACGCGCTCATGATTTCATGCCTCATACGATTGAACGGTGATTGTACATGTGTTTGTAGGCAAATAGTAATTATGAAACTTTTCAAGATAATCTTGCTATTTTATTTGTGAGATCATTAATAGTTAGTAGCCACCATACATTGTACCTCTATGAAACGAAAGCCGAGTCAAGTGAGCTACCAGTCTGGGTCACCTGCGTCTAGACTTTCATAACAATCATCAAAAACGTACTGAGAGCTTCATTCACATCTGTCACTTTCCTTCGATATCATGAGCAAGACTGCTAACTTTTATCCTAAACGTTAAAAACCTATGTTGAAATACGTCGAATTTAACTAAACTAATCAACTGACTACCAACTCTAATTCTAATGGCGCTTTCACAAAAATCAGAAATAAAGACAATTATTAAACCGCGCTGCCTGCGATTCTATCTTTTTGTTCCGGAATAGATTACAGTCCCAAGATCCTATTTTATGATTGACCCCTAATGATGAGAAAAAAGACAGACGAACGTGGAATCTTATAACGCAGGACACATTCGTTTTACGCAACTATGAAGTGAACGATAAACGTTCATTCGTGTGTGCAACATATCTGATACAATTAAATATTCAAATTTGCTTCGGACGATTCACGGAACCATCGTTTTCAGCTCTAGTTGCGATTTTTGTTGGAACATTCAAAACTTAAACTTTCAACTTTGTACCACGTTTACGTTTCCCCCAGAAGAAACGACGAGGAAATGCACACTTTGTCGAAGTAAACCAGCACGATTATTTTCCAGTTCTCGCTTTTTTGAAATCCAAAGTATTGAAACGTCCTTCGTGACGAATGACAACTAGGGTAAATTGTATTAACCTCCCATAATATCGGAGCACCCCCGTATTTTGAAAAAGTTTTACATTATTGCAAGTTTCAAGACGAGAACATATCAGGACAGGTTTATATCAGTGTCATGTTTCTTGTTGTACATGTTGTACTAAGACAGAACCTGGGGTGGTTAGAGGGGGATTTAGGAGAGCGTGGCTCATGAGTTCGTCGGTGTCTGTCGTTACCTAGATGACCCATTTGCTAAACTAGAAGTGCATTGAATAGTCACGCTAATGAGGCATCGTGCCCTTTTTCATTGCACGTTACAGGGTTCTGCTGAGTTTTTCATGTTGCACGACACTGTGTAATTGACTAACAGTATAACCGTTTGCGGATTCAGTTATGCTTTCACACTTTCACTATCAACACACCCATAGATTAACGAAGACTACATATAATTTCTATTCGTGTGTTCATACAATCGAAAACAAGGAACGCTCCGTCTATCAATGGATTTTGCATGAATCGAATTCAATCTATCAGTGCACAATGAACCAGACCGCCCTCCCAATATGACTGAGAATGCGAAATTGAATATTTCTTTTCTCTCAAACTGTTTATCTGAGGACTATTATCTATTTCTCGATCAGTTGAGTAGAACAACTGACAGACTTTCGGTTCACAGTCGTTTTTTTAATCAAACTATCTGCTTTTCCCATCTAGGTTGACCTCGTTCCGTTTGATTTTGAGAGAAGAAACGAAGTCACTTTGATATGAGTCAGTGTGTTTCTGGCTTCCAACTTAATTTCTTCAATTTATGCAAATAATATACTACTCCGCACATCAATAAAAGTTTTTTTTGGAAAAACTGGATGTCTATAGTAGTGATTCTTTCTCTTCATTGCAGCACTTGAATAGGTAAATATTTCGGAAAGATTTTGTGTGATCTAAGAGACAATCATCCGAAAATCCTAGCCCAATGCCAACAGTTCTCGGTGCAAATGAAACCAACTATACAACACTGCAACACTTATTCGTATTGTGTAGCAATCATTCTTCCGTATATCACGATAGAAACAGTTAGTCTCTCTACACTTCAGTCATGTACTGTTAGGTGACTTACTTTTCACCAATCCTCGGGAAGCTAAAAAAACTTCCCTCGGGAAGATAGAGCACGAAAATAGTTGGATGGTGAGGAGGGTCCGGAGGGGCGAAAAGAATTTTTATCTTCCCGCGACATTGGTGAATACGGCCACTGTAGTGCCATGAGCTCATATCGGTCAGTGCAACTCCTGACAGCAACCGAATCTCGTGCCTTGCACTCCACGGTTAATTCTGTCGCTCCAATACAAATGCGCTACAAAAACTAATTTATTGATATTTCCTGGATCATTTAATCACAAATCACTAGGGTGGTTAAGTAATTGAATTGAATTGGAATTGAGAAGAATTGAACACCGATTCCTAAGAATTGAATTGACTTGAATTGGTTTTGTTAAGAGAAAATCGGAATTGAACTGAATCGGTTTTTGACAGCCAGAGAAAAATGGAATTGAATTGAATTGGTTTTTCTTGAGAATCGGTGAGAAGAATTGGAATTGGTCCGGAACTGATTCAGAATTGAAAGTTTAAACGTGTTGAAAATGATAGTTTCTCGTTTTGTTCTATCTTGTTCAAATGTATTTGTTGTAAAAAGCAACAGAAGAACTGTTTCACGTACTTTTTTGCAAGAAAAATGGTTTAAGAATTGAAATTGAAAATAATTTTTCGAGAATTGGTCGGAATTGGTCGGAATTGGAATTGAATTGAATTGGTTTTTGAAAACATTGAAAGAATTGGAATGGAACTTTCGGAATTTTTCGAGAATTGGTTGGAATTGGAATTGAATTGAATTGAATTTTGGAATTGGTTGACCACTCTACAAATCACTCGCAGAGATTCGAAAACTCCCTTTTAGAGGCGCATTTGCGTGAGAGCGAATGAATTAATCGTGGAGCGCATGGCATGATATTTGGTTCCTGTCAGACCTTCTTCAAAACGTTGCGGCAAAGTTTCAAAAGACCACCGGGACATGTATTGCGCCGAGTAGCTTTGCAAACGTGTTTCACCTCTTTGACAGACCGATAATTGTGCGCACAACAGGTTGTATTCTGCAGTGAAAGATGTATTCAAGTTTTAATTATATTCATTCATATTTGTTGTGAATTGCAGTGGGTATACATCACAAGATTTAATGTTCATTCATATTTCTTGTAAATTGCAGTGAGTATACATCACAAGGTTTAATTATGTTCATTCATATTTCTTGTAAATTGCAATGGGTATTGTTATGTATCCACTTCGGGGTAGATACAAACGGTTGTTTCGCGTTACTAGTACAGATCTAGTTCACAGTAGGTACACGAGGTAGAGAAGAATAACTTTATGAGCCGTAGGTAATAGACAATGTTCGATACGATCGAGTCCAACAATGAGCGATTGAGAGACTTATATACTGCCAGACACGTTCACGTAACTTTGATAATTAGTCTAGACAGCATACAACAATACACGTCAGCAACATGTTAACAAGGCACGTATGCTAATGTGGACGACTCCACAACAGGTATACATCACAAGATTTAATTATATTCATTCATATTTGTTGTAAATTGCAGTGGGTATACATGACAAGATTCAATTATATTCGTTCATATTTGTTGTAAATTGCAGTGGTATACATCACAAGATTTTATTGTGTTTATTCATATTTTTTGTAAATTGCAGCGGGTATACATCACAAGATTTAATTATGTTCAGTCATATCTGTTGTGAATTGGAATGGGTATACATCACAGGATTTAATTATATTCATTCATATTTGTTGTAAATTGCAGTGGGTATACATGACAAGATTTACCTAAACATAACATTGTGTGCCCCTAAAACAGACTAAAACATGGGAACCGTAAGCATATTGGGTTTGTCGGTTTGAGTAGAAAAGGTATCTATCAGTTTCTCTTTAGCAGCTCTTTTATATAAAATTTTCTTTCTGCCCCCTTTTGCTCATACTTCATGAGACATTCAGTTGGTGAATATAACCAAATCGATATGAAATATTCATATTATAGATGATTCATGTTCGTCAAAAGTCCCAATTTATTAGTGTGATTTTCATATTGTTCGTCTGTCTGAGCTATTGGTATATGGGGAGACAAGGGTGAGTCGCACGAAATTCTCACATAAACAACTTCACAATGAAGGGCGGATAAAACGATGCTTATACCGGACACCGTAGCAATTTCTAGTAGAAGTTGAGTTGAACACTACTCGGGATATGAGAGGATGCCGTGAACTTGTGAGTTCGGAGAATGTTGGTAACCAAAACACATATCCAGCTTACCTCTTGCACGCCTATTACGGTGCCTGAGGTATAAAAATAATAGAATGTTTTTTGAGTACAAAATTTAAAGTTTTTCTAATTTTTAATGCGATCAACAAGGCTATAACATTCTGCTGATAACTGTCATGAAGGTTAGTTCTAAGTTTCCAGTTTTTTAGCACTTGTGTCCGCTAACTCAAAGTTCGTTCCATTAGAGATCGCGGTTCAGCTTAAACTAGGGATCATATCTCTGATTATATGAAGATGTAAATATTTTTAGCACAGTGCAAACAGCCAAAGGGCCCGTAACATGGAAGGAAATTGAAACGAACGTCTTTCTGCCAATGGGCTACAAGATTCAAGATTCTTCTCAACTTATCCCAACACTTCGTCATGTGATAGAACCGACATGCGAACAAGTGCGTTGAGCGATCTTACATTCATAAATTCCGTGGCTGTTATTTTTATTGGCTTTTTCTTTAAAACAAGCTGATAATAATAAAATAACCCCTTTTCACGGCAAATATCCTAGCCGTGTTTCTATTGAGAGAGTTACATAAACAGAATTACACCCATATCTCATAATCTGCAGGACTTTCCGTAAAGGAGATGGAGATAGGCATGGGTGAGCTATATTAACAGCTCATGCGGTCCGCTAGATGGGTACCAAAGCGAGTGGGAATCGAACCCGGGTGTGTGGAACGACAGCCAAACGCTAACCACTTTACCACTCAGGCAATTCCCGGCCAATTGGCCAGCCACTTTTGTAGCGGCCCCGTCGAAAGAGTGTGCAGGTGAAACAAACGCAGATGTATTCTGCCGCATTGTTGCATGCTCTCTATCTTTTCTAGCAGGCCAATCGCAGATCACTGGCGCTAATCGTTCCGAGCACTCGGCTCCCACTCGACGTAAATAGTATGAACGCACAGAGGGAACCTATTGAATTGTAAGCAGTTACTTAGGTGTTCTCGGAATGGCTGGCGATTGCTGAGTCCTACCGACCGGGAAAAGTACCTCCCAGGGCGCCGGCTGAGTTTTCGAGAAATTACTACACTTTGAATGGTTATGCTAGATACCTTTCGGTGAGTTGCTTCCGAATATCGCACTGTCTGATGTGAATCAAGGATGAAATGACTCTTCTTTGCAAACAAATAACTATCAGTTGATATACTATTTGTTTACGAAGCAGCATAAAATCACTTTCTTTCTTCGCGGTCCTAAGCGACATCGTAGTGTCGCATCCAGTAGTGGCTATCTGAATGAAAGTTACACGACGTCGATTACTCGACTATAGAAATTGAGAAGATTTCCGTCATAGTTTGATCTTGGTGCATTTTCTAATTCGGAGAGCAAGGAGATCACACCACAAAACACAGCGCGATAGGGCAACATACGTCGTATTGGCTTACTCAAGATTCAAAAAAGCTAACCTATGAGTAGCACAACTTGTATGTGAGTGACACTATGAAACTACTGGAGTCCAACTGAGAAATAAAAGGTTCTAAATAAGCAATAATTTATTCATAAACACGGTCAGTCGTGTTTGACAAGTGATCCCGCTTCGTTCCATAAAAATATCATTAAAGTATAACTGAACTTTTCTTGAGCCTATTGTTCTTATAATTGTAGCTATCAGTGCAGTTCAGCTCTTCATTCAGAGGAAATTATAGAAGAAGTAGTCTGTGTACGGGTACGACAGTTGTTCCTCATAATTTTTGCTGTATTTCTCGCCTAATCAAGCTGTTGTAGAAATACTACAATCACGTGTCTACTTCTACACCCCAAGTATGGGATATGATCAATGATTGGATGAATGCAGATCCCAAGACATTCGTATCGTATAGGGAAACTGGAGGATGTGAGTGCGCAAAGATCATGTTTGTTTATCAAATCAGCTGAAAGCAGCGAATTCAACATGAAGGCTAACATCAACAGTTAGTTCTAGTATAGCTCTCATCTCAGACAACCTCCAGTTTATTGGCCAGCCAGTTTTATGAGGATGGTTCAAGGGGCGGCGATATCAAGTTGAAGTTATATAATAAGAACTAGGGTTGTGTTTTGATTATGTAGCGAGAGCTATGCTGTTAGTCAATTGCACAGTCACGTGAAACATGCTGAACACAGCAGAACGCAGAAACGTGCAATAAAAAGTTCACGATACCTTATTAAAATACTTACTTCACGTGACTATTCAATTTACTTCTAGTATATGTGCTTGAGACATGAACATTTTTATCCACATTTGGCTCATTCTAGAGAGATAGTATAGTTGTTTGCAGTGACCGTGCCTAACGCCTTGAAATATCATAGACTGGACGGAGGCTCAGGAGTTGTTATTGGCTCGCTCAGGCCGTGGGTGGAGGTGCTAGCTCTCCGAGCCGGAGCCTCGAAGGTAATTTCAGTAGGCATGTGTGCGATTCAAGTAGTTTGAGCAAACGTTGGCAAAGAAAAAACCATTTGAACAACGGTAAATAACCCGAAATAAGGACTCAAGTAACCAGAATGATTCATTTAACGAATCAATACGTTAAACCCCACAATACGAGCAATATAAAATCCATCACTTTGCGAAATGAAACGCCTCCTCCTGGTGTTATGAAAAAAGACGCAAATTCGGTTGTTCGAAGTCCATCTTACCACAGCGTATTCAGTGAAGCATCATTGTGGCTGAATGTGCCGTTGAAGTGGTATAGCGAAACTTTACGGACGAAAAAAACTTTTGTAAGCAGAACATATTATGTTCAGGTTTTAACAGTGGACTACCAAAACACTACCATAATCGGAACAAACAAAATGGAATACATTCATCCCTTGGATTTTGCTGAACAATTTAGAAGGTAAACTTTGCAATCTTCTTCAGTAATATAAAAATTGAAAATTGGAAAAAAAGATGAACGGTCGAATTTGTGCCAAAATGGTCGGGACAAAGTTGCGATTCGACAGTTCCCTTTCATGACGCCTACAAATTTATTAGAAAATAGGTTGCGCTTAAAATCAAAACATTAGTAACGTTTACAAAAACCTGCTTGTCTGTTCGCTTTTGTTGCATTCAACATTTAGTGAACTAGTGTATTTTCTGTTGAAATATAATCAAATGAGAAACAATTCAATGTTTAGATACTCGGAGTTTGATTTTGCCGCCTCATTTTCCTCATTGGAGCATAGTGGTTTGGAAAGGTTGGTTGCGCAATATGTTGTTCTTCTACTACAGAAGAGTTTCAAGCAGTTCTGCTGAACATTATCATAAAAATATGTTGTGAAAATGACTACTCTTCCACTTTACTGTAGAAAGAGTATCACCAACTTGTTGAAAAACGATACAACTTCTCAACAAACGTAACGAAACCGTAACGTCTATTGATACGTTTACTACGTTTAACGAACTACTATTGTCACACAGAATATTGGAAAAATTATTATTAGTATTATCATTATTATTATCATCAAATAAAAGTTCAGATACGGGGACCCGGCTGACCCAATTGGAGATATCAGAGAGGCTTTGAAAATACGCTGCATCTTGAAAAAAAATGGTGAGCTCGATTCACAATCAATGAAGTACGAACAATCATGTTTCAAAGTAACTAAAACAATCGATAGATAATTATTTTGAATCATTCTACATACACAATTCAAGTGAAGAATCAGTAGCACGTTTTGCTGTTACCCCCACATGTGATCACCACAAGAATATTCTCTGTCGAGGCCGCTTCACGAGAGAGCGAGTAAATTTGTAAAATTATGGCTGTTCGCTAAATATATTCGTGAACGCCAAGTAAGTTCAATTATAAAGTGAAAAGGGTAGATCTGAGGAATTCAAACGAAACTTTAAAGGTAGACTGCTCATCATTCATTTGTCGACAGAATTTGAGAGACTTTGGGGGAGACATAAAAGAACTGGGAGTATTTGTCTCCACTTGTCTGACGTACCCTGTCCTTCGAACTAAAGCGTTGTAAAAAGATTTGTGAAGATCATCAAAACAAGAAAGCAGTGGGGGATAGAGGACCTGATTCCATGTAACCCATATCTTGTTGGCTCAATTTCTGCTACGTAATCGTACGGTTTTTGACCTATCCGTATATGAGGTGAAAAACTACTAATTGAAAACAGCAAACACAACTATTTTCTATTCCTCAAAAGTTGCATGCACTGCACATTGAAGAGGTCCGGTCCCTTTCATCATTTTCACATTTTTAAGGTTTGTTCTTTCTCGGCGTACCCACGAACGCGCAAGACGCCGTCTACTTCAATGAACTGCGTGTATATGGGAGGATTCGGCTGGCTTTGATGTTCGCAGGTTAGGTTTAATCCTAAAGGATAAGTTACGGATCAGTTGGGTGGTCAGGAAAAGTAATTGAATTATACTTGCAATTTGGAAGGAATACTATTTCATGTGATTCGATTCGATCTGCAATGGAGAAAATGTCCATCTAGAATTACATGTGAAGTCGACTAGGTAACACAAAAAGGAAGTGAATTTGGAGTTAGATATGCACCCTTCTCTCCGGTGATCAGCACGAAATCGTACAGAAGATAAATATACTGTATATACTGTTTCTTTCTTATTCTCTCTTTTGATTTTTTTTCAACAAGATTTGAAAAGGCTTATAACTCAATTATAACTATACCAACTCCTGGTTTTCTACAACCGAGTACACATTGGAGTATATAACCTGGACTGAACCTGAAACCAAAATCCGGTTTCCTTTCCAACCAACAGTAAACACCGCATCTTGGATTAGATGAAAGTGTAACGAGTTTTTCGTTCACCAATGGGTTACCTACTCAGATTACGAGATTACCTAAAAGACGGTTACAAAAACCGACTAGATATAGGATTTGCCATCTGAAATACCATCCAGAACCATTCACGTGGCAACCGACCGGTTGCAAATCTAGTTCAAGCCTCCGGTTTGGCTCCTCAGAGGCCATATGCATGAACAAATCTCGGACCTGGCTCGAATTGGCTTGAAAATAGCCGAATCAAGCTCAGGATAACCTTCCAACCCGGTCCGAAATGTTTCATGCAGGCCTCAGTGATTGGTTCGTTGTGCGGTTCGAGAAGCACCCGTTATAATTGTCGCTCTAAGAAAGAGGGGGGGGGATACTGTATATCTCATTCCGTGATGTGTAAGAACACATTTATTTAATTCGTCAACGACGTTGCTATGAGCCCAGTCAGTTCAGTGGTTAGTGTCCGCACATCCCAAACTTTCAGGCCCGGTTCGAGTCGCACAGAGTACGGATACTTTATGAATTTGGCACGCACTAAATCTCCGTGATTACGCCACATTGATCGTCGACCGTCAGTTGGCTACGTGTTGTTCACCCATTTTCGTTTTGCAGGGTTTGAGCTACTCAGTGTTTTCCGGGGAACAGCGCCCTCTCCAGCGGAAGTAAAGCCTACTGATTTCGATGGATTCCGATGGAGGCAAGACACGTTCGTGTTACGCAAACTGTGAACTTCGCGAGTAGCGGTCATTTATGTGTTCAAACTCGATGCAATGAAGTTTTTCCATAGTTTTGTTACTGAGGCTTCAGCATGGATATGAAAGTAATACATTTCTTTTTTTCTGAGTTCAAAATATCTGTAACTGTCAATAACGTTGAATTCATTGACGGAAACTTCAAAATAAGGTCAGTATTCGGTTTTTCTTTGCAAGTTCCATCCTGAAAATATGAACGAGGTTAATTATATATTGGAGAACAAATCTGTCCAGGCGGAATTCGAACCTGACCCCGTCAGTTTAAAACCGCGGGTTCATCTACTATATAGTTCTTGCCAAATATATGAAACATGTGAGACTCGAACCGGGCCCAAAAGTACAGGAGGCACGGACGCTTACCACAATACCAGCTGCGACTAGCGCAACGTTGTTAACGAATCGTATCTTTGTGCTCGTACACAGCACAAAGTGAGAAACACAGTATACCTCCGCCTTTCTTTGGGCGACCACCATGAAGACACTTGAAATGTGGCGCTGGTTTTGATCATACATGCCTGATCCTCGACCAACCTCTTTTTTAATCCCATCTTGAAATAATAAATGCAGAAAAACATTAAATTATGAAAGCAGAAAAACAAAAAAACTTGTTTGAATTGAAATTTTCATTCCGAAATGCTCTGGCCTACTTACTTTGTACTCTAGTGGTTTGTTCCGTTCCAACGTGCACTCGTGGTATAGAATATTGTGACCCTATTACGCGCTCATAATTTCATGCCTCATACGATTGAACGGTGATTGTACATGTGTTTGTAGGCAAATAGTAATTATGGAACTTTTCGAGATAATCTTGCTGTTCTATTTGTGAGATCATTAATAGTTGGTAGCCACCATACATTGTACCTCTATGAAACGAAAGCCGAGTCAAGTGAGCTACCAGTCTGGGTCACCTGCGTCTAGACTTTCATAACAATCATCAAAAACGTACTGAGAGCTTCATTCACATCTGTCACTTTCCTTCGATATCATGAGCAAGACTGCTAACTATTATCCTAAACGTTAAAAACCTATGTTGAAATATGTCGAATTTAACTAAACTAATCAACTGACTACCAACTCTAATTCTAATGGCGCTTTCACAAAAATCAGAAATAAAGACAATTATTAAACCGCGCTGCGCGCGATTCTATCTTTTCGTTCCGGAATAGATTACAGTCCCGAGATCCTATTTTATGATTGACCCCTAATGATGAGAAAAAAGTTGCATCAAACCAAGAACCTCCAATTGACCAACTGTTCATTATTCACTGTTCTTTTCAGAGTTCGAGCTACTCAATGTATTCCGGAAAGAAGCCCCCTTCCCTGCGGACGTTCGGACGTTTCTGACTACGACAGACGAACGTGGAATCTTATAACGCAGGACACATTCGTTTTACGCAAACTATAAAGTGAACGATAAACGTTCATTCGTGTGTGCAACATATCTGATACAATTAAATATTCAAATTTGCTTCGGACGATTCACGGAACCATCGTTTTCAGCTCTAGTTGCGATTTTTGTTGGAACATTCAAAATTTAAACTTTCAACTTTGTACCACGTTTACGTTTCCCCCAGCAGAAACAACGAGGAAATGCACACTTTGTCGAAGTAAACCAGCACGATTATTTTCCAGTTCTCGCTTTTTTGAAATCCAAAGTATTGAAACGTCCTTCGTGACGAATGACAACTAGGGTAAATTGTATTATTCTCCCATAATATGCACCCCCGTATTTTGAAAAAGTTTTACATCATTGCAAGTTTCAAGACGAGAACATATCAGGACAGGTTTATATCAGTGTCATGTTTCTTGTTGTACATGTTGTACTAAGACAGAACCTGGGGTGGTTAAAGGGGGATTTAGGAGGGCGTGGCTCATGAGTTCGTCGGTGTCTGTCGTTACCTAGATGACCCATTTGCTAAACTAGAAGTGCATTGAATAGTCACGCTAATGAGGCATCGTGCCCTTTTTCATTGCACGTTACAGGGTTCTGCTGAGTTTTTCATGTTGCACGACACTGTGTAATTGACTAACAGTATAACCGTTTGCGGATTCAGTTATGCTTTCACACTTTCACTATCAACACACCCATAGATTAACGAAGACTACATATAATTTCTATTCGTGTGTTCATACAATCGAAAACAAGGAACGCTCCGTCTATCAATGGATCGATCAGTTGAGTAGAACAACTGACAGACTTTCGGTTCACAGTAGGGTTGTTAAAGCCAAACTCGAATTCATGAAAAAGTGGGGGCTCAACGACTGTGAGATTTGTCTTCTGCTGTGCGCCCCTTAGACAACTAGTCTCAAATGGAACAGCTACTGCTACAAAAAGCGAAAAATACTCTAGTATAACTATGTTCATTACAAACACAAAAGTCGTAAA
The DNA here is from genome assembly GCA_964036275.1 of Litoditis marina. Lineage (NCBI taxonomy): Eukaryota > Metazoa > Nematoda > Chromadorea > Rhabditida > Rhabditidae > Litoditis > Litoditis marina. The sequence goes on from OZ038433.1 coordinate 28,335,399, forward strand.
ATATTTTTTCAAACCTGCAAACTAGAATCTACAAATCACAGCTGCGTGAGAGAGAACAACTGTTGAATAATATGCCAAGTGTTATAGCACCTAGAGTTGAAGTAATAACCAAAACTGCAAACCATTGTGTACAAAACCAGGATATCTATAGTTGACTACGTTGAGTTAATATCTGTGATTTGTAGATTCTAGTTTGCAGGTTTGAAAAAATATTTTACGACTTTTGTATGTTTGTAATGAACATAGTTATACTAGAGTCTTTTTCGCTTTTTGCAGCAGTAGCTGTTCCATTTGAGACTAGTTGTCTAAGGGGCGCACAGCAGAAGACAAATCTCACAGTCGTTGGGCCCCCACTTTTTCATGAATTTTTCTCTTTTTGTATACATGCCGTAGGTATGTAGAGAGGTAGTTTGATCTGTACGGTGAAGATAAAATTGTTTTCTTGATGAACCACTTGTCGAGTATTACCATCATTCGAAAAAAAAAATGACGTCAACATTTCAGTTCTGAAAACTTACTTCATCTGCCTTTCAGAATCCCAGAATACGTCATGTTTGAATTAAGTTTTATCGTGAATTGACCATTTTTAAGAAACTTGCAGCATTCGAAAACATATTTCATGTCATTTTTTTTTTTAAAAGTTGACGTTAGCCGGCCTTCTGAATTCCAGAACAATTCATAATTGGATAAAGTTTCATGGTTAATCTACCATTTTCAAGATAGTTTTAGCTTTTGCAAATATATTTCACGTTAATTCTGCACTTCGAAAAGTTGACGTCATCTGGCCTCCAGATTACGTCACTCTTAGATTAATAGTCACCGTTATTTGACCCTTTCTAAGATATTAGCATCATTTGAAAATATATGTGACGCCAACTTTGCACTTTTCAAAAATGACGTCATCAGGTCTCCAGAATCCGGAAGGGCGTCAGGAATAGAATATTTAATATTCAAACAAAAGTCACGATCGCATCATATTTCAATTTTCGAGCAAATCGGTAATTGTTACTCTAAGTTACAATACAGTTTGAGTTGTCGACGGGACAGAGAGATATTGAGAGAGCGAGCTAAATGGTGAGACGCAGAAACTTTCCAAAAAATGTCTATAACTTTAATTAAAACAATTTTTTTTGCAAATTTTCTCTGGTCCGCCAGGGTTTAGGTGGATATTACATCCCTCACACAATTTGCAACACAATCCACTTTCCAACTATTATCATAATTTAAAAGCATATTTGATGTATTAAGTCGTCTGGCTTCCAGAACCTCAGATAACGACATGCTTAGATGAAGATCTATCGTTATTAAACCACTTGCCCACTATTATTATCATTTGCAGAATAATTTGACGTCAACTTTGTACTTTTAAAAAATTTGACGTCATCTGGCCTTCAGAATCTCGGAATGCGACATGTTTAGATGAATTTCCATCGTTATCAACTCACTTGCCAACTATTATCATCATTTGGAGAAATATTTGAGGGCAACTTTGCACTTTTCAAAGATGACGTCATCTGATCTCCAGAATCCTGAATGACGTCATGAATAGATCCTTTAATATTTAAACTGAAGTGACGATGGTATCCTGTTTGAATTGCATCGAAATCGGGCAGTCTTACCCTAACTTACAAGACAGTTTGTGAGTTTGCTTATCGACCTGACAGAGAGAGCGAGAGAGTGCACAAAATGAAGAGACGCAGAGACATTTATTTCGAAAGGTCGTAACTTGGTGAAAATTAATTTTTTTCAGAAAAAACTTTGCGCTCATTCAATTTTTATATGAGTTCTGTCATCACTACAAATTTTAGCCAAATCTGGTCAGTTATGACCGAGATATGGCACCTGCGCACAACGGAAGAACACACGACGGAAGTTGGCGCTCTGGATGAAGCGAAAACGTCATAACTGAGCTCAAACTCAACGGATTTTGTTCAAATTTGGGACACAACTTGCAAATATGCTGTAGAACATTTCCTTATTCTTAAAAGTTTTGTTCTGCAAAGTTGAGCTTTTTTGTGGGTAAACTAAAAAAACGGAGGCGCGCATTAGCCGGACCAAAGACAAATCTCGCACAGCGCTTCGCGCTGCGCGCGATCTCGAAAAAAAATTCGAAATAACTCGAAATTTCGAGTTTCGAGTTCGACTCGAAACTCGAAAAACTCGAAATCTCCAAAACTCAAGTAACTCGAAACTCGAAAAATTCGGTTTTTCTCCAAACTCGAAAAACTCGAAACTCGAAAAACTCAAATTTTTGAAACTCGAAAAGTTCGAGTTTTCGAGTTTCGAGTTTGGCCTCGTCCCAAGTCAGAAATAATGGACCAATGAGCGTTTCAGAACACATTTTTTGCTATTTTCAACATGAAATGCTTCTTTTTTCACGATTCTCGCATAATCATGTGAAATAAATCAGAATTTCTCAAAACAATTCTTATTTGTTTAGCTCGATAAAATCCTAAAACTTAACGACCAAACTCGAAACTCGAAAATCGAGTTTTTCGAGTTCAACTCGAAACTCGAAAACTCGGTTTTTTTTGAAACGCTGAAAACTAGAACTCGAAAAACTCGAAATTTCCAAAACTCGAATAACTCGAAATTGGAAAATTCGTTTTTTCCCAAAACTCGAAAAACTCGAAACTCGAAAACTCGAAATTTCAAACTCGATTAACAACCCTAGTTCACAGTCGTTTTTTTAAATCAAACTATCTGCTTTTCCCATCTAGGTTGACCTCGTTCCGTTTGATTTTGAGAGAAGAAACGAAGTCACTTTGATATGAGTCAGTGTGTTTCTGGCTTCCAACTTAATTTCTTCAATTTATGCAAATAATATACTACTCCGCACATCAATAAAAGTTTTTTTTTGGAAAAACTGGATGTCTATAGTTGTGATTCTTTCTCTTCATTGCAGCAATTGAATAGGTAAATATTTCGGAAAGATTTTGTGTGATCTAAGAGACAATCATCCGAAAATCCTGGCCCAATGCCAACAGTTCTCGGTGCAAATGAAACCAACTATACAACACTGCAACACTTATTCGTATTGTGTAGCAATCATTCTTCCGTATTTCACGATAGAAACAGTTAGTCTCTCTACACTTCAGTCATGTACTGTTAGGTGACTTACTTTTCACCAATCCTCGGGAAGCTAAAAAAACTTCCCTCTGGAAAATAGAGCACGAAAATAGTTGGATGGTGAGGAGGGTCCGGAGGGGCGAAAAGAATTTTTATCTTCCCGCGACATTGGTGAATACGGCCACTGTAGTGCCATGAGCTCATATCGGTCAGTGCAACTCCTGACAGCAACCGAATCTCGTGCCTTGCACTCCAAGGTTAATTCTGTCGCTCCAATACAAATGCGCTACAAAAACTAATTTATTGATATTTCCTGGATCATTTAATCACAAATCACTAGGGTGGTTAAGTAATTGAATTGAATTGGAATTGAAAAGAATTGAACACCGATTCCTAAGAATTGAATTGACTTGAATTCGTTTTGTTAAGAGAAAATCAGAATTGAACTGAATCGGTTTTTGACAGCCAGAAAAAAATGGAATTGAATTGAATTGGTTTTTCTTGAGAATCGGTGAGAAGAATTGGAATTGGTCCGGAACTGATTCAGAATTGAAAGTTTAAACGTGTTGAAAATGATAGTTTCTCGTTTTGTTCTATCTTGTTCAAATGTATTTGTTGTAAAAAGCAACAGAAGAACTGTTTCACGTACTTTTTTGCAAGAAAAATGGTTTAAGAATTGAAATTGGAAATAATTTTTCGAGAATTGGTCGGAATTGGTCGTAATTGGAATTGAATTGAATTGGTTTTTGAAAACATTGAAAGAATTGGAATGGAAATTTCGGAATTTTTCGAGAATTGGTTGGAATTGGAATTGAATTGAATTGAATTTTGGAATTGGTTGACCACTCTACAAATCACTCGCAGAGATTCGAAAACTCCCTTTTAGAGGCGCATTTGCGTGAGAGCGAATGAATTAATCGTGGAGCGCATGGCATGATATTTGGTTCCTGTCAGACCTTCTTCAAAACGTTGCGGCAAAGTTTCAAAAGACCACCGGGACATGTATTGCGCCGAGTAGCTTTGCAAACGTGTTTCACCTCTTTGACAGACCGATAATTGTGCGCACAACAGGTTGTATTCTGCAGTGAAAGATGTATTCAAGTTTTAATTATATTCATTCATATTTGTTGTGAATTGCAGTGGGTATACATCACAAGATTTAATGTTCATTCATATTTCTTGTAAATTGCAGTGAGTATACATCACAAGGTTTAATTATGTTCATTCATATTTCTTGTAAATTGCAATGGGTATTGTTATGTATCCACTTCGGGGTAGATACAAACGGTTGTTTCGCGTTACTAGTACAGATCTAGTTCACATTAGGTACACGAGGTAGAGAAGAATAACTTTATGAGCCGTAGGTAATAGACAATGTTCGATACGATCGAGTCCAACAATGAGCGATTGAGAGACTTATATACTGCCAGACACGTTCACGTAACTATGATAATTAGTCTAGACAGCATACAACAATACACGTCAGCAACATGTTAACAAGGCACGTATGCTAATGTGGACGACTCCACAACAGGTATACATCACAAGATTTAATTATATTCATTCATATTTGTTGTAAATTGCAGTGGGTATCTGGGTATACATGACAAGATTCAATTATATTCGTTCATATTTGTTGTAAATTGCAGTGGTATACATCACAAGATTTTATTGTGTTTATTCATTTTTTTTGTAAATTGCAGCGGGTATACATCACAAGATTTAATTATGTTCAGTCATATCTGTTGTGAATTGGAATGGGTATACATCACAGGATTTAATTATATTCATTCATATTTGTTGTAAATTGCAGTGGGTATACATGACAAGATTTACCTAAACATAACATTGTGTGCCCCTAAAACAGACTAAAACATGGGAACCGTAAGCATATTAGGTTTGTCGGTTTGAGTAGAAAAGGTATCTAGCAGTTTCTCTTTAGCAGCTCTTTTATATAAATTTTTCTTTCTGCCCCCTTTTACTCATACTTCATGAGACATTCAGTTGGTGAATATAACCAAATCGATATGAAATATTCATCTTATAGATGATTCATGTTCGTCAAAAGTCCCAATTTATTAGTGTTATTTTCATATTGTTCGTCTGTCTGAGCTATTGGTATATGGGGAGACAAGGGTGAGTCGCACGAAATTCTCACATAAACAACTTCACAATGAAGGGCGGATAAAACGATGCTTAAACCGGACACCGTAGCAATTTCTAGTAGAAGTTGAGTTGAACACTACTCGGGATATGAGAGGATGCCGTGAACTGGTGAGTTCGGAGAATGTTGGTAACCGAAACACATATCCAACTTACCTCTTGCACGCCTATTACGGTGCCTGAGGTATAATAATAATAGAATGTTTTTTGAGTACGAAATTTAAAGTTTTTTCTAATTTTTAATGCGATCAACAAGGCCATAGCATTCTGCTGATAACTGTCAGGAAGGTTAGTTCTAAGTTTCCAGTTTTTCAGCACTTGTGTCCGCTAACTCAAAGTTCGTTCCATTAGAGATCGCGGTTCAGCTTAAACTAGGGATCATATCTCTGATTATATGAAGATGTAAATATTTTTAGCACAGTGCAAACAGCCCAAGGGCCCGTAACATGGAAGAAAATTGAAACGAACGTCTTTCTGCCAATGGGCTACACGATTCAAGATTCTTCTCAACTTATCCCAACACGTCGTCATGTGATAGAACCGACATGCGAACAAGTGCGTTGAGCGATCTTGCATTCATAAATTCCGTGGCTGTTATTTTTATTGGCTTTTTCTTTAAAACAAGCTGATAATAATAAAATAACCCCTTTTCACGGCAAATATCCTAGCCGTGTTTCTATTGAGAGAGTTACATAAACAGAATTACACCCATATCTCATAGTCTGCAGGAATTTCCGTAAAGGAGATGGAGATAGGCATGGGTGAGCTATATTAACAGCTCATGCGGTCCGCTAGATAGGTACCAAAGCGAGTGGGAATCGAACCCGGGTGTGTGGATTGACAGCCAAACGCTAACTACTTTACCACTCAGGCAATTCCCGGCCAATTGGCCAGCCACTTTTGTAGCGGCCCCGTCGAAAGAGTGTGCAGGTGAAACAAACGCAGATGTATTCTGCCGCATTGCTGCATGCTCTCTAGCTTTTGTAGCAGGCCAATCGCAGATCATTGGCGCTAATCGTTCCGAGCACTCGGCTCCCACTCGACGTAAATAGTATGAACGCACAGAGGGAACCTATTGAATTGTAAGCAGTTACTTAGGTGTTCTCGGAATGACTGGCGATTGCTGAGTCCTACCGACCGGGAAAGGAACCTCCCAGGGCGCCGGCTGAATTTTCGAGAAATTACTACACTTTGAATGGTTATGCTAGATACCTTTCGGTGAGTTGCTTCCGAATATCGCACTGTCTGATGTGAATCAAGGATGAAATGACTCTTCTTTGCAAACAAATAACTATCAGTTGATATACTATTTGTTTACGAAGCAGCATAAAATCACTTTCTTTCTTCGCGGTACTAAGCGACATCGTAGTGTCGCACACAGTAGTGGCTATCTGAATGAAAGTTACACGACGTCGATTACTCGACTATAGAAATTGAGAAGATTTCCGTCATAGTTTGATCTTGGTGCATTTTCTAATTCGGAGAGCAAGGAGATCACACCACAAAACACAGCGCGATAGGGCAACATACGTCGTATTGGCTTACTCAAGATTCAAAAAAGCTAACCTATGAGTAGCACAACTTGTATGTGAGTGACACTATGAAACTACTGGAGTCCAACTGAGAAATAAAAGGTTCTAAATGAGCAATAATTTATTCATAAACACGGTCAGTCGTGATTGACAAGTGATCCCGCTTCGTTCCATAAAAATATCATTAAAATATAACTTTTCTTGAGCCTATTGTTCTTATAATTGTAGCTATCAGTGCAGTCAGCTCTTCATTCAGAGGATATTGTAGAAGAAGTAGTCTGTGTACGGGTACGACAGTTGTTCCTCATATATTTTGCTGTATTTCTCGACTAATCAAGCTGTTATAGAAATACTTCAATCACGTGTCTACTTCTACACCCCAAGTATGGGATATGATCAATGATTGGATGAATGCAGATCCCAAGACATTCGTATCGTATAGGGGAACTGGATAATGTGAGTGCGCAAAGATCATGTTTGTTTATCAAATCAGCTGAAAGCAGCGAATTCAACATGAAGGCTAACATCAACAGTTAGTTCTAGTATAGCTCTCATCTCAGACAACCACCAGTTTATTGGCCAGCCAGTTTTATGAGTCTGGTTCAAGGGGCGGCGATATCAAGTTGAAGTTATATAATAAGAACTAGGGTTGTGTTTTGATTATGTAGCGAGAGCTATGCAGTTAGTCAATTGCACAGTCACGTGAAACATGCTGAACACAGCAGAACGCTGAAACGTGCAATAAAAAGTTCACGATACCTTATTAAAATACTTACTTCACGTGACTATTTAACTTACTTCTAGTATATGTGCTTGAAACATGAACATTTTTATCCACATTGGGCTCATTCTAGAGAGATAGTATAGTTGTTTGCAGTGACCGTGCCCAACGCCTTGAAATATCATAGACTGGACGGAGGCTCAGGAGTGGTTATTGGCTCTCTCAGGCCGTGAGTGGAGGTGCTAGCTCTCCGAGCCGGAGCCTCGAAGGTAATTTCAGTAGACATGTGTGCGATTCAAGTAGTTTGAGCAAACGTTGGCAAAGAAAAAAACCATTTGAACAACGGTAAATAACCTGAAATAAGGACTCAAGTAACCGGGATGATTCATTTAATGAATCAATACGTTAAACCCCACAATACCAGCAATATAAAATCCATCACTTTGCGAAATGAAACGCCTCCTCCTGGTGTTATGAAAAAAGACGCAAATTCGGTTGTTCGAAGTCCATGTTAGTAATAATGCAAGTAGTCGATAATTGATCTGTTTATTTTTCATCCGTTGAACAATCTTCGGGAGTTCGTCCGGGATTTTCCATGATTTTACTTTTATTCAACTTTTGAATGTGAACTCACGAGTGATTTATCAAAATGTCGTGAACTTTCAATGTTGTAGCAATCGATAGAATCTCATGAGAAGTTCGTGAGATATTGCTTACGAGACGTCTCATGAGGTTTTCGAGTAATCATCGTATTATCGCACCTGTTGTTCTTCTCGTGGGTTCTGGAAGCCCGAAACTAATGTGTACGTTTCATTATCAACGCAGAATGTAATTCTGTACCTTACTCATGAAAATATTTCTCGTATAGAAACCTAAAAAAAGATTCAATAAAGATATTCACGAATATTATTCTGACAAACTATTCATAAATTTTTTCCCTATCTAGGGGAACATTTCTCTATTCCAACAATTTTGATATATTATTTATCTGACTACATTATAAACGTAGCTTCGCGATATATCTGTAAAAGCGCTGGCAGCTTAAAATACCGGAGAAGATGCAGGCCTTAAATACTGGTGTCATTTTAGCCTGCATCTCCTTATGAATTTCAAACAGTACAGGCGACATCTGGCTGACTCCGGTATTTTAAGTTGCGAAATTGGGGAGTCCGGTATTTTAAGTTGCAGCGGTTTTTCAGAGTATGACTTCGGACAGGTCGTATATTGCTCACATTTCCCAATTGGACTCCTTGGCAGCGTGCCAAAAACTTTGGATGACTGATTCAATGAAAATATATATCTCACAGAAAATTTTCATGAATACGAACTATAACGAAGGGGAAGAACCCTTCACATATTGTTTTGAACTATTTCAACATGTTTAAAAACCGCCTCGAAATCTCATTGGCAAGCTGCCCAAGTCCAGTTGGAAAATGTGCGAACTATACAAAAACACTTTGTTTTAATTTGTCGCCAATTTCATCAATAAATCCGAACGTGATGATGTGAAGAAAGATAGTCCACCGTTAACACTACGTTCAGAAAGTCGAGTACGGAGAAAAATATGGTTTACTTTTCTGAATGTGCACAAATCATTTGAAAAGATGATAGATAAACAAGATATTTATCTTTTCACGTCACATCCACATAATACACTCAATGTTGGCTTTGGAATAAGACAATAGTTTGAGTTACTTTCCGACAATAGAAAAGGATTACAGTATCGAAAAAATCGATTGTCAATGGGTCACAATCCGGTGTGACGGTAGAGATAGAGCGCGGAATCTAAAAGTACTGGAGGGCCTGGAACATCGGGCATTTCGCGTACCAGTTCTGACAGATTTTTGCCATGCTAGCGGTGGAAGGAGGGCTGCACATGGCGTGGACCTGGAACGGAAAATCGATAAGTATTCAATACACTGTGCGGAAATAACTCAACAGTGCTCACTTCTTCTGTTCTCTCTCTTCCTCTGTTTGTTTGCCTCTTTTTCTTTCTTTTCCTCTCTGTCTCTCTTTTTTTACTCCCTCTCTCTCTTTCTCTCTCTCTCTCTCTTGTGATGTATTGAAAACTGTACCTTAATATGCGTGTGCGCGCACTTGCACTCGTCCGTGCACTGTCGTGCGTTACAGTTGTACGTGCACGAAGCGATAATGGCTTTGACCAGTTTTGCTTCTTTGAAAATGGGCGTCTTTTTCGGCAAACTCTTTTGGATAGGCAAATCGAAGTGGGCAAAGTGTTTGCCCCGTGGCAGCGGCGGCGGAACCACGAGCATTAACAGCGGTACATCGGCATCCATCACGACGTCGCAATACTTTTCGAAGGCCGGGCAGGACTTGGCCAATCGGACAAAGGTGGGACGGTCCGTTTTCACTTCGTCGTTGCAGAACATGGTGTAGTGGGCACGGTGCCTGGCGCAGTACCCCGAGGCTCGATCCACGTTGTCCTCTCGAATTCCGGCTGGAAAGTATATCATGTTAAAAACTTGTTGAAAGTAAAAAAAAAACTAACAATGTTTAGATATTATCAGTGGTAGTTTTGATTGAAACTTGTCATAAACACGTTTGGATGGTATCAGGAAATTATGTGCTCATGCCAGGCGCTACTAAAAATTATTCCTCTCGGAGAATAACACCAAAATTCGTCTTTAATCAAGGTAGAACCGACTTTAAGTAGGACTTTTCACTGAGCACATAGTTTTCTAATACCATCCAAAATTGTTAAGTGATTTATACTGTGCAATAATTCTGTAAAACCACATTTGCTTGTGAGCTGTAAGCTAGTCTAGTTCTTGGGTCATACCACGTCAATAAATGATTAAAATACTTACTTCACGTGTCTACTCATTGTTTGCCTTTCAAACCAAAACAAACTTTTTTGTGCCTAATATCAAAAAAAGCCGGTTATGTTCACACTATACTTCTAGTCCCTGGTGTAAGAAGCGAAAACAGAGATATTATGGTTTGTTATTCTACCTACACATACTTGAAGAATTCGAATAGGACAAAAGTCATACGAAAGGGAAAGAAAACTATCTGACCGTTTGATTGCACAGAAGGGTGATAACATCTCCACGAAACTGAGCTCCCAACTTGATGTTGTTCGCTTTTTCTCCCAACTCATCCATACGTGCCAGTAGGCTGTATCTCTCGCACTCCAGCACACCCAGAATATTCTGAAATCAACGTGTATCCCAATACTCCATAGTGGATGAACAAATGTGGAGTGTAGTATGATTATTCAAAATGACGAATCACGCATTCGCATGAAACTGAATCAAGGCCGATTTCGCGATGCTCAGTAACTTAGAAATACTCGCGATCAAAGTAGAAGCCTGAACTATAAAATTGAATCAATATTGGAGACAGAGTGAATTAGAACGGTACTTTTCGTTTTTGAGTTCAGATTTAATTGGAAACTGACCTGAAGCCATCTATGATGAAGCGTACACTCTTTCCGTGGATTGATACAGGAGCCCTTGTCCGAGATGAGACTGGGATCCAACTGCTTGCACAGACTGCTGACACTGTCGGAGGCCAACACTTTCCCCCACGAATCGGGACAACCACAAATCTGAAACGAGCCGTTTGTTGGTAGAACCTAGAGCATGTAAAACATAGTTATCGATTGAGCCATACGTCAGGTGACTGTGTTGACTACGAAAATTTATTGAAAATCAGGAAAATCGGCAGTTTTCAATGATAACACGTCAGACATCAAAACGTTCCATTAAATACTGCATGAGAAGTTCAGGAGAAACTATACAAATGCCCGCACAGCGCTATACATGTATCAAACCTGTTATATTTCGTGTTGTATCAAAACAACAGAAAAAGTCAAGAAACAAAGGACAAACCATCATTTCGTTTTCCAAGTCTCCTTTGTAGTGTTCCGCACACAGTACGCGAAGCCGCTTACAGTAGGTCTGTGTCTGCTTGTTGAAAGTGTCACAAAACAGACCATCCGGATTGACGGGTGCCTACAAATACAGTTGACAATGAGATTGGCCTTGAGGATAGAACATGTATATTATTTCAATTTTATTTTATTTTACTGATAAAAATTCAATGAAAAGATATAAACATCTCAAAAGGATTGGTGCCAATTCTCTGCGATTGGCCAGCCACAAAACCTGAGACACTGCGTCTCTCTGACCTGCACATTCTACCGTGAATTCCGCTACAAAAGTAGCTGGGAATTGTCTGAGATAAGATGGCAGTCGTTTCGTTGATTATCTCCCATTAGATGAGAGTGTGTAGATCAAATATACGCAGATACACTAGTAACTAGTCCCTCAGAGAATCGATCGTACGCTGTCAAAATCGGTTTGATGAATTCTTCACACGAAATACTAACCTTTGCAGCAGTTCCAAAGGTGATCTGTTTTTCCGATTTCGCAAAGCATCGTTCAATGTGCTTGACGAGTTGACGGGATGACACCTCTGCGCTGCATACGGTGCAGTTGGCCAGCTTAAGGGTGAACGGTTAGATACTTTACACATCACCAAACTAGAGTTCAAACTGTTTGTTGCTATTTTACATAAAACGTTGACATCGAGAAATGTCTGACGGTTTTTGAGCGACAAGAGTCACAATCCAGCCAATATGTCTGTACGGTGTACGTACCAGATTGGTACCATGCATGCATAATTTGGTAAGTTTCCAAAAGTCAGATGCACATTTATTGAAAACTGAGATGAGACTGTCAAAGATAAACTCGAAGTGAAGTTCCACGTTGAGATAGGTTCCAGCTGGTAACATCTGAATCCCCCAGGGTTCTAATGCAAACTTCAGACCCTCTTCAACTACTCTATCATAGAAGCCGATAATTCCACATTGGCCACAAAAGAAATCTTGGATCAAAATGACCCTGGCAATGGCCCAAAACAAAAAAATTCCACACCAACATAACCTACCGTATCCTGATCAAAATCTTCGTCCAGCACGGCTGGATCAATGTCCTTGACTGTCTGAAAAAAAACACAGGTTAAGAAATTTTAAAAAGATATGAGAAGTTCGAGAACTGTCCTAATCGTCAAATAGAAAATGAAAGTACCACACTACACACTACTGTAACTGTTGTTTGTAGCGGCTGAATGGTGGATAAAAACAGTAGAAAATATCTTCTCAAGATAATTTAGGATTACAATAATGATGATCACCGATGATTAAACATGCATTAGATTTTTTCTCTCGCATTCTTCAAGCATTCAAGATTCATTCATCACAAATCAATGTAAGAAAGTGGGATTATGAGCTATGACCGATCTCCAACTTTTTTGGTATAATTCAAGCATTGCGAAAAAACCAACTTTGACAAATTTGTCGATCATCTGACAGTGTTCCAGCAGAGACTTGACTCGACTCCCGAGCTGGTTATATTCGGCTTCCAATTCCACCAGCTGAATCTTGCCGCGAGTCTGTTTGAAAAATGGTAAATAATAGTCTGATATCATTATTAGCACAGTATTTTCTCTGGAATATATTGAAAGTTCTAGTTGTCCTTCAAATTCAATGTCCAAATCCCATTGCGGCTCTACGCTCTATTAACTATTTTGATCATATATTTCTCGACTCGTGATGAATCTCTTAAAACGCAGGTGGAAATTGTTACGGCAGGGAAACCTGGCGTAAACCATACTTCAACATGGATACACAAAAATAATAGAATGTGACCAATCTGGGTTCCGTTCAAACGTCTCCATTTCGAAACTTCGCCAAAAAACGCACCGAAATCAAACCGAACCCGGTATACCGAATGCAAATGACTTTGCGTGTTCTAGAGCGACCCGTATAATACACTGATAACAACAATGTTTAAAACGTAAGAAAAACATGCTCGACTCCTCGAAAACTGATTTATTACCTGTGCTTGCGGTTCGCCGCACCAAAATTCGTCCACCTTGCCAGGGAGAATTTCACGAAGACGAGCCTGGAATGCTTCGTATTGGGGGAGAGCGAGAGAGAGAGAGAGAGAGAGAGAGAGAGAGAGAGAGAGAGAGAGAGAGAGAGAGAGAGAGAGAGAGAGAGAGAGAGAGAGAGGGGAAAATTGAATGGGGGAAAAGAGGGGAAAACGGATGCTCATTACGTTCACGCAGTGGTTCGGTGCTCTCCGCAGCATTTACTCATTGCTCATTCCTCATCACGGACGTCGTCTCTCCTTGGTAATGGTAGCTCCAGTGCCGATATTATGAACAACAATTGGTGGTTAATAGGTTAGTTCAAGGTTTTAGGTCAAACCTTCTTCTCCGTTAATTGCTGTAAACATGGATACATTCAAATAGTTCTTCAAAATTCACATATTATGCAACTCTGGTCAGTTTTTTTTAAATTTATTGCCAGGTAACTTGGAATATGGTAAGATTATGGTTTTTCTTCGCAAGTTAAAATAATGACGGTGGTAAGACAAATAATTGACCCTCGTCCAAATAATTGACGAGGGTCAATTATTTGTCTTACCACCGTCATTATTTTAACTGATCACTGTCGAATGTAACAGTAACCGGTTGGTAAACTGGGTAACCTGAAGAATATATTACGATTTACGAAAACCAGTCAAAATTGTGCGAGATTCAATGGAAACATGCTCCTAACCTGGCCTTTTTGTTAGGTGAACTAAAGTTAATGCGCGATTCGGGAACTTAGTAATATCGCTCCAACTACACACTTCTTATTCTTTGCCATTGTCAACCTAATTATTTGAACAACTTGTACAATCCACGAATTCTGAAAAACGTTTGCACAATTAACGAATTTTTGGGCGCTCGAGCTTAACTGCTGTTTAGGATGGCTCGTTCGAAAAATCGTGGATTGTGTATCGTGGATTGTGATTGTGGATTGTGGACCCGGATCGGACTACTTTAATATTTTCACCTTGCAGGAAACCGACAACCCAGGCCACATTAGTTGGCCTCTCGTGTGCAGGGGGGTTGCTTGTAAATGAGACGTATCCAAGTCAAAACTACGATTAACTATAAGGTAAGTAGATGCGTTAATTGATTCCCGGCATTATATATTATTTCACTTGTTTAGTTATACATACACCGCCAAGGGTTACATTCGGTTTAAAATTTCGCGACCCCTCCATTTTTCTTGAGCCGTGTACCCTCCAAAACTGCGATTTTCGCCTGTACTTTACTTATTCACTGCTACTTTTGTATGAATCTTTTTAGTTTTCAACTAGCGACCCCTACTTTTCCCATTAATTTGTTCGTGACCCTCTATCTAATAAGAGGCTTTGGCGGTGTATGTAACGGTTATAGGCTGCTTGTAAATCCTGGACATTTTTGAATGTTCCGATTAGTGACAACTCTCACACTCGGAGTTATCGATAAACGGAACAATTTTTCGATATTTGGGAAATTATAGAGAATCAGCCTAACTTTTAAGTCCTTTTCGCCTTTGTGGGCAGATATTTACACGTGATGTTTTGATATGTATCTTTGTAGGTATCGCCGGGATTTGTGGAATAGAAAAATCATGTACCAGATCAACAGGATCGTTTTTAGTTGTTGTGTGATCTATTGATTGTTTGTTTGTTTGTTGCATATCTGTTTTGAACTATATGTTTTGTTGCTGCTCTTACAATAAATATATGAAAATAGATGTCAAACAGTTATATTTTCTCCTCCTTCAAGATGTTAGCCTATAAATGAGATTATGAACAAATAGGTGCGCCAGGACGGCTGCCAGGGGTGTTGTTGTATTCGGCGCCCCGCATGCCCACGATTTGCGGACCGCATGCACGAAATTAGCGATAGGAATGTTGTACGCAAAGGCCCGGCATTTTGAGGGCAGGCGGCCCGCCGATTTTGGGCATGCGCTGCGCAAGATGTTTTCCCAGTCTAGGGACACGCGCACAAATTGTCCGCAAAACGGCTCGAAACGTGTCGTTAGTTCAGAGATGTAACAAATGACATGGGTAAAGAGTATTATAAGTAATTTTTCTCATTTCTGTTTTGATTACGATTGAAGTTCGGTTTCTTAAACAGAATTTACCTCCCGGCCAAAAGCTTCGTGATACAGTAACACTGAAGGTAGTTTGACTCATAAAAGGTTTTGGACCGATTTATATTTTTCTTTCAAATGTGATAGTGAGCGGCCACCAGTACGATATAAAAGCAGTATTCTGAGTTTTGATGTTTTTCAATCCGTCCAAATCATAGAGGAACAGTCCCTTTAATTAGCAAAACGCTTCTGTGGCCGCTCGAGAGGGTGCAGGTCAGATAGTCGCAGACAGTCTCACTATCGCTTTTTTTTTGCTCGGCCACTTGGATAATGTTTGCGCAAACAATAAACAACCATTCGGAACTGTTGGCAAACTGCCAATACGTTCGTTCAGTGGGAAATGGGGCCACTATATTTTTCACTAGCTTATTTTCGTCACGTACAGTTTTCTGATCACATAAATCCGGACTTAACCGAACAATTAATGAATATTTTGAGCACTTATGAAGAACTGTAATGATAAATAAAAACGAACTCGTTATGTTAAGCTCTCTTTTTTAGCATGCAGGCACTTGAGGCTGGTCTACGAGAGTATTGAATCTTTTTTCACCCTCTGTGTGAATCACTTGAAACAAAGAGGAGTTTGAGAATTCCACTCTGTTCATTCTGCACTATTGGAATACCAGCCAGACATAACAATAGATTTTTCGATGACCACAATCAAAGGTTAATACCTTAAAGTTAGACATGTATATATGAAACAAATACGTTATGTGCGCAGAATGGTGTTGTTGAAGCGTTATAAGATTATTTTTTCAATGAATGTTCACCCTCTCTAATTGAAAATTAAGAAGTTGGAGAACTTCATTCTACTCCGCTCACTCTGCACCATTGACTTACCAGCTTAGTTAGGCATATTTGGCAAAAAGTACAACGGTAAAACGGCACATTCTTGAGAGTCTTTTTCATCAGAATCCGACAAATTTATATAAAACCCACACTTTATATAAATACCTGCTTATTTCTTTCGTTAACCATAAATTATAATGTATTCCATTATAAACCTTATTAGATTTCAGTTTATGAACGAGTTATAGTTTTATTTTTCAAGTTGACACAAATTTCGAAGTGCCCGCCATTTTTGGAATTTGAACGGGTGTGCTCTGATTGGTCGACTCGTCGCCACGCCCCCTCGACTCGATTTTGCAAACGTGATTAAAAAACGGTGTCGTTCTTTGTACACGCACACGAAAAACGTTCGTGGGTGGATACTTGTACTTATGAGCCATCCAAGCTTACGTTGTAGCCCAAGCCAATGATGAACTTCTTCTGCATTTTATATGCGTGTACAAAAAACGACACCGTTTTTTAAACAAGAAAAATTCAGAAGAAGTTCATCATTGGCTTGGGCTACAACGTAAGCTTGGATGGCTCATAAGTACAAGTATCCACCCAAAAAGTTTTTCGTCAAGCTGTGAAGTTTCACTTGACCACTCGGCCTCGAATGAGAGAGAGAGAGAGAGAGAGAGAGAGAGAGAGAGAGAGAGAGAGAGAGAGAGAGAGAGAGAGAGAGAGAGAGAGAGAGAGAGAGGTGGGAGGAGGAGACAGGTAGAACGTATTCTACAGAGTGTAATACTTATTAAATATGGAAACTGAAGAGAGAGAGAGAGTACAAAAAGTTTCTGATGTGTAGGAAGGGCAATCTGATAAGTATGTACCCATTAAAACTGTTACAGATAAGCATTCCACTGTTTCTTCTTATTTTTCCGGCTTTCATGTTTTTCTCTCTCATGACCAATGAAATTTTTGGAGTCCAAAGTGAGTTCTCAAAGAGAATCTGATATGTGGTAATTTGCAAATGCATAGGAATGGAAAATCATTCTCAAGTCCTACTGTTTAGTACTTTTCCATGTTCTCAGAACTTCCACGGTAGAGTATTGCTCACTTCTAACTTGCACAGTTGATGTGGGTATTGATGTATATATTATAATGTTTATGGAAACAAAATCGAGTACAATTTAGAATGTTCACTGTTATCTCTTCACGGCACCTGCAGCTCAGTTTGTATGTTGTGCGTCAACGATCCTTATAAAAAATATGTGCTCTCACTCATTACGAAAGGTAATATAGTGGATGCGAAACTTTTAAATTTCTGTCTCTCGCCGGAACCGAACCTGCGAGCAAAACATTTTTAACAGTACGCTAACCACAGCGCTATTAGAGAGAATACCCGGTACGTTTTGGAATTGAAAACGTGTGTGCGTACACAGCGGAAAGTGAGATATACAGTACCCTTCCGCCTCTCCGTTGGCGACGACTACAGTAGTATTTTAATTGGGCTTTAGCGATTCTGTCAACCTACCAACTCCGAACATCTTCAAGAAATGCAATTTGTTCGACACTCGATCTGTTGCAAAGCACTTGATCTGGTATTTTGAACCTGAAGTCAAGGACTGCTTTCTCGTCTGGAATTTCTCTAAATTCTGTTAGTTTGAGAAAAACCGAAGAAAAAAAACCGGATCCGTTGAAAAATACCATCTGTGTTCCAGCTCCTGTCCACGCCTCAGCAACACTTACCGTTCTGAGCAACAACTCGGCCCTTGGGAACTGAAGAAAATACTCCGACAGACTCAATACTCAATAGATACTCAAGACATGATACTCTGACGTTGTTTCACAATGGATCCTAAAATGTTTACGTAATCAATGTTTAATTGACAGTGTACCACAACAAATACTGTTTTATGTAGTAGGCAGCTGACGTTGAGAACAAATATATGTTCCCGAGAGGAAATGAATCCTTGTAGCGAAGCAACCTTCTCACACCACAACCACAGAAGTATCTTGTGATGTAGTGCAGCACGTCCCATGTACTTCATGAATTTATAAAGGAAAGGAAGCAGATAATGCGAGTATTATGACCGTGCTAGTACACCTAAACTTAATTAAACTGTCGAACTCCTTTCTATGTTCCGTTTAGTTCATGAATCGCACTCATCGTACGATTACTGTCTAGGTGGCAGAACCCACAAGACTGCGTTTGTAGTGATTGTAAACTTGGTTCAACAATAGTTTGTTGCTGTTTTTGTAACAAATGCGCTGAAAACCTGCGGAAACGGTTCACGTAATCCTACCGAAAACCTTGTACTACAGTCGATGGATTCCGGGTAATCCAGTTGATGTCTTATACTACGATAAGTGTTTAATTGTTGGTTTCACAAAGTGATAATATGATGTTTTACTGATAGTGGCCACGTTTCGGCGGATCGCAGTTTTTCCAGCCTCCTCAGTTTCATTGAGTGAATACGATGCCTTAATACGCTGCTCGCTTTCGATAACGCTGATATATAACTTATGAAGGTAACTCCACGCACAAATCCGTATAGATTCAAATAGAGCTTTTTGCAATATTTCTATTTCTGTGAATTGAATTACTTATCCGGCCATACGGCAGAAACGGCTATTATGTTCACGGAAAAATCAAACGTTTGCTCTTCATGAGTAAATTCAATGGCGCTACTGGAGTCACCGGTGCAATCGAGAACCAATTTGCTGGCACCTGTTCCGTTCTGAGTAGCTCACATGAGGGTGATGAATTACATCGTCATTCATCACCAAACGATTATAGTTGTATTTATTATAGACTAGCCGGTCGCGCGGCTCCCGCCGCGCGCCCCGCTAGCTGGGGGTGGACCCCCAGACCCCCCTTTTGATTGCTTCTCGATCTGTGAACGCTATCTCATAGCGTTCAATATTTCTGAGACCAAACTACAAAATTTCGATTTTTGATCTTTAATCTTTGATTTTTGGGTCGATCATCAAGGACACTGTTCTCATTCTATCCTGAAATTTTCAAGCCACTGCGATGATCAAGACAGCCGTAGCGACCGTGAGAAAATTTGCTGTCCAAAATAGCTTAAATGGAAGTCTAGGTGCGCCGTATATAGTACGGGTTTCACCCAAATTGTATAACTCGTTAACGGATGGATATTTTTTTGAAATTTTTTTACCACAATCCATGCTTATTTCATACCTCTGAAATATATGAATTCCGTCTGTTTCCAACTGGTTTGAATTTTTGACCTTACTTAGGCAAGGTCAAAGGTCAAAAACGGATGAATATTATATTTGACCAACTATTAACAAAAGTCTTGTCTCCACTCAGCAAACCCATACTATGAATCTACGGACCACTGTTACATCTCTTCTCTTTTTATGAACGAAAATGCACCAAAAAACGTCAAAATTGACGAAATAAAATTAACTAACTTAGGCTCGCAACTTTTGCACTAAGTTCTGAGCATTGCTCCTTAGGTGGATGTTTTCACTAATTGACGATTTTTTCTGAAAGTTGCAACCGGCCGAGTTCCTTGTTTTGACTTCTAATTTTTTTTGAAACCGTCGCCATCAATCGATAAATGGTAGCATCAAGTTTTCATCAACACATATTGCTTGTCGTTGTTGTTCATTTATGTTATCAAGTTTTAGACAAATTCCATTCAGCCACTCGCTCAGAACGCAATCGATGACGTCATCGTTTTTTCACATTATCGCTCGCCAAAAATCAATAAATCAACTTTTCCACTATCTGTCAGTTTCTAGTAGGTTTTTATGTTGGGCAGCATCCACATGCAAAGTTTGAAGGAAATCATCGACAAAAAAAAGTGCGTCACTCTCAATTCTAAATTTTTTTCAAACCATTGCCACCAATCGATAAATGGTGCTGAGGGGTTCTGGTCGAAATATGTTGTCCACTCTTGTTCTTCATTTATGTTATCAAGTTTTAGTGCGATTTCATTCAGCCATTCGCTCACAATGAAATCGATGACGTCATCGTTTTTCCATATTTTCGTTCACCAAAAATCAATAAATCAATACTTTCCTAGTTTTTTTTGCATTTTGTACGTGGACATACTGAGTAGCATCTATGATGAGAATTTGAACGAAATCAAAGGCAAAAAAAAGTGAGTGATCCACCTTTATATATGACTAGGTGACTAGCCGGTCGCGCGGCTCCCGCCGCGCGCCCCGCTAGCTGGGGGTGGACCCCCAGACCCCCCTCTTAATTGCTTCTCGATTTGTTGTTGTTATCTCATAGTTTTCAGTACTTCTGAGATCAAATACGAACTTTTTGATTTTTGATCTTTGATTTCTGATTTTTTGATAGATCATCAGTGATGCTCTTCTTATCATATCCTGAAAGTTTCATACATTCACAATCATTCAGAGAGCCGTGGTGAGCCTCAGAATGTTAGCTACAATATAGCTTAAATGGAGGTCTAGGTGCGCCGTACATAGTACGGGTTTTCACTCAAACCCTGATAACTCGCGAATGGTTGAATATTTTTTCAAAATTTTTTCACGATAAATTATGACTACTGTTTGTCTTGCAAATTTCGACAGGAAAAAAAATTAGATCTTGTTTGAATTTTTGACCTCCCTTAGGCAAGGTCAAAGGTCAAAAACGGATGGATATTATTTTTGACCAACTATTAACAAAAGTGTTGTCTCTAATTGGCGAACCCATACTATGACTGCACGGACCACTGTTACATTAGTTCTGGTTTTATGCAGGAAAAACAGCCAAAAAACGTCAAAATTGACGAAAAAAATTTAACTAACTTAGGCTCGCAACTTTTGCACTAAGTTCTGAGCATTGCTCATTAGGTGGATGTTTTCACTAATTGACGATTTTTTCTGAAAGTTGCAACCGGCCGAGTTCCTTGTTTTGACTTCTAAATTTTTTTGAAATCGTCGCCATCAATCGATAAATGGTAGCATCAAGTTTTCATCAACACATATTGTTTATAGTTGTTGTTCATTTATGTTATCAAGTTTTAGACGAATTCCATTCAGCCACTCGCTCAGAACGCAATCGATGACGTCATCGTTTTTTCACATTATCGCTCGCCAAAAATCAATAAATCAACATTTTCACTATCTGTCAGTTTCCAGTAGATTTTTATGTTGGGCGGCATCCACATGCAAAGTTTGAAGGAAATCATCGACAAAAAAAAGTGCGTCACTCTCAATTCTAAATTTTTTTCAAACCATTGCCACCAATCGATAAATGGTGCTGAGAGGTTTTGGTCGGAATATGTTGTCCATTCGTATTGTTCATTTATGTTATCAAGTTTTAGTGCGATTTCATTCAGCCATTCGCTCTCCACGAAATCGATGACGTCATCGTTTTTCCATATTTTCGTTCACCAAAAATCAATAAAACAATACTTTCCTAGTTTTTTTGCATTTTGTACGTGGACATACTGAGTAGCATCTATGATGAGAATTTGAAGGAAATCAAAGGCAAAAAAAAGTGAGTGATCCACCTTTATATATGACTAGGTGACTAGCCGGTCGCGCGGCTCCCGCCGCGCGCCCCGCTAGCTGGGGGTGGACCCCCAGACCCCCCTCTTGATTGCTTCTCGGTCTGTGGAAGTTATCTCATAGTTTTCACTATTTCTGAGATCAAATACGAACTTTTTGATTTTTGATCTTTGGTCTCTGATTTTTTGGTAGATCATCAATGACACTCTTGTTATCATATCCTGAAAGTTTCAGACCTTCACGATCATTTAGAGAGCCGTAGTGAACCTCAGAAAGTTAGCTGCAATATAGCTTAAATGGAGGTCTAGGTGCGCCGTACATAGTACGGGTTTTAATTGAAACCCTGATAACTCGCGAATGGATTGATATTTTTTTGAAATTTTTTCACGATAAATTATGACTACTGCTTGTCTTGAAAAGGTCGGAAGCAAAAAAAATTAGATCATGTTTGAATTTTTGACCTTCCTTAGGCAAGGTCAAAGATCAAAAACGAATGGATATTATTTTTGACCAACTATTAACAAAAGTGTTGTCTCTAGTTGGCAAACCCATACTATGACTGCACGGACCACTGTTACATTAGTTCTGGTTTTATGCAGCAAAAACAACCAAAAAACGTCAAAATCGACGAAAAAAATTTAAATAATTTAGGCTCGCAAACTTTTGATTATGCTGTGACCACAGCTCACCAAGTGGATGTTTTTACTAATTGACGATTTTTTCTGAAAGTTGCAACCGGCCGACTTCCTTGTTTTGACTTCTAAATTTTTTTCAAATCGTCGTCATCAATCGATAAATGGTACCGTCAAGTTTTCATGAACACATATTGCCTGTCGTTGTTGTTCATTTATGTTATCAAAATTTAGACAAATTCCATTCAGCCACTCGCTCAGAACGCAATCGATGACGTCATCGTTTTTTCACATTTTCGTTTGCCAAAAATCAATAAATCAACTTTTCCACTATCTGTCAGTTTCCATCAGGTTTTTATGTTAGGCAGCATCCACATGCAAAGTTTGAAGGAAATCATCGACGAAAAAAAGTGCGTTACTATCAATTCTAAATTTTTTTCAAACCATTGCCATCAATCGATAAATGGTGCTGAGGGGTTCTGGTCGGAATATGTTGTCCACTCTTATTGTTCATTTATGTTATCAAAATTTGATGCGATTTCATTCAGCCAATCGCTCACAATGAAATCGATGACGTCATCGTTTTTTCATATTTTTGTTCACCAAAAATCAACGGATCAATATTTTTTCTGCCCTTTCACTTTTTATACGTAGTCATGTTGGGTAGCATCTATGATGAGAATTTGAAGGAAATTAAAGGCAAAAAAAAGTGCGTTACGCCTATACGATTATATATAGTAAGGTGAAACAAAACAATTGGATAACATTATACTTTTAATTTTTTTGACCCGAGAAAGTGACTGCGACTTGGTTGCAGTTTGGTCTGCAGACAACAAGTAAGATTGTACCCATGACGGTTTGTCAAAGGGATATAGTCCACAAACTAATGTTGTGAACAACGCTGTGTAGAGCAAATACACGTTTTCGCTGTACGCTTTGACATATCACATATACCGTATCTAAAAACGAAAGACAAACTGCGGTCAAAGGTAAATACTACCGCAGGATAAACATAGTTTACCGTTTTCGGGTAGTTTTAAACTGGTGCTGATGCGGTTCGACTTATTCTACAATTGGAAGACTATAGTTATTACACAATGATAGTTTTTACCCTCCTCTAGTATTTACCCTTTGTCCAAACTGCAACAGTTCACAATGAAAAACGGCACAATACGAAATTTTCACCTGAAATGTTGATTAATATTTCACATCCTTCAATTTGAATATAACATTAAATCATAGGGAATCACGAACTTAGTACAAATTTTGAATCGTGATTTAAGAATGATTCTAAGGCAGGGTTCATACTTCCTGTCGCTGAATTAGGCGACAGCAGCAGTCGCTCCGTAGCATTTTCAAAATGCTGCTGTCGCTCATATTGGCAGCAGCAATGTCGCTTGATCCAGCTACCAAAAAGTATGAACGATTTTTTCTTCGATTTGTACTAAAGGTTACATTTTGGTCAAAAACCATGATCTTTTTCGAAAATGTTAGTTTTACTTGATAATTTTGGTCCAGATTGTTCGAAAAACCTTATTGCATGGTTATTTGGTGGAAATTTCTATCATGATACAATCAGTGAATTTTTTATAAGATCCAATGTTTTACTCCCGATTAATGATTTATTTTGTTTCAAAACCCACTCCAAGTTCGAAAGTGTGATTTTCCAAGTTTCAATAAACTTACATAAGAATAATTTGTTTTGATAGCTTTAGAAAGTTCAAAATCAGATTAGTCCCCACCCCAATTACCGGTGAACAATCTTGATACAAGTTTTATATATTTTAACTGAGTTAGTGAATACCATAATAATCATTCGAATTTGAGAAATTGAAGGAATGAAGAAAAATTGAGCGAACCAATTCGCGACGCGACATGTATTTTCTTAGCTAGTAAACAACACTTGTCGCTGTTTTCGGCAGCAATCGTCGCTCAATTAAGCGACAGCGACCTGATTTGGCATTAAAAAAGTATGAACACCCAATTGGCGACGCGACGTCGCTGTAGCGCAATTCGGCAACAAGCGACGCGATCGATAATCATGATTTGTTTGTTGTCGCGCGTGCTGCTGAACTCAGCGACAGGAAGTATGAACCCTGCCTAAAGAGTTCAATATTTTCAAGTGTGTTGATCTAGGCCAGATATCTGTTGAAAGACTACAAGTCAAGTTTGGTTGCTCCAATATTTTAACGGAATTCAATTGGATGTTGGACTTTCTTCTCACACGACATGGGTATAGATTTCAATTGAATCGTCTTGTACTACTAAATTTTCTTTTTCTGGTCTTTTTTGAATGCGGTCTGCTGTGGCTCTTTGACGTTGTTCAATCAATCAATCATAAATGAGTGAACAGTGAATATACATTCACTATATTATAATTTTGGTTTATTAAAGGTTTATAGCCGTCGCCAACAGAAAGGTGGGAGGGTAGTGTATATCTCACTTTCCGCTCTCCGATTCCAAGACTTACGGTACTATAATAGCAGTGGTTAGCGCCGTGCTACGAATCTTTTGCTCGCAGGTTCGATTCTGCCGAAAGACAGAAATTTATAAATTTGGCACCCACTATACTGAACGCCAACTGAAAACATCGAAACTGTTACATGGTATAAACTTTATCTTTGCATAACAAATGGACGAAAAGTGTCGTTTCCTATTGGGGAACGAACATCAAACTAAGATGGAGGAGTGAGAGAGATGAAAGAAATGTCGTAAGAGGACGCTTATTTCCTATCACTAAACTTAACTAATACTGCAAATGGGTGTAGAATCTGTTAAGTAAGTGATGCGTAATATTGAATACATTCATGTACGTTAGAGCGGAAATTTAATATCTGCTTATCGTAGTTCAAGACCGTTTCAAAAACACTTTTTTGAACACGCGCAAATTTTCTTTTGATAAAGTGGGATTCTGAATCGACACCGACCGCCTGCCACGAACCGAAGTTGCGATGGTTTCAACGGAAGTTTGTGATGAAGTGGAGCAGCCGGGGCAATCTGTGAAACGAAAACAAATTGACTAAAATCAGTTGTATTAACCATTTGAATAGATTTTGAGTGTGAGATAACCATGTAAAGGTTTTTGAAAGCTTCTAAATTATTGTCGCCTATGCCAGTTTCAGAGGTACGTTTATTTTGTAACAGAAGTAAACTAAACAGTTTCGTGAAACATGAAAAACGTTCAAATAATGGTTGAAATTTCCGTTTCCCTTGGAAGTCCATTCCCAAACTCACGAGTAAACAGTTTCCAAATATATTTTCTATACGATTCATGGAACAACAGTGTTGTGATGGTGGACGCGGTACCATGTGAACACAAACACAAAAACACGATATCGGAAATGACTGAAAGTTGTTTTTTTCGGAGATCATAGAGACGACATAATTGATCTTTGTGCTCATTGATTTTCTTAGTTTTATAATAGTTAAAGATTGATTACTGAAATAAAATTTACTGAACTATCTCGCTGTTTTCGGCAAAATACTTTCCGAAGGATGTCGCAGGTTTTGGGTTTTGGGGAGTTCACTACGCCGTCCATTGATATAGTTCACCCGAGTAATAGCCGTGACACAAGTTTACGAAGCCGAATCAAACATACTTCTACATGGCGCATCGAAGTTTATCGTTAATATTACGTAGAACAAGGTGAGAGCCGGTATTATCACAAAAACGAATGGGAATCCAACCTAAAAATGTTTTAAATATAATTCGTTTCCTTTCGCCAGGGGATGATTCTTCAATCGGAATTAAAATGTAATGGTGTTGATTTCCAACAAGCACAGCAAATGATCGAATCATTTCAGCAATAAAAGAATATCTTTCATCAAACGACTGGTATCAGCATAAATAATCAAGTCAGAAAGAACCTTATTCCGTCATAACTGTGATAATGGATAATAAAACTGCTTATTCGGAAACAATTACCTGCATCAATAGAAATATAATGAACTTTTTCTGCATTTTCTGTGTTTCTCTTGACATATGAGAAGAGTTTTTGCGTAGAGTTCGGAATGACTCGAACACTAGACCCCATATGACAACGATGATCACTCCTATGAGTGCAATGAGCACCAGCAATAGCATCTGGAAACGAAATATTACTGGAAAATGATCGCGCATACTGCATGTCGGCTAGATGTGGAGCGTGCACAACGTACAGATACATCAAGCGAGCCCTAAGTCAGACAAACCCAATGTTCTCTACAGACTACTTCCCCGACAATTGAGATGGTCGTATGTCCGCTCAGCTGCTTGTTCAAACATTTATTGAAATTCAGATTGTAAGTTTGGAATAGAAACCTTGTATATTACTGGTTTTAGCGGTTTTGTATTCGCTCTACTATCTCCTTCAACGTCCAGAGTTTATTACTACCTGTACATCTTCATACGCGTAAATCACCATTCTTGGTAGGTCGATGACTGATTTGGCACAAGAATATGTCTGGAACAATTATTATCTTCAAACTGCTCTCGAAAAATGAGTTACAGTTGGTGCCGAATATTCAGAAACAAGGTACGTTTCTGTGTTCTGTAAGGCGAGAACTGTACGCACGCGGGTCTGATAGTAATGGATTTCATGAACATCTCTCAAACATCTGAATTTGGCTGAAGGTTATTCTACAATATTAAGGTTCACTGCTCATGGAAATAACGACGTGAATTGCGCACGAGTTGAGGCAGGGTTCATACTTTCTGTCGCCGAATTAGGCGACAGCAGCAGTCGCCGCGTAGCATTTTCGAAATGCTGCTGTCGCTCAATTTGGCAGCAGCAATGTCGCTTAATCTAGCTACCAAAAAGTATGAACGACTTTTTCCTCTGTTTGTTACTAAATGTCATATTTTTGTTTAAAACAATGCTCTTTTTGTAAAATGTCAGTTTTACTTGATAATTTTGATTCAGATTGTTCGAAAAACCTTATTGCATGGTGAAAATTTCTATCATGATGCAAAGAGCGATGTTTCTATACGATTCAATGTTTTACTCCAGACTAATGATCAAATTTGTTTTAAAACTCACTTAAAGTTCGAAAGTGTGATTTTCGAAGTTTTAATAAACTTACAATCAATATAGAGTGTAGACGATTTGTTTTGATAGCTTTAGAAAGTCAAAACCAGATCATTTCCCACTCCATTTACCGGGAAATAATTTTGAAAGAAGTAATATATGTTTTAACTGAGTTAGTATCTACCCAAATAATCATTTAAAATTGAAAAATTGAGGTAATGGAGAAAAAACTGAACAAAAACCAATTAGCGACGCTTCATGTATTTTACTAGCTAGTAAACTACACTTGTCGCTGAATTCGGCAGCAATTGTCTCCTAATTGAGCGACAGCGACGTGATTTGGCAACAAAAAGTATGAACACCCAATTGGCGGCGCGACGTCGCTGTAGCGGAATTCGGCAACAAGCGACGCGATCGATAATCATGATTTGTGTGTTGTCGCGCGTGCTGCCGAATTCAGCGACAGGAAGTATGAACCTTGCCTGAGAGTTCGCTATACCTTTCACCAAACTTTCTTGGTTCACAAGGTTCACAAACGACGTTCCACACGTGTGTTCTAATCACGTGCAAATAGTACGATGTTCAACCGCCCATAGAAAAGTCTTTTGGTGAAAAAAAATCTAATATTTCACAAAACATATGCGTCTGATAATTTTGTAACAGTGACACTGTTCTATTTCTCGCAGTATACTTCTGCTATACTATTCCAAGAACGTGTTCAAAGTGTTGAATCTATTCACTGATGAAGATGAAAGCAAGCAAAAGTAACACATTAAATGGCCCTTTTCTCCTGTTTCCATTGTGTTCTTCCGTGTGTGTAGTGCTATCTCGTACATTAGACATTCTTCCACAGTCGTTATACCTCTATTAAAAAGTAAACGTTGAGCTGCACTATTTGGTCAACACAATCTAGGTTGTAAATACCTACTTTTTACTCTGACATGTTAAATAGCAATCATGGTGGCAGAATGTACTTAGAGTATGGATCATGTTGAACTCACTACTGTAACGACTTTGCTATGGTGCCTGAAGTAAATTCAAATTGAAAACCCACCTGCAGGTATTTCTGAGCGGAAAGATGGGGTTCGTAGTTTACAGAAGAAATGAGGGTCACGGCTGGGAAAATAATAAAAATATATAATCCGACGAAAAAAACTCGTTGTCCCATTTTTTCGAGTTTCAATGGGTGCGATTTTGCTAAGACTTTCTGAAATTGAAATTGTTTCGATCGAATGGTACCACGGAGACCCTTGACTATTCAATTCGATATTTAAACAATTGCAGAAATTCGTACAAAATTCATGCGAATTGTTGTCAAAATTGATATAAATTTGATTCTGACTATTCTGCACTACAAACTATTCAGAAAACATTTCAACCACCTGAGCTCTATAGAAGAACAAATACACCACTGAACCGAGTGTGAAAACCACAGAATCGAATACAGCCACAGTGAGAACATGCGTACTTAATCCCAAGTACGAGGATAGAAATCCCATCGGATATCCCATTGGCAGGGGTAGAAACATAACTGGTACCTGCATCAAGCAAGCATGTTGGGGCCGAGTGATCAAATGATTATCGTTTGGCTGTCGCTCCTTCTGACCCGGTTTGAACCGCTTTGTCGCGGTATTATTGTGCCTCCGATAACTGATCAATCTCGCGCCAAAGTTTAGTATATCTTGCCATGTTCTTATCAGACTACGTTTTTTAGTTAGATAACTAGACATGGTTAGAAAACGTTCGGTGGAGGGAAAGAAAACTGGAGTTCTATGATGTTATCAAGTCATACTGGGGGATTCCGAGTAAGAATGAAAAGGACAAGATCTATATCGTATTCTACGCACCGTAACTGTACTGAATAAGAAGTCGACACAAGAACAACAAATATGATAATGCATCAAACACCATCTGTACGAATGGAGTTGACCGGATTGTGTTACTGAAAAACACCTAGATTCCTACTGTTCCATTCCGAGTAGGATTGAAAGGGATGTGATCGATTTAAAATTATCCTTTCCATGCAGAATGCCATGTTTTTCTCGAACTTTTTAACAAACGGAAGTTTATCTGATGTGGTCTATAAACTAATCAAAATGATCGGTACAGTGTTGAAGACACAACATGAAAATGAAGCCTTACATGAGATTATCTCATAAGCTATTGTTGATATCAAGTAAATGTTGAGAGAACATTCAATCATGCAAAACATGTCATAAATACGTGTAATAATTGTGAGCTATACTTCAAATAACAGCCTGTAGAAGATGAACTGCAACTCACCGATGATGAATCCGGCGAATATGTTCAAGGGCAGGGAAACACAGGCGAAATAATTCATGATGCTCACGTAAATCGAGGGAGAAGTTTCGAATTCGGCACACTGAATCATGGTCTGAAAAAATACTACTACTATTTTGAAGTATTAAATGAGCCCCGAAAATTATTTTCCTTTTTCGATTCGGAGAGGTGAGACGACAGCGGAATTCCGATTGACGATTATATTCTCATAGTCGGAAAAATATCACAATATTTTCTGTAGGCAGACCAAGAGTGCGTTTGTAGAGCACACCTAAACATGTTCCAGCTAGACTTATCATATATGTATGATACTAAAACTCGTATAAACATTAGTTCACAAACGTAAACGGTATACATCAAATTTCGTTCCATTCAAAGAAGAAAACTCACATCAAAGCACCATTCAATACTCATATGCCTGCTACCAGACTTATTTCAATTTTTTTGCAAGAGAACAAGAACGACACTATGTATGCATGAAATCAAATGTTTGCTGAATGATAAACTTTCGTTGATTACAACTGAGCAGGTGCAGTAGCCAACAAAATTACTTGCACCTGTTTTATTTAGAGCCACCCACATACATGTTAAGTGAGGACTTGTACACGTGATTTGATTCTGAGATTTGACTTGAATTTCCATAAAACAGCACATAGTCACCAAGTTATTCGAGTGTTTGACTGAGAACACCAAGAATAAGCTAACCAAATCAGTTTTATTGTCGACAATAAAACTGACTGTTTCTGTGTGAACTGAATTTTATCCAAGGTTCCAAAATTACCACAGAACAACTCAGTTTGGAAGATTCAACAGAGAATAAGAAAAAAAGAATGCGTACTTCACGTGACTATTCAAATGTTTTGTGAACGATCAGGGGTTGGAGAGCCACGATTAGCAAATATAGGGAGAAATGAGGACATACTGAGCATGCTACTTCCATTTAAGATTAGTCTTTTCAGCATTTAGATCGAAAGTTTAAATTGAATACAATATAAATACCGTGCACAAAATACAAAATGGACTGGAAACGTGATACAAATGGGATCGTTTGCAGCTAGCAGACTTGGCTTTTTTCACGTTTTTCTCAGAGTGCAATTGTCTCCAATTGAGGGCATGAAAGGGGGAGGGGTGGTATAACGTTATGGTTGTAAGGGGGGTCATAGCTATATAAAAAGTAGTCGAAACTCCACAGGTGGTTGTGATGCGAAACGTGGTGTCGAAACTACTCTCTACTTCCGAATATCAAACTACGAAAAAACTCTTTTCCCGAAACGGGTCTATGTCAAGCTCCACAAGTTTGGATATCTTATAACGTCAAACTTGAAGAGATCAGTTTTATTAAATAGAGATACTTTAATCTGGGGAATTGTCACAGTGATATCCAAATCGAGAAACTCGCAATTTGTTTTCAAATCCGCTGTTGCTTCTAAACTCAATGAAGAGTCATAGATTTGAGCTAAATCTGCTTTGAAATTATCGGATACATCGGAAATATGTAACAGATCATCGATATATCGATATGTATAATTGTACTTTCGTGCGAAATGTTGCCCTCGTGTTTCTAAAACTGATTTGATAAACTTGTACTCCATGTAGCTAAGAGTCAGGTCGGCTATTTGTGGTGAGCAGCTGGCACCTTGTGGAATACCACATCTTTGTCTATAAACCTTGTTACCGTATACAGCAACACTATTTTCTAGAAGTGACTCAAGTAAATAACAAACTTCTTGAAAAGTGAAAAATGAACCAGTACCATTATTAGATACGCTGTAACTACAATGGTTACCTTGTACACGTATATAGTTTTGATTTTTGAAACAAACACTAAGGAGCTGAAACATATTCAGCTTTATCACGCTATGTGGTAAATTAGTAAATAAACTAGCGAAATCAGCAGAATAAATACGTGTACTATTACTGGTACGCAAGGGAGTCACGTCATCCACCACTCGTGAACTGTTGTTTACAGCCCAGTAGTGACGAACTCCGGTTCTCTCGTGTATAACATTGCAATAGTTAATAAAATGTTTTTGTACATGAGCCAAAATTACTTGCAAATTGGTGCAAAGAGGTTTCAACGGACTAGTTTTAGCACCAGTAATGAAACGAAACTTCATGATAGCTTTATGCATTTTTGGTATACCATACATCTTAGGAATTGAAGGGTCTTGCACTTTTTTGAAGTTCAAGCCTTCAATAAACTTAGAATGTTTAATGATTACATCATCAACAGTATGATTGGAAACTTCATAAGTGGAAAACTGCGAAACACTGCTTCTTTCAATTTCTGCATTCATCATTCGTACGTATAACTTTTTACAAGTAAATGCATAGTTAGTCGCTGCTTTATCGACACAAGTTATAATGAAATGCTCTTGTAACTTTGTGATATCATTCAAATCACGAGTATTCAAAATATAAGAATTGTCCAAATCAGGATCAAGAGTATGCAATCGGTTAGATACCGTATTACAAACATTTTGCATTAGAATATCTTGGAACGTATCTACAACCTGTTTGTTAGGTTTATAGCATTTACGAACTGTTCCAATAACTGATTGAACCGCTTTTTGACAAGCTTGAATAATCGATGCTGAGTCTGGTGGTTCTTGACACCTGAATTTCGTACCACATGTTAGCAAATTACGTAAATGTGAATTTTTGATGAAAGTTAGATCACCGGTACAGATGTGACCGTGATTAGGATCAATATAAGCAGAAAACTTGTCACAGATACATTTATAACTGTCAGAAACCAGATAATCAATATGATTGCGATCCAACCTTTTGAGGAACGTGTTATAATTGAACACCTTAAGTGATAATGGAGGATTGTACGTGAAGATCACCCGAATTTTTGGATTAGGCATTCCACTGATTTCAGAAAGATAGTTGTGAACAACACTCTTATTGAAGAGGCTAGGTAGATGAAGATGCTCCATACTTTTAGACATGAAAGGAATAGTGACACTAGCAACAATAGTATCTTGACACTTAGTTCGTTTCGTTTTCCAGTAATGATTGCAGATACAAGTATAAAGTTTGTACCTGAATTCAAATTTTTTGGAAAGAAATTCACCTGCGAAAGCATACTGGAGGAGCAAATCTTTCTCATGTTTAGAGAGAGTTCTTGAAAACAGATAAAGTTCTCTACCTTGCATGATCTGAACACTATTCAACAACTGATCAATATCTCTTTGAGGAGATCTAGAAGTTTTAGATCGTCGCTTCTTTCCATGACTTTTACGATGTGTTGGAAAAGGCATGACAAAAAAGGGATGGTCAGGTTTAATAAGTGGATTAGGAGTGTTGGAGATGTTTCCAAAACCTTTAATTTGATCATTGAAACCAAATGGATAACTTGATGAAAGGATTTTAATCCACATAATCTCTCTATCGTGTAAATGTATCTTAGTTTGTTTATCAAAAGCACCCTGAACTGAATCGAGAATGTCAATCGATATGTTATTTGGGTTGTGACCGCTTTCGAAAAAGTGGCTGGAAAGATAAGTGTTTATGGATTTCTTAGTGAACGAATACAAATGTTGACTAATACGACCTCTGAGTTTCTGTTTGGTTTCGCCCACGTATTGGTATTTACACGTGTTACACGTAATACAATAAATCACATTTTTAGTCTCACAGTTGGCTTGGCTCGGTTTATTTGTAACAATGAAATTCTGAGTTGTGGTACATAGTACCCTGGAGCTAAAGTTCATAATTTTACAAATACGGCAATTACCCCTATGACACCTACTACCTTTTTGATCTGAGAAATGGGAGGGTGTGACTAAGTAGTTTCTATCGCATTTTTCAACGTAACTATACCAAGTAGATTGAACTGCGTTACTGTTCGTGTTCGGGGTGGTAGTAGGCTCTGACTCCATGAGGACGCTGGCCTAGACATCCTCAATTGTGTGAGTTGTTATGAGAAACGTTTTTGTTTCTCCGGTACGGGCACCGATCAGTATCAGAGAGCACTACTAGTAGACAACTACACGTGGAACGGGGTTGCCCGCCTACATAGCACGATCTCTCCAAACCTAACTATTGTGAATGTGTGACAAAGATCTTAGTAAAACAACCAAACTGTACTCGTAAAACACATCTGCAAAAGTATGTAAATGTTGAATGTGTACTGCCATGAGGGGGAACAGAAGTCATATGGGATTAAGACCACTTTTACACGTGTTTCACCTCGGAAAGCAAATTAACAGATAGTACTTTATGCTTTTGATCATGCCCTCAAATCAAACAACAAACATCACTCGACATACCTTGTTCATCCAAAAACTAAGAATTTCATGTGATATAACTAGAACCCCGGAAATATGAATAACTAGTTGTAAAACGTCTGTAACTCCAATATGAGTCATAATAATAATAATAAACTTTATCAGTATAGTGATGGACAAACAAAGAATTACGAATTTAAACCATATGAACTGATATTTGAGAAAATAAAGAAATAGAAAAACTAGTACATACGCAAGTTGCTAATTTGTTGATACTACTGAGACTCAGTGAGAAGACCTAGATGAAAAGGGTACCCATGATTGATTCGTAAAAAGTGGGGGACCAGAAAGTGTGTGAGTTCTGTTCGGTTTCACCGTTTTCTGCAAAAAGTGAACAATACGATGTTGTGAATGAGTGTGCAACAAAAAAAGAACAATACATTTGTTTGCACAACGGTTCACAACGTGCTTAGAGGAAACCACTATGCACTTTTAAGTTCAAGTTATACTTTGTATATTCTGTTTTTTTTGTGAACCGTTGTGCAAACAAATGTATTGTTCTTTTTTTGTTGCACACTCATTCACAACATCGTATTGTTCACTTTTTGCAGAAAACGGTGAAACCGAACAGAACTCACACACTTTCTGGTCCCCCACTTTTTACGAATTGTTCTCTTTTTGCTAGTTGTACCAGTACAACAACTCCTAGAGTTAAATGAGAAAAACGAACTTTGAATAGTGGTGACTATCAAACATCCTGATATCTGAAAGTTCCGAGTTTTGAACGATGTGATCCTGATCTTTCAAAATATTTTTGGCGCCAATTTACCTCTTAAATTGGCGTGGTAGGCGAAACTGGTTGAAAAACAGTTTTTTTCCGCTTCGTTGATTGAAATCTGAGTTTTGTGAAAAATCTGCGTCATTACAGTACAAAGAAAATCTTTTCTCAATTGGCGCGAACGGGCGCCAGATCATTGGCGCCATTCAGGAAACATGTTACTCTAATTGGTAACAAATTACTTGGAATGAATTGTCTCGACCAATTCGCACAATTTCCGATTGTGTTTTGGTCCAGAAACCCTATTTTCAATTTTGGCGCCATTCGGCGGATAAAGTATCGTTTTGGCGCAAAATGTCGAAGAAATGTTGGTATCCGAGCCGAATTCGTCAACTATGTTCATAGTTCGGACATCTGTGAAGCGTTTGGCGCCAAATTGTTCTCTCCATTTACTCCATTGGAGTGCCACATACTATGTGGAAGTCACGTGTTAAATCACGAATAAACCTATTCTATTTTATCCTATAAATGTAAACCATGATACCGAATCTTCAGGAAAGGCTGGGATTCACTAATCTAACCTCTGTGCAAAATTTCGGAGCGTTTCATCCAAGGGAACACATAGTTTCCAGCTTCTGGCGCCTATCGGCGCCCGCGCCAAACAAAACGTGACAGCGGGCCACTCGGTTATACTGGGGCCACTGTACCCACTCTTTCTTTTTTTCACTAATTAAATGTCTATTTCCAAAAAGAAGTTTTTCAAAATTCAACCATTTTTTGATTTAATCGCAATTATCGATTGTCGCGCCGCTGCGCATCGCTTCTATTTCTCGATTATCGATTAATGCGCCGCTGCGCGGCGGTATGCAGCCACTGTTTCCACGGGTAAGTACTAGTTTGAACCCAAGAACCGAAAAATAACATTTTTGGTCCCGTCCCCATTAACCACTTGTCGATAATCGTGATCCCCGTACCCGAATACCTATTCCCAACAAGTTTCAGCCATTTTAAATTTTTCGACCTTCGACCTCTGCTCCTCCTTTAACGACATGTCGATATTCGTGATCCCCGTACCCGATTACCTATTCCCAACAAGTTTCAGCCATTTTAAGTTTTTCGACTTTCGACCTCTGCTCCTCCTTTAACGACATGTCGATATTCGTGATCCCCGTACCCGATTACCTATTCCCAACCAGTTTCAGCCATTTTAAATTTTTTGACCTTCGACCTCTGCTCCCCCTTTAACGACATGTCGATATTCGTGATCCCCGTACCCGATTACCTATTCCCAACAAGTTTCAGCCATTTTAAAAATTTCGATCTTTGACCTCTTCGTCTCCTTTAACGCCATGGCCATATTCGTGATCCCCGTACCCGATTACCTATTCCCAACAAGTTTCAGCCATTTTAAATTTTTCGACTTTCGACCTCTGCTCCTCCTTTAACGACATGTCGATATTCGTGATCCCCGTACCCGATTACCTATTCCCAACAAGTTTCAGCCATTTTAAAAATTTCGATCTTTGACCTCTTCGTCTCCTTTAACGCCATGGCCATATTCGTGATCCCCATGGTCGATTACCCCTTACTGCCGAATTTCAGGTCAATTGGACCACTTTCATGTTTTGACTCACCTTGACGCGTCGCGTGCGCGCGTCGCCTGCGTGACCCAAATTGTTTTTACACCATTAGATTTCCCTCGAGTGGGGAGTCATTTTACATTATCACAGCGACCCCCAAAAATCACTCTCAAGCAAGTTATAAGCAAAAGTTTGATTTTGGCAAAATTTGTCGCGTCGCGTGCGCGTGTCGCCTGCGATATTTTTAAAAAATTTCGGAGGGAGGTCATTCTATCAATTGCAACCCCACCCCTATCTTCAATAATAAAAAAACAACCCGTTGTTTTCACATATATTCATAATTGGTCCCTGTCAGCAAAATGCCAGTCATTACAGTATTTCGCAAGTTTTTTTTCATATTTGGCGCCAATAGGCGCCCGAGTTTGGCGCCAATCGTTAGCCATGTCACCATGTTCTGGAAAATAGCTGGAATTCACTATCATGATCTCTGTGCGAAATTTCAAACCAAGTTATTCATGGGAACACATATTTTCCAGCTTCTGGCGTCTATTGGCGCCCGCGCCAAGCGCCAAACGAAACGTGACAACACCAAACTTTGGGGGCCGCCCGCTAACTTTGGGGTCTACGCATGTGTGCCAAAATTTCAGCCGAATCGGTCCAGTAGTTAAAAAAATAATTTTCTATGCGGACATTGGGACGAGCGACGAGGGACGAAGGACGAGGGACGAGGGACGAGGGACGAGGGACAACGGAAATTTTCATAACGACACGACAGCATAACTTTTTTCAACCTTGACCGATTTTCCTAATTTTTTCACACAACATGTATTTAATAGATATCTAGCTCTCTCTCTTTTAAATTTCGAAAAAATGTTTTATTTGAAGACTTTTGTGGTTTGAAAGCCAAAAACGAGTGCGCAATGGCCAAACCAAAACACAACTCACACGCAGCGCTTCGCGCTGCGCGCGATTGATGTTGAACCGGAAACCATAGCGATCAAAGTACACGTCAGATACAATTGGGGCTAGATGAGGGGGTCAATTGATAGCAACCATGGAAACAGCTGTAACGTTCACGCATGGAAACTCCACTCAGGTGCATATTATACAACATGTCAACATTGTCATTTACACATTTCAAAGAAACATCATCAAGAGCATCATGGAACGATGGAGGGTCGATTATGGATGGTGTATCACACACATGAGAAGGATCATCAGATATTTGTGTAACTTCAACAGGGACAGGACTTTGGATAGCAGGTTGATCATCAAAATGAGTTGAACGAGGAGATAGTTTGGAGATGAAAATGCTGAGACAGGATTGGAAACGACATTTCTAGTTTGTTCAACTAACTCCATTTCAATTGGCCAGAATAGGATCGGCAGACGGTGTTGGTGTTGTAGTTTGGTCGGTGACCTCAGCTCGGGCGGCGTCTCGTTTCGATTGTCTGGCGAGGAATCCAGCCTTCCGCTGTTCCGGGGTCTCGAACTTTCGAACATGAAAAGTTGACATAGAAGCATCAGATTTCATAGCAGTAGATAGATCTATTAGACGAGGAAACGGAATACCATCTTTGATAGATACTTTGAGTGGGCGAGGTAAACCATCTTGACGAGGCTTACCCAAACGGTGAAGAATGGAAATATTAGACGGAGAGACGGATACCAAATTAAAATACTGCATTCACCTATAATGATGTAGGCGAGACTACTTCGCAGCTCTCGGTCCACAAAGAAAATCTGAAAAGGTTTTTGGACGATACGACACCGCTATCTTTGACCAGTTATTTGTGGTTGTCGACAACAGACGATATTTGATGTCATTGGAAAACGACGTTGCTATAAGCCCAGTTGGTATACTGGTTAGCGTTCGCGCGTCGCAGACTTTTGGGTCAGGTTCGGGTCTCACATGAGCCGGTTATTTTATAAATTTTGGCACGCACTATAAAGTGTTTCCTTGCCTGTTATACGTGTGAGGTAACCGGATCGATTTCAAAAAGTAACATGTGAGTGGTTCTAGCAAAAAAGTCGTAAATTCGAGGTTCATGTTGATTAAGATTTTGGAAAAGCTGCAAATTATTAAAGTATGTGAAACTTGTGAAGCACAATACAACCTGAACGCAGTTAAGGTATAATGGTATGCTGGTTGTCACGTGACAATTTCAATGTGACATATTGATATATTACTATTCTGCTTGTTCATTCTCCTTTTTACTCTGCTAGTGCAAAAAATTCAGATTCACGTATCGTATTATTCACGCCTAGTCCGAAACACAATCAGAAAACAGATGTTTTAAATCAAATTTACTTCCGGATACAATCATGATGAAATTGGAGTATGCATAACGGGATTCAATGCAAAGGTTGAAGAGGACTATAGTCCATTTACAGTACTCCATTAAAGGAATTGGAATGTAGAGGAGAAGAAAATCAGAGGGGGAATGATTATAGAAATCCCCATGAACAGATATAAGTCCTCGCCGATCGATGCATTCATTATGCTGAATACATTATATACTAGAATTCAATTGAAGAGTCACGTAAAGTTAGCGTTCTAATTATACATCGTGCACTTTGTCATTGAACGTGTCTTCGTTCTGCTGTGTTTAACATATTTCACGTGACTATGCAATTACTAACAGTATACATGTATGTATAGTTATCACAACGTTTATCAATAGAAACTCAAGCAATCAAATAATTCAGAGCTTGGCTATAGGAGGTGCCACTCACTGTATAGAAATGTGTTCCCCGCCGGAATCGAACCTGCGAGCAGAATATCAGTAGTTACAAGCACTGCACTACGAACGCTCACAAGCGGTACGCTATCGATCAAAACACGTGTGTCCGTACACTATATTATAGGCTATTTGGTCTCTACATGTTCAGAGGCCACGAGCCGAAAGATTACAATATAGCAGGCTTCTTCAATTGAATAGAAATCTGTGTAAGTGGTTGTTCATGCTTGTCACAGCATATATGAGTTGAGATAATTTGTACAAAACAGTTTTCCAATTCAAAGGTCAATATGAGGATAGAGTTAACTTCATCTACCGGACAACTCAAAGTGAATGAAACGTTCAACTCATTCAAGTTTCCGCTAGTTCCGCCGACAAATGAGGAACTATGAACAATCCACGTTACGATACGGATATCACGACGTTGCATGGTAAACCAGTAAGATTTGTGTGTTTGGGATAATTAATTGGCCAGCGCAACTTGGTCTAAAGTAAAGGTGTAAAGGGCTGTTTTCAGCACGTGGTGTAAATACCCTTTGAGTGAACAAGTCTTTATTTGCTGAGCTAGCCACAACACTTGAAATAACACTGAATGTAAAAATGCTAAACTAGCCGTATTAACAATAAGCGTACAACTCTTGTTTGAAGACCACCAAAACAGTTCATGTTTTTGTGGAATGAGTTTAGACTTTCGAGCTCTTCGTTATGTAAGACAGAGTTGTGCATCTAAGCCATTGCAACAAAATGGTGAATGTGTCTTTTTTCTGGTTCTAAGACGAAATGAGAAATTTGAGCTATGTGTCGTCAGATGGAAACTTGGT
Organism: Litoditis marina; assembly: GCA_964036275.1. Lineage (NCBI taxonomy): Eukaryota > Metazoa > Nematoda > Chromadorea > Rhabditida > Rhabditidae > Litoditis > Litoditis marina. The sequence continues at coordinate 28,375,250 of OZ038433.1, forward strand.
TCTAGAACAGAAAAATGGAAACTTCAAAATTATTCAAAATGGCGAGAGTTTTTATAGTTCTTGTCATGCTCGCTGAAACTTGGAAAAAAAAAACAAAAAAAAAAAAACACAACAAACAGAACGTTTTTGCAAAGTGTTTTGCTTTTATGCTACCAGTAAACAGTTCTGGAAAACTTTTCAGGAAATTCCGGGTCAGAAAAAGTTCGAAAATTTCAACAACACTGGTGCCCAATGACAAGAGCAGAATATTACCGCGTAAATACTAATGTAACATAACATTTGCAGATTGTATCATTCTCTGAAGTTTGAACAACAGGTGAAGGCTGCAACAATAGAAACCAATTACAAAATAGATTAGTCGTAACATTTATTGCGAACTCGAAGTACAGCTTTGCCAAGTAGTAAAAACTGGTTATTTAGTTTACTACTAATTTACTCAAATACTCCGATCACATAAGCTATGGGTCGTACTGATTCTCTCGTGCGGAACTGTTCAGTTGTAAACTAATCGTTTGATAATGACTCTTTAGATTTGATTTTCTGTTTCTACCAGAATAGTGTTATGGCACAGACCGCTTTCATTCCGAGAACGACTAGAAAGGAGAGAACAAGAAGAAGAAGCGAGTCAAGCCATCCTGACAAGAAGAACAAAGAGTGCAGTCTACGCTTCTGGAAGACGCTTCACGCTGTCTGGGAAATGGGTATAAATACCCCGATCACTCTCCAATAAACAGTTCCAAACCTACTGTGTGCTTGTTGTATCAACACTTCTAAGTGGCGATCAGCTTATAGTACTCACTAGGGAAGGTCTATCGTCGTCTGCAACCCGATCTACTCCTGCTAGCTGTTCGAAGACAGCGCTTGTGGAGCACCGATGGTCGTAACGGATGACACCCAACAACCAGGATCCCCGAGGAGCTCTGCTCCCACTCACCTTCCGGTGTACCGGGGACGAGCGCCTGGTGCATATCGCCCCGGATCCTCTTGGAAAACCTGGTTACGTTTATTTTCCAACTTCTTGACGTTGCAAAAAGTCACTGTAGAGAGTGACCAACGTCTCATCTTTCTTCAAGAAATAGGAGATTCGAATTATGAACTCCTTGAGTCTTTGTTGCAAGGTCGTACTCCCGAAGATACACCAATTACAGAGTTGTACAGCGTTATGGAGAAGCACTTTGCCCCGAAGAAACTGGTCCTCGCCGAGCGCTATCGTCTGATGACCATGGCCCAGAACAGTGGACAGACCCTGCAGGACTTCTACGCCAGCATCCAGAAGACTGCCAAGGACTGTGACTTCGGCGCCATCAAGGACCACCGGGACGCTCAGGTTACCTTGGTATTCATTGGTGGAATTTCCTCCCTTGAAACCAGGAAGAGACTTCTTGAGAAAGAGGATCTGACTTCTAAGCAAGCCTTAGAAATTGCGGAAGCTTTCGAGAGAGTGGGCCAAAATGCGCCACATCTCAAAGAAGGTAGCCATCCTACTGGAATCGGCAAAATTTTCGCTAAGAAGTCAGACCGCTCTGTTCATAGCAAGGGCAAGTGGGAACCAAAGTAATTCAAATCCACAAAAAAGCATGACTCCCACAAACCCAAGCATGGACATGGTACTAATTGTACCGTATGTGGCATGAAAGGACATTCATCTGAGCGCTGCTTCCACAAGGAAGGAGCGTTCTGCGGCAACTGTCGCAAGTCCGGCCACTTGGCAAGAGCTTGTAGAAAGCAGGCCAAAGTCTCGCGTCACGTAAATTCTTGTGCCGAGCCAGACTTTTCCGACAGTGAGGATGTTTTTTGCAATCGCATCCACCAAGTTACCAATAGGGTACACTGTCATGGAATTAAGTCTGAGGGATCGAATTCTTCGACCCGATCTTTTGCCAAAGTCTCTGTGCCGCATGCTATGCAGAGCCGGACCTTGTCCGAGGGTTCTCTACAAACCCGCTCATATGCCGAAGTAGTCTCCTGTCATGCGCAAAGGAGCCAGATTCAGATTGAATCTGCCGAGCACAAAAACGTGACTCGAAGCTCGCATTCGTGTAAAAACGGAAAGTCGAGAAAAGGCAATAGGAAAGTCTCCGATCCTACTAAAGGAAACAGGAGCCAGACTCTCAAGTCTGCCGAGTCTCATGTGGTGGCCCGGAAAGTCCCTCAACCGCGTAAAAACGGTCTGAAGGGCCAGGTTCTCATTGAATCTGCTGACCCAATCCAGTGGTTCAGAAAGTCCCTACATCTTTCTATGAATGTAAGGGCCAGGCCTTAATTGAGCCTGACGAGTCTGAAATATTGACTCGTAAAGACTCCCAACCGCTCAATGCAACGAGGAGCCAGATTCTCATTGAATCTGCTGAACCGAATTCAATGGTTCAGAAAGTCCCTACATCTTCATATGAGAGTAAGGGCCAGGCCTTAATTGAGCCTGACGAGTCTGAAATATTGACTCGTGAACACTCCCAACCGCTATATGCAACGAGGAGCCAGATTCTTATTGAATCTGCTGAACCAAATCCAGTGGTTCAGGAAGTCCCTACATCATTGTGTATGGGTGTCATGATCATCATGCTATGATGTACATGAGTGAAACCATTCTTATTTATTACAGATATATTCTATTCTACCAGACAACAGGAAAGTATCGGAAGGAGGAGCGACGACCAGACGAAGGAGATAAGGAAGACGGCAGAACGACGGGACTCGGCACCACAGCATGCGGGAAGGCATACTGTAACGACGACACATTTTATTTACATGTTATTTTAATTCTCATTTTGTATATGAATCTATTTGTTTCTCTGTGTTTGTTCACCACTTCAAGACTTGGAATAGTTACCAAAGGGGTAACTATTCGAATCATATTAACAATTGTCTTTAATTGTAATACACTTTCTATAACGTCTAACTGTAACATTTCGGGCCATCGGAACTTATATTGGAAGATCTTGAGTCCAAAAGGCTCAAGGTTAACATGTAGGCCCGGCTCGAACTTTCGTACTTTCAGAAAATCCTGTAACCGCTACACCTTTTAGTTATTTCTTTCTCTCTCGTAAATCCTAACATACTTCTCATATATATACGTTTTACAATCCCCATCAACCATCTCAATGTTTTTCTCTTCCATCACAGTTCTCATTTTACACTTCCATATTATTTTGTAAACCAACGCAATATACACAAAAAGATGACACCCAATGCACTTGTAGCTTAAACAGTCCCGTAATTTAAAATGGCAAAGGGTCAATAGTTAAGTCATCTGTCAGGAAAAATCCAGACAATTTGTGTATACTTGTATGATAAGATTACAACCAGGCATGACAGAGGGTGACGCCCGAAGCATTTGTAATACACTCAACAATTAACTACTTTTTTCTTTTATATCGCTGGCTAAGGGTTAATAGTTAAGTTTACTGGTACCCAACCGAGGGAACCAACTCTGTCATCCTTACCATAATCTACCAATGTAATCCCCTCGTTACAGTACTGCCACCCGCACGTTACTCGGGTCAACATATATAGCCACCCCCCCCCCCCTTCTTATTTTTCAAATATATCCGTCAGTAATGTAAATGAATTTCACCCTAATATCAGCGGAACCGTTAATTATTCGCCTACTTAGCCTCTGACTGCGCGCAAGTCACGCTATTCACGTGAAAGACGTTAAATGTCACACGTTGTTCTGGACCATGACACATTCGGTCCAGGGTATTAGTTAACCAACTTATATTAAGTTGTTTTGGGACATTATTCCCCCCCCCCCCTCTAGACGGATCATGGGAGTCGCGGTTCCGCAACCGTAGTATTGAATCTCAGAATACAGTACAGACTCACCATAAGAGGCAAGAGCGCAAGTGACGCTGATTATTTCGGCCAGGATTTTAAGGGGACCCCACTCAATATATTAGCCCCGACAAAACAATTCGGGGGTCCCACCAATATATAATCTTTTGAACGTTCTAATGTTGGCCATTTAAATTGTACCTACAGTATCTGCCGGTAAGGATCAGACCGGGAGCAACACCCACGCTGACCTTTCCACCCAACCCAATAACCGAACGATCGTTCACAGAATATCCAATAGGCCTAAAAATCCCCGACACATACATTGTCAGGGAAGGATAATCTGGAAGATCTCGGAATATTAGGAAATAAAAGACCCAAATCGGATACTGCAGACCCCTTTGTACATATTTCAAGTAGAATCGTTTTCCCTTCTTCCCCCCCCCCCCCTCAATAGTTTCTTAAATCAAACCCAAGTTTTCTCTACCACTTTTCAGTGGCGGTCAATATTACAGCGAATTCTCAAATTTACCTAGGGTTGTTCCCCCGAAATCCCCCTCAAACCTCAAACTAGAAGAACTGAGGAACTTCCGAGGCCAAGAACCAATTCACGGTTTCTGCCCACCAGTTATAGCTTTGACTATAGCTCTCCATCCTTATCTAAGGGAATCGTACGGTAGCAAATACCGCACGGTTATCATTGCTGATAATGGTTTTACAACACCACCGAAACCCTTCCTAGACGACAACCATCTGGTTGTAAATCCCCGCTGGCAATATCAGTAATAGACCCCACCCATCTAAAATTCAATTATCATTACTGAGTGTCATAAGGAAAGGTGACCAACCTACTACTTTCTTCTCGTTTCTTGTTCAATCCACTTTGATAATTTTCCCTCAGCAACTAGTAACGACTTCGGACTGTTTAAAACACCATAAGTGTTTCCCCTGAAAAAATAGTACTTTCAAATAGTCCCTTTCTTCATCGCGTTAACATACCTAACAACCAGTGTTATCCCATTCTATTTTACTCTCATACATTACACAGTCCCCGTAAATATGCGAATATACTTCTTTTCTTTTAGGACAACTCTTTGTCCCCAAGCTTGCCAGCATCCAGTGTCCGACAAGGACCAAAGGTAAGACATGCGAAAAACTCGGTCGAACCACCATGTTTTCCCCTTGACACTTTCCATACCTAACGTTTAACAATAGTTTTTTAGCTTCCAGCCCTCAGAGCCAACCCGTCGCCTCGCGCCACGGAAGAGACCACACAAGGACCACACTAACCGGTAACAACATCCACTCTTTAACTAGAGAAACTTAAATGTTGAAAAACAAATGTATATAGCGTACCTTTTGCTCAACTTTCCTTCCCACGATACACATCCTTTCACCCGAAAAGATTATTCTTCACTTGAAAGAATCAGTCACCATTCAACGAAAGAGAACCTGAAAAAAAAACTCACAGGTTATAGCATTCGATTTTTTCAAACAATCTTTTTTTACACAACGGACTATTTCCAGTCCTCCGATTCCCGCCTGCTACCCAGCCGCGGACGAAAGAGAAGCCCAGCTTCCAAAAAGGTACGAACGTTTACGTTTATAGTCTTTCTACACCCCATTCTTTTTTTTTTCTCTTTCCGAACTTTTTCTCTCTCTTACTCTCAACACGGTGGATATCACATGGTAGAAACCCGGAGACAAAAGAGAGAACGAGAAAACCCAGACATCGAATCAACTTCGGTATCTAGCTCCAATACTCAACGAGTATCTAGAACTAAGGACACACAGCCAACCAAAAGACCAGCAAAAACATCTGAAAACAAAGTAACTCCAGTAGTATCATCTGATACAACCCCTGCTACCAGCTGGTCTTTAGTGCTCAACATTCCGTCCACACCTCAAAGTTCAGAGAACCTTTCCACACCTCAAAACCAAACTAACTCTCAATCGAATAGCGAAACAAGAGGTAACACGAACTGGGGATTCGAATCTGATTTTTACACACCAAACACTGGTTTAGAGGTAGAGTCACCCCCTCGTGACGAGTCAAGTTTTGATCAAACTCTAGAGCAGTCTCTACTTACGATCGCAAATACTACTCGTCTGGCACATCACACCGCCACACCTCTCACGAGACTCTCTCAACCTAGACTAAACTCGTCCGCGAGCCAAATCACAGCCAAAACAGTACCCACACTAACAGTTCCTAAGTCAGCTGGTTCTAAACCACTTTACCAACCTCTTACAAACACTACCCCTAGATCTTTTACCCACCAAGCAAAAGTTTGGGCATCCAATTTCAAGTTTTACTCTTTTCCCTCTCCCAACCTTTTTACCAGAACAACAAGTTCTAGTAACCTCCCACAAAGAGGAAATAGACGGTCAAATAGTACGCTACCCAGCCCTGTGAACCCACCCTCCCCAATTGTAACACTTCCTGCCACACCTATAACGACTATGTCAACAGGAACGGGTTCTACAAACCCACAAGCGCCCCCTCCACCACCCCATGTCGCCCCAGCGCCTATTGCCGCCAATGCTCCGCTCACCCCGCAGCAAATGGCACAGCAACTCCAGGCACTGCAGCAACAGTTTCAAAACCTGCAACCTCAACTACCCAATGTTCAGCAACCCCGGCAAAATATTTCCCCTATTCAAATAGCAAAGATCCTTGAGAATAGAATAAGCAAATTTAGCGGTGATGGAGAGGAGATTTTTGCCACTTGGCTGGAAAAATTCGTGGACGTACTAGAAACGTTTGGGATTCCTACAGACAATGCCAAAATTCTCCTTCCCTTATACCTAATTGATGGGGCACGCGTCCATTACGATGCGATTCAGAATCGCCAAAACCTGACGTGGGCAGAGATCACAACTGAACTATGTAGAAAACTGAAAAACAACTTTCGCATAGAAAATGCCCGAGAGGAACTCTTTGACCTTTGCCAAGGGGCTGACACAGTCGGTCAATTTGCAAAGAAAATCAAAGAGAAGTGTCTAGTAGCTTATCAAGGTAGAGACCCTGCTGAAATAAGCAACAACCAAATAGTACACTTCCTCCGCGGACTAAGACCCGACATCCGAAGAACTCTTCGCAGATTAGATACTAACCCAACCACCTTTGAGGAGGCTATTCAAAAAGCTGAAAAGGAGGCACGTATCTTAACTCAAGAGCAATTTGAACGTTTAGAACGTGATGAAAAAATCAACTCGATAGCTATCGAATCTAAACTCGAAAAGCTCGAACAAGAAATTCGAAACCAAATTAAGAGTTCTCGGAATCAAAAAAATAACAAACCTGACCAACCTCCTAATACAGGGAAAAATGACCATCAAAACCAAACTTTCTGGAATGGAAACCGTCCAAACTTCAATAAGCGAGATAACAACTTTCGATCTAACCAAAGGTCATTTGATGACCGACCCCCAAGGCAAAATAATGGTTACAACTCCAATTATCGGGGTAACCAACCAAACGATAGAGGTAACCACCAATCGCAATCTCGCCCTCAAAACTGGGGAAATAGATCCTCGAATCAGTGGTCACCTCGAAATGAGAACGGTTATTCGAATTATTATTCCAATCAGAACTCGAATAATTATTCCAACCGAAATTCGAATAATTACTCCAACCAAAATTGGAACAACTCTTCCAACCAAAATTCGAATAACTACTCTAACAATGGGAACAACCACCCAGGGAACAGGAACCCACAATCCTATTCTAACCAAGGACAACGGTCCAATTCCCAAAACGATCAAACTTACATCCGATCTTTTCCCGTACGAGGTAACTCACTCTCATACCCTCAAATGTATCTCTGCATAGCGCTTCTAGTTTTATGTGGTTTTACATCCGCAACCAACCATGGACTCACGGAATTCCAGATTTGCGGTTTCCATCAAAACGGTGTTCTTTACCGTCCTCCAAAAATGATAACGTCCCCTATCCATCTTAATGATCATACCCTTCTCACTCCCCTCAAAGCGATAATGTATACTGAAAACAGTAATGGATTTGAAATTAGAGCCACGAGATGTTTTATGACACCAATTTTGATCAAAATCAATGTTTCCTTCCTTCGGTTTGGAGTAACGACTGAAGTAACATACCAAACGACAAGAGCGATCTCTCGTGAGGAATGTATTCAAGCCCGAAACTCAGGAACAATCGACGGAAAACTTTTGAAAACAGTAGCTTCTGGCATAAAACAAACCGAATTCGATATACCTACTACCGGTGAATTACCCTGGTTCGGAGAACAAACTCTAATCAGGAAAATTTATACCACAGAGGATAGTATTCTCACATCTTTAGATGGAATTCACATCTCCTCACCACTAGGAGACACTAGCGCATGCAAATTAACGGATGACTCTTGCAAAAGAGAAACTTACACCATTGTTTGGGACAAAATTATCGTACAACCCTGGTGCAAATTCAAGAAACTAGCAGAATATGATGCCCTGGTTACACCGACTCACATAGCTGTACCAGACACAGCTAGTATCTTTGAATTTGAATCCGATTACGAACATACGAACCAAGTGACTCAATTCTGTGAAATGCCAAATAGCTATCTGACTAAAGAGAACTGAAACACGACGAATTCCTAGTTGATCACATTCTATCTAATTCAGCTAGGAAATATAAAAGGGACACGTTCTCAGTACAAGATTCAAATGGTCGCACATCACACTACCACCAAATTCCAATTATTACCACACCCTTGGTCATGCGAATGTTCACTACACCATCACAACAACCACCTCGATTCACAACGAGGCCGATCAGTGACCACAGAATACTTAGGGAAATCCATCATTGGAACGTAACTAATAGGTTGTTAAGTAGTATGAACCACATATACGGAAATAATAACGAACAAATAATGGTCCTCAGAGCCATTCGCTATGCAGAGTATTGTACCTTACAACGTCGCCAATTCGATCAGACAACACGAATTCGACCTCTGTCCTATAGCGAACAGTTCTTAGAACAAACCATTAGTTCTCCGACCGTGACAGATAAATTTGATAATTATCTCGACCGAGAATTCGGGTCAGCCAAGAGTAATTACCGAAACATCCACTCAAATAGTACTGGACCATATTTCAATGTGCCCCTACGAAATTACCACCCTGTAAGTGAACAGGAATATGTTAGACCAACCTCACCAGTACTGAATTCCAGGTCTCCCACCGGACCATCCCGATCCCGAACCATTCCAATCCCGAACAAACGAACAACCACCGACCGAACGAGTGAGTCTAGAATTCAACCAATAGTTTCAAACTTAACATTAGTAAAGAAAAATGTTCAACTAGCTGTGAATGATGCGCAAACTGGCATGGTAAACCAGAAGGAACAGGTACACACCAGCACCTCCTTCACTGCACAGCACGTTAGTAACACGGTTCAAATTTTCAACGAGATTAGCATGAAATACTGGTTGAAATGGACCACAGCCACCTCACTCCTAACTATTAATCCAACTATAGGTGCACGTTTCATATTTCAACGTGAAGATCTCATAGCTAAGTTTGCTGGTGAAGCACTACTGATATCTGACTGCACACCAGCAAACCCAACGGATTTTAATTGGAACCAACGCATTAACGATACTTGCTATGAGTTCATCCCAGTAACTGTTGACAATACCACATGGTTTTGGAAACCGGGCACCCATGATCTTTTTGAGTCATCACCTAAATTACCATGCAATCAATGGGTTCCCCCAGTTTACACCGAAAACCTCAAGTGGAGGACAATTTTGGGAGAAGTTGAAATTCACACCATACCTTTTCAACAACCGACAAAACGGAAACGTACAACCTCCGTAGCTACATCCCCATTACTATACAAGCAGTTAGATGAATCACTGAACATCAATCTTTTCAAAAGATTATTCAGAGAATCAAGAAAACTATGGAACGACACAAAATGGTCGGATTTTTCGGATACACTTAGGAATAATACAGTCATCAATACTGTGGAAGAACTGTACGACACTACTTCCACGAAAATAAGTGACAGCATTACATCGATTTCTAACTCGATACAAACCTACACGTATGCCATCATCCTAGTTCCCATCACATTCATAGTTCTTTTAGTCACTGCATATTGCGCCATCCGTTACATAATTATTCGGAAAACGACTAACTTTGTCTCAAAACGAACAATTGACCAATTAGACGGCTTAATAGATAGAGCTACCCATCTACCACCATTACAAAATTTACGAGATCGTTTCGCTCAAGTGAATAATGTAACCACGGAAGCCCATGAACTAGATGAAATTCACATTCAGCCTACACGTATCGCACCTAGCTGCCCCCCAATTGAAAGAGAACGCTATTTTATCCCGAAGATTTATGCCGTGATCTGTAATGTTGAAGGGAAAAGCAGCGCACTACCCTACATAGAAGCGAAACTGAATGGTACACGACATAACTGTTTGTTGGATTCAGGAGCATCAGTATCCTACCTTGGGATCTCTACTTTGAAATCTTTGAATCTACCATCCTTGAACGACACTACCCCACGCACTGCTCGCACTGCAAATGGTTCAACTTTCCAGTTTCTAGCTAGTGCAGATATCCAAATTTCAATTGGTAGCCAGACCTTTTTACACACGTTCCAAATTTCCCCAGATGATTCATATCCAGCACCTGTACTATTAGGAGCAGATTTCATCCGAACTATGAACAAGGCAGGTCACAGGGTCTCACTTGATTTAGTTGACAACAACGTTGAAATAGGAAATGTTAGAACACCTTTAATTCAAGTTAACAACGTAATCGAACCCAGTGCACATGGAACAAATCCACTTTCAGTACATTTGCTTGACACCATCAAAATGGAAAAACAAACTGAGAACATCGTTCCAGTTCAAATTAGGAATAGGAACCTACGTGTAAACACAGAATTCCTCCTCGAGGATAATCATCGCGTAGACGAACAGATGTACCTCGTAGGACGCACGCTGGTCCATCCAGACTCATTGGGATTCTGCAACGTTATAATTACTAATCCTTCGAATAGTATCATCACACTCTATCGAGATTCTAACATAGCGAACGCATTTCCTATTCCTACCAACGTGAACGATTTCGAACACCAAATTTCATATATCGATAACGCGAACATCTATGTTCCACCAGAGGCTCACTGGGAAAACAACCTACCATCTTTCCCTCACCCCGAACCAAATAACTACGACATCGCAACCGAAGTCGATCTGTCCACATCTAATTTAACTAGACAGGAAAAAAATCAACTTGTTGACATAATTAGAGCGCATCAGAACGCCTTTGTAGGACCCGACGGACGTTTGGGCCATTACAACGGACCCATTAGACACAGAATTGACCTACAACCAGATGCAAAAATACCCGCGGCAAAAATGTACCGTGTGCCTTTAGAAAAACGCGTTGAAATTGCTAAACAAATTGACCAGATGCTGAAAGACGACATAATTTGTCCATCTGACTCTCCTTTCAGTGCACCAATAGTGCTAGTAAAGAAAGCAGATAAAACATCTTATCGTTTCACCATCGATTTTAGAGCTTTGAATGCGATCACGAAAAAATCCCAGTCAATTTTACCTAACATTCATGACATTGTCGACTTATGCGCTAACCAAGCCTTTTACACCACAATGGATTTTCAATCCGGCTTTCATCAGATACCAGTAGAAGAATCACACTGCGAACGAACAGCTTTCGCCGCCAGTTTTCTTGGAAATTTCCAATATAAGATGATGCCTCAAGGCCTAGCCCAAAGTCCAATGACATTTCAAAAAATCATGAACAAACTAGCAAAATCAATGCAAGCCAGAGTTTTCATCTACGTAGACGACCTTATCATTACCTCCGAGACTGCCTCAGAACACCTCAAGGATATTGATCACGTTTTGAACCACATTGAAAACATAGGCATGAAACTCAAAGCGTCAAAATGCAAATTTGCTCAAACTGAAGTAAAATTTTTGGGGTTTATTTTATGTAGTGACGGAATCCGACCAAACCCGGAGAAAACGAAAGCTATCGCAAAATATCCAACACCTAAGAATATTACAGATATAAGAGCTTTCCTAGGAGTCACCTCATTTTTTCGCCGATTCGTACCACATTACGCTCAAATAGCAGCACCTTTGATTGAACTCACTAAAAAAGACGTCCCATTTCTTTGGAGCGAAACTTGTGAAAATTCTTTGAAAGTTTTAAAAACTGCATTGACATCTGCACCCATCCTTGTAGCGCCAAAACTTGGAAAACCGTTTGTGATTGAGACCGATGCATCCGCACTCGGAGTAGCAGGTGTTTTGAAACAAGGTGAACCTAACGATCTACGTGTCATAGCATACGCAAGCAGAACGTTGAATAAACACGAAGCACGCTACCCAGCTATTGAACTAGAGGCCTTAGGAATCGTTTTTGCAGTTAAAAAGTTCAAACCATATATTGATGGAGCAAAATGCACAATAATAACCGATCACTCACCTTTAAAATCACTTCTATTCCGTAAAGATCTCAGCAGTCGCTTGGCACGCTACCAAATAACACTCCAGGAATTTGATATTGACATAATCTATCGTCCTGGAAAACAAAATCAGTTATGCGACGCCTTAAGCAGACATCTTCCCGAAAATATCGAAACCATCGCCGCCATTCAGTCCGATCCTATCCTACCAATCAAAATATCACAAGCTGATATAAGGATCGAACAGAATAGCTGCTCATGGATTCAAGATATTAAGGAAAAGATAGCGAAATCTGATCGTACAGATGAACACACTCAACGTTACATAGTTATTGATGACATTTTATATCATCTGCCCGAAAGGAGAGACAAACCTCCCCAAATCGTATTACCAGAGACCTCTCAATTGAAGTTTGACATAATTCGTAACATGCATGAGTCAAATTTTGGGACCGCTCACTTAGGCATCCAAAAGACGAAATCGGTCGTTACGAACCTTGCAATTTGGCGAAATATGATCGATGATGTAAAAATCGTCATTGCGAACTGCGCATCATGTCAAAGAATTAAAGATCCTAACGCATATAGGAATTCAGCTCCTATGCAAAATTTTGAGGTCCCCCTTTCACCTTTCCAACGAGTTCATGCAGATTTTGTCGGTCCTTTAAAATTAACAACAAAAGGAAATCAATACATTTTTGTCATTGTAGACGCTTTCACAAAATTCGCAATTGCTGAACCACTAGCAGACCAACGTGCCATTACTACCATCCAAACTATGGTTGATCGAGTAATATCACGTTTCGGCACCCCCGAAATTTTTATCACCGATCAGGGTAGCAATTTCACTAGCAAGTACTTCAAACAATCGATGACTCTCATGAACATCAAACACGTCACGAGTGTGGCTTACCACCACCAAACGAATGGACTGGTGGAAAGATTCAATCGAACGCTAGAAGAATTAATCGCTAATGACATTGATAAGGGTAGAGATGATTGGGATGAGAACATCCAACTCCTAGTACATGCTTACAACTCTTCGGAGAACGCTACAACTAAAATGAGCCCATTTTACTTGATGCATGGACGTGTTCCCCACTCACCCTTTGTTTCCGCATTGAACCACCCACAGATCCAATTTCGAGATCAAACGGATTATGTAGAGTATCTGAAAATGAATTTACAGCATGCATGGGAATACAATAAATTTACCATCACACAAGCACAGAAACAGCACAAAAAGCACTACGACACCAGGAACCGCACTCAATTCACCCAATTCACAGTTGGAGAGAAAGTAGTCACACGGTTGAATAGAAGAACAAAAATCAACCCTATTTACGGTAAACCAGGTGTTATCGTCGTACTAGATTATCCGAATTTGACCATCGAAGATGAGAACGGCCATTTTAAGACATTTCATGCCAACCAGATCAAGAAGTTCCAAGAACTTCACTAATCTTTGACATGGGTCACATCTCTCGCGTAGTTAATTAGTGTTACTAGTATAAAAAAAATTGTTTATAATGAATCTCTCATCTTACGAAATGGAAAAAATAAATACCTAATAAATTAGAATACAACCAAAACCCCCCAACAAAGTAGCTTTAACAATGTGCTTGTATCGTTTGCTTATCCCATGCTTAATGCTTATAACCCCGCTTTCCTTCCTTCAGAATGGACAGCCAGACACAACGAGCCAATTATTACTGGCAAGAACTGACCACCATCGACGAGGCTACTCGAAATCCATATACAAGTCAACCAACCCTGGGAAAAGCCTATGCTACCCTCGAAGGCGTGACCCGGCACACCACCCTTCGCAGCATCTCAATTGAGATGAAACCTAATGATTGTGTAACGATGTCGGTCATCTTCCACGACGGCATCCAATTGGTTATGCCAATAGGCTCAAAACACGCATATTATAAAGACGGAGCCGGAAATATATCCTGCTCCGTCTCAAAAACCACACAGGTCTCTCCATACGAGAGTGGATCGGTATTCGACCGCTTTGAGCTGCACCCAACCTTACACCAGGTGCAGCTCACAGCAGGGAAAATACTGATCCACTGTCCTAAGGAAGAATGCGAGCTTCCTGCAACTCTTCTACAGTTCTTACTGAACATAAGAGGAGTGCAGGAAGTTCAAATCTACGGTCAGAAACCCAACCAGGGTGGCCGCTTTGAGCGCCTCGCAGAGAAGTGCGGATGCAGGTGTACTTTCCACCCTTACAAGGAGGCAGAGTACACCTGCAGTCGCATCGACCTAAGCGACGCTCACAAGCGACCATTCCTGCACCACAAATACCACATGTAAATATTGTTCATATTATACCTTTGTTACATATTCCACCCATGCTCACTGTACATACCAATGTCTATACAATTTGTTTTACTTGTCAACTACCTCCTGTCATCATGTCAATATAAAATATTCCCTGGCTATCAACCAGATCCGTATAGCACTAATTTAAAAATAAAAGGGATAACATGTTTTATATACACGGAGGTAAACACAGTAATACAGAAATTGAGACCATGGGAAAACGGGACACATCGGAAAAATGGAATATATATGAGTACCGGTTGAAAAAACAAAACAAAAGAACGTGTTGGGAAAAAGAGTTAACCAACAACATTCCACTCGTAAGATTTTGATTAAATATCGTGAGACCGGGAAAATAACCATAACACTCTAGAACAAAACAACTGTTGCCAGATAACACTGAGATCAAAACAACACGATTTTGGATATAAGACCATGGAGAAAACAAGGGAGAACAACTGAACAACTCGCCAACAACACGGAAACGAATCAACAAAAATCCGTACTACCACAGATGTCTAGTTTAGTTTTATAAACTCCCTCTAAATCAATCTCCATAAAACCACGAGAAACGGTTGCCAAATTTGGAGAGAATTAAAAAAAAAGGCTAGACATTTGAACAGTCGAATAATCTCACAACAAGAAACAACGAGATATAGTTTGATACTTAATCTGTATCACGAGCTAACCATCAATATCGACTGAGATACGTACAGGATCACGCACATTCTGCGAATATTTAACTAACTTAACGGTACTAGCTCCTTCAAGAGGCGGCGCAGATGGTCGCTGACGATTACGCGTCCCAGGCTCATTCTCCCGCTTGAAAAGACCGCAGAGACAACAGAAGCAACTGCTAGTCCATTTCCAGCACGGCGAAGGCCAAACCCGGTCCTGAGTCTTCCACCAGCGGTACAAACCATAGAAGAGAGCGAACAACAATAGGATGAGTGCAATCAACCCAGCTGAAATAGCAGAAAAAAATTAAGAACTACAAAAAGCTATTTTTTTGTTTCCTGGGAATTAGAAAAAAAAAAAGAACATCACTCTCATACATCAGTAAAGTTGTTTGGAAAGCCAGAAAATATGGAAATCAGGCAACTATTCCGCGAAAACAAGAACAATTGTTCATTTTTGATACAAAATCTATAATTTTCACGCAATTCAATAGAAAAACGGACTACTTTTGACGAATAGTCAGATCTTACTGGTGTATGATTACTCTAGAACGACAACATCCTCTAGACGGAAAATTTAAAAACAGGATTTTCCATGCTCTACCCTTTAAATCCCCAACTAAATTGAAATAGGTACTTCACATTCTACCTCTTCAGTTTCATGAACCTTTTCAGTAACATCGAACTCCATAGGAGCAGAATTCAAAAATTAAATCTAACGTCACAAATTTCGAATTTTTCCACGAACCGGGAAAACATAGGGAGATGAACCAATCATTCTGTTTTAACTAAACAAAAATAGAAAAATTTCTCACCTAGAATGATCCAAGCAGGAATACCAGCTGAAACGACCGCTTCGATTGTAGACGAGATTAATTCAACGCAGCTGTCATCCATACCAAGTTGATCACATAGGCAAAAATAACGGCCCATCTCTTTCATACAGCGACCAGCACCATTGCAGAAATTGAAAGATTTACAATGATGAAACGGAACCACCGACATAGCTGTAGTTTCTGTCCCTGAAACGGAATCAATTACGTTTAAAATGATCAACGTACGGACATTGAAGACATGCAGAAAACAACAACCAGGAGAAAATGAATTAAATAATTCTTCCAAAAACAAAAAAAAAATCTCCGTTTCGTAATTAATATTTCATCACACGTCGTTTTTTCTGTACGGTCTTCATGAACGGTTGTAAACAGCACACACTGTGAGTGTAAATGGTTAGGCAACCTCGTAGTAAACAAATCTTTCCAGAATGGAAGAATTGAACTGGGAATTCGAAGACCTGTTGCACACCTCGGACAGTGAAGTTCGCAAAGAGGAAGGGATTGAACTACTGAGTGATTCAGAAGCTTCCGGACCTCCGCCTTCTTCAGGAAAAATCGAAAAAACGATTAAAAAATCGAAAAAATCTGCGAAGAAAATTAAGACTATTCAAGACAAGGTGAAATCCTCTTTGAAATCTAGGATAACCTTTGTGAATACCCCTGAACTTGTCACGTCTGAACCAATTGCACCACCAGTAGAAACAGTCAACAACCCGGTCAAAATTGTCCCTATTGCTGCACGTCAACCTGTCATCATACCCGGGAGTGTGAAATCGTTTAATCGATCTTTCAACAAACACTCGTCCCCACTCACCGTTAACCTGCCAAAACAACCTGTTCAACAACCTAACAACTCCCACCATTCCAAACAAACCCCACGCAGTTACACACGCATCTTCACACGTAAAACTCCCTACCATACCTCTCACCGCCCAAATGCACCCCGCCATTATAAAGCAAACTTTTATAACACAAATTCCACTTCACACATCCCACCACTTTTAAGCATGACCCATTCTCGCCCAATTTCTTACTTTCACAACCCCACAAAACCTTTCTTCCCACCTCCTCAACCTACCCCACCATCATTCTCACAATTTCCGACACAAACCAACCCGGTTGGTCGACCATCTTTGACCTGCCTCTTGTGTCAGGGCAATCATCACACGAACATTTGTCATATTCAAATGCCATACGGAGAACGCATGCGTCTCCTAGTCGGCTTGAAAGGACTATGTGTTGCATGTCTGGAACTAAACATTCCCAACCACCGTTGCACCGTACCAACACAATGCATGTACTGCAGCGCTATCAACCATGCCACTGCACTTTGTCCCCTCAAAATGTGAGAATTAGGCTCTAGTTTAGGAATGAAGATCACAATTTTATTCACCCATAGTTGTACCCTTCATTAACCATAGTGAAACAAAATGTTGTTGTTTATTTCCAGAAGAAAATTTTTTTTCTAACATCTGTAAAATTTTCTCCGCGAAAAAGAAAACACAAACAAACAAAGGGTTGAATTTGAAAAAAAAACTGACAGATAACGTTTGTACATCCGTTTAGATGACCTTCCATGAAATCCCGGAGTACAACGATCCTTTCAACATCATTCGAGAAATGGTAGTACTGTTGCGTCAGCGAAACCGCACCATAACAATCGAACTGGTCTACCAGGAAATCGAGAAGTTGATCCCACAACACAAGATCGAAGAGATAACAGTGAAATTCATTGAGAACGATATCATCACTTTCTCCTTCTTGTTCGAAAATGGTCCAAATGTCATTATTCCTCTGGCCTCTCCACATTTGTATTCGAGTTATGGAGTGCCAGAAATCCTTCGGGGAAAAAATGTACATCGTCACATCACGATTCCATACAACAAAGGTGGCTTTGGAGATTTCTTCGAGTTATCTCCTATGCTAAAAAGACTCAGCTTCGCCACTGAAGTTCTACGTGTGTTCTCGAATAGTACATTTACTCGCATACCAAATGACTTAGTTCGATTTTTGAACTTCAACATAAGTGCAAAAATCACCTACGTCTCAGGGTTCAGTCAACACAATGGACTGAATCTGTTGTTCGGAAACAAGTTACATCAAGGACTAGTCTCTTACAAACCACTACCATCACCAGGAGACTATTTCATTGACTCACTTGATTTCGGAAAATGGTTTGCGAGACCCAATGTACCTTATTGTCAAACCATCTCCCCTCACATCAAGTAATAATGTCACACATTATTCTCTGTTACCCTTTTAGTACGTAATTATTATCTTTTTTGTCATTTTATAGCCAAATAAAAGTTATGTTTTGAACAAACTTTTTGTTTTGTTCCACAAGGACGAGTTGGGGACAAACTCCTTCGTTTCACTCAGCTTCTTGGCGAGGGGGGATGTCATGATCATCATGCTATGATGTACATGAGTGAAACCATTCACATTTATTACAGATATATTCTATTCTACCAGACAACAGGAAAGTATCGGAAGGAGGAGCGACGACCAGACGAAGGAGATAAGGAAGACGGCAGAACGACGGGACTCGGCACCACAGCATGCGGGAAGGCATACTGTAACGACGACACATTTTATTTACATGTTATTTTAATTCTCATTTTGTAAATGAATCTATTTGTTTCTCTGTGTTTGTTCACCACTTCAAGACTTGGAATAGTTACCAAAGGGGTAACTATTCGAATCATATTAACAATTGTCTTTAATTGTAATACACTTTCTATAACGTCTAACTGTAACATTTCGGGCCATCGGAACTTATATTGAAAGATCTTGAGTCCAAAAGGCTCAAGGTTAACATGGGCCAGGTCTCGATGAAACCTGACAAGTCTGAAACATTGGCTTGTAAAGACTCCAATCTGTATCCAAAACAGAGGAGCCAGACTACCAGTCTGCCAGCCAACGTGAACAAGGATAAGAGCTCAAGGGAAAATTTTCCTACACTGATCAATAGTGTAAAAAACGAGCCACCTTGTCTGCTGGATCTTGAGATAAACGGTAAATCCGTGCCCTGCGAGCTAGATACAGGCGCATCAATCTCAATAATTGACTATGACGTATGGGTCGGAATTGGCAAACCAACCCTATTGCCAGTGAAAACACAGGCAATGGCTTATAATAAAAGTCCTATCCGCTTCGCCGGAATGTCAAAAGTCAAAGTCAAATTCAACGGAAACCAAGCCATCATACCTATTCATGTTCTAGAAGGACAGAATAGTGGTTATCCGTTGTGTGGACGTGACATGATACGTTCACTAGGCATCGATTGTGGTTCACACTACCGCACGGTGTTCGAGGTCAAGACGCTAGATCGTCAGACACTCAAATCCGAGCTAACCGAGATGTTAGAGCAGAACAAGGCACTATTCAACCCAGAACTGGGAAAGTGTACTACGGTCCAGGCACACCTCAAATTCAAAGAGGATACGCCAACCCCGAAATTTTTTCGGGCAAGACCGATTCCGTTCGCTCTCAGACCGAAGGTTATTGAAAAGCTCGATGAAATGGTACGAAACGGTACCTTGGTCAGAGTAGAACACTCTGACTGGGCAACACCTCTCGTGGTTGTGCCTAAACCCGGAGGCAAAATAAGGGTATGCGGTGACTACAAAGTAACAGTCAACCAGCAATTGGATATCAACCAATACCCGTTGCCCATTCCAGACGATCTGTTCCATATGCTAAATGGAGGGACAAAGTTCTCTAAGATGGATCTGTCTGATGCATACATGCAAGTGGAACTAGACCAAGAGTCTAGAAAATACACCACTATCAATACGTTGAAAGGCATGTTCGAGTATACACGAGTCCCATTTGGTGTAGCCTCTGCCCCAGCCATATTCCAACGCATAATGGAAACAACGCTGGCAGGTATAGAAGGTGTTCTCGTATACCTAGACGACATCACGGTCACCGCGCCGGATGATCGCACGCATCTCGATCGACTCAGACGAGTGCTAGACCGCCTTAATAAGGCAGGTTTTCGACTAAAACGTGAAAAATGTGAATTCCTAACAGAAAAAATGGATTTTCTGGGACACGTTGTCGATGCCAATGGCATAAGACCCTCGCAAGAGAAGCTGAAAGGCATGGTCAATATGTCAGAACCGAAAAACCTCAAGGAAATCGAATCCTTTTTGGGGATGGTTCAATATTATGGCAAATTCATCCCGAATCTATCTACCTTGGCAGCCCCGATGAATGGTTTGCGTAAAAAAGGAGTAGTATTCAAATGGGAGAAGGAACAGCAAACTGCGTTCCATGCTATCAAGAAAAGGTTGATGGAAACCGATATCTTGACGCATTATGACCCCCAAACTCCAGTCGTATTGGCCACTGATGCCTCCGATTATGGATTGGGAGCAGTCATTTATCACAAATACGCCGATGGCAAAGAAAAAGTCATCGCCTATGCCTCACGTTCACTCACAAAAGAGGAACGAAACTATGCTCAAATTGAGAAAGAGGCATTAGGCATTGTATATGGCGTTGAGAAATTCAATCAATTTCTCTATGGAAGGAAATTTACCCTCCTGACCGATCATCAACCATTGGTGAAAATATTCGGTCCCAAGCATGAACTACCAATCATTGCTGCGAAGAGATTGCATCGCTGGGCACTGAGGTTAATGGTGTATTCTTTCGAAATCGAATATAGAAACACCCACGAGTTCGGAAATGCAGATGGGTTATCCAGACTGCCCGACCCTCGAGAATTACCCAGTGCAGAAGCCATCGTACGAGAAGTACAGATGATAGATATGCAAGATGAATATCTCGAAAAACTTCCTATGTCTGAAAAAGACATTTCAGAAGCAACTCAAAAGGACACTTTGTTGCAAGTGGTGAAACAGTACATTATAAATGGCTGGCCACCAAAGGTCCGAAATGAGGCTCTGAAGGCATTCACTGGCAAGAAAGAGGAACTGAGCATTCATAAAGGGTGCATCCTCTGGGGTACACGCGTAGTAATACCGACCCAATACAAGAAGAAAATTCTTGAAATGTTGCACAGTAGCCACTATGGGAAGAGCAGAATGATATCTTTAGCCCGAATGAAGGTTTGGTATCCCGGAATTGATAGCGACATCACCAAATTGGTGGCAGCGTGTGACACATGCGCAATTTTCGCTAGGGATCCAGTAAAAACAAAACTGCATCCATGGGAAGAGCCGGCAAAGCCCTGGCAACGACTCCACATGGACTTCTGCCAGACAGAAGATGGCAGTATGTGGTTAGTTGTGGTCGAAGCAAAGTCAAAATGGCCGACAGTGGTAAAAATGAGAACCACAACAACTGAAAAAACCACCGCAGTACTCAAGCAACTGTTCTCATTACATGGATTGCCCGAACAAATAGTATCGGATAATGGACCTCAATTTGCGTCCAGAGAATTCGAAGAATTCTTCCAGTTGCGAAATATTGAGTTAACACTCACTCCGCCCTATCACCCTAATTCAAATGGGGAAGCGGAAAGACTGGTTCAAACATTCAAGAAGGGACTGTATAAAGGTATCAGATCAGGCAAAAGCACTGACGAAGCCGTAACAGACCTCTTGTTTCAATATAGAGTGACACCCCATCCTGCAACAGGCAAATCGCCAGCAGGGATATTAATGGGCAGACAACTCAGAACCGCCTTTGACTTCATAAAAACCGACAAAAAAGTCGTTCCTGATAATCAATACAGAGAAAATATGAAGAAACATTACAAAGGTAAGGCAGTAAAGACTTTCAAACCAGGCCAAGAAGTCTACCTACGCAATTATAATGCAAAAGGAGACAAATGGCTACCTGGGATTGTCACGGAAATTTCCGGCGCTAATACGTACATAGTACACTATGGCACCGGTCATAGAAAAGCGCATGCTGACCAACTGAGAAAGAAAGTCACTTTCTGGGAAGATTTGGACACTACCGTTCTTGTACAAATGCCTACTCAGAATAAGGGTAATGGTCAGAAACGTACACCAAAGACGAAGGTCCCTCGAGCAATTCCGAATGCACCGAGAAAATCTAACCGGATGAGGAAACCAGTAGATAGGTATCAAGCAGCCAACATGGTGCAAACCTACCACCACAACCCCACCGTTAATAGCATTTCCATGAAAATGAAAACCGTGGATGTGGAAATCGCACGCCGTAAACAGGCAACCAACGACGTAAACAAACCTGTTGAACCGTTGAAGAACTCAAAATCAC
Organism: Litoditis marina; assembly: GCA_964036275.1. Classification (NCBI taxonomy): domain Eukaryota; kingdom Metazoa; phylum Nematoda; class Chromadorea; order Rhabditida; family Rhabditidae; genus Litoditis; species Litoditis marina. The sequence continues at coordinate 28,397,581 of OZ038433.1, forward strand.
GTGAAATGCAGCGTGAAAAGTGCAATTTGAGGAATGAAAACCAGGGGAGGGAATATCCGACCCGGAGAAGGTTTCATTCCAGTAGAAGGTTTCACAAGTACACACAGATTGGACACCTGATCCATATTCAACGAAGATGTAGAGTAGCATTGAACTTCGCTCACACGATTGAGGGGAGATGTAGATCTAACTCGAACTTCACAAAAGATCGTATGCAGAGAGGTACACCTAGCAATGTGAACTCCACTTCCTCAAACAAAGACAGGGAGTGGAGACGTAACACTAGGGAGAACTCTGCCAACCCGTTCTCGGGTCTGATCAACAATTTTGGTCATCGCCGCGCCAGAGATCCTAGTAGTATTGATGAGTCATCAATAGGGGAGGTGTTATGGCACAGACCGCTTTCATTCCGAGAACGACTAGAAAGGAGAGAACAAGAAGAAGAAGCGAGTCAAGCCATCCTGACAAGAAGAACAAAGAGTGCAGTCTACGCTTCTGGAAGACGCTTCACGCTGTCTGGGAAATGGGTATAAATACCCCGATCACTCTCCAATAAACAGTTCCAAACCTACTGTGTGCTTGTTGTATCAACACTTCTAAGTAATAGGTTTATCAATGTAAACGGTTGTTCATCTTCTGTTCATGATGCTAACCAACATACTTGTCAGAAACTTTTTGGCACGCTGTAGTAGTTTCATTGAGAATAGGGCTATAATACGTGTGCACGTGCTTCGTGCTAGTATGAACACACTAATGTACCTTTGAGACCTGAGAAGAAAATCAACAATCGCGGGGTCAACCTAGATTACTGTTCCGTTTGATATTCTGAACTGAACTACATTGCTTCACTCTGAAGTTCAATGAGCTAGTAGTGTATGTCATTCAGATTGAAAATGATTATTGAACTGCGGGCCAACCCGACCGCGGTAGGTAGACGTTCGGAATTGAACATTGAGTACACATTGAGGCGTGAAATTCGGAGAACAGACTATCCGGCCTGTTTGACAATTCAAGATTAAAATCCGACAATGGGACATTGGGACAGTTCTAGTCTCTGCACTCAACCACATCCCACCCAGAATGTTCACACTGAAGGTTTTCAAACGAAACAAACCAATGGCTCTCTATAAAACATTACACAGTGAAACCCATGCTTCAACTTTCCTCAAACAATGACTTAAATAAATTCAACTTGTACCTGATTATATGGTATTCCGTTTTATTTTACTGTCGCTTGAGTTACCTAATTTATTTAGTAAATTATTAAATGGGTTCTTCTTCTAGAACTAAGCCATTGGTGCGACTTGGTGAACTGTAGTCTCCGACTGCATGCCAACAAGTCCCAGAACTCCTCTTCTAATTGTTCCGTTAAACACAAAATAAATGATGGGCGAAATTCCTGACATTGAAATTCGTTAATCTATTTGTTTTATTCAAAACATCATTGGTTTAATTGATAATGTCTGCATAAAACAGAGTTTACCGTACACACGAGTGCTTCAGCCATGCATGTTAATACATTGGTTTATCAGTTGGGATCGAAACCCATTCGAAATTCAATATTTTTGACGAAATTAGACTTCATTTTACAGAAGCTAACATAACCATTTTATCTCGAGACTCGAAAACTCGAAAACTGGAAACTCAAGTTTCGATCTAGATGAATGCATACACTTACCACCACTAATCTGACACAGTAGTTTGACATTTGCCGATCATTGCAAACGTATAGTCGCTGCAGCTAAAAGAAGGACATACAATATGTTCAAAACTTTGAAACTGGAGAATAAGTTCACGTGGATTAAGGTTTACAAAACATACATTCGTCCTGTTGTTGAGAGTGGCTGCACTGTGTTCAACTCTGAGAGAATGTGTGTAAAAGCAATCGAATCAGTGCAGAATGACCTCACTAGGAAGTTATTCATGCGACTAGGAGGTTATACGTATTGTAAAATACCGTCAGCTGAGTTCAGAAATAAGAAATTAGGTCTTCAGTCTTTAGAGAAAAGACGTAACGTCTTTGATTTGATCATGGTTCACAAGATTGTACATGGAAACTCTGGCGTTGAGACTGCAAAGTTTTATACCTTTGAAAACTCGCGAACCAGGGGTACAAGGTTGAAATTACGTTTCACCGCTCCCAAATTCAAGACTAGAGCACAATTTTTCACTGTCAGAGCTGGTTCTAAATACTTGAAAATCACGAAAAACAAATCTGTACCTGTTTCAGTCAAATGTATGAAAAAATATTTGTTTGAAACCCTTAACTAATTAATGAATTGAACGTTTCTGTTGGAACCCATTTGAGTTTTGTAGGTCAGTGGCTTGTGTTAGTTAACTTCTTGCTCAGTTTCCGTTTTTATTGTTGTGTGAACCATCATCATTCCGACATATATATCGTTACTGTGTTGTTGTAGTACTGTTCTCATTTCACATCCCACTTTATCACTTTGTTCTATGTTTTATTTCTGTTTCCACCACTTTTTCCCACTTCTCATCTCATTTTTTCACGTATTTATATGCGTAATAAATCAATCAATCAAACATAATGGTCCACACCAGGATCCAAAATTTGTTGATGTCAACAAATTGCACCAACAGGAAAGTGTAGCCGGTGAGCACATTAGTTTTTGTTCAAAGGTCTGCAGACATTACAAAACAGATTATTACAATTTTCTTAAAAGTACGTTGAGCATTTTCTTAGATTTTTGCATGAATCACTGAAGGGCAACACGTCTACAAGATACCAAGTTCATTTTCCAAGTAGTTATTTATTGAGAGGAGTTAGAAAACCCAACGTCTCGCAAAAATGCCTTCCGTGCGGGGCGGCGGCGGCGGCGGCGGCGACAAAAGTGTCCTTCTCAAATCTCGGCATAGTTTCGCACAAAATTATTGAAAAGCTCTAAAAAAAGTTGAGATATACGTATTTTTCAGGTGTGTCGTAAATTTGAATATTACGTGTGAGAGAGCCGGAAATGGTCTCGCAAAAAATCATGGATAGACCGGTTCCGTGAAAACAAAAATGAAATAAGAGTTTAACGTGTAGTAGGAAAACGTTTTTCAATGAAGAACTCATGACAGGCGGGTACAGCTTGGTTTTCACCCCTATTCACATGTCTGATTGGCGGATTGGATAAACGCTCTATTCACGCACGGCGAACGGAGGTTCGATTCCTGCCTGGAGCACAAAATTTGCTATCACTTGAGCGAGGTTACAACTACACAAACGTTCTGAACTACGGCGCGGTTCAAACTCCAATAGAAAAACATAAAATTCCTTGTTTAGATTATTGTTCAAAAATATCATTTTTACCAAAAATGACCGTTACTTCGTAACCATACAAAAAGAGTTCAATTAGTATAAAAAACGAGTGTAAAGAAAGTAAAGATTAGTTTCGGATAAACATGTACAAGAAATATAAAAGAAGTCCAATAAAAGTATTTTGAGGAAAATGCTAATCTCGCTTCTCTTGAAAACAACGGAGTATAAGCTAGACTATTGTGAGTCGCAGTCAGAAGTTTTCTTCCGGTAGCAAAAAAACTCGGTATCCTTCAAAGTGTTGGAGTCTTGCCTGTTTCACTATAACTGTACATTCATCATTTATTATTGTCATACCGCATGCGATAGATCCCAGGTAGGTCATCAGAACGGGATGAGTACAGAAAACCGCTCCAATGATAGTGAAATATCCAGCAAACACCAAGTGTATTAAAAGGTTGAGAATATCGTTGATACCAATGAAAAACATAATTTTAAAACAAGAATTGCCAAGCATGCTGCGGTTAACCATGACCGCTAGGCAGGGAATATGAGTTTTTTACTTTACAGAGATCTATTTTTCTGAGCCGTTTCTTGAAAGTTCTAATGGTTTTTGATTTCAGCAAATGAAAGTCATGAGCAGATAGCATTATAAGCCATCTCGAGGTGCGTAAGGAAAAAGCATAATAACGAGTATTAACGAGTATAAGTGAACCGTCAATATACAGACACGTTTGTACGCTAACTGAAAACATCTAAACTGTTACATAGTGAAAACTTTATGTTTGCATAGAAGTATAGCGGTAAAATGTCGTTTCATACTGGGAATTGATCCAACCTAACTATGAAGCAGTAAGTGAAAAGAAAAAGACGACACATATTCCCTATCACTGAACATGAATAATACAGCAAATAGGTGTAGAATATGTTATGTAGGTGATGCGTAATATTGAGTACATTCATGTACGTTAGAGCGGAAATTCAATATCAATACTGAAACTAAGTTGAGTACCTATATAGAACCGAATATGTTCAGGGTGCGATCGAACCCACGTCATGTGGAGCAGCAGTATGCAGCTAACCACTTGACAGTTTGCTCGCCTATATAACAGTCGGTGCGCTACTGTTACGTGTGGATCGTTGTTTAAGACCGTTTCAAAAACACTTTTTTGAACACGCGCAAGTTTTCTTTTGGCAAAGTGGGATTCTGAATCGACATCGACCGCCTGCCACCAACCGAAGATGCGATGGTTTCTACGGAAGTTCGTGATGGATTCGAGCAGCCGGGGAAATCTGTAAAACAACCAATAAGGAGACTTAAATCGTACAACCCATTTGAGTATGGTTCGAGCGTAATAACATAACCATCTAACCGTTTTTCGAAACTACTCAATCCTCGTCGCATATGCCAGTTATAGAGGTACGTTTATTGTGTACCAGAAGTAGAACAGTTCCGTGAAACATGAAAAACTTCAGATAAGGGTGGAAAGTGTTCTCTATTCCGTTTTCACTGAAAGTCCATCCCGAACTCACGAGTGAACAGTTTCCAAATATATTTTCTATACGATTCATGGAACAACAGTGTTGTGATGGTGGACGCGGTACCATGTGAACACAAACACAAAAACACGATATCGGAAATTACTGCAAGTAGTTTTCTCGGAGATCATAGAGACGATATAATTGATCTATGTGGTCATTGATTTTCTCAGTTCTGTAATAGCCAAAGATTGACTATTAAAATAAAACTGAACTATCTCGCTGTTTTCGGCAAAATACTTTCCGAAAGATGTCGCAGGTTTTGGGTTTTGGGGAGATTACTACGCCACCTCTATAGTGATATAGTTCACCAGATAAAAATCCGTGAAGCAAGCGTACGAAGCCGAATCGAACTTACTTCTACATGGCGCATCGAAGTTTATCGATAATATTACGTAGAACAAGGTGAGAGCCGGTATCATCACAAAAACGAATGGGAATCCGACCTGAAACAAAGTGAACTAGAATTCGTCAGCAGTCGCCGCCAGGATGTAATCTATCGACAAAAATTAGAAGGAAAGTTCATGAAATAGGGTGTTCATTCCCCAATAAAGACGGCAAACGATCTTAAATTTAGAATTAAATGAATATCCTTCATTGAAAAACTATTCTCAACATAAAAACTGAGTGGATCCACACTATAAATTACTGAAAGATCAATTCTTAAAGTAAACGCACATTCACATCTTTTCATTTCACGTTCTCGAATTGTGATGTGTCAAAACAGCGTACGTTTACGTTGTTATGAAATTGATTAGACGTATATATATATATATACATACATCATTTTTTCGGTCATAACTGTGTTTTTTTCAATCCGTTCAGAGGATCCAAATGCATGCTCTGTCTGCACTAAAGCGTGATACTCGATATTATACAAATTTGTATAAAAAAACGATGTAAAGTGAGAGACGATTAGCTTTTGAGATTGTACTGCATGGAATATAGAAAAGGAGGACAATAACTCAAGAGGGAAATAAAAAATCTAATCTCGCAATTTTCATGGGTCAAAAACATTTTGTTTTTCCGTGAAAAAAAACCTTGCAGCAAACAATTAGATGAAACGTCCTGATATGATTATCATGTGCACTTTGTCGTTTCACGTTTCCGAGTTCTGCTGTGTTTAACATGTTTCACGTGACTGTGCGATAGACTGACAGTATAGCTGATTTTTGTTTTAGATACGTTTTTAGTGTAAGCGGACTTTTCTAAAAGATTTAGCATATATTTTTTGAATCAGTCTGTCAGGATGATCATGAAAATTGGGAGATTAGACTTTTTATTTCCCTCTTGAGTTATTGTCCTCATTTTCTATATTCCATGCAGTTCAATCTCAAAAGCTAATCGTCTCTCACTTTACATCGTTTTTTTATACAAATTGTCCTCATTTTCTATATTTCCGAAGGAAATAATGAATCAATAGATAGGAAATAATGAACATCTAATCAATTATTATTAAACTTTTTTGAACGTAACAATGAATACTAAGTTGATATGCAGAACATAAACTGCGTTAGAACTCTGGTTAGTAAGCATTCTCTCAGAAACCGTGATCAATCCTTGATTTCGGGCAGCGCACGTGTGGCGCCGTCCATTTTTTCTTTCTTCGTGACGATTTGGCTCAGTCGGCAGAGCAGCGCACTACAGTTCAGTAGGCCGAGGGTTCGAATCCTTTCACGGACAGCATTTTTGTTTTTGTTCGATTAACCTTTTTATGTAGTCAGGATCTCTACGGATTAACACAATTGTTTTTCCAATATATTTTGATCTATTCAAACCACCAAAAGGCGGAACAACAGCTCACTGCGCACACTCCGCACATCTAGAAGTGATTGTCAAAGCAGCTAAATGCAATGTTTCCAAGGCGATAACATGACTCATTTTCAACCGATTGGTCCAAGATTTTAGATTTACCCATAACTCTGCTGTTTCTAACTATATTCCAAATTTCAGACGAATCGGTTAAATTCGTCGGTTTTGCGGCCGCCGCGCCACGCCGCGCCGCGCCGCCGTCGGAAGACATTTTTGCGAGACGATATTCAGCATAACTGTAGATCACTGGTCGCACATTAAATATCAAATAGCTCAATGATAAAGCCTTTCCTCCTCTATCTCTTTCCATCAAAATCTCAAAAATCCGTTCAGGAGTTTTTGAGAAAATGGCATAAAACCACTTTTGAAAGTCCGCAATGTTGTGATCAAAAACTAATCTGCGCAGCGCTTCGCGCTGCGCGCGATTATCAGGAAACAATTACCTGCATCAAAAGAAATATGATGAACTTTTTCTGCATTCTCTGTGTTTCTCTTGACATATGAGAAGAGTTTTTGCGTAGAGTTCGGAATGACTCGAACACTAGACCCCATATGACAACGATGATCACTCCTATGAGTGCAATGAGCACCAGCAATAGCATCTGGAAACGAAATATTACTGGAAAATGATCGCGCATACTGCATGTCGGCTAGATGTGGAGCGTGCACAACGTACAGATACATCAAGCGAGCCCTAAGTCAGACAAACCCAATGTTCTCTACAGACTACTTCCCCGACAATTGAGATGGTCGTATGTCCGCTCAGCTGCTTGTTCAAACATTTATTGAAATTCAGATTGTAAGTTTGGAATAGAAACCTTGTATATTACTGGTTTTAGCGGTTTTGTATTCGCTCTACTATCTCCTTCAACGTCCAGAGTTTATTACTACCTGTACATCTTCATACGCGTAAATCACCATTCTTGGTAGGTCGATGACTGATTTGGCACAAGAATATGTCTGGAACAATTATTATCTTCAAACTGCTCTCGAAAAATGAGTTACAGTTGGTGCCGAATATTCAGAAACAAGGTACGTTTCTGTGTTCTGTAAGGCGAGAACTGTACGCACGCGGGTCTGATAGTAATGGATTTCATGAACATCTCTCAAACATCTGAATTTGGCTGAAGGTTATTCTACAATATTAAGGTTCACTGCTCATGGAAATAACGACGTGAATTGCGCACGAGTTGAGGCAGGGTTCATACTTTCTGTCGCCGAATTAGGCGACAGCAGCAGTCGCCGCGTAGCATTTTCGAAATGCTGCTGTCGCTCAATTTGGCAGCAGCAATGTCGCTTAATCTAGCTACCAAAAAGTATGAACGACTTTTTCCTCTGTTTGTTACTAAATGTCATATTTTTGTTTAAAACAATGCTCTTTTTGTAAAATGTCAGTTTTACTTGATAATTTTGATTCAGATTGTTCGAAAAACCTTATTGCATGGTGAAAATTTCTATCATGATGCAAAGAGCGATGTTTCTATACGATTCAATGTTTTACTCCAGACTAATGATCAAATTTGTTTTAAAACTCACTTAAAGTTCGAAAGTGTGATTTTCGAAGTTTTAATAAACTTACAATCAATATAGAGTGTAGACGATTTGTTTTGATAGCTTTAGAAAGTCAAAACCAGATCATTTCCCACTCCATTTACCGGGAAATAATTTTGAAAGAAGTAATATATGTTTTAACTGAGTTAGTATCTACCCAAATAATCATTTAAAATTGAAAAATTGAGGTAATGGAGAAAAAACTGAACAAAAACCAATTAGCGACGCTTCATGTATTTTACTAGCTAGTAAACTACACTTGTCGCTGAATTCGGCAGCAATTGTCTCCTAATTGAGCGACAGCGACGTGATTTGGCAACAAAAAGTATGAACACCCAATTGGCGGCGCGACGTCGCTGTAGCGGAATTCGGCAACAAGCGACGCGATCGATAATCATGATTTGTGTGTTGTCGCGCGTGCTGCCGAATTCAGCGACAGGAAGTATGAACCTTGCCTGAGAGTTCGCTATACCTTTCACCAAACTTTCTTGGTTCACAAGGTTCACAAACGACGTTCCACACGTGTGTTCTAATCACGTGCAAATAGTACGATGTTCAACCGCCCATAGAAAATTGAAGTGATTGTCAAAGCAGCTAAATGCAATGTTTCCAAGGCGATAACATGACTCATTTTCAACCGATTGGTCCAAGATTTTAGATTTACCCATAACTCTGCTGTTTCTAACTATATTCCAAATTTCAGACGAATCGGTTAAATTCGTCGGTTTTGCGGCCGCCGCGCCACGCCGCGCCGCGCCGCCGTCGGAAGACATTTTTGCGAGACGATATTCAGCATAACTGTAGATCACTGGTCGCACATTAAATAACAAATGGCTCAATGATAAAGCCTTTCCTCCTCTATCTCTTTCCATCAAAATCTCAAAAATCCGTTCAGGAGTTTTTGAGAAAATGGCATAAAACCACTTTTGAAAGTCCGCAATGTTGTGATCAAAAACTAATCTGCGCAGCGCTTCGCGCTGCGCGCGATTATCAGGAAACAATTACCTGCATCAATAGAAATATAATGAACTTTTTCTGCATTTTCTGTGTTTCTCTTGACATATGAGAAGAGTTTTTGCGTAGAGTTCGAAATGATTCGAACACTAGAGCACATATGACAACGATAATCACTCCTATGAGCGCAATGAGCACCAGCAATAGCATCTGGAAAGAAATGTTACTGACACATCTGACAAATGATCGCGACGCGGGTGCAGCGTACAGGCACTACAAGCCGGCCCTAAAGCCAGACAAACCCACTGTTCTTTACCGACAACTTCTCTTGGTGAATGTTATTGTCGGCGGCATGTCCGTTCAGCTGGGGTTATTCAAATAATTATTTTAATTCAGATTGTCAGTTCGGAATAGCGACTTCAATGGTTTCAGCTTATTCGTATTTGCTCTACCATCTCTTCAACCTCCAGAACTTGATACTACCTGTACATCTTCATAGGCGTATATCACCATTTTGGGTAAATGGATTACTGATTTGGCACAAGAATATGTCTGGAACATGGAACGATTTTCTATTATGTCACGAAACAAATCAGGTGCGTTTGATAATTTTGTAACAGTAGTATTGTTCTATTTCATGCAGTATACTTCTGCTATAGTATTCTGAGAATGTGTTCAAAATGTTCAATCTGTTCACTGATAAAGATTTAAGCAAGCAAAAATAGAACATTTGCTGCCCCTTCTCTCCTGTTTTCGCTGTGTTCTTCCGTGTTTTTGGTGATATCTCGTACATTAAACATTCTTCCACAGTCGTTATACCTCTATTGAAAAGTAAACGCTGAGCTGCACTATTTGGTCAACACAATCTAGGTTGTAAATACCTACTTTTTACTCTGACATGTTAAATAGCAATCATGGTGGCAGAATGTACTTAGAGTATGGATCATGTTGAACTCACTACTGTAACGACTTTGCTATGGTGCCTGCTAAGTAAATTCAAATTGAAAACCCACCTGCAGGTACTTCTGAGCGGAAAGATGGGGTTCGTAGTTTACAGAAGAAATTAGGGTCACGGCTGGGAAAATAATAAAAATATATAATCCAACGAAAAAAACTCGTTGTCCCATTTTTTCGAGTTTCAATGGGTGCGATTTCGCTAAGACTTTCTGGAATTGAAATTGTTTCGATCGAATGGTACCACGGAGACCCTTGACTATTCAATTTGATATTTGAACAATTGCAGAAATCCGTACAAAATGCATGCGAATCGTTGTCAAAATTAATATGAATTTGATTCTGACTATTCTGCACTACAAACTATTCAGAAAACATGTCAACCACCTGAGCTCTATAGAAGAACAAATACACCACTGAACCGAGTGTGAAAACCACAGAATCGAATACAGCCACTGTGAGAACATGCGTACTTAATCCCAAGTACGAGGATAGAAATCCCATCGGATATCCCATTGGCAGGGGTAGAAACATAACTGGTACCTGCATCACACTAGCATGTTGGGGCCGAGTGATCAAATGATTAGCGTTTGGCTGTCGCTCCGTCTGACCCGGGTTGAACCGCTTCGTCGCAATAAATTATCAATCTCGCGCCAAAGTTTAGTATATCTTGCCATGTTCTTATCAGACTACGTTTTTGAGTTGGATAACTAGACATGGTTAGAAAACGTTCGGTGGAGGGAAAGAAAACTGGAGTTCTATGATGTTATCAAGTCATACTGGGGGATTCCGAGTAAGAATGAAAAGGACAAGATCGATATCATATTCTACGCACCGTAACTGTACTGAATAAGAAGTCAACACAAGAACAACAAATATGATAATGCATCAAACACCATCTGTACGAATGGAGTTGACCGGATTGTGTTACTGAAAAACACCTAGATTCCTACTGTTCCATTCCGAGTAGGATTGAAAGGGATGTGATCGATTTAAAATTATCCTTTCCATGCAGAATTCCATGTTTTTCTCGAACTTTTTAACAAACGGAAGTTTATCTGATGTGGTCTATAAACTAATCAAAATGATCGGTACAGTGTTGAAGACACGACATGAAAATGAAGCCTTACATGAGATTATCTCATAAGCTATTGTTGATATCAAGTAAATGTTGAGAGAACATTCAATCATGCAAAACATGTCATAAATACGTGTAATAATTGTGAGCTATACTTCAAATAACAGCCTGTAGAAGATGAACTGCAACTCACCGATGATGAATCCGGCGAATATGTTCAAGGGCAGGGAAACACAGGCGAAATAATTCATGATGCTCACGTAAATCGAGGGAGAAGTTTCGAATCCCGCACACTGAATCATGGTCTGAAAAAATACTACTACTATTTTGAAGTATTAAATGAGCCCCGAAAATTATTTTCCTTTTTTGATTCGGAGAGGTGAGACGACAGCGGAATTCCGATTGACGATTATATTCTCATAGTCGGAAAAATATCACAATATTTTCTGTAGGCAGACCAAGAGTGCGTTTGTAGAGCACACCTAAACATGTTCCAGCTAGACTTATCATATATGTATGATACTAAAACTCGTATAAACATTAGTTCACAAACGTAAACGGTATACATCAAATTTCGTTCCATTCAGAGAAGAAAACTCACATCAAAGCACCATTCAATACTCATATGCCTGCTACCAGACTTATTTCAATTTTTTTGCAAGAGAACAAGAACGACACTATGTATGCATGAAATCAAATGTTTGCTGAATGATAAACTTTCGTTGATTACAACTGAGCAGGTGCAGTAGCCAACAAAATTACTTGCACCTGTTTTATTTAGAGCCATCCACATACATGTTAAGTGAGGACTTGTACACGTGATTTGATTCTGAGATTTGACTTGAATTTCCATGAAATAGCACATAGTTACCAAGTTAGTCGAGTGTTTGACTGAGAACACCAAGAATAAGCTAACCAAATCAGTTTTATTGTCGACAATAAAACTGACTGTTTCTGTGTGAACTGAATTTTATCCAAGGTTCCAAAATTACCACAGAACAACTCAATTTGGAAGATTCAACAGAGAATAAGAAAAAAAGAATGCGTACTTCACGTGACTATTCAAATGTTTTGTGAACGATCAGGGGTTGGAGAGCCACGATTAGCGAATATAGGGAGAAATGAGGACATACTGAGCATGCTACTTCCATTTAAGATTAGTCTTTTCAGCATTTAGATCGAAAGTTTAAATTGGATACAATATAAATACCGTGCACAAAATACAAAACGAACTGGAAACGTAATACAAATGGGATTGTTTGCAGCTAGCAGACTTGGCTTTTTTCACGTTTATAAAAATTTCTCAGAGTGCAATTGTCTCCAATTGAGGGCATGAAAGGGGGAGGGGTGGTATAACGTTATGGTTGTAAGGGGGGTCATAGTTATATAAAAAGTAGTCGAAACACCAGAGGTGGTTGTGATGCAAAACGTGTTGTCGAAACTACTCTCTACTTCCGAATATCAAACTACGAAAAAACTCTTTTTCCGGAACGGGTCTATGTCAAGCGGGTTGACACACTCCACAACATTCTGAACGATTTCGTGTCTTCATTATTTTTAATGTGAAAAGACGCACTGTGCAACTATATTTGTCAAAGTAAACATAAGAATGATTTTGACCGTTGGTCGTTTTTCTAAATCAACTTAATTGCTCTCCCATGTCACAATTTTCCCCGAACAGTTTAAGAAGAGGAAACTAACAATTTTGGTCGGAAAATTATAAGTTTTCAATAAGCAGTTTTCAATCTCCGAAAATAAGACACACTAAAAACCGTAAACTGTCCAATAACTTTTCTTCAAAGCATTTACAACATTATACGATCCATATAAGTGGGCAAAATTGAAGATATGTAATTGTAACAGGAAAGATATTCTCAATCACATGAATGAATGTTGAACGGATGAGTGAATAAAAATATACTATGTCAGTGATGCGTATGATGAAAATATAATGAATGCAGTGGAATAGAAGTTTTGAATTACCTGGAACTTCGATAATTACAATATCAAATCTACACAGAACTACATACAAATCGAGTTGGAAAAAATTGACACATCATGGAGGCTGTGAAGTTGAGGTAACAATACAGTTCAGAGACGATAATATTGAAATGCGAACAGTCTTACAACCAAATGTCAGTATTCATTCGAAACTAAAAGTGGCATTGTGGCACGATAGAAAACCCCGATCTTGCCAAAATCTGTTTCGAACAAAATATCTTCTACTTTGTTAATTTTTCTCATAAGAGCGATGTGCCCAGTGTCGGTATTTACATAAGGTGAGGTCTACGTACTGAAACTCAGAGAAATACGTTTATATTTTTTAAACAGCTCAATAACTATTCGTTTCACCCATCGATAGCAGGCAGCCATGCTGTCCGAGCGCGCCCTACATTGCAGGCAACTGATCTGGCAGCTTGCCAGTGTTTTCATTGCAAATAAAAATTCGAAAACTTGTTATTTTAGGATTTTAGCAATTTTTTTGTTTTAAAATGATTCCCACATGATCGGGGAGCAATTTAAACCACGTTTTGTGTGATAAAATAAGCATTGAACAACGGCCAGAAAAGATGATTTGATATCACTGTTTTTAGTTTGGGACAACATGTTCAGATGGCCGGCTGCTTGTGGGCGCCGCACCACCTATCCCAGCTGAGTTCAATACCCAGCTGGTGCACAATTTTGACTCAGACAATTCCCAGCCAATTGGCCAGCTATTTTTTTATTGGCTGAGCGAGAGAGTGTGCAGGTCGGAGAGACCCAGATGTCTGCGGCCTCATTGACCTGCACACTCTCTCGCTTTTGTAGCTGGCCAATCGAAGAAAATTGGCGCCAATCGTTCTGAGAATTAGGCTGATCGCTGTTGGAAACTTTCCAATACAATTGACTCCGCCCACTAAAATATACTGTAACTGGCTGCTATCGATGGTTGAAACGAACTATACCACAACCAACGAAGTGATGATAAAGTCAACTTTGAATGAAAATACTCGCACCAAAGCTGATTGCGTTACAGTGAGAAACGTTAGTGTTCATATTGCTTGATGATTTTTCATATTTTAATTCGTAAGTTCGCAGAATCTATGTTAAACACGATCTTGTTTTGGGGAGATTTAATTCATGGAAACATGTTCACTTTAATAATGTCATGTTAAAGGAGATCGGAACACAACTTGAGCAGAGATTTTGTTTCGGGCTGCTTTTGACTGTATTGAGGTAAGAAAGCACAAATAACTCGTATATTAGTTTGATCAGTCCACGTGACATTCACATGACAATGCCGCGCGACACGCAACGTGTACAATCAAAAGTAGGATATATCAGCTTTACGAGAAACCATGTTGCTCTCCGATCTCCTTTAACGTTCCAATCAGTTGAGCTTGTACAGCGCAGAACCTCTTTCGACAGTGAAGAACAGCTTTGCGTTATGAGTGGTAAATGATAAGCAAAACTACATCGTCACTTTTCCGGTACGGAGGCAGCAACTAGAATGTGTCTTGCCACAACTGCGGTGCTCGAGCCCTCGGTGGGCAACCTTCTTTTCACGACGAGTAGATGAAATGAAGAGCGAAGACGTCTGAAAAATTAGTATAGTTTTGAAACGTTGAGCCGTGTATGCAGAACATCTTAACGTTTTGAATACAAAAAAGTCAGCTGAGGCCGATATTTGTTCACTTACCCTCACATTCCATGTATCTGTTGTGGGAACTTTGATTTGGACAATCCAGTAAGAAAAGGACATCATATATCGATTTGTCTCAGTTCTATCTTTTATTTGAGAATTCATTGCAGTCCCCCTTTAATACGCTCAAAGTGCTACATTTCCATTAACACCTGGCTGAATTCAAAGTAAAAGTGGTATGGACTACTTGTAACCCACTTATTGAATACGAGATAAATAACGGGATGAATTCCGTTCATCACTACCCAGACCATCATGGAGGCGTAATCCCAGAATACGCCTTCCATGGTGAACCAATCCACCACGTAGTTCCAGTACATGAACGAGAAGAAGAAATACAGAACAAGTATCGACACCTGAATGGAACATCCTAGTGGTCTGACTACTTTGTTTGCTGGTCACGTGCGTGATTGAATTCACTCTAAATTAATAATTCATTATCCATGTAGAATGACATCAACAACACTTAAATCAAAATTACGTACGTGATGAATGGATTTTAACAAAAAAAATACATGAAAAACCTATTCTTAAAATGGAACGATTGATTATGAGCACCTAGGTCGTATTATTGTAGTGGGAAATGTGGCGTTGAACATGGTAACGGAATCCGTAAACATCAAAGTACGACTGAGATATGGCTTCAGCAATGGTTGGGTCAGTTGAACACACAGAGCGGAAATATTCATACCTATCTCTAATAGAAACACCATTCTCATACATCTCATTTAAAGCAACCACAGTATCCGGAATTTTCCGATTAAACACAAAGTCAGCTGGGACAATGAAACCGGCAGGTAGTTTGTAGCCACCAGGGAAAACAATTTCAGACTGAGAGGGTACAGATGAATCAATTGTAGAGGAAGAAGGCACAGGCAAATCAGCAGGAGCAACCAAGTTAGGAGTTTCAACCGGAACGGTTTCAACAGGTTTTACGGTTGGAGATAACAAAGCAAATGACTCGGACAATTCAGGACGTGGAGACACATCAATAATTGGAAAAACGGGAACAATATCTCTAGGTTGTTCAAATACCTTCATTTCGGTTTGTAGGTTGGCATCAGCGGGAATGGGAATTGTAGTTTGGTCGGTGACCTCAGCTCGGGCGGCGTCTCGTTTCGATTGTCTGGCGAGGAATCCGGCCTTTCGCTGTTCCGGGGTTTCGAACTTCCGCACATGAAAAGTTGACATAGAATCTTCGGATTTCATAGCAGTAGAAAGATCAATTAGACGAGGAAACGGAATACCATCTTTGACCGAAACTTTGAGTGGGCGAGGCAGACCATCTTGACGAGGTTTACCCAAACGGTGTAGAATAGAGATATTGGATGGAGAAACGGACACCAAATTGAAAATTGCATTCACCTTTTTCTTTGTTGAAGAATCCTCTGGTAGGCCATAAATAGTGAGACATCGACGATCATGGAAACGGTGGAGTTCAGATTGAATAATGGTGGGCAGAGATTGGGTCAGACTGTCGAGTTTGGAGTTGAGTGTTTTTATTTCACTCAAAATGGTGGAAAAATGGGTTCGAGATGGTATCATTTTTGGACGAGGTGATGGCATATTAATCAATCGAGAGAGGTCACCTCACACGACCGAGACAAGGGGTGGGGCAAAATTCAACCAGGTATTTATGGAATCTGAGTGGACCGGACCATAACTTTTTGTAGACTCCCGCATTATAAACATGCGTACTCAAGACACTATGCTCCCATGAGCGATATAACATGGAACCTCCTGGCGCAGGAGACACATCAAACACTCCATAATAGTATAGAATAAATGAAATAGGGGCCGAGTGGTCGACTGGTTGTGTGCGCGCTACCACTCAAAACACCATGGTTCCAACCCACTCGGCGCGGTATCTTCATGGCGGACCGCATGAGCTGGTAATAAAGCTCACCCATGCCTAGTTTCTCTTCTGCGGACCCCACCTTCTACGGATACTACAATGTGATCATTGTCTTGGTTGTATATGTATGAATAAAGAATAAAGAATAGTATCATCTCATCAACACAAGTTCACTAATCACTCGTCAGGTTTCCTATCGCAGTTCCACAATTGAGAACTCGTGAGTGGATCACAAGACGTTCGATACGTGAAAAACATTGAAAACTTCCACTAAGTTTGAAGATAATCTTTATGCGCTGCCAGTGAGAATGAACTGTCATACCTGAATTGTTATTCTCAGCTCCCGTTTCGTAAGCTTCGTTTTGTTCTGAAATTCGCTGATTAGAAATTTTATCCATGGTTAAACGTCCTACCATAACTAATCCAATAATTAATCTTTATGAAAGTTGTGTATGGTCGTTGTTAAAGTAATACTAATCACATTTCAACTACTATGTATTCAGACAAATGACGAAACACTTCTCTCTCTCATCTCTCTCTCTCTCTCTCTCTCTCTCATCTCTCTCTCATCTCTCTCTCTCTCTCTCTCTCTCTCTCTCTCTCTCTCTCTCTCTCTCTCTCTCTCTCTCTCTCTCTCTCTCTCTCTCTCGCTCTCTCTCTCTCTCTCTCTCTCTCTCTCTCTCTCTCTCTCTCTCTCACTCTCTCTCTCTCTCTCTCTCTCTCTCTCTCTTCCTTAATATACATTCCATATTTCAGTCTCTCCTCTTTTCTGAAGTTCCCCACCAAGTTGTTTCACTAGATTCTCCCAAAATTAACTTGTAAAACAAGGTTCCGCCAAATTTTCCAACTTGTAAAACAAGGTCTTACGGTAGACAAACGCAAAACTGCGGATATTGCGTACGCAAAATGCGTCGGGGTTACGGTATATTTTCAAACTCGAAATTTTCTATTTTTTCTTTATTTTTGTATTATTTTTTGTTTTTACGTTATTTGCGGACGTTTTTGGTTCCATCTGTCGTGAATAACTGTTTGCTTACCTCTGTTAGTGTGCGCGTGAGGTATACATCCCAAAAAAGCAAATTAAGTGGCCGCATAGACTAGATTTCAAAAAACTGGTTATGATAGTGTGATTCATTGTTTTTAGTTCGCATTGCATTTCAAATGTTTATTTTGTGTTTTCCGGTAACTTTAACTTAAACTTTTAACGTTTGGTGAAATTTTCGATTTATCTGGTTCGGAGAGTTCGGACATTTCACATTTGTAATTCACGAAGTCACCAGGTCCATAATTTCATTCCTTATTCCATTCACTAGTAAAATTGTCCGAGTTTCCAAAAAATTTCCGAAAACGGACTACTTTTTTCATCGAAAACGACAAAATTGGTCCAGTTTTGATGAAAATCGGGTTCATTTTTATGGGACAGTCGAATCATACTGGTGCATGCTTATTTTTCGAAGTTGGGCATTTTTCACTTCTTTCCAGGTTTCTCCGTGAATAGGATCTTATTTGGATCATGGATGCACTACAAGATGACTGGGAATGTCGCCCTAGTATCAAGGTACATTAAGTTTTGTAATACAATAAATTAATCGAATACAAACAAGGTCTTGTTTTTGTTTTTATGTTTCTTTTAAATAGGCGGCAAAAAGCAGATTTATTGCGCGAATCGCTGTGTTATTTGTCTTTGCTGCTTTGCTCCGACTAATCTCAGTATATTTACGCATTTCATTTGAACAACTTTGGCCTAATTCACTGTACAAACAACTCGAAAAACTGGGTATATTTCATTCCATTTTGATAGTAATTAGCAATTTGGTTTTCAAACCCAATAAAATGTTAATCGCGTAGTTTAATCGAAAAGAACGGTTGTTATCTTTGTCCTCAAAAGTAGACCATACTAGATACCACTAGGATTTAGAATTTCAATTTTGTAGACGGCACGAGATTTGACGAGATGTTTAACCCTAGGACGTTGGACGTTATCAATCATCCCATTACCTCATCTATTTATTTATAGTTCATTTTGCGAGACAATAACATGAGAGGCTTACAAAATTGTCAGTGTTTTCATACATGCATAGCATAGTGCGTATGTGTTTTGTTCACTTATCTTTAACTCAGCTCCTTACAATGCGGCGACACACCAGTAAACACATTTTCAGTCCACGTTTTAGTAATCGTCGCCTCCAAAAAGAGTGAGCATGATCTATGTACCACCTCAGTTCAATCCCGGATGAAGATGAACAATTTAGCTGATTTCAGGGTCAGGCTCTCCACAGCTATGGTTGTTGGACGGAACGTAGTTAGGGTTTCGTTGATAACTACGTGGAGAAAGGCATCTCCGGTATAACCGAGGTGAGTTATTATTTCTCTAAGTTTCACGTGTTATTTCAGCTCTTTGCGAGGCCAAACTTATTTGAACACTCAAATGTAGTTATATATTTTCTTGCCCAAGTGGTGTCGGGTGTCTACAAGACAATGTAAACTAACGGTTTTAATACCCGAATAGATTTGAATCGAAATCGAAACAATTTGCAAAACTGCAATTTAAATGTCATTTGGCTTGTGACCAATTGCAACGTATCGAAATTACCAGGATATCATCTGATGAAACCGTTTAGATTCAAAGTTTGACTGGTTCTAACGTTCTGAAACGTTCTAGCTCCATGTGCGAAGAACTGGTGTTGCGTGCATACACCAGCAACGTTGTCCGAATAGTCAGAAAAGTTCGAAAACAGACTACTTTTCAGCCGAAAAAAAATCTACTACTGTGTCGGATATGATTTATAAGCTGGTATTGAGGGAAGAGCCAGCCTGCCCTGACCCGTTTGACCGGCTACCGTAACCCCGCGCCCAACTTGTAAAACAAGCTTCAAATACCGAGCTTGTTATCCACTAGTGCACAAGCTAGTGAAGAGAATCTAGTGAAACAACTTGGATTTTAACTTCAGAGCATAAGAATAATTTGTTTTGATAGCTTTAGAAAGTTCAAAATCAGATAAGTCCCCACCCCAATTATCGGTGAACAATCTTGATACAAGTTATATATCTATTTTAACTGAGTTAGTGAATACCATAATAATCATTCGAATTTGAGAAATTGAAGGAATGAAGAAAAAATTGAGCGAACCAATCAGCGACGCGACATGTATTTTACTGGCTAGTAAACTACACTTGTCGCTGTATTCGGCAGCAATCGTCGCTCAATTAAGCGACAGCGACCTGATTTGGCATTAAAAAAGTATGAACACCCAATTGGCGACGCGACGTCGCTGTAGCGCAATTCGGCAACAAGCGACGCGATTTTCGCACCGGCATAGACACGAAATAATATGGAAATAGATGGTGGTGGTTCAGTGGTCCTGTCTACACCGGGCGAAGACTATACTTGCCACTAAGATATTGTTTTAGAAGAACAAATAGATTTTAACAAGTTTCCAACAATAGTTTACCCTTTGACTACGCACGACTTACTGTGGCGTACGTAGTTATTGAATTACACGAAAACTATACAAAACACTTTTGAATAATATGTTTCATATACAAAATATATACACGAATACAATAATAAACAGAAAGGTTTAATCGATGGTTTCGTTGTCTCGTTTCTAATTGTGTTTCTCGCTTTATTACTCGATTCCTGTCTCGTTTCGCTCACATTTCTAATAGCGATACAGAGAGTATAATTATAGAAAGAGAACTTTAATATTTTCGCTTTTATACTCGTTCCTGTCTCGATTCGGTCACATTTTAGGCCGCGATATAATAATCGAATTTCGATCATATTTTAGGCCGCGAAAGTCTAATTTTGGCTCTGATTGGCGAGCTGGAGAACTCAGCTGCGAACCATTCCGACGCCTGCGCATCTAACTTGTAGCGGCGCGCGTTTGAATGTACAGTTTCGGCGGAATATGTATTTTGTCGCCGCGACAAGCTCCCCACTGACAAGAAGAATGTCATTCCGAAACTGTATCGCTAGCGATACCACAAACTGAGTAAAAGAGATCGATACAGTCTGGTGTGATCATCACACTCCAATATGGTAGTCGGACAATTAGTGTGAGAGACTGTGTTTGAAATCGGTACCAGTATTAGAGTGGTAATTTGTAACATGACTCTGAATTGAATGAATATCGGTGAGGTAAATTGTAGATATAATAGATAGTACAGAACTATTCTGGTCGATAGACGTATTAATCGCTAATCGCTCAACCACAAACAGAAAACTCAATAAACAAACAACATAAGACTAAGACAATGAAAATACGGCTAAGAGAAATAATCAAACGAAGAGAACCGACAAATAGAAGAATCCAGTTGCTGACAGCTGACAGTCTTCTTTCCATCTCCGAAACTCAGTCGTGAATCATTCTGCCGCGTCTGACGTCGAGTCGTTTCGATTACGTCGGGTACATCGATCTCGGTAGCATGATCGATATGACCTAAAACATTTAGGTCAACCTCCCCACTTTCACAGAAACATAATCGATTTCTATTTAGGTATGATAGAGTTGATCAGTGATGACTTTTGATTCGAAAATACTTATAACAGAATGTCTTAGTATGGTTATCACTGCACTCGGTGCAGTGTGGGTTCGAATAATTAGCAGAATGGTGGTCGCTACTGAAGCCCTTGAGACACCCAACTTTCGCATTCTCTCTCGTTGCTCTGATATAGTAGGAAATCGATGACAGTAGAAAGCTATGTGACCTACTTCGCTACATGGAAAACATATTCTGACATCGTTACTCGGTGCAGGTATATTTCCAACATTTGGATCGCTATGTTCGAGTTCGAGATAAGTTGACTCGATATAACTGGTGTGATTTTTCAAATGGTAGTCAACTGCCTGCCGTCTGCAGCGTCGCGTAGTTTGATGACAAAAATTTTCGGAAACTTTCTTCAAATTGATCGTAATATGGAAAACTTTCTCTAACTAGGTCTCGATGACTAGTAGAATGAAACAAGATACTCACTCGTTAGACATCATAATAAAGACTCCTCTAGTCGAGACTCGGTGCATTCAGTATACTTATATAGTTCATCGATTGCCGCCGCTGCGCCTCGCTTATAATCGATAGAATCATAATGACTCAATAATAATTTAGCCTAATCGATTGATAATTTCGATCAATAAATAACCTTGGAAATTTTCGATTTGATAATAAACTCACTTGATCTCATATAACCAGACAACAAGAGAATCTCATAACGACTACGACTACGACTAAATTCGCTCTGATTCGATTTCGGGATATTTAGTTAAATCCCTCAATTTTGAAAATATAGTTCGATTCGGTTACGCCACCCCTGTGGGTACTATCGAGTCACCGCGAAATTTGATTTTCAATTCATAAATATATCGTCATATTCGCTCTGATCTGATCCAAATATAACAAATCGATCATCGGCTGTCAATAATTATAATCGCTCGATAACAGTAGTATTACAAACCTAGGACACAAAGGTTCACTTGATCTCCAAAAATACTTGATGTTAGTTCTAAGAAAATAGAACCGAAAAACAGTAAGTAAAGAAGTTGTATAGAATCTAGACTGTATGGAAGTTTATTCGGTGAAACATGAGTTGCAAGTCTCAGTTTCAATTCGTTGGGCAATTCGATCTTTATAACTAAATAGGGTGATTTTAGAGTCTGAAATACCTAGTCGCTAGTATGATAGTACCATAATTGATAATTCAATGGTAGTTCCATAATTTAGAAAAACGAAAGTCATTGATTTGATATTCACTGAAAGTCACATTCACAAAGTCACTGATAATCGCTACTAAATGGGAAAACCACTGGTATTAAATCGATGAAATATCAAGTCACTGGTCACTTAGAAAGGTATGAGTCGCTCGGGAATGGAAACTCGCTGAATTTGAAGTTCTGAGTGTTACTTCGTTATCGATGAAAAACTAGATTTGGAGAGCTCGAAATGTCTCTCCGGAGTCATTGAAACATGACAGTCACTAAATACCATGTCGCTAAGAGTCATTGTGTGAATGACAGTCACTACATGCTATGTCTCAAAAGAGTCATTATGAAAATGACAGTCACTAAATACCTTGGAGAGCTTAAAATATCTCTCCGGAGTCATGGAAACATGACAGTCACTAAAAGCTAAGTATCTTGAATTATTCGAATTATGACAGTCACTGAATGTGAAGTCTAGGGAGTCATATAAACAAATGACAGTCACTGAGTATGAATATGAAGTATAGGGAGTCATTGATCAAATGACAGTCACTAAAGGCTAAGTCGCTTGAATCGTTCGAATTATGACAGTCACTGAATGTGAAGTCTAGGGAGTCATTGGAACAAATGACAGTCACTGAGTATGAATATGAAGTATAGGGAGTCATTGATCAAATGACAGTCACTATAGGCTAAGTCGCTTGAATCGCTCGAATTATAACAGTCACTGAATGTGAAGTCTAGGGAGTCATTGAAACAAATGACAGTCACTGAGTATGAAGTATAGGGAGTCATTGAAACAAAATGACAGTCACTGAATATTGAGTATTTGTTGTTCGATAATCGATAAAAATGCAAGTAACCGAGAAAAATGTATTCTCATTCTCTGAAGTGACTAATAACCGTCGATCGCTAAAATAAGAAAATTATTAGAGAATAGGAATGAAGTCACTCGGTGTATTATAGTTGCTAAATTAAGAGAGTCAATGTAAACGCTGAAGAATTAGTAACATCGAATTGGTGTAGTCGCTAATGTGGACAGTCAGTGAAAGTGAAATCAATGTTTTCACTAGATGGGAAGATGGTCTCGTATTCATTTGCAATAATTAGGAGCTAAATCAAAATTACTGATGAACTAGATGAATTCGCTAGATGGTCGTTGATTTGAAATTTTACATCAAATCGATTACATCATCGATTACATCAAATCTGAGTCAATTTTCTGACTCGTGCTAACATGACCCTTGCAAAAGTACACATAGCGTAAATTAATGTAACCAATTATTTGAAAAAAAAATTCAGAACTCTATTTCTCGATAGTGATATATTGGGTTGGCAATGATGTGCTACTCGGTAACATTTTTACACCCCCGATCCCCTTCTGAATTGAAGTGGGGTTTGATTCGAAATTCGATACATTAAATAATAGGTATATCAAGAAATTGGTTAGAGATGCTGGTCATAATGAATTCGATAGAATTGATATTATAAAAGTTGCGCAAAAAAAGGAAAACGATTGAGCGAAACTCAAGCTTTAGCACATTTTACTATACTAAAAAGGAAATACTGATTTCGCTTTGGCTGATTTAGTGTCCTAGGTATAGTGTAAAGGGTGTATATTCTAGTAACAAAGAGAACAAGACTGATTTAAAGCCTAGGGGAGACAGTAATCTGCCACATAAACTGTTAACCTGGCTAACAAATTTAGCTTGATCTAAGTGCTACAAAATATATTCGGGTATACTACTATTATCGATACATTCGTTAACTTTTCGTGTAACTCACTCTCAGTCCATATATCGGTGAAACTATCATGAATCAATCGTACAAAGAAAATAGCTTCACCAATAGCTACTTAGATAAACATGACACAAAATAATAGCAAAACAAGTAAAAACCAACCTGCGTCCAGATGAGTGTTCCTCGGTTCCTCCTATCATTGAACTTTTCTGTCATCTCCGTTCACAATGTGTGTGAAGTGTCATCTAATAGGTAGAACGACTGGTCAAATCTTCCATCCATGAGTGGTGATCCCACTTGATCACTGAAAGTGTTTCGATTCGTTTCCATTTGAGTCGTTTTCGCTCTCGTTTTTGAATATCTAGAAACTCTTCAACTTGATTTCTCTATCGATCAACTCACCGATGATGAATCCGGCGAATATGTTCAAGGGCAGGGAAACACAGGCGAAATAATTCATGATGCTCACGTAAATCGAGAGAGAAGTTTCGAATTCCGCACACTGAATCATGGTCTGAAAAAATACGACTACTATTTTGAAGTATTAAATGAGCCCCGAAAATTATTTTCCTTTTTTGATTCGGAGAGGTGAGACGACAGCGGAATTCCGATTGACGATTATATTCTCATAGTCGGAAAAATATCACAATATTTTCTGTAGGCAGACCAAGAGTGCGTTTGTAGAGCACACCTAAACATGTTCCAGCTAGACTTATCATATATGTATGATACTAAAACTCGTATAAACATTAGTTCACAAACGTAAACGGTATACATCAAATTTTGTTCCATTCAAAGAAGAAAACTCACATCAAAGCACCATTCAATACTCATATGGCTGCTACCAACCTTATTTCAATTTTTTTGCAAGAGAACAAGAACGACACTATGTATGCATGAAATCAAATGTTTGCTGAATGATAAACTTTCGTTGATTACAACTGAGCAGGTGCAGTAGCCAACAAAATTACTTGCACCTGTTTTATTTAGAGCCACCCACATACATGTTAAGTGAGGACTTGTACACGTGATTTGATTCTGAGATTTGACTTGAATTTCCATAAAATAGCACATAGTCACCAAGTTAGTCGAGTGTTTGACTGAGAACACCAAGAATAAGCTAACCAAATCAGTTTTATTGTCGACAATAAAACTGACTGTTTTTGTGTGAACTGAATTTTATCCAAGGTTCCAGAATTACCACAGAACAACTCAGTTTGGAAGATTCAACAGAGAATAAGAAAAAAAGAATGCGTACTTCACGTGACTATTCAAAAAAAAAGTTTTGTGAATGATCAGGGGTAAGAGAGCCACGATTAGCAAATATAGGGAGAAATGAGGGCATACTGAGCATGCTACTTCTATTTAAGATTAGTCTTTTCAGCATTTAGATCGAAAGTTTAAATTGAATACAATATAGGTACCGTGCACAAAATACAAAACGGACTGGAAACGTAATACAAATGGGATTGTTTGCAGCTAGCAGACTTGGCTTTTTTCACGTTTTTCTCAGAGTGCAATTGTCTCCAATTGAGGGCATGAAAGGGGGAGGGGTGGTATAACGTTATGGTTGTAAGGGGGGTCATAGTTATATAAAAATTTCTCAGAGTGCAATTGTCTCCAATTGAGGGCATGAAAGGGGGAGGGGTGGTATTACGTTATGGTTGTAAGGGGGGTCATAGTTATATAAAAAGTAGTCGAAACACCAGAGGTGGTTGTGATGCAAAACGTGTTGTCGAAACTACTCTCTACTTCCGAATATCAAACTACGAAAAAACTCTTTTTCCGGAACGGGTCTATGTCAAGCGGGTTGACACACTCCACAACATTCTGAACGATTTCGTGTCTTCATTATTTTTAAAGTGAAAAGACGCACTGTGCAACTATATTTGTCAAAGTAAACATAAGAATGATTTTGACCGTTGGTCGTTTTTCTAAATCAACTTAATTGCTCTCCCATGTCACAATTTTCCCCGAACAGTTTAAGAAGAGGAAACTAACAATTTTGGTCGGAAAATTATAAGTTTTCAATAAGCAGTTTTCAATCTCCGAAAATAAGACACACTAAAAACCGTAAACTGTCCAATAACTTTTCTTCAAAGCATTTACAACATTATACGATCCATATAAGTGGGCAAAATTGAAGATATGTAATTGTAACAGGAAAGATATTCTCAATCACATGAATGAATGTTGAACGGATGAGTGAATAAAAATATACTATGTCAGTGATGCGTATGATGAAAATATAATGAATGCAGTGGAATAGAAGTTTTGAATTACCTGGAACTTCGATAATTACAATATCAAATCTACACAGAACTACATACAAATCGAGTTGGAAAAAATTGACACATCATGGAGGCTGTGAAGTTGAGGTAACAATACAGTTCAGAGACGATAATATTGAAATGCGAACAGTCTTACAACCAAATGTCAGTATTCATTCGAAACTAAAAGTGGCATTGTGGCACGATAGAAAACCCCGATCTTGCCAAAATCTGTTTCGAACAAAATATCTTCTACTTTGTTAATTTTTCTCATAAGAGCGATGTGCCCAGTGTCGGTATTTACATAAGGTGAGGTCTACGTACTGAAACTCAGAGAAATACGTTTATATTTTTTAAACAGCTCAATAACTATTCGTTTCACCCATCGATAGCAGGCAGCCATGCTGTCCGAGCGCGCCCTACATTGCAGGCAACTGATCTGGCAGCTTGCCAGTGTTTTCATTGCAAATAAAAATTCGAAAACTTGTTATTTTAGGATTTTAGCAATTTTTTTGTTTTAAAATGATTCCCACATGATCGGGGAGCAATTTAAACCACGTTTTGTGTGATAAAATAAGCATTGAACAACGGCCAGAAAAGATGATTTGATATCACTGTTTTTAGTTTGGGACAACATGTTCAGATGGCCGGCTGCTTGTGGGCGCCGCACCACCTATCCCAGCTGAGTTCAATACCCAGCTGGTGCACAATTTTGACTCAGACAATTCCCAGCCAATTGGCCAGCTATTTTTTTATTGGCTGAGCGAGAGAGTGTGCAGGTCGGAGAGACCCAGATGTCTGCGGCCTCATTGACCTGCACACTCTCTCGCTTTTGTAGCTGGCCAATCGAAGAAAATTGGCGCCAATCGTTCTGAGAATTAGGCTGATCGCTGTTGGAAACTTTCCAATACAATTGACTCCGCCCACTAAAATATACTGTAACTGGCTGCTATCGATGGTTGAAACGAACTATACCACAACCAACGAAGTGATGATAAAGTCAACTTTGAATGAAAAAACTCGCACCAAAGCTGATTGCGTTACAGTGAGAAACGTTAGTGTTCATATTGCTTGATGATTTTTCATATTTTAATTCGTAAGTTCGCAGAATCTATGTTAAACACGATCTTGTTTTGGGGAGATTTAATTCATGGAAACATGTTCACTTTAATAATGTCATGTTAAAGGAGATCGGAACACAACTTGAGCAGAGATTTTGTTTCGGGCTGCTTTTGACTGTATTGAGGTAAGAAAGCACAAATAACTCGTATATTAGTTTGATCAGTCCACGTGACATTCACATGACAATGCCGCGCGACACGCAACGTGTACAATCAAAAGTAGGATATATCAGCTTTACGAGAAACCATGTTGCTCTCCGATCTCCTTTAACGTTCCAATCAGTTGAGCTTGTACAGCGCAGAACCTCTTTCGACAGTGAAGAACAGCTTTGCGTTATGAGTGGTAAATGATAAGCAAAACTACATCGTCACTTTTCCGGTACGGAGGCAGCAACTAGAATGTGTCTTGCCACAACTGCGGTGCTCGAGCCCTCGGTGGGCAACCTTCTTTTCACGACGAGTAGATGAAATGAAGAGCGAAGACGTCTGAAAAATTAGTATAGTTTTGAAACGTTTGAGCCGTGTATGCAGAACATCTTAACGTTTTGAATACAAAAAAGTCAGCTGAGGCCGATATTTGTTCACTTACCCTCACATTCCATGTATCTGTTGTGGGAACTTTGATTTGGACAATCCAGTAAGAAAAGGACATCATATATCGATTTGTCTCAGTTCTATCTTTTATTTGAGAATACATTGCAGTCCCCCTTTATTACGCTCAAAGTGCTACATTTCCATTAACACCTGGCTGAATTCAAAGTAAAAGTGGTATGGACTACTTGTAACCCACTTATTGAATACGAGATAAATAACGGGATGAATTCCGTTCATCACTACCCAGACCATCATGGAGGCGTAATCCCAGAATACGCCTTCCATGGTGAACCAATCCACCACGTAGTTCCAGTACATGAACGAGAAGAAGAAATACAGAACAAGTATCGACACCTGAATGGAACATCCTAGTGGTCTGACTACTTTGTTTGCTGGTCACGTGCGTGATTGAATTCACTCTAAATTAATAATTCATTATCCATGTAGAATGACATCAACAACACTTAAATCAAAATTACGTACGTGATGAATGGATTTTAACAAAAAAAAAATACATGAAAAACCTATTCTTAAAATGGAACGATTGATTATGAGCACCTAGGTCGTATTATTGTAGTGGGAAATGTGGCGTTAAACATGGTAACGGAATCCGTAAACATCAAAGTACGACTGAGATATGGCTTCAGCAATGGTTGGGTCAGTTGAACACACAGAGCGGAAATATTCATACCTATCTCTAATAGAAACACCATTCTCATACATCTCATTTAAAGCAACCACAGTATCCGGAATTTTCCGATTAAACACGAAGTCAGCTGGGACAATGAAACCGGCAGGTAGTTTGTAGCCACCAGGGAAAACAATTTCAGACTGAGAGGGTACAGATGAATCAATTGTAGAGGAAGAAGGCACAGGCAAATCAGCAGGAGCAACCAAGTTAGGAGTTTCAACCGGAACGGTTTCAACAGGTTTTACGGTTGGAGATAACAAAGCAAATGACTCGGACAATTCAGGACGTGGAGACACATCAATGATTGGAGAAACGGGAACAATATCTCTAGGTTGTTCAAATACCTTCATTTCGGTTTGTAGGTTGGCATCAGCGGGAATGGGAATAGTAGTTTGGTGGGTGACCTCAGCTCGGGCGGCGTCTCGTTTCGATTGTCTGGCGAGGAATCCGGCCTTTCGCTGTTCCGGGGTTTCGAACTTCCGCACATGAAAAGTTGACATAGAATCTTCGGATTTCATAGCAGTAGAAAGACCAATTAGACGAGGAAACGGAATACCATCTTTGACCGAAACTTTGAGTGGGCGAGGCAAACCATCTTGACGAGGTTTACCCAAACGGTGTAGAATAGAGATATTGGATGGAGAAACGGACACCAAATTGAAAATTGCATTCACCTTTTTCTTTGTTGAAGAATCCTCTGGTAGGCCATAAATAGTGAGACATCGACGATCATGGAAACGGTGGAGTTCAGATTGAATAATGGTGGGCAGAGATTGGGTCAGACTGTCGAGTTTGGAGTTGAGTGTTTTTATTTCACTCAAAATGGTGGAAAAATGGGTTCGAGATGGTATCATTTTTGGACGAGGTGATGGCATATTAATCAATCGAGAGAGGTCACCTCACACGACCGAGACAAGGGGTGGGGCAAAATTCAACCAGGTATTTATGGAATCTGAGTGGACCGGACCATAACTTTTTGTAGACTCCCGCATTATAAACATGCGTACTCAAGACACTATGCTCCCATGAGCGATATAACATGGAACCTCCTGGCGCAGGAGACACATCAAACACTCCATAATAGTATAGAATAAATGAAATAGGGGCCGAGTGGTCGACTGGTTGTGTGCGCGCTACCACTCAAAACACCATGGTTCCAATCCACTCGGCGCGGTATCTTCATGGCGGACCGCATGAGCTGGTAATAAAGCTCACCCATGCCTAGTTTCTCTTCTGCGGACCCCACCTTCTACGGATACTACAATGTGATCATTGTCTTGGTTGTATATGTATGAATAAAGAATAAAGAATAGTATCATCTCATCAACACAAGTTCACTAATCACTCGTCAGGTTTCCTATCGCAGTTCCACAATTGAGAATTCGTGAGTGGATCACAAGACGTTCGATACGTGAAAAACATTGAAAACTTCCACTAAGTTTGAAGATAATCTTTATGCGCTGCCAGTGAGAATGAACTGTCATACCTGAATTGTTATTCTCAGCTCCCGTTTCGTAAGCTTCGTTTTGTTCTGAAATTCGCTGATTAGAAATTTTATCCATGGTTAAACGTCCTACCATAACTAATCCAATAATTAATCTCTATGAAAGTTGTGTATGGTCGTTGTTAAAGTAATACTAATCACAACTCAACTACTATGTATTCAGACAAATGACGAAACACTTCTCTCTCTCATCTCTCTCTCTCTCTCTCTCTCTCTCTCTCTCTCTCTCTCTCTCTCTCTCTCTCTCTCTCTCTCTCTCGCTCTCTCTCTCTCTCTCTCTCTCTCTCTCTCTCTCTCTCTCTCACTCTCTCTCTCTCTCTCTCTCTCTCTCTCTCTCTTCCTTAATATACATTCCATATTTCAGTCTCTCCTCTTTTCTGAAGTTCCCCACCAAGTTGTTTCACTAGATTCTCCCAAAATTAACTTGTAAAACAAGGTTCCGCCAAATTTTCCAACTTGTAAAACAAGGTCTTACGGTAGACAAACGCAAAACTGCGGATATTGCGTACGCAAAATGCGTCGGGGTTACGGTATATTTTCAAACTCGAAATTTTCTATTTTTTCTTTATTTTTGTATTATTTTTTGTTTTTACGTTATTTGCGGACGTTTTTGGTTCCATCTGTCGTGAATAACTGTTTGCTTACCTCTGTTAGTGTGCGCGTGAGGTATACATCCCAAAAAAGCAAATTAAGTGGCCGCATAGACTAGATTTCAAAAAACTGGTTATGATAGTGTGATTCATTGTTTTTAGTTCGCATTGCATTTCAAATGTTTATTTTGTGTTTTCCGGTAACTTTAACTTAAACTTTTAACGTTTGGTGAAATTTTCGATTTATCTGGTTCGGAGAGTTCGGACATTTCACATTTGTAATTCACGAAGTCACCAGGTCCATAATTTCATTCCTTATTCCATTCACTAGTAAAATTGTCCGAGTTTCCAAAAAATTTCCGAAAACGGACTACTTTTTTCATCGAAAACGACAAAATTGGTCCAGTTTTGATGAAAATCGGGTTCATTTTTATGGGACAGTCGAATCATACTGGTGCATGCTTATTTTTCGAAGTTGGGCATTTTTCACTTCTTTCCAGGTTTCTCCGTGAATAGGATCTTATTTGGATCATGGATGCACTACAAGATGACTGGGAATGTCGCCCTAGTATCAAGGTACATTAAGTTTTGTAATACAATAAATTAATCGAATACAAACAAGGTCTTGTTTTTGTTTTTATGTTTCTTTTAAATAGGCGGCAAAAAGCAGATTTATTGCGCGAATCGCTGTGTTATTTGTCTTTGCTGCTTTGCTCCGACTAATCTCAGTATATTTACGCATTTCATTTGAACAACTTTGGCCTAATTCACTGTACAAACAACTCGAAAAACTGGGTATATTTCATTCCATTTTGATAGTAATTAGCAATTTGGTTTTCAAACCCAATAAAATGTTAATCGCGTAGTTTAATCGAAAAGAACGGTTGTTATCTTTGTCCTCAAAAGTAGACCATACTAGATACCACTAGGATTTAGAATTTCAATTTTGTAGACGGCACGAGATTTGACGAGATGTTTAACCCTAGGACGTTGGACGTTATCAATCATCCCATTACCTCATCTATTTATTTATAGTTCATTTTGCGAGACAATAACATGAGAGGCTTACAAAATTGTCAGTGTTTTCATACATGCATAGCATAGTGCGTATGTGTTTTGTTCACTTATCTTTAACTCAGCTCCTTACAATGCGGCGACACACCAGTAAACACATTTTCAGTCCACGTTTTAGTAATCGTCGCCTCCAAAAAGAGTGAGCATGATCTATGTACCACCTCAGTTCAATCCCGGATGAAGATGAACAATTTAGCTGATTTCAGGGTCAGGCTCTCCACAGCTATGGTTGTTGGACGGAACGTAGTTAGGGTTTCGTTGATAACTACGTGGAGAAAGGCATCTCCGGTATAACCGAGGTGAGTTATTATTTCTCTAAGTTTCACGTGTTATTTCAGCTCTTTGCGAGGCCAAACTTATTTGAACACTCAAATGTAGTTATATATTTTCTTGCCCAAGTGGTGTCGGGTGTCTACAAGACAATGTAAACTAACGGTTTTAATACCCGAATAGATTTGAATCGAAATCGAAACAATTTGCAAAACTGCAATTTAAATGTCATTTGGCTTGTGACCAATTGCAACGTATCGAAATTACCAGGATATCATCTGATGAAACCGTTTAGATTCAAAGTTTGACTGGTTCTAACGTTCTGAAACGTTCTAGCTCCATGTGCGAAGAACTGGTGTTGCGTGCATACACCAGCAACGTTGTCCGAATAGTCAGAAAAGTTCGAAAACAGACTACTTTTCAGCCGAAAAAAAATCTACTACTGTGTCGGATATGATTTATAAGCTGGTATTGAGGGAAGAGCCAGCCTGCCCTGACCCGTTTGACCGGCTACCGTAACCCCGCGCCCAACTTGTAAAACAAGCTTCAAATACCGAGCTTGTTATCCACTAGTGCACAAGCTAGTGAAGAGAATCTAGTGAAACAACTTGGATTTTAACTTCAGAGCATAAGAATAATTTGTTTTGATAGCTTTAGAAAGTTCAAAATCAGATAAGTCCCCACCCCAATTATCGGTGAACAATCTTGATACAAGTTATATATCTATTTTAACTGAGTTAGTGAATACCATAATAATCATTCGAATTTGAGAAATTGAAGGAATGAAGAAAAAATTGAGCGAACCAATCAGCGACGCGACATGTATTTTACTGGCTAGTAAACTACACTTGTCGCTGTATTCGGCAGCAATCGTCGCTCAATTAAGCGACAGCGACCTGATTTGGCATTAAAAAAGTATGAACACCCAATTGGCGACGCGACGTCGCTGTAGCGCAATTCGGCAACAAGCGACGCGATTTTCGCACCGGCATAGACACGAAATAATATGGAAATAGATGGTGGTGGTTCAGTGGTCCTGTCTACACCGGGCGAAGACTATACTTGCCACTAAGATATTGTTTTAGAAGAACAAATAGATTTTAACAAGTTTCCAACAATAGTTTACCCTTTGACTACGCACGACTTACTGTGGCGTACGTAGTTATTGAATTACACGAAAACTATACAAAACACTTTTGAATAATATGTTTCATATACAAAATATATACACGAATACAATAATAAACAGAAAGGTTTAATCGATGGTTTCGTTGTCTCGTTTCTAATTGTGTTTCTCGCTTTATTACTCGATTCCTGTCTCGTTTCGCTCACATTTCTAATAGCGATACAGAGAGTATAATTATAGAAAGAGAACTTTAATATTTTCGCTTTTATACTCGTTCCTGTCTCGATTCGGTCACATTTTAGGCCGCGATATAATAATCGAATTTCGATCACATTTTAGGCCGCGAATTAGAAAGTCTAATTTTGGCTCTGATTGGCGAGCTGGAGAACTCAGCTGCGAACCATTCCGACGCCTGCGCATCTAACTTGTAGCGGCGCGCGTTTGAATGTACAGTTTCGGCGGAATATGTATTTTGTCGCCGCGACAAGCTCCCCACTGACAAGAAGAATGTCATTCCGAAACTGTATCGCTAGCGATACCACAAACTGAGTAAAAGAGATCGATACAGTCTGGTGTGATCATCACACTCCAATATGGTAGTCGGACAATTAGTGTGAGAGACTGTGTTTGAAATCGGTACCAGTATTAGAGTGGTAATTTGTAACATGACTCTGAATTGAATGAATATCGGTGAGGTAAATTGTAGATATAGTAGATAGTACAGAACTATTCTGGTCGATAGACGTATTAATCGCTAATCGCTTAACCACAAACAGAAAACTCAATAAACAAACAACATAAGACTAAGACAATGAAAATACGGCTAAGAGAAATAATCAAACGAAGAGAACCGACAAATAGAAGAATCCAGTTGCTGACAGCTGACAGTCTTCTTTCCATCTCCGAAACTCAGTCGTGAATCATTCTGCCGCGTCTGACGTCGAGTCGTTTCGATTACGTCGGGTACATCGATCTCGGTAGCATGATCGATATGACCTAAAACATTTAGGTCAACCTCCCCACTTTCACAGAAACATAATCGATTTCTATTTAGGTATGATAGAGTTGATCAGTGATGACTTTTGATTCGAAAATACTTATAACAGAATGTCTTAGTATGGTTATCACTGCACTCGGTGCAGTGTGGGTTCGAATAATTAGCAGAATGGTGGTCGCTACTGAAGCCCTTGAGACACCCAACTTTCGCATTCTCTCTCGTTGCTCTGATATAGTAGGAAATCGATGACAGTAGAAAGCTATGTGACCTACTTCGCTACATGGAAAACATATTCTGACATCGTTACTCGGTGCAGGTATATTTCCAACATTTGGATCGCTATGTTCGAGTTCGAGATAAGTTGACTCGATATAACTGGTGTGATTTTTTAAATGGTAGTCAACTGCCTGCCGTCTGCAGCGTCGCGTAGTTTGATGACAAAATTTTTCGGAAACTTTCTTCAAATTGATCGTAATATGGAAAACTTTCTCTAACTAGGTCTCGATGACTAGTAGAATGAAACAAGATACTCACTCGTTAGACATCATAATAAAGACTCCTCTAGTCGAGACTCGGTGCATTCAGTATACTTATATAGTTCATCGATTGCCGCCGCTGCGCCTCGCTTATATTCGATAGAATCATAATGACTCAATAATAATTTAGCTTAATCGATTGATAATTTCGATCAATAAATAACCTTGGAAATTTTCGATTTGATAATAAACTCACTTGATCTCATATAACCAGACAACAAGAGAATCTCATAACGACTACGACTACGACTAAATTCGCTCTGATTCGATTTCGGGATATTTAGTTAAATCCCTCAATTTTGAAAATATAGTTCGATTCGGTTACGCCACCCCTGTGGGTACTATCGAGTCACCGCGAAATTTGATTTTCAATTCATAAATATATCGTCATATTCGCTCTGATCTGATCCAAATATAACAAATCGATCATCGGCTGTCAATAATTATAATCGCTCGATAACAGTAGTATTACAAACCTAGGACACAAAGGTTCACTTGATCTCCAAAAATACTTGATGTTAGTTCTAAGAAAATAGAACCGAAAAACAGTAAGTAAAGAAGTTGTATAGAATCTAGACTGTATGGAAGTTTATTCGGTGAAACATGAGTTGCAAGTCTCAGTTTCAATTCGTTGGGCAATTCGATCTTTATAACTAAATAGGGTGATTTTAGAGTCTGAAATACCTAGTCGCTAGTATGATAGTACCATAATTGATAATTCAATGGTAGTTCCATAATTTAGAAAAACGAAAGTCATTGATTTGATATTCACTGAAAGTCACATTCACAAAGTCACTGATAATCGCTACTAAATGGGAAAACCACTGGTATTAAATCGATGAAATATCAAGTCACTGGTCACTTAGAAAGGTATGAGTCGCTCGGGAATGGAAACTCGCTGAATTTGAAGTTCTGAGTGTTACTTCGTTATCGATGAAAAACTAGATTTGGAGAGCTCGAAATGTCTCTCCGGAGTCATTGAAACATGACAGTCACTAAATACCATGTCGCTAAGAGTCATTGTGTGAATGACAGTCACTACATGCTATGTCTCAAAAGAGTCATTATGAAAATGACAGTCACTAAATACCTTGGAGAGCTCAAAATATCTCTTCGGAGTCATGGAAACATGACAGTCACTAAAAGCTAAGTATCTTGAATTATTCGAATTATGACAGTCACTGAATGTGAAGTCTAGGGAGTCATATAAACAAATGACAGTCACTGAGTATGAATATGAAGTATAGGGAGTCATTGATCAAATGACAGTCACTAAATGCTAAGTCGCTTGAATCGTTCGAATTATGACAGTCACTGAATGTGAAGTCTAGGGAGTCATTGGAACAAATGACAGTCACTGAGTATGAATATGAAGTATAGGGAGTCATTGATCAAATGACAGTCACTATAGGCTAAGTCGCTTGAATCGCTCGAATTATAACAGTCACTGAATGTGAAGTCTAGGGAGTCATTGAAACAAATGACAGTCACTGAGTATGAAGTATAGGGAGTCATTGAAACAAAATGACAGTCACTGAATATTGAGTATTTGTTGTTCGATAATCGATAAAAATGCAAGTAACCGAGAAAAATGTATTCTCATTCTCTGAAGTGACTGATAACCGTCGATCGCTAAAATAAGAAAATTATTAGAGAATAGGAATGAAGTCACTCGGTGTATTATAGTTGCTAAATTAAGAGAGTCAATGTAAACGCTGAAGAAATAGTAACATCGAATTGGTGTAGTCGCTAATGTGGACAGTCAGTGAAAGTGAAATCAATGTTTTCACTAGATGGGAAGATGGTCTCGTATTCATTTGCAATAATTAGGAGCTAAATCAAAATTACTGATGAACTAGATGAATTCGCTAGATGGTCGTTGATTTGAAATTGTATTCGATTACATCAAATCTGAGTCAATTTTCTGACTCGTGCTAACATGACCCTTGCAAAAGTACACATAGCGTAAATTAATGTAACCAATTATTTGAAAAAAAAATTCAGAACTCTATTTCTCGATAGTGATATATTGGGTTGGCAATGATGTGCTACTCGGTAACATTTTTACACCCCCGATCCCCTTCTGAATTGAAGTGGGGTTTGATTCGAAATTCGATACATTAAATAATAGGTATATCAAGAAATTGGTTAGAGATGCTGGTCATAATGAATTCGATAGAATTGATATTATAAAAGTTGCGCAAAAAAAGGAAAACGATTGAGCGAAACTCAAGCTTTAGCACATTTTACTATACTAAAAAGGAAATACTGATTTCGCTTTGGCTGATTTAGTGTCCTAGGTATAGTGTAAAGGGTGTATATTCTAGTAACAAAGAGAACAAGACTGATTTAAAGCCTAGGGGAGACAGTAATCTGCCACATAAACTGTTAACCTGGCTAACAAATTTAGCTTGCTCTAAGTGCTACAAAATATATTCGGGTATACTACTATTATCGATACATTCGTTAACTTTTCGTGTAACTCACTCTCAGTCCATATATCGGTGAAACTATCATGAATCAATCGTACAAAGAAAATAGCTTCACCAATAGCTACTTAGATAAACATGACACAAAATAATAGCAAAACAAGTAAAAACCAACCTGCGTCCAGATGAGTGTTCCTCGGTTCCTTCTATCATTGAACTTTTCTGTCATCTCCGTTCACAATGTGTGTGAAGTGTCATCTAATAGGTAGAACGACTGGTCAAATCTTCCATCCATGAGTGGTGATCCCACTTGATCACTGAAAGTGTTTCAATTCGTTTCCATTTGAGTCGTTTTCGCTCTCGTTTTTGAATATCTAGAAACTCTTCAACTTGATTTCTCTATCGATATCGAATAACAAATTGGTATGAATCGAGTTTTCTCACCTCAAAAACTGTATTCCATTATTCTAGAATCGATTCAATGAAGTCGCTGACTCGATGAATCGATTTGACCTGCAATAACAATTTAATAATAAATTTCATCAATTTGTAAATTGGAAATGTTCGAGAAATATTCGATAATCAAACAATATAGAATGAACTAGTAGAGATAGAATGATTGATTAGGTACGAACAACTTCAAGTCGATAAACAACTGTCGAGAAATGGTTCCATTGCGGTGCTTGAGTAAAATCGATTAGCCAAAATCGTCTTGGGTGGCAAGCCCACAATAGACGATTTCTCGATTCACAGTAAACAGAGCTAAGAAACTACACAAAATTTGTTCAAATTCGAGCAGTATGTTGTGAAAATAGTCTTACACTATTAGTGAAGTTTTCGTTGAATTATATTAACGTAAAGATCAGTTAAATAGATGTATAAACTTTCGAAACTAATTGAAATGAATGGATCGCTATTCGATTGCGGCGGCGGCGCCTTTGATTTCGATGGGATGGTTGTCGTTTTCGCGCCCTTTTCTGTCTGCGGCTTAACATGTAAACAACCGTGGGAATTCGACTTTTCCTCAAGATTTCGATGGTCAATTCGATTCATAGCAAAGGGAAACTATTTCGAATGTTGGATAATGTTAAATAAACTCGATATCGGTCAATTAGTTAACAATAATATAGTAATCGGACCTTTTCCCGGTCGATGCACCATTTCGCACCGGCATAGACAGGAAATAATATGGAAATAGATGGTGGTGGTTCAGTGGTCCTGTCTACACCGGGCGAAGACTATACTTGCCACTAAGATATTGTTTTAGAAGAACAAATAGATTTTCAACAATAGTTTACCCTTTGACTACGCACGACTTACTGTGGCGTACGTAGTTATTGAATTACACGAAAACTATACAAAACACTTTTGAATAATATGTTTCATATACAAAATATATACACGAATACAATAATAAACAGAAAGGTTTAATCGATGGTTTCGTTGTCTCGTTACTAATTGTGTTTCTCGCTTTATTACTCGATTCCTGTCTCGTTTCGCTCACATTTCTAATAGCGATACAGAGAGTATAATTATAGAAAGAGAACTTTAATATTTTCGCTTTTATACTCGTTCCTGTCTCGATTCGGTCACATTTTAGGCCGCGATATAATAATCGAATTTCCATCACATTTTAGGCCGCGAATTAGAAAGTCTAATTCTGGCTCTGATTGGCGAGCTGGAGAACTCAGCTGCGAACCATTCCGACGCCTGCGCATCTAACTTGTAGCGGCGCGCGTTTGAATGTACAGTTTCGGCGGAATATGTATTTTGTCGCCGCGACAGCGATCGATAATCATGATTTGTGTGTTGTCGCGCGTGCTGCTAAACTCAGCGACAGGAAGTATGAACCCTGCCTAAAGAGTTCAATATTTTCAAGTGTGCTGATCTAGGCCAGATATCTGTTGAAAGACTACAAGTCAGGTTTGGTTGCTCCCATATTTTAACGGAATTCAATTGGATGTTGGACTTCCTTCTCACACAACATCGGGCGCAGGATTAGTTTTTGTTCAAAGGTCTGCAGACATTACAAAACAGTTTATTACAGTTTTCTTCAAAGTACGTCGACCATTTCCCTAGATATTCGCATGAATTACTGAAGGGCAACACGTCTACAAGAAATTGAGTCCACGTTCCAAGAAAAAAATTGTTGAGAGGAGTTAGAGGACCCAACGTCTCGCAGAAATGGCTTCCGTGCGGGGCGGCGGCGGCGGCGGCGGCGACAAAAGTGTCCGCCTCCTAAAATCTGGGCATAGTTTTGCTCAAAATCAACTTATTCCGAAATTTCTCACACTGTTAGAAAGCCATAAAAAAGTTGAGGTATACGTATTTTTCAGGTGTGTCGTGAATTTGAATATTACGTGTGAGACGACCGAAAATGGTCTCGCAAAAATTATGGATAGACCGGTTTTGTGAAAATAAAAATGAAAGAAGAGTTAAACGTGTAGTAGGAATCATTTTTCCAATGGAGATCTCATGACAGGCGGGTACAGCTTGGTTTTCATTCCTATTCACATGTATGAATGGCGGATTGGATAAAAGCTTTATTTACGCACGGCGAACGGAGGTTCGATTCCTGCCTGGAGCACAAAATTTGCTATCACTTCAACGAGGTTACAACTACACAAACGTTCTGAACTACGGCGCGGTTTAAAACTCCAATAGAAAAACATAAAATTCCTTGTTTAGATTATTGTTCAAAAATATAATTTTTATAAAAAACGACCGTTACTTCGTAACCATAGAAAAAGAGTTCAATTAGTATAAAAACGAGTGTAAAGAAAGTAAAGATTAGTTTTGGATAAGCATGTACAAGAAATATAAAAGAAGTCCAATAAAAATATTTTGAGGAAAATGCTAATCTCGCTTCTCTTGAAAACAACGGAGTATAAGCCGGATTATTGTGAGTCACAGTCAGAAGTTTTCTTCCGGTAGCAAAAAACTCGGTATCCTTTTTTTCAATTTTTAAACCGAGCGAGATTAGACTTTTCCTCAAAATATTTTTATTGGACTTCTTTTATATTTCTTGTACATGTTTATCCAAAACTAATCTTTACTTTCTTTACACTCGTTTTTATACTAATGGGTATAGATTTCAATTGAATCGTCTTGTACTACTAAATTTTCTTTTTCTTTTTCTGGTCTTTTTTGAATGCGATCTGCTGTGGCTCTTTGACGTTGTTCAATCAATCAATCATAAATGAGAGAACAGTGAATATACATTCACTATATTATAATTTTGGTTTATTAAAGGTTCATAGCCGTCGCCAACAGGAAGGTGGGAGGGTAGTGTATATCTCACTTTCCGCTCTCCGATTCCAAGACTTACGGTACTATAATAGCAGTGGTTAGCGCCGTGCTACGAATCTTTTGCTCGCAGGTTCGATTCTGCCGAGATACAGAAATTTATAAATTTGGCACCCACTATACTGAACGCCAACTGAAAACATCGAAACTGTTACATGGTATAAACTTTATGTTTGCCTAACAAATGGACGGAAAGTGTCGTTTCCTATTGGGGAACGAACATCAAACTGAGATGGAGGAATTAGAGAGATGAAAAAAATGTCGTAAGAGGACGCTTATTTCCTATCACTAAACTTAACTAATACTGCAAATGGGTGTAGAATCTGTTAAGTAAGTGATGCGTAATATTGAATACATTCATGTACGTCAGAGCGAAAATTTAATATCTGCTTATCGTAGTTCAAGACCGTTTCAAAAACACTTTTTTGAACACGCGCAAATTTTCTTTCGGTAAAGTGGGATTCTGAATCGACATCGACCGCCTGCCACGAACCGAAGTTGCGATGGTTTCAACGGAAGTTTGTGATGAAGTGGAGCAGCCGGGGCAATCTGTGAAACGAAAACAAATAGACTAAAATCAGTTGTATTAACCATTTGAATAGATTTTGAGTGTGACATAACCATGTTAAGGTTTTTGAAAGCTTCTCAATTATCGTCGCCTATGCCAGTTTCAGAGGTACGTTTATTTTGTAACAGAAGTAAACTAAACAGTTTCGTGAAACATGAAAAACGTTCAAATAATGGTTGAAATTTCCGTTTCCCTTGGAAGTCCATCCCCAAACTCACGAGTAAACAGTTTCCAAATATACTTTCTATACGATTCATGGAACAACAGTGTGGTGATGGTGGACGCGGTACCATGTGAACACAAACACAAAAACACGATATCGGAAATGACTGAAAGTTGTTTTTGTCGGAGATCATAGAGACCAAATTCGATATAATTGATCTTTGTGCTCATTGATTTTCTTAGCTTTATAATAGCCAAAAATTGATTATTGAATTAAAATTTACTGAACTGTCTCGCTGTTTTTTCCGGCAAAATACTTTCCGCAAGATGTCGCAGTTTTCGGGTTTTGGAGAGATTACTACGCCACCTATAGAGTGATATATATCACTATGCATAACTATAGTTTACCCTAGAAAAATCCGTAAGGCAAGCGTACGAAGCCGAATCAAACATACTTCTACATGGCGCATCGAAGTTTATCGTTAATATTACGTAGAACAATGTGAGAGCCGGTATTATCACAAAAACGAATGGGAATCCGACCTGAAATTATTTTAAATAGAATTCGTTATCATTCGCCATTGGATAATCTTTCAATCAAAAATAAAATGCAATGATGTTCATTCCCAACAAGGACAGCAAATGATCAAATCGTGTCAGATCAGCAATAAATTAATATCTTTCATCCAATAACTGGTATCAACATAGTCAAGTCAGAAAGAAACACCTTATTTCGTCATAACTGTGATGATGGATAATAAAACTGCTTATTCGGAAACATATACCTGCATCAATAGAAATATGATGAACTTTTTCTGCATTTTCTGTGTTTCTCTTGACATATGAGAAGAGTTTTTGCGTAGAGTTCGGAATGACTCGAACACTAGACCACATATCACAACGATGATCACTCCTATGAGTGCAATGAGCACCAGCAATAGCATCTGGAAACGAAATGCTACTGGAAACTCATGAAAAGGGCCCAACGACTGTGAAATTTGTCTTCTGCTGTGCGCCCCTTAGACAACTACTCTCAAATGGAGCAGCTACTGCTACAAAAACCGAAAAATACTAATATACTCAAGTATAACTGTTTATTACAAACAAACAAAAGTCGGTAAAATATTTTCTCAAACCTGTAAACTAGAATCTACAAGTAACCGGAAAATACTAAGATACTCAAGTATGACTGTTCATTACAAAAATACGAAAGTCGTAAAATATTTTCTCAAACCTGTAAACCAGAATCTACAAATCACAGATGTTAACTCAACGTAGTCAATTATGGAGTTCCTGGTTTTGTGCACAATGGTTGGCATATTTTTCTCATTACTTCAACTCTAGGTGCTATAACGTTTGTCATCTTATTTAACAGTTATTCTCTCTTTCGCAGCTGTGATTTGTAGATTCTAGTTCACAGGTTTGAGAAAATATTTTACGACTTTTGTATTTTTGTAGTGAACAGTCATACTTGAGTATATTAGTATTTTCCGGTTACTTGTAGATTCTAGTTTACAGGATTGAGAAATTTTTTTACCTACTTTGTATGTTTGTAATGAACAGTTAT
The DNA here is from genome assembly GCA_964036275.1 of Litoditis marina. Taxonomy (NCBI): domain Eukaryota; kingdom Metazoa; phylum Nematoda; class Chromadorea; order Rhabditida; family Rhabditidae; genus Litoditis; species Litoditis marina. Next base: position 28,440,509 of record OZ038433.1, read on the forward strand.
ACTTGAGTATATTAGTATTTTTCGGTTTTTGTAGCAGTAGCTGCTCCATTTGAGAGTAGCTGTCTAAGGGGCGCACAGCAAAAAACAAATCTCACAGTCGTTGGGCCCCCACTTTTTCATGAATTTTTCTCTTTTTGTATACATGCCGTAGGTATGTAGTTTGATCTGTACGGTGCAGATAAAATTGTTTTCTTATTGAATGACTTGTCAAGTATTACCATCATTCGAAAAAAAAATATGACGTCAACATTGCAGTTCTGAAAACTTATTTTATCTGGCCTTCAGAATCCCAGAATACGTCATGTTTGAATGAAGTTTTATCGTGGATTGACCATTTTTAAGAAACTTTCAGCATTCGAAAACATATTTCACGTTAATTTTTTTAAAAGTTAACGTCATCTGGCTTTCTGAAATCCAGAATAAGTCATATTTAGATGAATTTTCATCGTTAATATACCATTTTTAAGATATTTTCAGCATTTGAAATAATATGTGACGTCAACTTTGCACTTTTCAAAAATGACGTCATCTGGTCTCCAGAATCGCAGAATACGTCACTCTTAGATTGAGTTTCATCGTTGATTGGCCCTTTATAAGATGTTACCATCATTTGAAAATATATGTGACGTCAACTTTGCACTTTTCAAAAATGACGTCATCTGGTCTCCAGAATCCCAGAATACGTCACTCTTAGATTGAGTTCCACCGTTAGTTGACCCTTCCTAAGATATTACCATCATTTGAAAATATATGTGACATCAACTTTGCACTGTTCGATTATGACGTCATCCGAGCTCCAGAATCCTCGATGACGTCATCAGTAGGAGACTTACATCTAAATCGATGTCAGTTCATGTCGTGATATCATACTTCAAATTTTACTTGAATTGGTCAGGACTGAGCTGAGTTATAACGCAATTTGGTTTACCGCGACAGAGTGGGCGAGAGAGTGCACAAAATGAAGAGACACAGAACCATTTTCAAAGACCTATAACTTAATGAAAAACATTTTTTTTGAAAAAAAAGTTTGCGCCCCCAAAGTTTGAGTGGAGTATCTATCGTGTCCCAAATTTTCAGTCAAATCGGTTCTCACATAAAAATATCCCAGGAGTGCGCACCAACACACACAGACAGATAGATACACGACGGAAGTTGGCGGTCTGCATGAAGCGCATAACGTCATAACTCGGCTCAAACTCAATCAATTTCGTTCAAACTTCAAACATAGCTTGTAAATGTGCCATAGAAAATCAGCATATCATAAAAGTTTTTATTTGCACAATTGGACCTTTTTGAGAGTGAACTAAAAAAATGAAAGCACGCATTAGCCGGACCAAAGACAAATCTCGTGTTACAAACAGAAGTTTGTGTAAATCATAAAATCGATGATAGAATAGAAATAATTAGTGGAAAGCCACTAAATGTTATGCACGAAAACGCTTTTGATTAGACTTTATTAATATAAAATATTATATGCGCGAGTTACAGACATTAAAATAAAGAAAAACAAGCTACACTCTACTCTACATTACAAGAAACACAAAGAACAGCCGAGATTCCCGAATGATGATGCAAACTTTAAAGGACTGTGCCAGGAGCGGCGAGACCCATAATGCAATACGTACAGTAACATTATCAATAGAGCATGAAATACTATACACGTTATATTATTAATATAATATTACAACTTCCCCGGGGGCCCGAATGCCTGGTCCCACAGGCATAAGAAATATAGAATACAACAAACGGAAGAGATAGTAGTGAACCATGGGAAAACATGAAAGAAGGTATATGCCTGACGGCACCACGATAACTATATGCCCGGAGACATCAAAGAAACATTATAACAAGGTAGCTATATGCCTGACAGCACCACGATAACTATATAAACACATGAAAAACTATATGCTAGAAAGCATCACGGTAACTATATAAACACATGAAAAACTATATGCTAGAAAGCATCACGGTAACTATATGCCAGGGCACCACGGTAACTGTATGTCCAAAGGCATCACGGTAGCAATATGCGCGGAGGCATCACGGAAATATCAAGAACTCCAAACATCTTCGACGACTTCTGTGCATTGTTCTCGCATGTCTACCAAAGATCATGCCGCAGAGATTGTTCACTCCATCCTGAATCAGTTCACTCCTTTTGGTCTCCGACCCAAAGAACAATCAGTATAAAACTGTTGCCTTTGTCTGGCATCACCTGCCCTTCCCAGCTTCTCCCGATCCTCTAGATCCAAGGCTTCTTCTGATCCTTGTTCCCATTGGCCACTAGTAAAATGCGAAAATTCTTTCAGTTGGGAAGATCCATCCATCACTCCATCAGAATAATTTCCATTTTTCGGGCTTTCCTTTGACAATCTGGACCGATTCTCCTTCCTCCGATTGAATCGCTCAATCAACCATTCAAAGTCTATCGAGACTTCCACTCTCTTCCCTTCCTTGATAATGCCTCGTCTGGCAATATCCCTTGATGTTACTTGTCGTGCAAACTTGATCAACTTCTTCTCGCTTCGCTCGACCATGTACATACTCTTCATTTCTGTCTGCAACTCATCCTTCTTTTTCTGTCTCTGTTCACTCATCATTGCGTCACTGTTTTCCGAACCAGTACACATTCAATAGAAAATTGAAATTTGCGCAGTAATTTCCCCCTGACCACCCGTTGATAACGACCACTTGAAAATTTGGGCAGCACTTCCCCTGAGGAAAAGGCTTCACCAGCAATTCAACTGGGTGCTACACAGCGGGGGTCGGTGACAATACGTCGGGTAGAGCCTCTACCTAGTATTTCACAAAATAGAAATTGTAGTCCGGAGGTAGTGTTCAAGGTACTCCCCAAGAACACTACGATGGCGATGCAGCAGATTTAGCGTTCAAGGTACTCCCCAAGGACATTAAACTGTTGATGTTGGCGATGCAGCAGTATTATTGCCCAAGGTACTCCCCAAGGACAATAAACTGGTGATGTTGACGACGATGGCGCAGAAGTAGCGTCCAAGGTACTCCCCAAGAACACTACAACTGATGACGATGTTCGGTCTTGGTGCTCCCCAAGACACAGCTGACTTCGACGATCCCTGTTCTTTTTTCTTCTCCGATAGTGTGGAACAGACGTAGCAGAACACAGTAAAAATTAGGATAGCACAATTATAATAAATTAATAGGCCTTTTATCAAAAAGAATTTTCGCGCACTAACTAACTATCAATCGAGCGGTTCGGCCCCCATGTTACAAACAGAAGTTTGTGTAAATAATAAAATCGATGATAGAATAGAAATAATTAGTGGAAAGCCACTAAATGTTATGCACGAAAACGCTTTTGATTAGACTTTATTAATATAAAATATTATATGCGCGAGTTACAGACATTAAAATAAAGAAAAACAAGCTACACTCTACTCTACATTACAAGAAACACAAAGAACAGCCGAGATTCCCGAATGATGATGCAAACTTTAAAGGACTGTGCCAGGAGCGGCGAGACCCATAATGCAATACGTACAGTAACATTATCAATAGAGCATGAAATACTATACACGTTATATTATTAATATAATATTACAACTCGCACGCACAGCTTCGCAGCATGTTTCGCACAGCGCTTCGCGCTGCGCGCGAATGATCGGGCATACTGCATGTCGGCTAGATGTGGAGCTTGCAGAACGTATAGACACATTAGCGGGCCAGGAAGCCAGACAAACTCAATGTTCTCTACCGACAACTTCCACGACGATCGCGATGGTCGTCAGCATGTCCGCTCAGCTGCTTGTTCAAATATGTATAGCAATTCAGAAGGTCAGTTTGGAATAGAAACTTTGTATCTCTTTTGTATTCGCTCTACTATCTCCTCCAACCTTCAGAATTTATAACTACCTGTACATCTTCATACGCGTATATCACCATTTTTGGTAGATCGATGACTGATTTGGCACAAGAATATGTCTGGAACAATGATTTTTTCCAAACTACTATCGTAAATAGAGTTACAATTGGTCCCAACTAGTTCGAAATAAGGTGCGTTTCTGTGGTCTGTGAGGCTGTACACAGGTCTAATAGTACACAGGAACTGTACACAGGTCTAATAGTAATGGATTCCTACGCTGAGATTTCATGAACATCTCCCAAACATCCGATAAGATGTGGCTGTAAGTTATTCTACAATATTAAGGTTCACTGCTCATGAAAATGACAACGTGAACTGCGCACGAGGTGACCGTTTGCTGTACCTTTAACCAGACTCAAGTTCACAAACGACGTTCCACACGTGTGTTCTTATCACGTGCAAACAATAATGTTTAAATAATGTTTAACCGCCCACAGAAAAGTCTTTTGGTGAAAAAATCTAATATGTCACGAATCATATGCGTCTGATAGTTTTGTAACAGTGGTAGTGTTATATTTCTCGCAGTATACTTCTGTTATACTATTCCAAGAACGTGTTCAAAAGTTTCAACTGCTCACTGATGAAGATAAAAGCAAGCAAAAGTAACACATTTACTGGCCCCTTTCTCCTGTTTACATTGTGTTCTTCCATGTTTGTAGTGCTATTCTCGTACATTAGACATTCTTCAACAGTCGTTATATCTCTATTGAGAAGTAAACGTTGAGCTGCACTATTTGGTCAACACCATCTAGGTTTTGAATACCTACTTTTTACTTTGACATGTTAAATGACAATCATGGAGGCAGAATGTACTTAGAGTATGGATCATGTTGAACTCACTACTGTAACGACTTTGCTATGGTGCCTGAAGTGAATTCGAATTGAAGACCCACCTGCAGGTATTTTTGAGAGGAAAGATGGGGTTCGTAGTTCACAGAAGAAATGAGGGTCACGGCTGGGAAAATAACAAAAATGTATAATCCGACGAAAAAAACTCGTTTTCCCATTTTCTCGAGTTTCAATGGATGCGATTTCGCTAAGACTTTCTGAAATTGAAATTGTTTCGATCGAATGGTACCACGGAGACCCTTGACTATTCAATTATTTGAACAATTGCAGAAATTCGTACAAAATGCATGCGAATTGTTGCAAAATTAATATGAATTTGATTCTGACTATTCTGCACTACAAACTATTCAGAAAACATTTCAACCACCTGAGCTCGATAGAAGAACAAATACACCACTGAACCGAGTGTGAAAACCACAGAATCGAATACAGCTACAGTGAGAACATGCGTACTTAATCCCAAGTACGAGGATAGAAATCCCATCGGATACCCCATTGGCAGGGGTAGAAACATAACTGGTACCTGCATCACACTAGCATGTTGGGGCCGAGTGATCAAATGATTAGCGTTTGGCTGTCGCTCCTTCTGACCCGGGTTAAACCGCTTTGTCGCGGTATTATTGTGCCTCCAATAAATGATCAATCTCGCGCCAAAGTTTAGTATATCTTGCCATGTTCTTATCAGACTACGTTTTTGAGTTGGATAACTAGACATGGTTAGAAAACGTTCGGTGGAGGGAAAGAAAGTCATACTGGGGGACTCCGAGTAAGAATAATAAGGACAAGATCGATATCATATTCTACGCACCGTAACTGTACTGAATAAGAAGTCAACACAAGAACAACAAATATGATAATGCATCAAACACCATCTGTACGAATGGAGTTGACCGGATTGTGTTACTGAAAAACACCTAGATTCCTACTGTTCCATTCCGAGTAGGATTGAAAGGGATGTGATCGATTTAAAATTATCCTTTCCATGCAGAATTCCATGTTTTTCTCGAAATTTTTAACAAACGAAAATTTATCTGAATTTATCTGATCTATAAACCAATCAGAATGATCCGTACAGTATTGAAGACACGACATGAAAATGAAGCCTTACATGAGATTATCTCATAAGCTATTGTTGATATCAAGTAAATGTTGAGAGAGCATTTAATCATACAAAACATGTCATAAATACGTGCAATAATTGTGAGCTATACTTCAAATAAAAGCCTGTAGAAGATGAACTGCAACTCACCGATGATGAATCCGGCGAATATGTTCAAGGGCAGGGAAACACAGGCGAAATAATTCATGATGCTCACGTAAATCGAGGGAGAAGTTTCGAATTCCACACACTGAATCATGGTCTGAAAAAATACGACTACTATTTTGAAGTATTAAATGAGCCCCGAAAATTATTTCCCTGTTTCGATTCGGAGAGGTGAGACGACAGCGGAATTCCGATTGACGATTATATTCTCATAGTCGGAAAGTATCACAATATTTTCTGTAGGCAGACCAAGAGTGCGTTTGCACTATGAGTAAAACGTGAGACGGCCGCGACAATGTCGTTGCCGTCTCAGTTTTAACTGTTGATTATCGGCCTGCGTCTCCTCAAAACATATGCTATTTTCATCAGTAAAATTTGTCACGGCAGCGACATTGTTGTTGCCGTCTCAATTTCGACTCAGTCGGCGGGGGCCGAGTTAGTGATTTCTCAGAGTAGAGCACGCCTAAACATGTTCCAGCTAGACTTATCATATATGTATGATACTAAAACTCGTATAAACATTAGTTCACACACGTAAACGGTATACATCAAATTTCGTTCCATTCAAAGAAGAAAACTCACATCAAAGCACCATTCAATACTCAAATGCCTGCTACCAGACTTATTTAAATTTTTTTGCAAGAGAACAAGAACGACACTATGTATGCATGAAATCAAATGTTTGCTGAATGATGAACTTTCGTTGATTACAACTGAGCAGGTGCAGTAGCCAACAAAATTACTTGCACCTGTTTTATCTAGAGCCACCCACATACATGTTAAGTGAGGACTTGTACACGTGATTTGATTCTGAGATTTGACTTGAATTTCCATAAAATAGCACATAGTCACCAAGTTAGTCGAGTGTTTGACTGAGAACACCAAGAATAAGCTAACCAAATCAGTTTTATTGTCGACAATAAAACTGACTGTTTCTGTGTGAACTGAATTTTATCCAAGGTTCCAGAATTACCACAGAACAACTCAGTTTGGAAGATTCAACAGAGAATAAGAAAAAAAGAATGCGTACTTCACGTGACTATTCAAATGTTTTGTGAACGATCAGGGGTAAGAGAGCCACGATTAGCAAATATAGGGAGAAATGAGGGCATACTGAGCATGCTACTTCTATTTAAGATTAGTCTTTTCAGCATTTAGATCGAAAGTTTAAATTGAATACAATATAGGTACCGTGCACAAAATACAAAACGGACTGGAAACGTAATACAAATGGGATTGTTTGCAGCTAGCAGACTTGGCTTTTTTCACGTTTTTCTCAGAGTGCAATTGTCTCCAATTGAGGGCATGTAAGGGGGAGGGGTGGTATAACGTTATGGTTGTAAGGGGGGTCATAGTTATATAAAAATTTCTCAGAGTGCAATTGTCTCCAATTGAGGGCATGAAAGGGGGAGGGGTGGTATAACGTTATGGTTGTAAGGGGGGTCATAGTTATATAAAAAGTAGTCGAAACACCAGAGGTGGTTGTGATGCGAAACGTGTTGTCGAAACTACTCTCTACTTCCGAATATCAAACTACGAAAAAACTCTTTTTCCGAAACGGGTCTATGTCAAGCGGGTTGACACACTCCACAACATTCTGAACGATTTCGTGTCTTCATTATTTTTAAAGTGAAAAGACGCACTGTGCAACTATATTTGTCAAAGTAAACATAAGAATGATTTTGACCGTTGGTCGTTTTTCTAAATCAACTTAATTGCTCTCCCATGTCACAATTTTCCCCGAACAGTCTAAGAAGAGGAAACTAACAATTTTGGTCGGAAAATTATAAGTTTTCAATAAGCAGTTTTCAATCTCCGAAAATAAGACACACTAAAAACCGTAAACTTTCCAATAACTTTTCTTCAAAGCATTTACAACATTATACGATCCATATAAGTGGGCAAAATTGAAGATATGTAATTGTAACAGGAAAGATATTCTCAATCACATGAATGAATGTTGAACGGATGAGTGAATAAAAATATACTATGTCAGTGATGCGTATGATGAAAATATAATGAATGCAGTGGAATAGAAGTTTTGAATTACCTGGAACTTCGATAATTACAATATCAAATCTACACAGAACTACATACAAATCGAGTTGGAAAAAATTGACACATCATGGAGGCTGTGAAGTTGAGGTAACAATACAGTTCAGAGACGATAATATTGAAATGCGAACAGTCTTACAACCAAATGTCAGTATTCATTCGAAACTAAAAGTGGCATTGTGGCACGATAGAAAACCCCGATCTTGCCAAAATCTGTTTCGAACAAAATATCTTCTACTTTGTTAATTTTTCTCATAAGAGCGATGTGCCCAGTGTCGGTATTTACATAAGGTGAGGTCTACGTACTGAAACTCAGAGAAATACGTTTATATTTTTTAAACAGCTCAATAACTATTCGTTTCACCCATCGATAGCAGGCAGCCATGCTGTCCGAGCGCGCCCTACATTGCAGGCAACTGATCTGGCAGCTTGCCAGTGTTTTCATTGCAAATAAAAATTCGAAAACTTGTTATTTTAGGATTTTAGCAATTTTTTTGTTTTGAAATGATTCCCACATGATCGGGGAGCAATTTAAACCACGTTTTGTGTGATAAAATAAGCATTGAACAACGGCCAGAAAAGATGGTTTGATATCACTGTTTTTAGTTTGGGACAACATGTTCAGATGGCCGGCTGCTTGTGGGCGCCGCACCACCTATCCCAGCTGAGTTCAATACCCAGCTGGTGCACAATTTTGACTCAGACAATTCCCAGCCAATTGGCCAGCTATTTTTTTATTGGCTGAGCGAGAGAGTGTGCAGGTCGGAGAGACCCAGATGTCTGCGGCCTCATTGACCTGCACACTCTCTCGCTTTTGTAGCTGGCCAATCGAAGAAAATTGGCGCCAATCGTTCTGAGAATTAGGCTGATCGCTGTTGGAAACTTTCCAATACAATTGACTCCGCCCACTAAAATATACTGTAACTGGCTGCTATCGATGGTTGAAACGAACTATACCACAACCAACGAAGTGATGATAAAGTCAACTTTGAATGAAAATACTCGCACCAAAGCTGATTGCGTTACAGTGAGAAACGTTAGTGTTTATATTGCTTGATGATTTTTCATATTTTTATTCGTAAGTTCGCAGAATCTATGTTAAACACGATCTTGTTTTGGGGAGATTTAATTCATGGAAACATGTTCACTTTAATAATGTCATGTTAAAGGAGATCGGAACACAACTTGAGCAGAGATTTTGTTTCGGGCTGCTTTTGACTGTATTGAGGTAAGAAAGCACAAATAACTCGTATATTAGTTTGATCAGTCCACGTGACATTCACATGACAATGCCGCGCGACACGCAACGTGTACAATCAAAAGTAGGATATATCAGCTTTACGAGAAACCATGTTGCTCTCCGATCTCCTTTAACGTTCCAATCAGTTGAGCTTGTACAGCGCAGAACCTCTTTCGACAGTGAAGAACAGCTTTGCGTTATGAGTGGTAAATGATAAGCAAAACTACATCGTCACTTTTCCGGTACGGAGGCAGCAACTAGAATGTGTCTTGCCACAACTGCGGTGCTCGAGCCCTCGGTGGGCAACCTTCTTTTCACGACGAGTAGATGAAATGAAGAGCGAAGACGTCTGAAAAATTAGTATAGTTTTGAAACGTTTGAGCCGTGTATGCAGAACATCTTAACGTTTTGAATACAAAAAAGTCAGCTGAGGCCGATACTTGTTCACTTACCCTCACATTCCATGTATCTGTTGTGGGAACTTTGATTTGGACAATCCAGTAAGAAAAGGACATCATATATCGATTTGTCTCAGTTCTATCTTTTATTTGAAAATACATTATACATTGCAGTCCCCCTTTAAAACGCTCAAAGTGCTACATTTTCATTAACACCTGGCTGAATTCAAAGTAAAAGTGGTATGGACTACTTGTAACCCACTTATTGAATACGAGATAAATAACGGGATGAATTCCGTTCATCACTACCCAGACCATCATGGAGGCGTAATCCCAGAATACGCCTTCCATGGTGAACCAATCCACCACGTAGTTCCAGTACATGAACGAGAAGAAGAAATACAGAACAAGTATCGACACCTGAATGGAACATCCTAGTGGTCTGACTACTTTGTTTGCTGGTCACGTGCGTGATTGAATTCATTCTAAATTAATAATTCATTATCCATGTAGAATGACATCAACAACACTTAAATCAAAATTACGTACGTGATGAATGGATTTTAACAAAAAAAATATATGAAAAACCTATTCTTAAAATGGAACGATTGATTATGAGCACCTAGGTCGTATTATTGTAGTGGGAAATGTGGCGTTAAACATGGTAACGGAATCCGTAAACATCAAAGTACGACTGAGATATGGCTTCAGCAATGGTTGGGTCAGTTGAACACACAGAGCGGAAATATTCATACCTATCTCTAATAGAAACACCATTCTCATACATCTCATTTAAAGCAACCACAGTATCCGGAATTTTCCGATTAAACACAAAGTCAGCTGGGACAATGAAACCGGCAGGTAGTTTGTAGCCACCAGGGAAAACAATTTCAGACTGAGAGGGTACAGATGAATCAATTGTAGAGGAAGAAGGCACAGGCAAATCAGCAGGAGCAACCAAGTTAGGAGTTTCAACCGGAACGGTTTCAACAGGTTTTACGGTTGGAGATAACAAAGCAAATGACTCGGACAATTCAGGACGTGGAGACACATCAATAATTGGAAAAACGGAAACAATATCTCTAGGTTGTTCAAATACCTTCATTTCGGTTTGTAGGTTGGCAAAAGCGGGAATGGGAATTGTAGTTTGGTCGGTGACCTCAGCTCGGGCGGCGTCTCGTTTCGATTGTCTGGCGAGGAATCCGGCCTTTCGCTGTTCCGGGGTTTCGAACTTCCGCACATGAAAAGTTGACATAGAATCTTCGGATTTCATAGCAGTAGAAAGATCAATTAGACGAGGAAACGGAATACCATCTTTGACCGAAACTTTGAGTGGGCGAGGCAGACCATCTTGACGAGGTTTACCCAAACGGTGTAGAATAGAGATATTGGATGGAGAAACGGACACCAAATTGAAAATTGCATTCACCTTTTTCTTTGTTGAAGAATCCTCTGGTAGGCCATAAATAGTGAGACATCGACGATCATGGAAACGGTGGAGTTCAGATTGAATAATGGTGGGCAGAGATTGGGTCAGACTGTCGAGTTTGGAGTTGAGTGTTTTTATTTCACTCAAAATGGTGGAAAAATGGGTTCGAGATGGTATCATTTTTGGACGAGGTGATGGCATATTAATCAATCGAGAGAGGTCACCTCACACGACCGAGACAAGGGGTGGGGCAAAATTCAACCAGGTATTTATGGAATCTGAGTGGACCGGACCATAACTTTTTGTAGACTCCCGCATTATAAACATGCGTACTCAAGACACTATGCTCCCATGAGCGATATAACATGGAACCTCCTGGCGCAGGAGACACATCAAACACTCCATAATAGTATAGAATAAATGAAACAGGGGCCGAGTGGTCGACTGGTTGTGTGCGCGCTACCACTCAAAACACCATGGTTCCAACCCACTCGGCGCGGTATCTTCATGGCGGACCGCATGAGCTGGTAATAAAGCTCACCCATGCCTAGTTTCTCTTCTGCGGACCCCACCTTCTACGGATACTACAATGTGATCATTGTCTTGGTTGTATATGTATGAATAAAGAATAAAGAATAGTATCATCTCATCAACACAAGTTCACTAATCACTCGTCAGGTTTCCTATCGCAGTTCCACAATTGAGAACTCGTGAGTGGATCACAAGACGTTCGATACGTGAAAAACATTGAAAACTTCCACTAAGTTTGAAGATAATCTTTATGCGCTGCCAGTGAGAATGAACTGTCATACCTGAATTGTTATTCTCAGCTCCCGTTTCGTAAGCTTCGTTTTGTTCTGAAATTCGCTGATTAGAAATTTTATCCATGGTTAAACGTCCTACCATAACTAATCCAATAATTAATCTTTATGAAAGTTGTGTATGGTCGTTGTTAAAGTAATACTGATCACAACTCAACTACTATGTATTCAGACAAATGACGAAACACTTCTCTCTCTCTCATCTCTCTCTCTCTCTCTCTCTCTCTCTCTCTCTCTCTTTCTCTCTCATCTCTCTCTCTCTCTCTCTCTCTCTCTCTCTCTCTCTCTCTCTCTCTCTCTCTCTCTCTCTCTCACTCTCTCTCTCTCTCTCTCTCTTCCTTAATATACATTCCATATTTCAGTCTCTCCTCTTCTCTGAAGTTCCCCACCAAGTTGTTTCACTAGATTCTCCCAAAATCAACTTGTAAAACAAGGTTCCGCCAAATTTTCCAACTTGTAAAACAAGGTCTTACGGTAGACAAACGCAAAACTGCGGATATTGCGTACGCAAAATGCGTCGGGGTTACGGTATATTTTCAAACTCGAAATTTTCTATTTTTTCTTTATTTTTGTATTATTTTCTGTTTTTACGTTATTTGCGGACGTTTTTGGTTCCATCTGTCGTGAATAACTGTTTGCTTATCTCTGTTAGTGTGCGCGTGAGGTATACATCCCAAAAAAGCAAATTAAGTGGCCGCATAGACTAGATTTCAAAAAACTGGTTATGATAGTGTGATTCATTGTTTTTAGTTCGCATTGCATTTTAAATGTTTATTTTGTGTTTTCCGGTAACTTTAACTTAAACTTTTAACGTTTGGTGAAATTTTCGATTTATCTGGTTCGGAGAGTTCGGACATTTCACATTTGTAATTCACGAAGTCACCAGGTCCATAATTTCATTCCTTATTCCATTCACTAGTAAAATTGTCCGAGTTTCCAAAAAATTTCCGAAAACGGACTACTTTTTTCATCGAAAACGACAAAATTGGTCCAGTTTTGATGAAAATCGGGTTCATTTTTATGGGACAGTCGAATCATACTGGTGCATGCTTATTTTTCGAAGTTGGGCAACTTTTCACTTCTTTCCAGGTTTCTCCGTGAATAGGATCTTATTTGGATCATGGATGCACTACAAGATGACTGGGAATGTCGCCCTAGTATCAAGGTACATTAAGTTTTGTAATACAATAAATTAATCGAATACAAACAAGGTCTTGTTTTTGTTTTTATGTTTCTTATAAATAGGCGGCAAAAAGCAGATTTATTGCGCGAATCGCTGTGTTATTTGTCTTTGCTGCTTTGCTCCGACTAATCTCAGTATATTTACGCATTTCATTTGAACAACTTTGGCCTAATTCGCTGTACAGAACAACTCGAAAAACTGGGTATATTTCATTCCATTTTGATAGTAATTAGCAATTTGGTTTTCAAACCCAATAAAATGTTAATCGCGTAGTTTAATCGAAAAGAACGGTTGTTATCTTTGTCCTCAAAAGTAGACCATACTAGATACCACTAGGATTTAGAATTTCAATTTTGTAGACGGCACGAGATTTGACGAGATGTTTAACCCTAGGACGTTGGACGTTATCAATCATCCCATTACCTCATCTATTTATTTATAGTTCATTTTGCGAGACAATAACATGAGAGGCTTACAAAATTGTCAGTGTTTTCATACATGCATAGCATAGTGCGTATGTGTTTTGTTCACTTATCTTTAACTCAGCTCCTTACAATGCGGCGACACACCAGTAAACACATTTTCAGTCCACGTTTTAGTAATCGTCGCCTCCAAAAAGAGTGAGCATGATCTATGTACCACCTCAGTTCAATCCCGGATGAAGATGAACAATTTAGCTGATTTCAGGGTCAGGCTCTCCACAGCTATGGTTGTTGGACGGAACGTAGTTAGGGTTTCGTTGATAACTACGTGGAGAAAGGCATCTCCGGTATAACCGAGGTGAGTTATTATTTCTCTAAGTTTCACGTGTTATTTCAGCTCTTTGCGAGGCCAAACTTATTTGAACACTCAAATGTAGTTATATATTTTCTTGCCCAAGTGGTGTCGGGTGTCTACAAGACAATGTAAACTAACGGTTTTAATACCCGAATAGATTTGAATCGAAATCGAAACAATTTGCAAAACTGCAATTTAAATGTCATTTGGCTTGTGACCAATTGCAACGTATCGAAATTACCAGGATATCATCTGATGAAACCGTTTAGATTCAAAGTTTGACTGGTTCTAACGTTCTGAAACGTTCTAGCTCCATGTGCGAAGAACTGGTGTTGCGTGCATACACCAGCAACGTTGTCCGAATAGTCAGAAAAGTTCGAAAACAGACTACTTTTCAGCCGAAAAAAATGGTAATCGGCCTACTTTGTTGTAAAAATCCTAAATTTTCACGTGTTAACATCCGAAAACGGATTACTTTTTTGTCGCTCAGTCGAACCTTACTGGTGTTTGGTGGCGTGTTGTATTCACTAGTTTGCTAACAGTAGTATAACTCTGTTTCGGGGTGAATTCTATATCTAACCGGGTTTCCAGGTAACCTGACCCTTTTTTGGTAACCTATTTTTCAGGTTACCTCAGTAGGTAACCGGTTAGTAACCTAAAGTGAAAAACCGATTACCTGTTTTTCTACCGCAAATTGTGGTTCTTACCGTTCCTTTGAACGGTAACCGGATTTCAGTTCTAGGTTACTTCCTGGTTACCTACTAAGGTAACCTGAAAAAAAGGTTACCAAAAAAACCCGGTTAGTTGTAGAATTGGCCCTGTTTCGGTACTTGCCTTTTAACTTAATTTTCTTTTCAGATTATCTATCCCTGGATGTCTGAGACGTGCTACATTTCTTCCAATTCCATAAAAGCTGTCGCCCGAGTCTACAAGTCTGGTTAGTTTCTATTATCGTCTGTTATATGTTTCAAGTATTTTCATAGTTATATTTTCCGCCATTTTACTATGCAGGGAAGGGCAAAAATGATTTGGCAACCCAAAAACTTAATTTGGAGACATGGGGTCGTTTTCAGCGGCGACCGCTGCCGAAATTGCACGGGGCTTGGAATCAGGTTGAACTTTTTGATTCAGAACTTTCATTTAATCTGTGGAAGTTAAAACGTACTCATACACAAGTGAGGTCCGACTATTCAACAAAAATGTGTCCTTTTTGAGTTTAAACACGTGAAAATGAATGTTTTTGCATCTGAAATAGACAAATTTTCACGTTCTCGTAGAAAAGTAGTTCGTTGTTTCATTCATTCTGGCTACTCGGACAACCTAATCTGGTATGGTTCTAATGTCATATTCAAAAAGAAGAATGGTTGTGTTGTGTACCAAACGTAGGGCGACTTTGTTGGATGCTCCATTGAATCACCCATTTTTCTTCCAATCGAGACTTAACTACCCTAATTTTAATAATAGTCTCACTTTACTGGTGAAAACCTAACCTGGCACCAAGTTATCTAGTTTAGTTACCCAGATAAAACACCCGATTTTCATTAAATTTCTGTAGACAGCAAAGTCGCCTCGCGTATGTTGTGTATATTCTAATCGACGTTAAATTTGCAAAATTTTCTCCAAAGTACTTGTTGACGTACAACATAGTTGCAGGTTAACTCGTTTTGTGATTCAATTCAAGCGAAGGTGTGCAAGTGCATACCTCACTAGTATATGAAAAATTGCGTACGTTTGATCTCAAAACTCAAACTTTGCCGAAGTTTGGTAGAATAAGGGCTTACTGTTAGATCATTGTTTGCTTGACTGGACTATTTTTTGACACCGTCAGGCTCAGTATGAAGTATTTTCAGTTCCACTGCGAACAGCCACATCAGCGGAGATTCTGATAGAATGGTTGGAGCACAGATGAAATTCACCTTCAACCTCATCAGAATGCATTCGGCGAAAAAACAACGGATTCGCGAAGTTAAGCCCCTAGCTCATTTCACATATACGATATACTTGTACTATTTTTCACTTAGTTATCCGAATTCTTTCCTTTTTTAAATATTCAGTTCTGAACAGGCCGGCAGCTACAGAAACTACAAAAATTTCAAAATTATGACACTTTCCAGCCGATTCCGTTTCCGGTAGAATTAGACCTTATTTTGTTGTGAAATCATCAATTTTCACGCGTTTTGATGTAAAAACGGATAACTTTGCGTCAAATAGTCGGACATTATTGGTGTATGGAGTATGGTTGTAAGTATGTGTCGTCTTAAGTTATGTTTCCACATTATTAACTTTTCAATTCATAAGAGTAATGGTATTGTGAGAACTTGCAATTGGCAAACTCCTGTAATTTTGTACTAGTTACCTTCTTCTGGCGTGCAATTCAATGTGTCTCGCGAAGTAAATGGTTTGTAAGTTCGTAGCAGTACCCATATTGCATACATACTTTTTTGTTATGTAGATCCTGTCATGTATAGTCTTGTTGTAATTGTTTTTGTTGTAAGTTCGCGTTGTGCCATGAATAAAACTTAATTTTATCGTTTTTTTGTTCTTTTATACCACAAATAATCGTTATAGAAAATCTAATATTGTATCGAATATTATTCATAAGCTGGTATTAAGGAAAAGCCAGCCTGCCTGACCGGCTACCGTAACCCCGCGCCCAACTTGTGAAACAAGCTTCAAAAACCGAGCTTGTTATCCACTAGTGAACAAGCTAGTGAAAAGAATCTAGTAAAACAACTTGGATTTCAACTTCAGAATTCTCCTCTTTCTTCCTCACAATTCTAGCAGTCGAAGGGTCAAAAGTACAACTCACAATCCATCCAATGTAAATGAAAATAGACACATAGGTACAAATGGAAGTGTTTACAATCACGAGTACCAAATACTTTCCCCAATGACTTAATATGACGGATACAATTTCTTCGGAGGAAACGTAGCCCCAATGAAATCTCAAAGGTACGAACATATAGCTACAGTTGGGGAGCAGCGTGAGCACACATGGTACCAAGAAACTCAGATAGCACATCAAAAACCATACCTAAAAAAAAGAGGGTAATAACTTTTTCAGAGTGTTTTTCAGCTATATCTTCAAGTTATGTTTGGTAGAAGTAATTTTCATGATCGGCCGGGCTCACCCATTCACCCACTTGTAGTTTGATCCCACTCTTGTATTTTGGTTATGACTTGTGAGCTCTGTTTAGTAAGCCGATCAAAGTACATCTAAGAAATCTGTCGAGCTTCATAGTTGAACGAACAGTCACTTCAATGATGAGAACGCATTATGAAACTTTCACTGTACCACGTTGTCGCACTCACATACGCACTTTTTCCTGATCACTAACTAGCCACAAAACTCATACTCTCACTATTCGTCTCACTTTTAAATTGAACGTGAAAACCTTCATACTTAACTACATAAAAAAAACTCTCTTATAAGTCGAAACCTACCGCTGAACATGTTTTTGATTCCAGAGTACTTGAGTATTTTGAGAGTACGATGGTACTCAATTGAGTGAAGGTGAGAAAGAGTGTGAACATACACATACTGAACCACAGCCCAGTTACAACAGCTCCGAGAACCTAAATATTCCCGGTCGTACCAAACCTAACTATTGTGAATGTGTGACAAAGATCTTAGTAAAACAACCAAACTGTACTCGTAAAATACATCTGCAAAAGTATGTAAATGTTGTATGTATACTGCCATGAGGGGGAACAAAAGTCATATGGGATTAAGACCACTTTTACACGTGTTTCACCTCGGAAAGCAAATTAACAGATAGTACTTTATGCTTTTGATCATGCCCTCAAATCAAACAACAAACATCATTCGACATACCTTGTTCATCCAAACACTAAGAATTTCATGTGATATAACTAGAACCCCGGAAATGATATGAATAACTAGTTGTAAAACGTCTGTAACTCCAATATGAGTCATAATGATGTAGGCGAGACTACTTCGCAGCTCTCGGTCCACGAAGAATATCTGAAAAGGTTTTTGGACGATACGACACCGCTATCTTTGACAGTTATTTGTGGTTGTCGACAACAGACGATATTTTGATGTCATTGGAAAACGACGTTGCTATAAGCCCATTTGGTATACTGGTTATCGTTTGCGCGCCGCAGACTTTTGGGTCAGGTTCGTGTCTCACATGAGCCGGTTATTTCATAAATTTGACACGCACTATAAAGTGTTTCCTTGCCTGTTATACGTGTGAGGTAACCGAATCGATTTCAAAAAGTAACATGTAAATGGTTCTAGCAAAAAAAGTCGTTAATTCGAGGTTCATGTTGATTAAGATTTTGGAAAAGTTGCAAATTATTAAGGTATGTGAAACTTGTGAAGCACAATACAACCTGAACGCAGTTAAGGTATAATGGTATGCTGGTTTTCACGTGACAATTCCAATGTGACATATTGATATATACTATTCTGCTTGTTCATTCTGCTTTTTACTCTGCTAGTGCAAAAAATTCAGATTCACGTATCGTATTATTCACGCCTAGTCCAAAACACAATCAGAAAACAGATGTTTTAAATCAAATTTACTTCCGGATGCAATCATGATGAAATTTGAGTATGCATAACGGGATTCAATGCAAGTTTGAAGAGGACAATAGTCCATTTACAGCACTCACCAAAATAATTGGAATGTAGAGGAGAAGAAAAATCGGAGGGGGAATGATTATGGAAATCCCCATGAACAGATATAAGCCGATCGATGCATTCATTATGCTGAAATACATTATATACTAGAATTCAATTGAAGAGTCACGTAAAGTTAGCATTCTAATGAGACATAGTGCACTTTGTCATTGAACGTGTCTTAGTTCTGCTGTGTTTAACATATTTCACGTGACTATGCAATTTACTAACAGTATACATGCATGTATAGTTATCACAACGTTTATCAAGTCTGTGTGTAGTTATCACAATGTATAGTTATCACAACGTTTATCAAGTCTGTGTGAATGGTGAGAACTATTAGACCGTTTCAAACCACCTACCATCTTCCATATATCTCATGACATGATCTTATGAGGTCCCATGTGAGTACTCTTTTCTTTGTATCTTTCCCCCAAAGTATCGTGAATAGTGACTGTCCATTATCCTCTCGAGGAGTTCGTTCGCTGTTCTCCGAAGTGTGAAGATTGCTACTACACCAGTAATCATCATTAGTGTCATGTGCGCTCCGTATGTAATGGTGAGCTTATAATTATTCGATAAGACGGTGTCATGGTGATTATATACTCAATTTAAGATGAAACTGGATCCATTGTCACGTTTTTCTCGTTTAAGCTGCTCGAAGAACAAGTTTTGTTCAAAGCCTACCAGAAAATCCTAGCTCAAACAACACAGCTAGGCCGAGTCTATGTTTAATCTGGATTTTCGTTAACATAACCGCATTTGGTAACCATTGTTTTAGGTAACTCGAGTAGGTTACGTTGAAGGAACCTGAACCAAATTTTTACTGGCGGTAAAATTCAAATTTTGCGTTAGACTGAAGGGTAGTCTTTCATGTTAGCTTACTCAGGGAAATGGAGTTACCAAAAAAAAAATTCATGTTACCAAAAAAACTGGTTAGATATAGTACTAACCCCATAATTGTTTAGAATAATATCAGAGTATTTTGTTCAGTAAGAAAACCATAGTTGGGCGAATCTACACATATCTGATGTGTTTCGTATCACCCGATAGCAAAATCGTTTGCTTTTCAGAATCTGTAGTTTTAACTTGCTTTATTTGATGTTTATTCACTCAAACTATTCATTGTGGAATAGTTATTCTTTCAACTATTAAAATGAACTTCACAAACAACCGTATTGGCGAGTATCAAGAGAATATTCATTCTGCTGCACTTATGGTCTATTCGATCATTGTGCCTGTTATTCGTGGAGTCGCAATCATGCTCAGCATCAGAATGATCTATTTCATCATTCTATATAATCGCCCTTTGAATAAATTTCACTATCTGGTCATTTTTCAATCACATGAGGATCTGGGTTGCGCAATTGCTGTTGTAGCATTTGTGAGTTAAGTCCAGTGAATGAATTCCAAATATGTTCAGAACAAAATAGGCTTCATAGTAGTGCACTCAATCATGCATTTAAAGATTTGAACATTAAACTGTCATCACATTTCCAAAACTTTGATGACTGTGAGACCAATTGAAGACAAAACACTAGCTTAGTAATCATCCTACACAAAGTATTACGTGAACAGAAAGTATAGGTGGCATCATTTTCCTAAGATAAATACTAAACCCATATTCGGGGTTGTTTTTCAAGCTTTATCTGACTTGGAAAAATTTTATTACAGATTTTTTTCTTCGATTCAGCTGCAGAACTAATAAAGCGAATCATTTTCGAACTAATGGCTGTTCTTGCTTTGACGAGTGCACTGTGGAGTCATGCTCTAACTAGGTTGTTCACATTTCAACTTTCTAGTATAGTTCATTTCATTCGCACTGAAACTCTTGTTATCGTGCCAAGGTATTCGGGTGACTATTTCTCAGAGCAAACATAAGTATTCAAAAAACTTTTTCATTTTTCGCGTTCTTATGGAACTGAATAACCGTTAACGAAGATTCGCAGTTCTTCGAAAAACTCCAATGTGGTTGAAAATAGCTTGAAATGATCATTGGCACCCTGCCAAGCCTCAGTGGGAATGACCGGAACTATATTGGGTTACTTGAGATCTGCGTGAAAAACGTCATGACCTTTCCGTATGTTCTACAACACTTGCTCTTGCTTCAGCACGGGGTTATCATATTTGTGAATCTGGCTACAAAGTTATATACTATAAGTAAATTGAAAAGTCACGTGAAGATAGCATTCTAATGAGGAGTCGTTCACTTTGTCATTGCACGTTTTTCTGCTGTGTTTAACATGTTTCACGTGACTGTGCAATTGACTGATTTGGCCCGTAGTTCTTGGTACTAATTTGAACCAATATAACCGTACCTACAGAAATGTTGAAAACCAATTCGATTACTTTACCAGATAACATTGTTAACTCTGGGATTTTTAAATCGGATAAGTACTCAGTCGTTTCTATTTTGTGAAACACTCCGTGGGGTCAAAATCGAGAAGTCGGTAAATAAAAAGTAGGCCCGATAATCATTACATACAATGAAACCAACAATTTACAAAAATGGCAAAAATGAACCATTCGACTTGGTTAATCAACGGTTTCTACTGTTTTTCATTCTCCCACGTTTCCAGAGAATCGTGGAACAAACATATCACACTTCTTGTTGTGATCTCCATCCTTTATGCAATCTCATTAGAAATATTTTCGCTTCACGAAGTAGGTATTTATACTACACTTGAGAAGAAATTAATGCGAAAAGAGACAGAGAACCAATGAACACACTGTTTCATGATTCTGTAAAGTGAAAGAAACTATGACATTTCTTTCAGCAGTTAGCTTTTTATATTCAGGTAAAGCGGAAAACTCGTTCCCTATGGGTTTATACTGATAGTTCAATTGCGTAGTCACGTGAAACATGTTTAACACAGCAGAAATCAGATACGTGCAATGACAAAGTGCACGATTCCTCATTAGAATGCTAACGTGACTATTCACTTGTTTTCTAGTATACCAAAAGATTGTAGAACGAGGATGATTCAGGTTGGGCTGGGCTGAGGATGATTCAGGTTCCTTTGTCTTTAAACAAGACTTTTTTTTACGATACAACCAGTAAACGTTCTATTCATGACCCAACTAATGTGTTCTGCTTAGTCCACATTCTCAGTTTGTGAAATATGTGTTAGTCAATTGCAGAGTCACGTGAAACATGTTACGGCAGAAACCAGAAACACAGTGCACGATTAATCATTAGAATGCTAACTGTACGTGACTATTCAATTTACTTCTAGTATAATGTTCAAGGCCTAATGCTATTTTCAGACCCTTATGCTTATTATAAACTTCACTTATTCTCTTCTCTGTACTTCCTTTACTCTTTATACATTGTATACTATTTCATCTACTATTCTACCCGAACCAACCTCTGACAGTAAAACAAGGAGAGCAAAACAGAAGAAGAGAATAACTATTCTGATAAGAGTCAGTAACCCTAAGTATGCTCAACTCCACATAGTCTTTCATCTTTCGTATGTATTGCCTGTTTCGGTGTCAAAAATCAACTGCGGATGATTGTGTTTACTTCTGATATCTCAACCCAACTTATACATCCATTTTTCTATCAAAATATATAACCGTGAGCGTTTTCAGAGTTTTGCTCTAAGGGCCAGATGATTCGATTTTCAAAAGTCGTGTTTCCAGTTATCTCTACTGATGACTCTGGGAGTTCGAGAATTATGCGTTTTTCTCATGGGTTTACTCGACAGGAACATTTCATCTTCAAACTTGTTGGTAAACATTGTGCTTGTACTGTTTTACCTCGTTCATGAGGTGAGGTTGATTTGTTATTGAAGTAAGTCGAGCACGCCCACGAGAGTGAACAGCCTATATTCGTTCTTTAACGCTTTCGCGGTGTCTAGTCAAGTCGTACATCCCGTGTGTTTGGCATATTTGGTCTTATTGGCCATGACAAATTAGCGAAATCCTATTGGCCATGACAAATTCTTTATTTAACCCGGTGTTTCGTGCGGCCCTAGCAGTTAACCATGAACCGGGTTACTTGGGTAACCCTTTTGTTAACCACTTGACAACCCCAAATTTTCCCCAATATACATTGTAAAATAGGGTTAACACGGGATTAACAAAAGGGTTAACCAAGTTACCCGGTTAAGGTTACCTGATTGGGTTAATGAAATACTGGTTTCCTGGTGGAATCGCGCGCAGCGCCAAGCGCTGTGCGCGCTGTGCGTGATTTGTCTTTGGTACGGCTAATGCGAGCTTTCATTTTTTAGTTGGGGGATTAACAAAAGTGTCAACCAGGTAACCAAGCGCTGTGCGTGATTTGTCTTTGGTACGGCTAATGCGAGCTTTCATTTTTTAGTTGGGGGATTAACAAAAGTGTCAACCAGGTAACCCGGTTCAGGTTACCTGCTAAGCTTAACGAAATACCGAGTTTCTTGTGGAATTGGGCTATTGTTTTTGAATGACCTGAATAAATTCGTCACTACGTTTTCACAAGAACTTCATTCCAGGCCTTGTTGCTGGTTTTATTAGCCACACCATTGATCAATGGAATTGTTGCTATGTGGTCTCATTCCAGTTACTTGAAAAGGAAACCTAACTCTTCAGTCGTTCCAAAATAATCCCAATCTCATGCGGCTCAACAGAGAACTTTTTTTTCGTTAGTGAAAGATGTAGATGTTTGATTGCAAAATGATCTGAGGTGAATGCAGAATAAAACACTTACATATTTATTGTTTTGAATTATCTATCTCTGGGTGTGTGCGAAGAAGTTATTGCCCTCAAAAAGACACTTGGAAGCCTTGAATCTAGAAAAGGCATATAGCAGAATCACGTAGTTAGTAATAATGCAAGTAATCGATGATTGATTTGTTTCTTCTTCATCCTTTGAACAAACTTCGAGATTTGCCATTATTTTACTTTTATCCAACTTTTGAATGTGAACTCACGAGTGATTTAACAAAATATCGTGAACTTCCAATGTTCAAGCATAGCAATCGGCAGAATCTCATGGGAAGTTCATGAGATATTGCTCACGAGATATCTCATGAGGAGATATTTTTTTTCTCACGAGATATTTTGAAGAATCATCGTATTATCGCACCTGTTGTTTTTCTCGTGGGTTCTGGAAGCCCGAAAATACTGTGTTCTCTTCTTTATCAACGCAGAATGTGGTTGTGTACGTTACTCATGAAAACGTTTCTCGTATAGAAACCTAGAAAAGTATCCGATGAAGAAACTCACGAATATTATTCTGACAAACTATACAATGTGAAGTAGTTTTTTGGCTATCTAGGGGAACATTTCTCTATTGCAATAATTTTGATATATTATTTATCTGATTAGCTGAATAACTACTACTAGAGCATGGAACGTTCGGAAAACGGGGTTCTTTCTTTTTCAACCAGCAAATTCGAATATTTTTCAGTTTCAACTTATAAAAATTTTGCGTATTAGAACAGGAGACGACTTCCTTCAGTTCAAATATTTACTAGTATGTGCTATTCCATTATTATTGATCATGAAGGTTAATTAACTTCATGGGAAATTAACCTGTCAATAGGGAAATCGGCAAGGATCAGCCTATTACTTTCCGTTCGACTTCTAATAAGGGAAAATTGAGAAGATTCTTTTAAGCGAAAACTCAAAGCGATAATTAAATAATAAACACTCTAACCTTCATTAAACATGGACAGCAGGCATGTGAAGAACACCGAAGTCACGTCGGATGACCACTTGTTTCCGTTGCTGACATAGAATAGGGGGTACTGCAAGCGTACAAAAATAAACACACAGCAATGAATAATGAAATCCCACACAGGGATAAACAAAATTAAAGTGGGATTGATCCGAAAACACAGTTATTATAAAACTACACCCATACACTAGCAAGGTTGTCCAAATAGTCGGAAACATTCGAGGAACCGACTACTTTTTAGCCGAAAAGATGAAAATCGGTCTACTTTCGATGAAAAACCTCAAATTTTAACGTGTTTACGTCTGAAAACGGATTATTTGCCGTCGCTTACTCGGACCTTACTGGTGTATGACTACACCTCAAAACAAGCAACTTTTCTTATTAAATACGGTCATAATTACCGATGTTTGCTTCAAAATGGACCAATTATGCCGACTATGTGAGAAGGTGCCCGTTTTTTGAGTTTTTGGCTGCACATCACATAGTAAAAATAGCCAGACTATGAAGTTTAATATACCAAACAACAAGAGAAGAGAAAACGCAGTAAAACATACACTCACCTATTGTATTTTTCGAGGAGAGGCCTCTCTCTCTGTTGACCCGACTTTTCTGCTAATTGACCGTCTCGAAAACCTGAAGCCAAATCAATTATTTTCTAAAAACAAATAAGATGTGGCACGTGAATAAGAGAACAGCGAAATAAAGTAATAGTACGGAAGAAATAATAAATAAACAGATATAATTTTGCTTTCTTTCTGACCTCAGCTGAAAATACAAGCTCGAAAGAATATAGTGAGTAAACAAGTAGGTTCATGAAACGGCTTTAAAAGAAGAAATTACAATACTTTCTTTAACAAAATAAACTCAAAATAAACACTATTATCGTTTAATAAATATTCGATAGGAAAATTTGAATAAAACCAACGAAAAGCCGCATTGCAGCAATCGCGCGCCATTGATTAAAGGACTGTGACACAGAGAAATAAATTTCTCGCAATATAGCACGATTATCGCTGGTCCACGACTATACATTATAAACGTACATTCGCGATATTATGACTTTGGACAGCTGTTTGTCCCCAATTATAGCAATATACCCAAAAGTGATGTGAAGACAGATAGTCCGCCGTTAACACTACGTTCAGAAAGTGGAGTACGGAAAATATGTTTTTCTTGAGAAACAGAACATTTCTGAATGTGCACAAATTAACTGAAAAGACGATAGACAAACATGATATTCATCTTTTCACGTCACAACCCCATAATACACTCAGTTTTGGCTTTGGAATAAGACAATTGTTATTCTCCGACAATAGGAGGGTTACAGTATGGAAACAATCTATTGACTTCGGCTCACACAACGGGGTGGCGGTAGCGTTAGAGCACGGAATCTAATAGTACTGGAGGGCCTGGCACATCGGGCACTTGGCGTACCACTTTTGGCAGATTTCAGTCATGCTGGCAGAGGCCGGAGGACTGCACATGGCGTGAACCTGTAACGGAGAATCGATAAGCATATTATGCATTATATACACTATATAAGTATATTACATACACTATATACGTAAATTCACTAAAATATATGTGTGAGGGTACCTAACAGTGTTCTATTCACTTTTTATGTTTTTTTTCCTCTGTTCTTTTCCTCTCTTTCTTTATTCTCTCCCCATCTTTCTCTCTCTTGCTCTCTTCAATCGGTACCTAATGATGTGTGTGCGCGCACTTGCACTCGTCCGTGCAGTGTCTTGCATTACAGTTGAACGTGCACGAAGAGATGATCGCTTCAATCAGCCGTTTTCTGTCGACGGCCGGCGTTTGTTTCTTTAAACTACGTCGAATAGGCAGGTCAAAGGCAGCAAAGTGGGTGCTGCGTGGCAGCGGCGGCGGAACCACGAGCATCAACAGCGACACATCGGCATCCATCGCGATGTCGCAGTACTTTTCGAAGGCCGGGCAGGACTTGGCCAACCGAACGAAAGTAGGACGGTCCGTTTTCACTTCGTCATTGCAGTACAGGGTGTACTGGGCACGGTGCTTGGAGCAGTACCCCGGCGCATGGTCTGCGTTTTTCTCCCGAATTCCGGCTGGAAAGTATATCATGTTGTTTATCATTCAATTGGTCTACTGAAGAACAATGAAACTAACTCGTGACTCAGTTGAAGTTTTGAGTCAGGTCCAAAAATAGTAATATATATTACAAAACATTACACAAAGTATACTGAGAAAAATTGTCATTATAGCGTGCATTTGTGCACAAAAGTTGTCTAACTCACTGCTATCAAAGTTATATAGTTTACCTTATAGTTTTTTATTGAAAATCATTATGCACATTAATTGGTAAAAAGTCAAGAGCCCGAAAGGTTCCTTTTAGGCCCGCGATTTCCGTAGCCGAAATCACCCTATTACGGCCCAATAGGGCCGCGTAGAATGACTTTTTTCGTTTCAAATACTAGATTTAGTTTCATTCTCCTGCTCAGTAAGCAATCAATTTAGTCCGATTTGGTTTTCTGCTCGTCTCCATTTTCATTCAAGCTTCTATTTGATTGTCTCTGAAACATTTTTCCGCAACAAAAACTATGAGCCACGCTCCCTCAAGACTCCATATCAATGCCAGAGAACTATCATACGGAAAGTTGCGAGATTTTAGAGGCTGCGCAAATTCACACAAGCTCTGGATCAGCCTCGCATCAAGGCGCGAGTAATCTTCACAAAACCCAAAGTTTATCAAATTCCTAATAACACTGACACTAAACAGAAAATAAGAAAAGGAAACCTAATTTGTTTCATTTATTCATATGCACACTTTTTCAGTGCCATTTGGTCGGTTATCAAAACCATTTTTGAGAGATTATAGGCCGCGGCGCCCATTCCATGTCTTTTTCTCACATAATTTGAGGAGTATTTGAGGAGCAAACAAGCAAAATAGATGCATGGTTTATATCACAACATGAACATTATTATATATTACAAACACGCAGAGCAGAAACAGTATTGAGATGAAGGTGACAACCAGGATACAAGTGGCTGGACGGAAACTCTGAGGTTCAGAGTCTGAAATAAGGAGAACCGTTAGAACTGTTTGCACACTTCACAATTACAACAGAACTGGTCAGCTGGCGGGCCAATTCACAGGAGAACCGGGTCCTTCTCGAAACGAACCGCGAACCGGTCACTAGAGAGCCGAACCGAACCGACCGCAGCAGATAGTATACAAGATAAAATGAGTGGGGATCCACTCATACTACCTTCGGTTCGGTTCGGTTCGGTTCGGTTCGGTTCGGTTCGGTTCGGTTCGGTTCGGTTCGGTTCGGTTCGGTTCGGTTCGGTTCGGTTCGGTTCGGTTCGGTTCGGTTCGGTTCGGTTCGGTTCGGTTCGGTTCGGTTCGGTTCGGTTCGGTTCGGTTCAGTTCGGTTCGGTTCGGTTCAGTTCGGTTCGGTTCGGTTCGGTTCGGTTCGGTTCGGTTCGGTTCGGTTCGGTTCGGTTCGGTTCGGTTCGGTTCGGTTCGGTTCGGTTCGGTTCGGCTCGGTTCGGTTCGGCTCGGTTCGGTTCGGCTCGGTTCGGTTCTCCAGTGACCGGTTTGCGGTTCGGTTCGGGAACGACCCGGTTCGCAAGCAAATTCGCCCAGCTGGCGGTAGTTTGTGATCCAGAAACTATACACTCATTGACCGTTATATGGCACTGAGACTACTGAGGTTTCCGATTTTCAAGATTCTAGATTCAATAGGCGTCGAATCGTTCCGAAACTGTGTTACTTGACTGCCCTCGATATGTTTCTGATCTCTTCATTACCGGGAAAGTGTTTGCGATAGATGATGCCCGTATTCGGCTTCTTATATTAGCTTTGTTCTAACTGCAAACTGTTTTCATCCCAACATCGTTCGAACCGACCATTGGATGAATATAATCAGGATACACACGAATGTCAAACAAACTTTGATAGCTACATCGGATGGGTAACTTTTGTCCGATATCGACATGGCGAATCAACACTATCAAAATGGCCACATGGTCATTTCATTATTTTTCACGCTCGGTCATTACGAAACCCAATTTATTTATCTAATTTATACAGGCTCAATTTAGTTAAATGCATCTACTAACCTGATTTTTCAACGCTACTGGTACTTTCCGGAACTGATGGACAGTAGTATGGTAAATCGAAGGAAGTCTGTGGCTTCATCTATGAGTGGGGTTCAAATCTAAATGAATGATTATGATGACTTATTAAGCAAATGAAAGCGTGAAACAAATTTAAAGGAAATGATGAAAATAGAAAAAGTTACACGTGTGAAGCTTATGATAACAAAATTTGAGGAACTCATTGATGTAATAAATACAATAAATGAACGTTGTAGATAAAAAAAACACACGTAAAACTGAGCAAACAAACACGTAGTTTAGGATATGGGAATTATAGGAAATGGATAAAGTATAAGAAGGTAGTCGGTCAGTTCAAATATCATGAACTATTGGATCATTCGTTCTATGACAGTAATAAAGAATGGCAAACCTAATTTTGAGAAAAGAAAACAATTCAAGTATGTAGTGCCATGGCTTATTTAAGTGAGGTAGGAGGGGAGGTGAAGAGCAGCGAAATAACCAAGGTCTTTTAAACACCAAATCATCGTCAAAGTGCAAATTCTATGGTGTTTGGTTGCTGGTATTTCCGTAATCCCGCAAAAAACCTTCGGTACACTCATGAATATTCTAAACTGTACTTCATGGCGGAACAATTGTTGCCGTTGTTTTATGTGTTCGCTAGTTTAAAACAACCGTTTAGAACAAAATTAAATGTCAGAATACAGGGTAGGACCAAATCTGTGTTGTAGTTTGATCTATGGACACCGTAGAGGTCGCAAAAGAATCGAAAGCAGAGCTATAACCACAAAAACAGCTGATCAGACTAACATGCATCTTTCGAAC
The DNA here is from genome assembly GCA_964036275.1 of Litoditis marina. Taxonomy (NCBI): domain Eukaryota; kingdom Metazoa; phylum Nematoda; class Chromadorea; order Rhabditida; family Rhabditidae; genus Litoditis; species Litoditis marina. Next base: position 28,469,656 of record OZ038433.1, read on the forward strand.
TTGTCTCTCGACGAACAACCCTATAAATGTTACTATTAGAGGATGACTGATTCATAGAACAAACATACGTTTTCTGAGAAGTTCATCTGGTTTACGTATTTTGATAAACGGGACGAACCGATAACAGAAAACCTCCAATACAACCCTAAATGATTGGCGTACTGCCAAATTCTAGCTGGGAGTGGCGAGAACTATATTTTTACGCTGTTGCTTTAGCAGAAGGGGTGAGTGGTCAAATGTGAAGTCGGTGAATGTTGTCATAGCAAAATTTAAACTGCATCTAGCTACAACTGGATAGGAATGAACCCAGCTTCAATCTGCAAATGTACAAGACGTACAGATGGAAAAAGCTTCGACAATTCATCGAGGTTCGTTTTTGTTCAGAGGTCTGCAGACATTCCAAAACAGTTTATTACATTTTTATTCAAAGTACGTCGACCATTTTATTAGATATTCGCATGAATCACTGAAAGGGCAACACGTCTACGAGACATCAAGTTCAAGTTCCAAGTAGAACTTGTTGAGAGGAGTTAGAGGGCCCAACGTCTCTCAAAAATGGCTTCTGTGCGGGGCGGCGGCGGCGATAAAAGTGTCCGCCCCCTCAAATCTCGGCATAGTTCCGCTCAAAATCAATTTATTCGAACAATTCTTACATTGTTAAAAATCTATGAAAAAGTTGAGGAATACGTATTTTTCAGGCATGTGAAATTTGAAAATTACGTGTGAGAGGTCCAAGAATGGTTTCGCAAAAAATCATTGATAGACCGGTTTCGTGAAAATAAAAATGAAAGAAGAGTTTAACTTGTAGTAGTAAGACGTTTTCCAATGAAGAACTAATGACAGGCGGGTACAGCTTGGTTTTCACTCCTATTCACATGTCTGAATGGCGGACTGGATAAAAGATCTATTCACGCACGGCATGCGAAGGTTCGATTCCTGCCTGGAGCAAAAGTTGCTCTCATTTGAACGAGGTTACAACCACGCCAATCGTTCTGAACTACGGCGCCGTCAAAAGCTCCAATAGAACCTCATAACTTTCCTTGATTAGCTCATTGTTCAAAAATATTATTTTAATCAGAAATGACCGTTACTTCGTAGCTATAGAAAAAGAGTTCAATTAGTATAAAAACGGGTGTAAAGAAAGTAAAGATTAGTTTTGTATAAAACGTGTACAAGAAATATGAAAGAAGTCCAATAAAAATATTTTGAGGAAAAGGCTAATCTCGCTTCTCTTGAAAAAAAAACAGAGTGTAAGCTAGATCATTGTGAGTCGCAGTCAGAAGTTTTCTTTTCGGTAACAACTGACTCGGTATCCTTTTTTCTGAAATTTTAAACCGAGAGAGATTAGCCTTTTCCTCGAAATATTTTTATTGGACTTCTTTCATATTTCTTGTACACGTTTCATACAGAACTAATCTTTACTTTCTAAACACCAGTTTTTTATACTAATCAGCATATTGTTCTCTAAGAGTTCACTAGTGAATTAGAAGGCGAGATAATATAAAGACGAGTTAATATCCATAATATGGTAAGTTTGCCATATTTTTGACTGACTGAGACACACAAATGTTTCTTCGCGGCTACGAACGTATCCAACTTTGCATTGACAGTCGTTGCGTTGAAACGGGAAGCTAATTTCCTTATTTGACATAAATAACTACAGTATCAATTTGGTATTTGTTTGTTAACTACATTACAATTTCAACAAGTTTGAGGTTGTCTTCTACAGTCAAATTGAATGTGTGGCCTTTTTTATTCTTTCAAGCATGGTCGAACTGAATTTTTCAGAATTTTCATAATGGGATTGTTCATAATGTCCGAGTTAACCGGGTTTTGAGTTGAGCAAGTAGCTTCACACGGCATTCCATAATCCACAAGTTCCTCATTGCCTCCGCATTCCGCAAAAAAAGGATGAATTAGTTTTAAAATGTATTTGATTATAGATCATGTACGAGAGCCCACAGATGTTCGTCTTCGCCTCAGATATTGCCTTTTATACGCTCTGATAGACCGACTATGAATGGAACTCCGTAAAATTGTTCAATGTAGCTTGAAGGTCAACTCAAAAGAACAGTTCGTTCGTTTTGCAATCACTCCAGATTGCTCACATCAATATTATTACAGTTATAGTTTTGCAGAAACCTTGTAAATCATGCAGCTCATAATAGATTTGAATATTTTCTTCCAAACACGCTATGTACTAACATGTCTAACAGGCTCATTCTATTCTATTTGAACAACATTTGCCGAAAATTTAATTGTCATGCATGAATTTTGTGATTTGAGGGAAACAAAACAATAAACACGTTTTAAATCCGGAAGTTTTAATTATTGTATGGTCAGTGTGAGTGTATAAAAGGCCAGTTCTGTAAGTGAAAAATCATGAAAACTTTGATAGTTTTATTTTGTAATTACTTTATAATTGATTTATGCAATTCATCACAATTTACAACGCGTTGGAACACATTCTTGGGGTGATGCCTTCTTACACCCGAGCGATTCCTCAGATTTGGGAATCTTTAAGTACTTGTTCATAAAAACTCTGAGCTCCGTTCTAGTGAATGGTTATGCAATTTGTTGACATCCGATCACTTTTCTTACCAATTGAAGGTACTGTACCAGTCACATATAAACAAAACATGAGAAAGTTTGCTATCGTGTCAATGTAGTTCTTGATCAAGTTTAACTGAAATTCCCGCCAAAGCCAGATCTGCGCGTAAATAATTCAATGTTTTTATATTAGTGGATCATGGTTAGAGTATGATTCAGTGTTTGACTTGAAGGTCATTTTTCAGTGTGGATAAATAGTATGTTGCATACGTGGGTTCGCGGAGACCACCAACATATTACATTTCTCACCAATTAATATACCTTTATTGATAATTAACAAATGAAACCCGAAAAAAGATTACTATGTGACAAATCGAAACAACATAACTGATACACTTCCAGGAGAACTATCATTTTCGCTCTTCTCCTAGTACACGTGTATCTAGGTTCTTCCTATTGCTATACTAGAAGTACATCGAATAGTCACGTAAAGTTAGCATTCTAATGAGGATTCGGGTACTTTGTCATTGCAGGTTGCTGAGTTCTGCTGTGCTTAAGATGTTCAGTATAACTAACAGTATACAACCCATTTTCAGGAATGATCTATGTCCTTCTACTTCTGATGCTGCCATCTACTGCTTTTTCCTGGAGTTCTCAGTCCGATTGTGAACTGTGGGGTGACTGTGCCGTTCTCTGGCAGCACACTGAATGTGAAGGAAAGAGAATGGGAATCAATCCCACCAATTTTGATTTCAGCGTTCTTGGAGACTTCAATGATATAGTGAGTGCCAAATTTATGAATTTCTGTCTCTCGCCGGAATCGAACCTGCGAGGAAAAGATTCGCACCAGAGCGCTAACCACTGCGCTATCAATGCACATGACGAGCACGGTTTGGAATCAAATACATGTGTGCGCACATAGCGAAAAGTGAGATATACAGTACCCTTCCGCCTTTCCGTTGGCAACGACTATATTGTATGTTATACTCTTCGTTCCAAGGCTGATGGAGTGATTCAGGCGAGCGTACGCTAACACGTTTTCCGTAAATGAAAAGTGCTCAGACATCTCTCAGCTAATTGACCGACCACTTGTGTAGCGGCCTCGACGAAAACGTGTGCAGGTCAGAAAGACGCCGAGTGTCCTAGTCTGTCTGCGACTTCATTGAACTTCATGCTCTCTCGCTTTTGTAGCTGTATCAGATGGCCGCTCAACACAGCCCGCTCTTTACCATGTTGACAGTGAGCTGTCCTCAAAGGTTTAATGAATTCTGCATAAACTCCATACCAGAACTACACTTGTGTTGTACATATCTCCTCTCGTTTGTCAAAAAATGCAAATTTTAGCTAAAAGTGCACTGAAAAACTTGAACAACATGGTGTGTAGTGTAGAAAATCTGTACCTTTTCTAAACATGGTTAATTTTATATTATAATTGATGAATTTATAACCTTATCCACTAGTCAACCTTCAACAACATTAATGAATTCATATACTTCTACGGTTCAACTGTTTTTCATTCTATTTTCCAATTCTAGACGACCAGTATGTACGTGAGACACTGTACAGCGACAAAGACTACAGCGGACTGTACAGCGACAAAGACTACAGCGGAATGCCCTACACGGCAGACGGAGGATATCATGATCTTCCCGATTTTTACAACGACATTGCATCCAGTGCTGAATGTAAATGTAACTTCAAAAAGTGATGGTTATTCTTGACAATGAAGATTCAATTGCGAACAAATCACGTGAAATATATAGAGAACATGTTATACTCGAACAGCTCGTGCACCCTCTTTGTGGCGTCATTATTTCGGAAGGGTGAACCTCTACCCAAACCAAAACCGAACCGATTCTTCCCAAACCAGTTGGTTCATTCCAAAACCGAACCAAAGTTAGGCAAGCGAAGATAGAATCGAACCAATTCAGGTAATTAGTGCAGGAATTGGTCGACTGTGTAACTTCGTATATTAGGGTATTGGAAGGTGTTTATGCAGACCATTCAGAACTGAAGAAAACGAACGAAAGTGATTTAGGTTGTGAATTAACTTAAAGAATCCGTTCCGCTATAATCTGAGTTTCACGAAAAATTTAAAAAGCTCAGAAAACATTCTTGATGTCTTTCCATAGACCATGAAAAAAAATTCTGATGGAAAACTTGTAAAATTTGCATATTATCAAGCACTAAAAAAGGGGACATGAACATTTTCACTGTGACGCAATTTGACTTCGTTCATTCACCTCCACATTTATCTTCATTTTGTAGTCTCTAATTGTATTTTCATATATGATAGAGTGTTTTAAAAATATTTGTGTACTTCTATTGGCTATTTTGAGCATACCCCGTACGCAACTCTCTCATCGGTGTCATTACGTAAGTCGCTTTTCTGAGAGATCGAAGCAAGATGGAGATATAAAAGTATACATTTTTGATAATGGTTTTTCATTTGCCAGAAGGTCAGATTGTCAACTCATTAGTCGAAATTAGAGCGGGACGGATTCTTTAAGAATTGAAAAAGATATAATTGTCTCTAACCTGGACAATGAAACTGAATATTTCAGCTTTGAAGTAAACCGGTTTCCACATTTCACCTCAGCCATACCTAAGCAGATATGCTTTAATATAATCTATGGTGAGACCCTTCGGCTTGCATATGTACTGTCATAGAAGATTTTCTTACTAATATCCACAATATGATAACGCGTTCAATACAAAATGCCTATCCACCACTCTATATTATTCAAAGTTTTATGAAATGTCTATTCAATAACAAGTGGATAAATTATAAATATCAATTTTATGATTCACTTATTGTAACAGAAAACATAATGAATTCCAAAGAACTAGGTTCCATATTTCATTTGATTACGGGACTTAATTTGAATTCATAAAAGTTGAGCTACATAACGCAGTATACGGTATCATTCGAATTACGATTTTGGCGCGAACCGAGCATATAACCAACTGATTCGGTTTTGGTTCGGGAGGAGTCGGTTCGGAAAGAAATTTGCCCTCCGGAAGGCATATTCTCAATTTGGCCCTCTCCGTGAAAAGTTAGTATTCAACTCGTTGTGCCCCATTTTCGATAAATATGATATATGTCTTGACCCACCTTCAATGGCTCCTGTGACGAATAAGATGGTTGCGAGACCTCAGTGTTACATTTTAACTGTTTGATATGAAACATAATCATTGATATACGTTGTTCGTTCTCGTGGTTCCGCCGTCGCCTTCACCAAACAAACAATTCGCTCCCCTCGATTCGCCTATCAAACGAAATTTGAACAAAGAGACACTGCATAGAACATCAGATACTTTTCCGTTTCAGGTTCACGCTATGTGCAGTCCTCCTTATACCGCCACCATGGCTGGAATCTGCCAAAAGTGGTACGCGAAATGCTCGATGTTCGAGCCCCTTCGGTGCTTTTAGTATCCGCGCTCAAACTTCACCGTAATCTCGTTTGGTGACCTATTGACAATATATTGCTCCTATACTGTAACCCACCTACTGTATCTCACAGAGCCAGAAAGTAGCAAGATAAAGAGTCTCAATCCATAATGCCGAATACATGTGTTTTTCTGTGTTTTTGACATGAAAAACGTAAATACTAACTTCATTCACAAAATTATCTTTTCAGTTTATCTGTGCATATTCATTCTTTGACTAGGAGATCTCGTCACGTACGCTGGTTTATTAGCCTTACTCCACATAATTTTGTGTATTTCTAATACTCTACGATGAGGTAACAAATTTTATTGTGGTTTAATGCTCGGACCAGAGGTTTCGACAAATTATGCAATGTGATGTAGTTTTTGTATATTTTTTTTTTCGAAAATTCGTCTGTTTCACCAAGTTCATTTGTGTGTTTTTTGAATAAAAATAAATACTTACTTACTTATTTTCAATATCATACCTAGTTGCACCAGTCGTCGAAACACTTGAATAATGTGTATCCGACTCGAATATTACAAATACATGGGAAAAAAGATGGGTCACATTTAATGCTATATTGTGCAATCAGAGTATGCAAAGAGATCTCTAATTTAACATCGAGGAAACGAAAAAGGTCTTTCTGAATTCATACAAATCAACTGAAGAAAAGGTCAATAGATAGCTATGTCTTACTCTTACAGGTGAAAACAACATAGTACAATAAATCGTTGCAATCGTTCTCGAATATTGCCATATATCTTGTTACTTTTTGGCTTTGTAAAACAACGTAGTTGGGTTACAGTACGGTAGCAATATATTGTCAATGGGTCACAAAACGAGGTTAGAGTATAGGTAGAGCGCGACATCTAAAAGTATCGGAGGGCCTGGAACATTGGGCATTCTAAAAGTATCGGAGGGCCTGGAACATTGGGCATTTCGCGTACCACATTTGACAGATTCCCGTCATGCTAGCCGAAAGAGGGGGGTTACACATGGAGTGGACCTAAACGAAATCGATAAGCATATTACATACAATGTTACAGTGTAAGTAATTATACAGTGTTCTTCTCTTTCTCTATTTCTTTGTATAACCTTTTCTCTTTCTATGTATCGTACAGCCTTCTCTCTCTCTCTCTCTCTCTCTCTCTCTCTCTCTCTCTCTCTCTCTCTCTCTCTTTCTTCGCATAGCTCCCTCTCTCTCTATTTCTTTCTATCTCCGCCTTCTCTTTATATGTTTCGCTCTCGACTATTAAAAACGGTACCTTAGGATGCGTGTGCGCGCACTTGCACTCGTTCGTACATTGTCGTGCATCACATTTGAATGTGCACGAAGAAATTGTGGCCTCGATCAGTCTCTTCAGGTCGAAAACCGGCCCGTGTTTGGTCAAAGTCTGTCGAATAGGTAAATCAGGGCGGCGAATTGTTTGCTTGATGGAAGCGGCGGCGGAGCGACGAGCACAAAAAGCGACACGACGCCGGTCTTTGCCGGAACGTCACAAAGCTTCTCGAAGGCCGGACAGGACTTGGCCAACCGAACAAAAGTACGACGGTCCGTTTTCACTTCGTCATTGCAGTAACTCGTGTAGTGGGCACGGTACTTGGAGCAGTATTCTCAGGCACCGTTTGGGGTTCTCCTCCAAGTTGCGGCTGAAAAGTATATTTTATTGCTCAGTTTTGAGTTCTAGCACGTCGAGAAATTGTTCGGGATAAGTCTTGAAAAAATCTGGAAATTGTAGTTAGACCACGCTTATCTCTACAAAACAGTTAGACTACATTGCTCTATTTTCCATTGACGGCAAATATTCGTGGCAATATGACATGATTGTTGAAATTTGAAAAGTTCGAAACAGTTTCGAAACAGTGGAAATAGTAGAAGGGAAATAGATTCTTACAACAGTATGATTCTCACAAGTAGTCACAACTTTCTTATAACGAAACTTTTACTGTAAACAAACTTGAACAAGGCCAGCTAAAACCGTACCCAATCTCATTATTGATTCAGCCGGTGATAAACATACTGATAGTGAATCTATTGCCAATGCTTTTGCCAATAATTTCTGTTCTGTGTTCATAGAAGACGATGGTCTCACACCCTCTAATAGAACTATCAGAACTATCAATTCGACCCTCTCTGGTGAGCATACTATATTTTTTCCTCATATCGTTGAAAAGGCACTATCCAAGTTGAAAAATTCAAGTTCTCTCTGTTCTGATGCTATTCCTCAATGTATTCTGAAAAAGTCAGCCAAAAGTCTGTCTGTCCCGCTATCGTATATTTACAATATATGTCTCAGAGAGGGAGTTTTCCCTACTTTGTACAAGTTATGTTATGTGATTCCTATCCATAAGCCGGGAAAACCAATTGAACACATCAGTTCTTATAGGCCCATTGCATTAACCTGTGGAGCCTCAAAAACCTTTGAAAGATTAATTAAATCTATCCTTGTGCCGTACTTGATTCGAAATGGAATTATTCCTGACCATCAGTTTGGTTTCAGAGAGAATAGTTCTGTAGTTGATAACTTACTATCCTGTCACGAGTTGTGGTCGAAAGCAGTAGCGAGTAAGAAATGTGTTGATGTAGTTTATTTTGACTTTGCAAAGGCATTTGATACTGTTTCTATTCCTAAACTTCTTCACAAATTGCACTCTATCGGACTACGAGATCCTCTGTTAAGCTGGTTTGAATCCTTTTTGACTGGTCGTATTTTTCACGTTCGTATCAATAGTACATGCTCATATGCTAATAAGTTCAAATCTGGCGTTCCTCAAGGTTCAGTGTTGGGTCCGATTCTCTTTTCCATATTCATTCATGATATTCATTTGCACCTGACAGATTTCCCAAATGTTCACATTAAGGCTTTCGCTGATGATATTAAACTGTTTGTTATTTTTGATAAAGATGATAGGCGGTGGAGAGCTCAGTTTCAGAATATTCTCGATCAATTTTCTGCGTGGGTTGACACTTTGCAACTAAAGTTAGCTGTTCAAAAGTGTAATGTGCTTCATATGGGAAAACATAATCCTCGCTCCAATTATTTTATTGCCAATCATATATTAAATTGTGTTTCAGATTTCAGAGACTTGGGCGTGATTGTGTCCAAATCACTCTCAAATCGAGCCAACATTCAAAATCGATACAAAAAAGCCATGAGCCAACTTGCTCTCATGCTGCGTGCTGTTTCTGTGCGAGATAAAGATATACTTTTGCGCTGCTATCAAACTTATGTTCTGCCAATTGTTGAGTTTGGAAGTCAAGTTTGGAGTCCTTTTCTTGCTTTAGAGTCGAAAAGAATTGAAAAAGTGCAGGAGTTTTTTACCCGAGTGGTTTATTACAGGTGTTTTCCCAGTACTGGCTATCCGAGAACTCTGCCATCATACTCTGAACGGTGCAGAAAACTCGGATTGCAAAGCTTAGCGCTAAGGAGGGTTTTTTCAGATCTGGTTTTAGCCTTTAAAATCATGAGTGGTAGATGTATTCTAAAGTTCAGTTGTTTTTATCGATATCGATTTCATAATGGGAGAAGAGGTAGTCACTCGTTTTCAGTTGAAAACACTAAAGTCAATACTCGTTATTATGCTTTTTCCTTACGCACCTCGAGATGGCTTAATATGTTATCTGCTCATGACTTTCATTTGCTGAAATCAAAAACCATTAGAACTTTTAAGAAACGGCTCAGAAAAATAGATCTCTGTAAAGTTTTAAAACTGCCTACAAAATTTTAGCTTTTTGTCTTTCGCCAATTTTGTCCATTCTTTTTATGGTAAGTTGGTAAGTTTGGTAAGTTTGTACATCGCCGGGACAGCGAAATCAACCTGCACCTGCTGTTCAACATTCGGAGAACGATCTTGAATCAACACAGGCTATTTCTGTTCAAGTTAGCATAGTTAATTAGTTAGATGCTAGTTATTTACTGCTCAGGTCACATTTCTGTGATCATTTTTAGCTAGTTGATTCCATAGAATAATAGGTTTACTCTAATTGAATTAATGTGTACTGCAGTTTGTTATGAGTTTGCATGATAATGAGAGGTGTCTTGTAGGTGTCTTGCATTTAATATCTGTGTGTTGCTGTATATAATGTACAAGGTAGGTAGCCCGGGCTAACGCCCGGGCCCCTCCCTTGATGAGTCTAGGCTGCCAGCCTCTCTCTCTCTCTCTCTCTCTCTCTCTCTCTCTCTCTCTCTCTCTCTCTCTCTCTCTCTCTCTCTCTCTCTCTCTCTCTCTCTCTCTCTCTCTCTCTCTCTCTCTCTCTCTCTCTCTCTCTCTCTCTCTCTCTCTCTCTCTCTCTCTCTCTCTCTCTCTCTCTCTCTCTCTCTCTCTCTCTCTCTCTCTCTCTCTCTCTCTCTCTCTCTCTCTCTCTCTCTCTCTCTCTCTCTCTCCCTCGCTCTCCCCCTCCTCTCTCTCTGTGCCTCTTCATCTCTTTCTCGTTTGTTCGTGCTTGTTCTCAACATTGTTCTTCTTTATCTTTCTACCTTTTTCTTCGCTTTGAGATATAACTCATTTAAATTTTATTAACATATCAATAATTTTGAATCAAAGTACTCCTTTCTCGACAATGTTCTTATACGTATTCGAAGTTGATAGAATCTTGACGCCTTCCATACTGCGAGCACGGGAAAGGGCCACATACAGTTGGCCGTGGCCAAACACGGGCTGGGGCAGATACAGGCCAACATGAGTGAGAGATTGGCCTTGCGCCTTGTTGATCGTCATAGCGAAAGCCAATCGGATCGGGAACTGACGACGGCGCAGACGGAAGGGCAATCCTAGAAGGAACCGTTAATATCAAAAAGTAAAACTGTGAATGTTAAATTTTTTTTGCACACATTGCTCACAGATCAAACGTAATGTTTCTTCAGAAATGGATAAGGTTTTTTTTGCTACACTTAAGTTGACATACATTTTAATTGTGTTTATACCTTTCTCGGTGTAATTGTCGATCCTCGGGATGAAAACAGCAGCTCCCTTTCTGGGTCCGGATATGAATTTGCACTGAACAACTCTGGAACTGAAGTCCACCACAACGAATCTCGTTCCATTACAGAGACCTCTCGATACGTCCAGATTGCGTAAGAGCATTATGACTGCTCCAACCTGCAAAAGTTTGATGAACATGATTTTCTAGGAAAAAATTAGGTTACTGAACAACATTTTTGGAGCTCGAGTTAGTATGATTCAATGTTTCACCTTCAGTTTCAATAGATGGGGCGGGGTGCCGGCTGGGTTCTGCTTGTTCAGGAATTCAACTGGAAAGTCTTGGGAGTCTTCAGGATCCTCTGTATCAATCTCATCTATACTCAGAAAAACCTTTTCTCTTCCTTGTAGTTTGGTCAAAACGTTGCTGTTCATTTCATTCACGTCGACATTCTTCGGAGCCAGAATAGCTCTGTCGGCGAAAACGGCAGAATCATCGAATTTGTCACCAAAAATTTCCGTAAGAAGGTCACCGCCGGAGATCATAGATGCTGGTAATGGGATGCATCCCTCATTGTCTTCTTCAATTGAGCCATTACCAATAGATAAGAGAAGGGATGACCAATCGTTAGATCCAGGCAAACACCGCATATTCTCTGTTAGACTAAACCTCTTGAACGCAGAGAACACAGCAGAATTTTTCAGACAGGCATCAACAGAATCGGATCCACGACCTCGTTCAACGACAGGCAAAACCTGGAATGAAAATGATTTGATGCTACAGAAAATACGGAGATAACCAAAATATTTCTATATCAAATCTATGTTTGAATGAAAGTATTAAAATCACCTGTCTAAAATCGCCACCGAGAATGATAATCTTGCCGCCAAATGGAACGACTAGTGCCAGCGTATCCCGAAGTAACTGATCTATGGCATCGAGAGACCATTTCGGTACCATAGAACACTCATCTATGATGAATACATCAGTTTCACGCAGCAAACGGGCTTCTTTTGTCTGATTCTTCATGGTGCTGATTCGATTGTTCTGTGGTACGGACAGTTTGAACAGAGAGTGAATTGTTCTCCCTTCAGGCAGAAGATTGGCCGCAATTCCAGTCCAAGCAACGCATGCTACCTTTTTCCCATCTCCAACGAACTTATGGTAGATGCAATTGTATAAAAAGGTTTTTCCACTACCTCCGGGCCCGTCAACGAAGTAGCAACAATGAGAGTTCGAATTCGATTGAAGAATCGCATCGGCAGCATTTTTCTGTTGCACTGTTAGCTTTGCATACATTTCCAAACCAACGTTGGCATGATCGATACGACTGAGATCATTTGTGCGAGCGGCTGGTCGCTGTCCGGCTGGTGGAGGGAAGTGTGATGTTAGATCAACACCCATGCATGAAACAATATCCAGTAGATCAAAATACGCATGAACGCAGGAATCAGTAGTATTGTGACCTGAAATTTTCTGAACATTTTATTGTAATTCCCCCTCTCACTTTATTTGTCAAGAGTTGAGAAATTGGTTCTTTACTAAGTAAAGTTTTGGAAAACTGAATTCAAAAAAATCGTAATAAGTGGTATCCGATAAAAATGTACCTTGATGCGCATAGTCTTCAGATAAGTCGTTGCGATATTTGTCCCACAATGAAGGTACGTCGCAAACGTCTGAGAAAGCCAGAAGTGCACCAAACAATGATCTCAACTCCGAAGGCATACCAAAGACGACAGCTTCTGACATAGTCCGATCAAAGTGATTCTCATCACGTAGAAATCCCATTTCTTTTGCTGTGGCAGCAAATGTCGGATAAACCTGTCCTCCGATAGTCCTCAAGTCCTCAAATGATGTCATTCCCTTCCTGTGTAACAGTAGTAGCCTCAAACAGTATCTTTCTCTATCCTTCGGACTGGCCATATACATTCGTCCAATTTGACGTGTTCCACGTTGACGTGGCTTCCAAAGACCGCTCGCCTGAACAAAGTTTTTGATTGCAATTGCTGGGTATAGTTGTTGTTTTGCTCATTGTGTCAGAAAATTGTCAGATTTTTATTTTTCTCCAAACTTTTTCCTACAGTTGCATTATTTCTGAGATAGTTATTAGTTACTTTTTGTTAGTTATAAAATAGTGATAAATTAGTTATTAGTTGAAATAGTATTGCGACGAACTACAATTTTTTCTGATCGTAAGTGGTATTTTCACAAACCTTGACAAATGTGAAATTCTCGGGGAAGTGAATGTACAGGCTGTCTCTTTGATTGATGGTGAACTGCGTGTTTTCTACAGTAGGATCATACTCTCGGTTCATTTTGAACCTGTAAAAGTGAGAAAGTTGGCCCATATCTTTGGAAAATCTTAAATTTAACAGTAAAAATTCGTTCACCTAGTTTTCATATTTTATACTGACACTGGACTAAAAAGGTGTTTTCGTAGGTAACACTAACCATGCTGTGAGAGTCGTGAGCTTAGATTGTGCGCGATCCATAGAGGTAGATAGGGTGTCGGGATCGAACACTACGGTTTGCTGATCTGGTAGATGGACCTGAATGTGGAACCGAAGTTTAGTGTTAAACCTCAGTTATCTGAGCAGTTGTGTTGAAATATGAAGAAAAAAAGGGTTAAGAATGCAATTCAGGTGGAAATATGAGTTAGCAAACTATTTGAAATAATTTCTAAAAATTACCTGTAGTCTATACACTGTATCCGATTTCTTCTGTGTTTCGAATTCAAAGATCCGATGAATAGCTTCAGGTGCACAGATAAAGCGGGTGTCCAAATGAGCCCGAATTTCATCGACCGGTTCATTGTTCGCTGCTTGCGTAGTCTGTTTGAGTTTCAGTGAGGCGCGATCAATCCCTTTATAAACGTATTTATAAAGGTATTTGACCGCGTGAATCAGACTACACACTTCCAGATTGATGTGAGCATTAAACTTCAATGATAGATAGGCGTTGTGTGGCACAACAAATCTGTTGTCGTACACCTGAAATAAGTTACTTCATTGCTGCGTTTTGAATGAAATGAATTGAGAACCCCACTCGGCGTCATTTACTTTATAACAGAAATGAACTGAAAGTAACACTTGCCTCCAAATTTGTACTATGTTAGTTCTATTTTTTGTATTTTGATGGATTGAGTTTAATCAGGAGAAATAGAAATAATCATGTTGTCGGGAAAAATCAGAAAATGAGTTCAGATTTTAGACGGAACATTATGACTCACAGTATTTCCTTGAGTGACAGTTCTTCCGTTATCTGGCCGAAAATAGACGGGAAATGAATCCAGATCTATTTGGGTTTTGTCTTGAAATTGCTTCGGGTATTTCTTGGAGCATTCTCCATCCACCATACACGGAGCGGAAGGGTTGTTAATACCACAGTTCCGATGAATCATACTGCTAGTAACAATTTCGTATAATTCGGGCTCCGTGATAGGATCGGGAAAATAAGCCCGAATGAGTTTGTCAACTGAAATTTGCTGGTAAATACATAATTGTGGAGTGTGAGAATACCATAAAACAGAAAAAAGAACCAAAAAGAAAATACCAACCTTGATCGACAGTCCGGGGCTTGGAGGGAGCAGACATGGTGATGAGCAGGTGACAATGGGGAAGTCCGCGTTTCTGCCACTCCACAACGCAAATGTAGGCAGAAACTTCTCCAAGAACGTTTTTCTTCAATATGTCATCTAGTAACGCTTTCAGCTTCAAATTGAAAACTCGAGCGACCAAGTCGGGGCGGTCGGAAGCAGTTTGACCCGGGAGCAAGTTTTCCGTGATTTCTCTCCACTTTGGGTTACACGTAAAAGTTAAGAAAAAATCCGGTTTTCCGTACTTGGTGACAATGGCCATTGCATCCTGGTATGATTGTTGCATATTACGCGGTGTGCCAGAGAAAGAAGACGGAAGTATGATTCTGGCTCCAGGTACCGTACCATCAGCTCCAGTGTTGATATGATCTACCAACGACTGGTACGCGTCTGCGCGCAACTCACTCTGATGCGTTCTGGCGTAGTTTAACCTATTCTGTTCGATCTTGAGCCAAGAATCGACAATGAATTGTTGCAAAAGTTTACACGCTCTCAGAATAGGATTAAACGCATCTCGAATGGACAATAGGTAGGCGTAATACTCTCGCTGAGAGATTCGATTGCGACGTCGATTCGGATTCGGGGATTTGGTCATATCGGGATGCCATCCAAACGATCCGGTCGGAAACAAAAGAGGGTAGGTGAGCGGGTCACACATCCTATCAATATCCCTTATGTTCTGTAATCCGCCTCCAGTCAAATGAAGAGCTATGCTTCGAGTGGCCGGCACATCGTTCTCGTCACCAATGAATACAGCTGCCACCTGGAAAATTGAAATAACTCATAGGGAGTAGAAAGTCATATACACATATTTCACTTTATCATTTGCTAATAATTAAATTACTTATCTTGAGAACTATATTACAGTTTCTAAATTTCTGTACAGTAATTTTGGGCAGAATTCGGTCTGTTTCAAACCTATGTGGAGACCTACAGTATGACTGCCAAATATCTACGCAGCGTTTTCAGAGTTTTCTGATTTTAGTTATGCTCATAATCAGATTAATAATCATTAAGATCTGCATTATGACTTTTGAACATCTCTACAGTGTTTTTATGCAGAAAATAGTCGGTTTCACACCTATGTGGAGACATACAGTATGACTGCCAAATATCTACGCAGGGTTTTCCTAGTTTTCTAATTTTAGTTCTGCTCTGATCGGATCAATTTATATTGAGACCTATATTATGATTTTTGAACCTCTCTCCAGATATTTTATGCAGAATATAGTCTGTGTCACACCTATGTGGACAACGACAGTATGAATGCCAAACAATTAGAGTTTGTCAACTAAACTACATCATTAGATGCCGGGATATTGTACCGTCTTCTATCCAAGGAAGGGTCCATGTGAAACATTAGTCGAAGAGTGGGTGAGGGTAGATTCTGAGCTCGAGCTTTTATTTCTTCTTCCTTAGCTACAGTGTGCATCATCTTAAATGATTGGGCGTAGGGATTGATTCGAATGATCAGATCGCTCAAAAAAGTCATTGTTGCAGGGTCGCAATTGGAATTCGCCGGTTTTCCCATCCGCTCCATTGCAGCATCTTGAGTGTCCATAATGTAGATCTGACCAAATTGTGGGCTGGTTCCAGCATATGGTTGAACCGAACCCACAAAATGATAAACTTGTCCGTGGACCTAGAAACACGGTATGAATAATAATAGTAAGAATAGGTCACCTAGAGAGCTGTTTCACGATCTCAAAAACTCGAGAAATATTTTTTCTTCAGAAACTGGCAAACTCAAAAATGTCAATTCGATTAAAAATCATGCCTACCTTGAAACAATATGGTCCGGGTGAGCGAGGAACCGATAGTTGTGCTCCCATTGACGCCATAGCAAGAGCACTATTAAAATTGCGCATATTGGTCCGGAAATTGATGCAGGAAGGACTTGTGCTAGTAAAGAGATTTTTCAGACCATCAGGAAAATTTTCGAAATGATTGAGTTCAATGGCTCCGAAGTTACAACAAATGTTTGACATTCCATCGCGTTGATTCGTTTCTCCTAAAACAAAAGGTTTTGTAAGAAAAGCACATACAATTTCGGGTTGTTAATTCATGACAATGTTTGTTACTGATTCTAAAATGCATATGTCGTTGTCGTAGTTTGGTATCAGTCATGGAATGTTTCAAATTCGTTAAAAAGCTCGCTGAATTCTCTTTTAATTTAAAAAAACAGAGGGTAGAGACGTTTGTTAAAAATTTTCAGAAGCATTTTATCGAGAAAGATTGTAATTAAAGGATCGGTTTTCGAGTTTCCATCGAATTTATTTACCTCTAAAGTACTTCGCTCCACATCCACCGCAAACGATAGACATTGGTCCAATATAATGCTCCTCGACGAACTCAGAAGAATAGCCTTTCGGTACGTTGTCTATTGCTGGCCTGTTCCTATCTCGTTGACGTGACCGCTCTCGTTGACGTCTGACCGCCGCTTCGGATTCAGAGACACTTAAAATAATCAATCATACATTTTAAACATTTTGACTCTAATAGTCAGTTTGTAGTCATATCATGAATATTGAAAGATCAGAATAAACGTACTTGTAGCGATGAGCAGCCGTACACTGTGCATTTGCTGACAGCCGTTGGGATCTTTCAGTAGAGGTTTCTCTAGTTCGTGCGGCAGCAGTTTGTTGAGAATTAGCTGACAGCCGTTGGGATCTTTCGGTGGAGGTTTCTCTAGTTCGTGCGGCTGCAGTTTGTTGAGAATTAGCTGACAGCCGTTGGGATCTTTCGGTGGAGGTTTCTCTAGTTCGTGCGGCTGCATTTCTCTCTGCATTCATGGACAGACGGCGAAGGCGATCTTCAGAGGTTTCCCTACAAAAAAGAATGTCATATCCACAACATTCGTACGGAAAATACAACACATTGAAGTGTCTTAGGGAACTTTACGCTTGCTAGCAGCTTGGTGTTGAAACTACAGGAGTGGCTGAAAAGCTATAGATACATTGTACAATTTGCCTGTGACACAATGACACTACCTCTGTCGTTTCTCACGTTGAAGACGTGTTTTTCGTTGACGCGCTGTCTCTCCTTCTTCATCCCGTCTAGCTACAGTAGCAGTAGGGCAGTTCAAATCTTCGTCAGAGTCTCTGGCAAAAATATTGTGAGAAATTTCTTCATTAAAATTCATTTTCATTCATTCCATAAGGAGTTACATAGTGAATAGGGTTAAAAAAACGTACTCTTCTCGTTGTCGTTTAATGAGACGGTAACTTCTGCGCACAGTTGTTGTCTGATTGGTTTCTAGTTGACGATGATCCGATGAAACGCTTGAAAAATCAGTGATTTCAGATTCTCCATACTGTCTAGGGTTGTCAATCAAGCTTAAAATTTCGAGTTTTCGAGTGTCAGTGAACACGCTTTTAGCAGCATATCGTATTCGTGTGCTCAGAGTAAAACATAATTCACAATGCAAACATTGTAATTTGGAGCAGTTAACTGTGAGTGTCATGTCATGGACCACTGTGAGTGGTTGAATATACCTCGGGGTTGGATTAGAACGGCGTCTCGAGGAGCGATTTAGGTGAAGATCTGGAGGATCGGGTTCAGGTGGTCCATCGGCGGATAGGTTCGACATTAGAGCCAGTATGGAGAACAGATGTTTGAGCGACATAGTATGTAGGTGGTAAATAACAGATTCTGCTTATATATCTGTCTTATATATGCGACTCATTGACTTGTTTTCCTGCATTGCGTGGAAACTCCTGTGTTGCCAGATGCGTATTCGAGTTTATAACGTGACAGGCATGGAATAATCATGATGAGTTTTTCCCCCGGTAATTTGTACACGTAAGTTTTCACGTTTCCCATGTGTCATTTATTCATTCACATATTTATTCAATCGTTTGTAAAACACGTGGAAAAAACATGAGTAGTTTTTCCCCAGTAGTTTGTACACGTAAGTTTTCACGTTTCTCATGTGTCATTTATTCATTCACATATTTATTCAATCGTTTGTAAATCACGTGGAAAAAACATGAGTAGTTTTCCCCCAGTAGTTGAAACGTAGGGCGCGGGAGTTCTTCTCTACATTAGGCGGTCACCGAGTTCAGTCTTCAGCAGCAGCCGGTTTCAGAAAAATCTAAAATGAAAACAGAAAATCACGTACTGTTCACGTTTTTCTTCTCAGAAAACCAACTACAAAGTGCACCATTTCTTCTCCGTTTCTCGACCAAAAAGCATTTGCCTCATACACACACACACACCAAGCAACGGTTTTATATTAGTAGACAAGGAAGGTACCCCGGGCTACGCCCGGGTCCCTCCCTTGTGTGAGCCTAGGCTGGCGGCATTTTACTGGCTTATTTCTTCAACACAGAGCGCAAGAAACTATAGCAACGCAGAGCGCAAGTCTTTGCCAACATAAGGTGCCACAGTTCCTCTCAACATAGAGCGTGAGACATCTCTTTTACATAGAGCGCGATATTCCTCCTTCACGCAGGGCAATATACCTAACCTAGAGCGCGAGATCTCTTCCTTACATATATAGCACGATCTCTCCCTAGCATAGAGCGCGAGACCGCTCGCTAACATAGAGAGCGAGAGCCCTCCCTAACATAGAGCGCGAGACCGCTCCCTAACATAGAGCGCGGGACCTCTCTCTAACATATAGCGCGAGACCTATCTCTAACATAGAGCGCGAGACCTCTCTCTAACATAGAGCGCGAGACCTCTTTCTAACATAGAGCGCGAGGCCTTTCTCGGACGTAGAGCACGAAGTTCTCCCCTTTATAGAGGGCGATGGTACTCCGTAACTCTCTAACAGAGCGCGAGACCTCTTTCTAACAGAACATATAGCGCGAGACCTCTCTCTAACAGAGCGAGAGACCTCTCGCTAACATAGAGCGCGGGACCTTTCTCTGACGTAGAGCGCGAAACTTCTTGCTTACATAGAGGGCGATATTTCTCCCTAACATAGAGAGCGAGAGCCCTCCTTCACATAGAGCGCGGGACCTCTCTCTAACATATTGCGCGAGGCCTCTTTCTAACATAGAGCGCGAGACCTCTCTCTAACAGAGCGAGAGACCTCTCGCTAACATAGAGCGCGAAACCTCCCCCTAACATAGGGCACGAGAGTTCTTTCCAACATAGGGCGCGGCAGTTTCCAACAACCCGGCCGTAATAATAGCAGAACGCGAGAGCAACACAGTAAAAAATCTCTTTTTGTCTACTATGATCCGGATGCAGAGTTTCTTCTTGGTTTTTGCTCTTCTTGACATCTAGCAGGAAGAAGGAGCCCCAGTGGCTCCTACAGCAGCACTTCCGACCATCCATCCAATCCCCAGCGAGAGCTCCAGTCCGGAGCAGGCATCCTCCGGGCGAACAGAGCGTTCGAATGACTCTCCCTCTTTCCGCCGCGCTTTTATACTCATTTTCCTACCCTGTTAAGCCATTCCTGTTAACCGTGACGGCGTGAAACTCGTCTATCCTGTTGAGATGCACTTGCTATTGCCAAATCCCAGCAGCAACCGATTTGGAAAAATGAAATCTCACGTTCTCTCACGTCTCCCAGCTCCCCAGCTTGCTTCACTTGCCTCACCCGCTTCTCGACCAAAAGTGCAATAGTGAAGCAAAATCGGACACACAGACAGACCAAACAACGCAAATATAAAAGTAGACAAGGAAGGTACCCCGGGCTAACGCCCGGGCCCCTCCCTTGATGAGTCTAGGTTGTTGGGTGCGTCGAGGTGTCTCTTTTTTCTTTTTCCTTTATTTGCGCGCTCTCACAGTGAGGATAACAAACACAGCAAAAGTACATAAAAAGCGCGAGAGTTTATAATTTTGTTTTCCCTTTTCTTTTATCTCTCCCTCTCCTGCTTTACGTCTTCTTTCTCTTCTCCCTTTTTCACTGTTCACACATTGAATGGTTCCAACAACAACATAGAAATATAAGAGAAACATTGGGGATCACATAAACAGCGGAAGCACAGAAAATAGACCGCGAAATATTTCTTTCTTCCTCTGTCGCTCTTCCCATTTTTTCGCTCCTCTTTTTCCACTTCATCCACTCAATGGTGTTAAAAACAACATACACAGCAAATAAGAAAAAGTGGAGCTCACATAGACAGCAAAAATGGGGACAGTGGGCTCACACAGACAGCCAAAATGGGGACAGTAGGGCTCACATAGACAGCGAAAATGTGGACAGTGGGGCACACATAGACAGCGAAAATGGGGGCAGGGGGCTCACATAGACAGCGAAAATGGGGACAGTGGGGCTCACATAGACAGCGAAAATGGGTAGAGTGGGCTCACATAGACAGCGAAAATGGGTAGAGTGGGCTCACATAGACAGCGAAAATGGGGACAGTGGGCTCACACAGACAGCCAAAATGGGGACAGTGGGGCTCACATAGACAGCAAAAATGTGGACAGTGGGGCACACATAGACAGCGAAAATGGGGGCAGGGGGCTCACATAGACAGCGAAAATGGGGACAGTGGGGCTCACATAGACAGCGAAAATGGGTAGAGTGAGCTCACATAGACAGCGAAAATGGGTAGAGTGGGCTCACATAGACAGCGAAAATGGGGACAGTGGGGCTCACATACACAGCAAAAATGGGGACAGTGGGGCTCACATAGACAGCAAAAATGTGGACAGTGGGGCACACATAGACAGCGAAAATGGGGGCAGGGGGCTCACATAGACAGCGAAAATGGGGACAGTGGGGCTCACATAGACAGCGAAAATGGGTAGAGTGAGCTCACATAGACAGCGAAAATGGGTAGAGTGGGCTCACATAGACAGCGAAAATGGGGACAGTGGGGCTCACATACACAGCAAAAATGGGGGACAATAGGGCTCAAATAGACAGCCCAAATAAGAGAGTGGGTTCACATAGACAGCGAAAATGGGTACAGTGGGCTCACATAGACAGCGAAAATGGGGACAGTGGGGCTCACATGAACAGCGAAAATGGGGACAGTGGGGCTCACATAGACAGCAAAAATGGGGACAGTGGGCTCACACAGACAGCCAAAATGGGGACAGTGGGGCTCACATAGACAGCGAAAATGTGGACAGTGGGGCACACATAGACAGCGAAAATGGGGGCAGGGGGCTCACATAGACAGCGAAAATGGGGACAGTGGGGCTCACATAGACAGCGAAAATGGGTAGAGTGGGCTCACATAGACAGCGAAAATGGGTAGAGTGGGCTCACATAGACAGCGAAAATGGGGACAGTGGGGCTCACATGAACAGCGAAAATGGGGACAGTGGGGCTCACATAGACAGCGAAAATGGGGACAGTGGGGCTCACATAGACAACGAAAATGGGGACAGTGGGCCTCACATAGACAGCGAAAATGGGGAAAGTGGACCTCACATAGACAGCGAAAATGGGGACAGTGGGCCTCACATAGACAGCGAAAATGGGGACAGTGGGGCTCAAATAGACAGCCAAAATAAGAGAGTGGGTTCACATACACA
The DNA here is from genome assembly GCA_964036275.1 of Litoditis marina. NCBI lineage: Eukaryota > Metazoa > Nematoda > Chromadorea > Rhabditida > Rhabditidae > Litoditis > Litoditis marina. The sequence goes on from OZ038433.1 coordinate 28,491,601, forward strand.
GCAAAATATGTGGGACAATGGGACTCACATAGACAGCCAAAATGGAAAGAGTGGGGCTGACATAGACAGCGGAAATGGGGAAAGTGCGCTCACATAGACCGCGAAAATGGGGAACAAAGGACGCGCGACATATTATCTCACCTCTTCTCTTTCCATTTCTCTATCTCTCTCTCTCTCTCTCTCTCTCTCTCTCTCTCTTTCTCTCTTTTTCTTTCATCTTCTCATTATCTTTCTTTTCAGAGGGCACGACAGTTCTTACTTACATAGAGCGCGAAATTTCTCCCTCACATAGACCGCAACAGTTTTGTACTACATAGGGCACATATGAGAAAAAGAGTAAAAAAGCAGAATAGTTGGAAAGAAGAATGGAAACTAATGAGAAAGATAGATATTTACCCAGAAACAAACGGCAACTACCTTTTTCAATGCATCCCAGCCGCCTCCCGAGTCGCCAGTAAAACAAAATAGCTTTTTCCAAAATTGCCGCGTTCGAAAAGCTCACGTTAACTCGTTTCCATTTTCTATCCGCGAAAAAACGGTGATCCACCACTCCCCAACTCACTACCAATTGAAAATGAAAAAGCAGAAAGCACGTATCTCCCACGTCTTCCATCTTTCCCCAGTTCCATCCTTTGCCTCACTCTCTTTTCGACCAAAAGTGCAATAGTGTGTGAATTGTTACAAACCCACACACAAACCAAATAAGCGCTTTATAATAGAGGACAAGGGAGGTACCCCGGGCTACGCCCGGGCCCCTCCCTTGATGAGTGTAGGTCGGTGGGTGCGTCAAGATGTTTTATTCATTTTCTCGTCTTCGGAAAATCCTCGAGCGCAAAAGTTATCTTTAAAAAAGAGCGTGATAAATTTCTGGAACAGCCGAACCGTTAAGCTCACATAGACAGTGGGGCTCACATAGACAGTGGAAATGGAGACAGTGGGGCTCACATAGACAGTGAGGCTATATAGACAGTGGAAATGGGGATAGAGGGGCTCACATAGACAGTGGGGCTTACATAGACAGTGGAAATGGGGACAGTGGGGCTCACATAGACAGTGGGGCTTACATAGACAGTGGAAATGGAGACAGTGGGGCTCACATAGACAGTGGGGCTTACATAGACAGCGAGAATGGGGAAAGTGGGGCTCACATAGACAGTGAGGCTTACATAGACAATGGAAATGGAGACAGTGGGGCTCACATAGACAGTGGGGCTTACATAGACAGCGAAAATGGGGAAAGTGGGGCTCACATAGACAGTGGGGCTTACATAGACAGTGGAAATGGAGACAGTGGGGCTCACATAGACAGTGGGGCTTACATAGACAGTGGGGCTTACATAGACAGCGAAAATGGGGAAAGTGGGGCTCACATAGACAGTGGGGCTTACATAGACAGTGGAAATGGAGACAGTGGGGCTCACATAGACAGTGGGGCTCACATAGACAGTGGGGCTTACATAGACAGCGAAAATGGGGAAAGTGGGGCTCACATAGACAGTGGGGCTTAGTTGTAATATTATATTAATAATATAACGTGTATAATATTTATTGCACCTTGTCGGCTTAGTTTATTTATATTGCATTATGGGTCCCGCCGCGCCCGCCTTTTGTAGTGCACAGTCCTTTAAAGTTTGCATCATAATTCGGGAATGTCGGCTGTTCTTGGTGTTTCTTGTAATGTAGAGTAGAGTGTAGCTTGTTTTTCTCTATTTTAATGTCTGTAACTCGCGCATATATTATTTTATATTAATAAAGTCTAATCAAAGCGTTTTCGTGCATAACATTTAGTGGCTTTCCACTAATTATTTCTATTCTATCATCGATTTTATTATTTACACAAACTTCTGTTTGTAACATGGGGGCCGAACCGCTCGATTGATAGTTAGTTAGTGCGCGAAAATTCTTATTGATAAAAGGCCTATTAATTTATTATAATTGTGCTATCCTAATTTTTACTGTGTTCTGCTACGTGTGTTTCACACTATCGGAGAAGAAAAAGAAGAGGGATCGTCGAAGTCAGCTGTGTCTTGGGGAGCACCAAGGCCGAACATCGTCATCAGTTGTAGTGTCCTTGGGGTGTACCTCGGACGCTACTCCTGCGCCATCGTCGTCAACATCACCAGTTTAGTGTCCTTGGGGTGTACCTCGGACGCTACTCCTGCGCCATCGTCGTCAACATCACCAGTTTAGTGTCCTTGGGGTGTACCTTGGACGCTAATTCTGCTGCATCGTCATCGTAGTGTTCTTGGGGCGTACCTTGAACACTACCTCCGGACTACAATTTCTATTTTGTGAAATACTAGGTAGAGGCTCTACCCGACGTATTGTCACCGACCCCCGCTGTGTAGCACCCAGTTGAATTGCTGGTGAAGCCTTTTCCTTAGGGGAAGTGCTGCCCAAATTTTCAATTGGTCGTTATCAACGGGTGGTCAGGGGGAAACTGCACAAATTTCAATTTTCTATTGAATGTGTACTGGTTCGGAAAACAGTGACGCAATGATGAGTGAACAGAGACAGGAAAAGAAGGATGAGTTGCAGACAGAAATGAAGAGTATGTACATGGTCGAGCGAAGCGAGAAGAAGTTGATCAAGTTTGCACGACAAGGAACATCAAGGGATATTGCCAGACGAGGCATTATCAAGGAAGGGAAGAGAGTGGAAGTCTCGATAGACTTTGAATGGTTGATTGAGCGATTCAATCGGAGGAAGGAAAATCGGTCCAGATTGTCAAAGGAAAGCACGGAAAATGGAAATTATTCTGATGGAGTGATGGATGGATCTTCCAAACTGAAAGAATTTTCGCATTTTACTAGTGGCCAATGGGAACACGGATCAGAAGAAGCTTCGGATCTAGAGGATCGAGAGAAGCTGGGAAGGGCAGGTGATGCCAGAGAAAGGCAACAGTTTTATACTGATTGTTCTTTGGGTCGGAGACCAAAAGGAGTGAACTGATTCAGGATGGAGTGAACAATCTCTGGGGCATGATCTTTGGTAGACATGCGAGAACAATGCACAGAAGTCGTCGAAGATGTTTGGAGTTCTTGATATTTCCGTGATGCCTCCGCGCATATTGCTACCGTGGTGCCCTGGCATATAGTTACCGTGATGCTTTCTAGCATATAGTTTTTCATGTGTTTATATAGTTACCGTGATGCTTTCTAGCATATAGTTTTCCATGTGTTTATATAGTTATTGTGGTGCCGTCAGGCATATAGCTACCTTGTTATAATGTTTTTTTGATGCCTCTGGGCATATAGTTATCGTAGTGCCGTCAGGCATTTGGCTACCTTGTTATAATGTTCCTTTGATGCCTCCGAGCATATAGTTATCGTGGTGCCTTCGGGCATATACCTTCTTTCATGTTTTCCCATGGTTCATTACTATCTCTTCCGTTTGTTGTATCGTATATTTCTTATGCCTGTGGGACCAGGCATTCGGGCCCCCGGGGAAGTTGTAATATTATATTAATAATATAACGTGTATAATATTTATTGCACCTTGTCGGCTTAGTTTATTTATATTGCATTATGGGTCCCGCCGCGCCCGCCTTTTGTAGTGCACAGTCCTTTAAAGTTTGCATCATAATTCGGGAATGTCGGCTGTTCTTGGTGTTTCTTGTAATGTAGAGTAGAGTGTAGCTTGTTTTTCTCTATTTTAATGTCTGTAACTCGCGCATATATTATTTTATATTAATAAAGTCTAATCAAAGCGTTTTCGTGCATAACATTTAGTGGCTTTCCACTAATTATTTCTATTCTATCATCGATTTTATTATTTACACAAACTTCTGTTTGTAACAGCTTACATAGACAGTGGAAATGGAGACAGTGGGGCTCACATAGACAGTGGGGCTTACATAGACAGGGAAATGGGGATATAGAGGCTCACATAAACAGTGGGACTTACATAGACAGTGGAAATGGGGACAGTGGGGCTCACATAGACAACGCAAATGGCTTTCAATGCATCCCAACCGCCTCCTAAGTCGCCAGTAGAACAAAATGGCTTCTATATTTGCCGCGTAGCTCACGTTAACTCGTTTTCATTTTCTATCCCCCAAAAAAAAACGGTGATCCACCACCCTCCATCTCACCATGAAAAGCAAAAAACACGGATTCCACGCCTTCCCAGTTTCAGAGTGCAATAGTGTGTGATTTCGCCCAAATTCTCGACGAAAAGTGCAAACTGTGTTGAATTGTTCATCTTGTCTGAGTTTCAATGATGCTCTGTCAATACCCTTATAAACGTATTTATAAAGGTATTTAACAGCGTGCAACAAACTACAGATTTCGAGGTTGATGTGGGCATTGAATCGAAGGCACAGGTATGCGTTGTGGGGTACAACGTGACCATTGTTGTACGTCTGAAAAAATGCTACGACTTTTTCTGACTATGACTCTTGTTGCGATGTCGTGTTCGTTTGTTGCTTATGTCTTGTTTGTTGTGTGTGGTTATCGGCTGTGTTGTTGGGGTTTGGGTAAAAATTTCCAACGCTGCTACTGTGACATCTTCGTGAAAATAACGTTTCTAGAACTCACAAAAACAAATAAAGAATAAAATTCTGTGATGATACTCACAATGTTTCCCTGGGTCACGGTTCTTCCGTCGTCTGGTCTGCGATAGATGGGCATTGAATCCGACTCCATACGGGTCTGTTCCTGATACGGGAACGGAAACTTCTTAGAGCAAACACCATCAACCATGCACGGAGCATTAGGGTTGTTAATACCACAATTCTTGTGCAGCATAGAGCCAGCGATGATCTCAAAAAGCTCAGGCTCAGTTTCACGGTCGGGAAGGTAAGCGCGCACCACTTTGTTCACTGAAAAAAACAAACTATGACCTTGCACACGTGTTTTAAATACGTAGACTCCTTATCAAGTGAAAACAGAATAAACTACTGTGAATGATCACCTTGTTCAACAGTCCTTGGCTGGAAGTCTGCCATCATGTTGATCAACATGTGGCAATGCGGAAGCCCTCTTTTTTGCCATTCGATAACCAATATATACGCAGCAACTTTTCCCAGAACGTGCTTTTTCAGAAGTTCGTCCAGAAGCTCTTTCAACTTCATGTTGAACACCCGCGCCACTAAATCTGGACGGTCTGATGGAGTTTGATGCGGTAGAAGATTTTCCATTATCTCCCTCCATTTTGGATTACAGGTTATAGTGAGGAGGTAGTTCGGCTTGCCATATTTGGTCACAATGGCCATTGCGTCCTGGTAACCCTGCTGCATGTTGCGAGGTGTTCCAGAGAATGACGACGGAAGAATAATTCTCGCTCCTGGCGTTACAGTGTTGTCTCCCGCATCTATGTGTTCTTGTAACGACTGATAAAGATCTGATCGCAGCTCTGATTGATGAGTCCGGGCAAAATTTAGTCTATTTTGTTCAATTTTAACCCATGAATCGACTATAAATTGTTGAAGCAATTTGCATCCATGCAACAATGGGTTAAAGGCGGCTCGAATGAACAACAGAAAACTATAATATTCTCTCTGCGTGACTCGAGTGCGCCGACGACTGGGATTGTTGGGAGCTTTCTGCAGATCCGGATGCCAGCCAAAACTTCCGCTCGGAAAAAACAGAGGATACGTGAGTGGGTCGCATATTCCGTCTATATCCCGTATCTTCTGGAGACCGCCGTTGGTCAGGTGTACAGCCAGGCTCCTATTGGGAGGCACATCATTATCCTCCCCAACGAATACCGCGGCTACCTGAAATATAGTGAGTAAAAAAAATGTGTCATTTATCTGACACCGTTCGGGCCTATTCGTTAAATTATTAACTTTACCCTGGAATAAAATCAACTCAAATTACATGACGCTTTCGGCTTGACAGAACTAAAACTATTAGGTAGCGCTGTCAAATGGTTACCTCATCTCAAACTATACAACCAAAGCCAACAACGGGTATTCAACTTTTTATGAAGTTACCTCATTGGAAGCTGGGATGTTGTATCTCCGTTTATCCAGCGAGTCATCGATATGAAACATCATTCTCAAGTTCGGACTCGGCAATTGAAGTGCTGCAGCTCGTCGCTCTTCCTCAAGCGCCACTCTATGCATCATCTTGAACGATTGAGCATATGGGTTGATTTGCAATATGAGATCGCTCAAGAATTTCATTGTGGCGGGATCGCACTTAGCATTGCACGATTTTCCCATCCTCTCATCGGCCGCCTGCTGTGTATCTAGAATATACAACTGTCCAAATTGTGGGCTTGTTTGAGCTCCAGGTTGCAAGGGACCAACAAAGTGGTAGACTTGCCCGTGTACTTTAAAACAGTATGGTCCTGGACCACGTGGAACTGTCAGTTGAGCGCCCATACTGGCCATGGCAACTGCACTGTTGAAATTTCTTAGATTGTTCCGGAAGTTGATACTGGATGGATTTGAGCCTATGAACAAACTCTTGAGACTCTCAGGATAGTTGTCAAACTTCTGCATGTTCACACTGCCGAAATTGCAGCAGATGTTGAAACTCCCATTTTTTTTGGTTTGCTTCCCCTGAAAATAGTTAGTATGAACCGAGGTAATGCTTTCTTGTGTGAAAATAACTGGTATATTTGAAACTTGTAGTTTGTAGTTATTTCGTAGTTTGTAAGTTTCGCTGTCTAAGGAGTGGTAGTTTTTAAGTAGTAGTTTGAAAGTTAGAATTTGATAGGTATGAACCGAGCTAATTCTTTCCTGAGTGAAAAACTCAATATTCACAACTTTTAGTTTGTAGTTATTTCCTAGTTTGTGAGTTTCGCTGTCGAATGAGTGGTAGTTTATAAGTAGTAGTTTGAAAGTTAGCGGTTAGTGGTTCTGGTCTTGATTAAATTTGTAGTTTGTAATTGCTTGAGTTATTTTGATCAGGAAAAAAATTGAACCTCACCGGGGAAATATTTTGCTCCACATGAAGAACAAAGAACAGACATTGGTCCTATATAATGCTGTGCAACAAAGTTGGAAGAGAACCCAATTGGTTCATTCACGGCAACTGCATTTCTTGTTTGATGTCGCGCTCTTTCTTGTTGTCGTCTATCTTCTGTTGAAACCTCAGGTTGACTGCAATGCAATAAGTTTAAAACAGTATAAAACAGTTGAGAACAACATATTTAATACGATAAATTAATTTAATTGTATGTGTATGTGTGCAAACTGACTTTCGGCGATTTTCAGCTGTCCTTCGAGCATTTGCAGCCAGTCTTTGAACTTGTTCTTCATTTGATTCCCTACAACAAAACATTAAACACGTGAAACAACAACAACGTTCAATTAGAAATAACGTTTCGGAATATGCAAAAAAAAACAATATAAACAAAACAAAAAACTACGCACTCTTCCCGGTGAAATGTATGTGCATGTGAGTAAACTGACGTTTGGCGATTTTCAGCTGTCCTTCGTGCATTTGCAGCCAGTCTTTGAACTCGTTCTTCGTTTGATTCCCTACAACAAAACATTAAATACGTGAAACAACAACAAAGTTCGATTAGAAATAACGTTTCGAATGATGAAAAAAATAAGCCAAACAAAAAACTACGCACTTTTCCCGGGCAGAAATGGTTCGGAGAGAATTGGCTGCCAGCCGCTCAGATCGTTGCTCTCCCGTCTCTCTGAACCAAACGAAAATTTGTTGAAAGTTTGTCAGAACAGACATACGTTTAGAAAACTGCGTAAATTGAAATGTAAAATAAGATGTGAAAAGTATGAAACGCTTATCAATTTTGAGTTGTAGTTTGACTTTTCGTACACAGCAGTTTTTCACGAATGAGATAAATTGATAGATAAGAGAAAAAAGACAGAGTTGATAGAAAACTATGCAAATTGAGATGTAAAACTGAATGGGATGGAATATGGAACGCTTTTCAGTTTTGAAATACAGGTTGAACTGTCGTACACATCAGTTGTGTAGTTTGAACTGTTGTTCAATCATGCACCCACCTTTTTCTGTGCATTCTCTTGATGCGTGCCGCTCTTTCTCTTTCTGTTTCCATAATATCGGAATCATCCGATTCATTATCAGAAATTCTACTCCGTGATCTTGAATCAGAGGAGTTTTCTTGACGTATACTTGTTTTTCTGTAATTGACGTGTTGTATCTAACCTTGCACACATGTATCGAAGGATGTGAGAAAAAATGCATACTTATGAACGTAAATAAAAATGATTAGTGTGTAAAGTAAACACAACCTTCCGCTGTTGGCTGCTGATACATCGGTTGTAGTTTGAGCTCGGTCTAGTTCCACAGTAAACATTGACTGGGAAGTGGCTTGGCTAGTTGACGGCTGTTCCACCTGTCGCGAATCCCCAGCTAGTTTTTCAGCTCGTTCCATACTCTGTCTGAAGCCAAGATAATTAACACTGGTTAATGTGAGAACGTTGTAGACTAAGTTGGGTCATTCTAATTTGCATAACCTCAAGCTTGTTGGCAACACTCACCTTCTTCTTTTCTCGCGTTGAACGCGTGTATCTCGTTCTCGTTTGGTTTCCGCAGGTCTACAGTCTTCCCTTTCGCTGTCTGAGACTCTACTTTGTGAGCTGCAAACAGAAAACTTTCAATGGGCGGAGTTTGTAGTTATTGAATTTTGTTTTTTTCCGATCTTCATTATCAGAAAGTGTACATTGAGGCCTATTTTGTCCTTTATTCTATATTTTGTCCGTTTTTTATGTGCTCTAAGAATCAACATGTGAAGTTAATTTAGAAATAAGCAGTTCTTTATCTGGAATCCTACAGTATCTGTTGCTGAATAGTTCTGATATAATTCAAACTTACGACATATTCAAGGCAGCTGAATCCATATGTTGCGGAGTTGGGACTGGTTGTCTTTTCGCTGATCTATCTCTGTAACTGAATGATTACTGATCGTCACCATACAGATTTTTGTAACTAATTCATCGTCGAAAAATATTTACCTTTCTCTTCTCTCCTTCTGTAACCTTGATTTACGCTGCCGTGGGGTTTCTGAACTCCCATTTTCATTTGAATTGTTGGCAATGTGTTGTGCCTGATGTGTTGGCAATGTGTTCTCATTAGGTGTCGTTCCATCTCTTCCACTGGGTACCGTCCTTATAAAAACAATTGGTATTAAATAAGTCGGTTGCATTTCGATAACAATTTGTGACTTTCTAACTGTGTCCATGACTTTCTAACTGTGTTCATAACTATTAAAAAAACTACCTGGATGATGTTGAAGATGGGGCTGGTTGTAGGTCTGGTGGTTCTGATTGTGGATCGTTGCCAGATACATTAGACATGAGCGTGAGGATAGAAAGCAAAATCTTGATGGACATTATGTGTTTATGGTTTAACAAATTTTCTGGGGGTCTTTTATAGTGGAAATTTCTCCTACATGTTTCATGAATTTCTGTTTTTCATGTGTTGAATCAGGTTCCAATTATTCTTTTAGTTGTGTAATTGGAAAATAAACATTGTGATCACGTTGAACACGGTTTCCGGAAATGAGCATTTTCCACAGCTCATTATGGTTGAAAGGCCCTCCAATCGGTTGATCATACTAATTTCTGATAACGAATCGATACCGAATGTTTTTCAGCCTTCAACATCAAAGTTAATAACAATGTAGGTAAGAACGAACAAACGTATTTATGACTTTTATATTCTGTATTTCAGAAAGTTTGAAATATCTACACTATGCAACTGTATGCTATGCAACTGTATTTTATAAAAGAGAAGTTTCCATTCAATTTCACTTCTTAGGATAGTTTTCATTTCCGCTCGTTTTGGTTCACCATGTCACGTAATATGACGTGATGTCACGCGTAACTCGTAACAACATGAATATGCAGTATCTCACATTTCATGTTTCCAACACGTTTCAGAATGTTAACAAATATTTGTTATATCGTTTTATTATTATTGTTTGTTAACAATTAGCAAACATAATATTTATTCAAAAAACATATCTCAGAGTTAATAACAATAACAGTTTATATAAAGTTACTTTTGCATTTGCTTTGCTTTGCATAATATTGCTTATGCTTATATGCTCACATGCTTATGAAATTGCTTTAATACAGTTTTCAAATCCCAGCAACAGCCAATTTAAAATGAAAATGCATCCAGCTCACGTTCTCTCACGTCTCCTATTTCTCCCCAGCTTTCATCGCTTGCCTCACTTTTTTTCGACCAAAAGGGCAAACTGTGAATTCCTGGACATACACACACACCAAACTACCCAAATATATGAATGGACAAGGAAGGTACCCCGGGCTACGCCCGGGTCCCTCCCTTGTGTGAGCCTAGGCTGGCGGCATTTTACTGGCTTATTTCTTCAACACAGAGCGCAAGAAACTATAGCAACGCAGAGCGCAAGTCTTTGCCAACATAAGGTGCCACAGTTCCTCTCAACATAGAGCGTGAGACATCTCTTTTACATAGAGCGCGATATTCCTCCTTCACGCAGGGCAATATACCTAACCTAGAGCGCGAGATCTCTTCCTTACATATATAGCACGATCTCTCCCTAGCATAGAGCGCGAGACCGCTCGCTAACATAGAGAGCGAGAGCCCTCCCTAACATAGAGCGCGAGACCGCTCCCTAACATAGAGCGCGGGACCTCTCTCTAACATATAGCGCGAGACCTATCTCTAACATAGAGCGCGAGACCTCTCTCTAACATAGAGCGCGAGACCTCTTTCTAACATAGAGCGCGAGGCCTTTCTCGGACGTAGAGCACGAAGTTCTCCCCTTTATAGAGGGCGATGGTACTCCGTAACTCTCTAACAGAGCGCGAGACCTCTTTCTAACAGAACATATAGCGCGAGACCTCTCTCTAACAGAGCGAGAGACCTCTCGCTAACATAGAGCGCGGGACCTTTCTCTGACGTAGAGCGCGAAACTTCTTGCTTACATAGAGGGCGATATTTCTCCCTAACATAGAGAGCGAGAGCCCTCCTTCACATAGAGCGCGGGACCTCTCTCTAACATATTGCGCGAGGCCTCTTTCTAACATAGAGCGCGAGACCTCTCTCTAACAGAGCGAGAGACCTCTCGCTAACATAGAGCGCGAAACCTCCCCCTAACATAGGGCACGAGAGTTCTTTCCAACATAGGGCGCGGCAGTTTCCAACAACCCGGCCGTAATAATAGCAGAACGCGAGAGCAACACAGTAAAAAATCTCTTTTTGTCTACTATGATCCGGATGCAGAGTTTCTTCTTGGTTTTTGCTCTTCTTGACATCTAGCAGGAAGAAGGAGCCCCAGTGGCTCCTACAGCAGCACTTCCGACCATCCATCCAATCCCCAGCGAGAGCTCCAGTCCGGAGCAGGCATCCTCCGGGCGAACAGAGCGTTCGAATGACTCTCCCTCTTTCCGCCGCGCTTTTATACTCATTTTCCTACCCTGTTAAGCCATTCCTGTTAACCGTGACGGCGTGAAACTCGTCTATCCTGTTGAGATGCACTTGCTATTGCCAAATCCCAGCAGCAACCGATTTGGAAAAATGAAATCTCACGTTCTCTCACGTCTCCCAGCTCCCCAGCTTGCTTCACTTGCCTCACCCGCTTCTCGACCAAAAGTGCAATAGTGAAGCAAAATCGGACACACAGACAGACCAAACAACGCAAATATAAAAGTAGACAAGGAAGGTCGCCGGCGGCTAAAGCCGCCTCCGCCTCCCTTGTTTTTATTCCGAGCTGGCGAGAGTTTCCTGGTCCTGTTTTTTTCTGAAAATGGACCGCGAAAGCTCTCCTTAACAGTGCGAGACCTCTCCAGAGCGCGAGTCCTCTCTTTAACATTGAGCGCGAGACCTTTCTCTTACATAGAGCGCAAGACCTCTCTCTAACATAGAGCGCGAAACCTCTCTTTACCATAGAGCGCGAAACTTGTCCCTAACATGGAGCGCGGAATTTCTTCCTTACCATAGAGCGCGAAACTTCTCCCTAACATATAACGGGAAACTTCTCCCTAACATAGAACGCGAAATTTCTTCTTACCATAGAGCGTGAAATTTCTTCCTAACATAGAGCGCGGAATTTCTTCCTTACCATAGAGCGCGAAACTTCTCCCTAACATATAGCGCGAAACTTCTCCTTAAGAGCGCGAAACTTCTCCCTAACATAGAACGCGAAATTTCTTCTTACCATAGAGCGTGAAATTTCTTCCTTACCATAGAGCGCGAAACTTCTCCCTAACATATAACGGGAAACTTCTCCCTAACATAGAACGCGAAATTTCTTCTTACCATAGAGCGTGAAATTTCTTCCTAACATAGAGCGCGGAATTTCTTCCTTACCATAGAGCGCGAAACGTCTCCCTAACATATAGCGCGAAACTTCTCCTTAAGAGCGCGAAACGTCTCCCTAACATAGAACGCGAAATTTCTTCTTACCATAGAGCGTGAATGTTCTTCCTAACATAGAGCGCGGAATTTCTTCTTTACCATAGAGCGCGAAACTTCTCCCTAACATATAGCGCGAAACTTCTCCTTAAGAGCGCGAAACTTCTCCCTAACATATAGCGCGAAACTTCTCCTTGAGAGCGCGAAACTTCTCACTAACGTAGAGCGCGAAACTTCTCCCTGACATATAACGCGAAACTTCTCCCTAACATAGAACGCGAAATTTCTTCTTACCTTACAGCGTGAAATTTCTTCCTAACATAGAGCGCGAAACTTCTCCCTAACATAGAGCGCGGAATTTCTTCCTTACCATAGAGCGCGAAACTTCTCCCTAACATATAGCGCGAAACTTCTCCTTAAGAGCGCGAAACTTCTCCCTAACATATAGCGCGAAACTTCTCTATAAGAGCGCGAAACTTCTCACTAACATAGAGCGCGAAACTTCTCCCTAACATAGAGCGCGGAATTTCTTCCTTACCATAGAGCGCGAAACTTCTCCCTGACATAGGGTGCGGGAGCTCCTCTTAACGTAGAGCGCGGGACTTCTCCCGAATATTGTTCGCGGGAGTTCCCGGGAACTTATGGCGTGGAAGTTCCCCCTAACTTAGGGCGCAGGAGTTTCTCTTAACATAGAGGCAAAGGTTCTATCTACTATACGCTACGGTTTTCTCAAAAAAAATATGATCCACCCTTCCCACACTACTGCCAATGAGAAATGAAAAGCGTAAAGCTCACGTTCGCTCACGGCTTTTCTCAGTTTTCAACAAAAAGTGCATTTGCTTCATTTACTTCTCTCTTTTTCGACTAAAAGTGCACGATTTAAGTTTCAGACATACATACATACCAAGCAGGCGAATTATAGAAAGGGATATTGTGATCTATTGTATGTGATGTGTGAATGAGTTTCATATTTGATTATCATATCTTAATTTCCGTCATGATGGTTTAGCTTTCGATTCTTTTCGTTTGTGGACTTCTTCTCTCAATAGTCGAAAATCTATGCCCAACTTGTCTACACACCTTACTAACCATAATTCATTGTGCTATTCTTTTTACATTCCTCTGATTCCCATCTCTTTCGTGCAATTTTGCTGTCAAGTTCAAAAAGTCGTGAGAGTGAACATTTCTTACTGGTCATTAGATCGCGAGAGTTTCTGGTCGTGCACTGCAGCGTGCTCGGAGGCCGGATTAAATATACTCGACCGGATTTCTATCCACGGAGACATGTTCTCATGTCTGCGATCGAAGGCCAGTCTTTTTGGAGTTCAAACTCTCTAGCGCAAACGAACTTTCTATTCCAGACGCACGAGCTCCTTGTCTTTCTTTCTTTTCATCTTTCTCTTTCTTCTCTTCTACCAATTCCTCCATCTCAAACTACTAACATGGGCATTTCATCAATTAAAGTCCACTCGATAGGTATCGAACTAAACAGTTTGTCTTTTCGTGATTCTGTCGTAGAATACTTGCTAGTTTTCTTTTTCGTAGTTTGACCATGGCACCTGAGCAGTCTGAGATTCATTATTTCTTTTCTTCCAGCATTTGCATTCAGACTTTGTAAAGTTTATTTTCCGCTGTCTACCATTTTTCATTTCTTTCAACTGTGGTTATTCAAAGAGCTTAGTCTATGTTCCGTTGTTACACTTCTGTGTAATAAATATTCAATTCAATTCAACAGTATCACTATGCCTTTCACTTTTCATAGAAAAAAGCGTGTTGAAGGTCGCAAGCAGTTCTTCTCTCTCCCTTCAAGAAGTTACTCGCATGTCACTGAATCAATGATATTAGAGCATTCGATAGTCCACCATGAAGTCTTATATGAAGGAAAGGGATCAAGAACAACTCAGAAGATCTGTGACATGTATGAGGATCACCGCTCCGTAACGAAGCGACGTGAATGAATAAATATGAAATATGAAATATGAAGCAAGTGGTTTAACTGAAATTTAAATGTTTACAACGATAAAATACTGTGAAAGTATACCATCCGTTACATTTTGAAAAAACTGCGTGATTTACCATTCATTATAGTTCCGGCCATTCCCACTGAGACTTGGCAGCGTGCCAATTAATATTCCAGGCAATTTTTCACCACTTTGCAGTTTTTCAAGAAACAAATCTCTGTTAGCGGCTGTTCAGTTTCATGAGAACACGTAAACAGAAACTGTCTTCAGAATACTCATGTTTTCTCTAAGAAACCGGCATCCAAAAATCTTGGCACGATGCCAAGGGGTCTCGGTGGGAATGGAAGAGACTATACTTGGACAACCATTTCTCTCTTGTTAGTGACTGTCCATTATCATCTCGAGGAGTTCGTTCGCTGTTCTCCGAAGTGTGAAGATTGCTACTACACCAGTAATCATCATTAGTGTCATGTGCGCTCCGTATGTAATGGTGAGCTTATAATTATTCGATAAGACGGTGTCATGGTGATTATAGACTCAATTTAAGATGAAACTGGATCCATTGTCACGTTTTTCTCGTTTCAGCTGCTCGAAGAACAAGTTTTGTTCAAAGCCTACCAGAAAATCCTAGCTCAAACAACACAGCTAGGCCAAGTCTATGTTTAATCTGGATTTTCGTTAACATAACTGCATTTGGTAACCATTGTTTTAGGTAACTCGAGTAGGTTACGTTGAAGGAACCTGAACCGAATTTTTACTGGCGGTAAAATTCAAATTTTGCGTCGGACTGAAGGGTAGTCTTTCATGTTAGCTTACTCAGGGAATTGAATTGAATTGAATTGATTTATACACATATTTGTGCAACGGAACAAATACATCACAAGTACTTTCCAGAGACATAGAAAAGAGAGAAGTAAAAGAAAAGATATGCAGAGAATGACTCAACAGTAATTAGTAAAAAGTGGGGGAACCAACAAATGTGTGAGTTGTGTTTAGTTTGCCCTCGATATCAGCAGAAAGTGAACGAATTGCTGTGATACTGTAGCAGAAGTATTCTGCAAAAATAGAACAATACCAATGTTGCTCAATGGTTCACAAAGCCCGCATAACATTTCAAAAATCGCCGAAGCGTATTTCATGTGTACTTCAATGACATGCGTGCGTTGTGAAACCACTGTGCAACATTGGTATTGTTCTATTTTTGCAGAATACTACTGCTACAGCATCACAGCAATTCGTATCGTTCACTTTTTGCTGATATAGAGGTCAAACCAAAGACAACTCACACATTTGTTGGTTCCCCCACTTTTTACTAATTGTTCTCTTTTTGCTAGTTGTACTCTTACAACTATCCATGGCACGAGAAGAAGAATAATGGCGCTAATTGGCGCAAGCGACTGACGCCACTGATAAATTTGAAATTGTCGAGTGACTAACGTAGTTGTATTGTGATCATCATCCAAATGACAAAATTAATATCTTATGTTGACAATTTCTCGTTCCTGCGTTCTGGCGCAATTTGGCGGCAACGCTTGGCGCCAACGCGAAATGTTCAGTTTCTGACAGATCAATTTACTTAACCATGTGATCACTATTACCTGTATCACTTCAAACGATTCCGCTGACAGTGATATGTCTTGGAGTTTTGGCGCCATTTGGCGCCTGGTCCGCGCGCTAAATAAAAAGTTATAGTTCCGTATGAGAAAATAGACTTTTTACACCAAACTGTTCAGGTTCTATCAGTTTGAGACATCTTAATTGCCTACAACTAATGTTTTGCCGTTTTTGGGGCCTATTGGCACCCGCGCCAGGCGCCACTTATGAGCTATACATCTCATAATTGGCGCGAAGCGCTAACTTTTGCGTTTAAATTTATGTTCCGAACTTCAGCTAAATCGGTTCAGTAGTTTCTCCAATAGTCATTTTTCGCGCCTATTGGCGCCCGCGCCCGGCGCCAATGATGAGCTATACATCTCATATTTGGCGCGACGGGATGAATTTTGTATTAGAACTCATTTTCCAAATTTCAGCTGAATCGGTTCGATTGTTTTTCCAATAGTCGTTTTTGGCGCCTATTGGCGCCCGCGCCCGGCGCCAATGAGGAGCTATACATCTCATATTCGGCGCGCCGGGCCAACTTCTGACTTAGAACTATTATTTCAAATTTCAGCCTAATCGGTTCAGTAGTTTCTCCAATACTATGCGGACAGAATTCCGTGAGGGAGGAGGGAGGAGGGACGAGGGAGGAGGGACGAATTACGGCGGAACTTTTCAACAACGACACGAAACCATAACTCAGGCGAAAATAATTCGATTTGGCTGAAATTTCCACACAATGTTCAATTTGTGATTCTCTAACGTTCTCTTTTCTTGGTTTTCAAAAAAAGATTATATTTGAAGCTTTTTGTTAATTAAAAGGAAAAAACGAGTCCGCAATGGCCAAACCAAAGACAACTCACGCAGATACCGCGCGATAAGAGAGACTTTGGCCGTGAGATCAAAGTACATAGTCTAGACACAACAAGGGAAATAGGCATGAAAACACGTGAATAGATCGATTTATAGAATCAGAACATTACTTTGGAAGGTGAAGACGGAACTTATACATTTCAAAATACTTCTCAGAAATGAGTGGCTGGTCTATTGGATGTAAACCGAGAAAAATATCGTACATTTCATAAACAGGACGGTGGCTTTCATGAAGGGCTCAAATTCTCGGGAAATGGAGTTACCAAAAAAAAATCATGTTACCAAAAAAACTGGTTAGATATAGTACTAACCCCATAATTGTTTATTTTGTTTAGTAAGAAACCCATAGTTGGGCGAATCTACACATATCTGATGTTTTTCGTATCACCCGATAGCAAAATCGTTAGTTTTTCAGAATCTGTAGTTTTAACTTCTTTCATTCTTATTGACTCAAACTATTCATTGTGGAATACTTATTCATTCCACTATTTAGATGAACTTCACAAACAACTGTATTGGCGAGTTTCCAGAGAATAATCATTCTGCGGCATTTATGGTCCATTTGACAATTGTGCCTGAGTCGCAATCATGCTCAACATAAGAATGATCTATTTCATCATTCGATATAATCGCCCTTTGAATAAATTTCACTATCTGGCCATTTTTCAATCATATGAGAATCTGGGTTGCGCAATTGATGTTCTAGCATTTGTGAGTTGAATCCAGTGAATGAATTCAAAATATGTTTAGAACAAAATAGGCTTCATAGTAGTGCACTCAATCATGCATTTAAAAATGTAAACATAAAACTGTCATCACATTTCCAAAACTTTGCTGACTGTGAGACCAATTGAAGACGAAACACTAGCTAAGTAATCATCCTACACAAAGTATTACGTGAACAGAAAGTATAGGTGACACCATTTTTCTAGGATAAATACTAAACCCATATTCAGGGTGGTTTTTCAAGCTTTATCTGACTTGGAAAAACTTTATTACAGATTTTTGTCTTCGATTCAGCTGCAGAACTAATGAAGCGAATCATTTTCGAACTGATGGCTGTTCTTGCTTTGACGAGTGCACTGTGGAGTCATGCTCTAACTAGGTTGTTCACATTTCAAGTTTCTAGTATAGTTCGTTTCATTTGCACTGAAACTCACTGGCATCGTGCCAAGGTATTCGGGCGACTATTTCTCAGAGCAAATATATCTATTCGAAATACTGTTTTTTTCCTTTCCGTGTTTTATGGAACTGCACAACTGTTAACAAAGATTTGCAGTTCTTTGAAAAACTCCAATGTGGTTGAAAATAGCTTGAAATAATCATTGGCACCCAGCCAATGAGAATGACCGGAACTACATTGGCCTGGTTACTTGAGATCTGCGTGAAGAACGTCCTGAGCTTTCCGTATGCTCTACAAGACTTGTTTATGCTTCAGCACCGGGTTATCATATTTGTGAATCTGCCTACCAAGTTATATACTATAAGTAAATTGAACAGTTACGTGAAGTTAGCATTCTAATGAGGAATCGTGCACTTTGTCATTGCACGTTTTTGAGTTCTGTTGTGTTTAACATGTTTCACGGTGCAATTGACTAATTGGGTGGTATGTCTTGGTACAAATTTGAACCAATATAACCGTACCTACAGATATGTTGTGAACCAATTCGATTACTGTTCTAGATAACATGGTTAACTCTAGGATTTTCCAATCGGAAAATAGTTACTCAGTCGTGGGCATATTTCGTTGAACACTGTGGTCAAGACCGGAAAGTCAGTCAATCTACCGAAGGCCTCATGATAATTACATACAATGAAAAAAGCAAATTACCAAAATGGCTAGGTTTTTGGACAGTTCGACTTGGATTATCAACGGTACTGTTTTTCATTCTTCCACGTTTCCAGAGAATCGTGGAACAAACGTATCACACTTCTTGTTGTGATCTCTATCCTTTATAGAATATCATTCAAGATATTTTCGCTTCACAAAGTAGGTATTTATACTACCAAAGAAATAACTAATGCTAACAGAGATAGAGATCCAATGAACATCAATGTTTCATAATTCTGTGAAGAGAAAGAAACTATGGCATTTCTTCGAGAAGTTTGTTGTTTCAAGTCAATTGGGAAACTGTTTTTCTATGGGATTACCAAAAGATTGTAGAACGAGGACGATTCAAGTTAGGGTGATCCTTCGTCTTTAAATAAGAGTTTTTGTTGCCATACCACCAGTAACCGTTTCATTCTTGACCTAATTAATGTGTTCTGCTTGATCCAAATCATTCTGAGTTTGTGAAACATGTGCAAGTCAATTGCAGAGTCACGTGAAACATGTTTAGCACGGCAGAATCTAGAAACGTGCCACTACACAGTGCGTGATGCCTCATCAGTATGTTAACTGTACGTGACTATTCAATTTATTTCTAGCATAGTGTTCAAGGCCTAATGTCCTAATGTTATTTTCAGACCCTTATGCCTATAATAAATTTCACTTATTCTCTTTTCTGTACTTCCTTACTCTTTATGCATTGTATACTATTTCATCTACAATTGGAAACTACAGCTCGTGGGACGAATTCTGGATTTTTTAATTGCGTGCGAGATGCCGCACAGTCTCACTAATTGCGTCCGAGCAGCCGCGCCAAAATATTTTATTGTCCCAGGCGCCTCACACTCTTTATAATTGCGTGCGAGATGCCGCACCCCCACTTTAAGTCGTCCCAGCCGCAATATAGCAACAGGAGAGGTTGTACCCGAACAAACTAATTTTCATGCATGCCCACGCAGCAATTGCTTGTCCTAACTAATTTGTGAATTTGGAACTATAGAAAGTAAGATGAGTATATATATTATTATTCATTAAAGTCATTAACAAAAATTGAACGGAATGAGACAATATATGTCACGTATACCAAGAAACGAGAGTAAAAGCAAGGGTAAAAGTGTAGACGTGAATTAACGTTTAAGAAATGTACGGAATGAAAATAGCCTCACTAAGAAAGAGTAATACCTCTAAAATCCTTAACGAAACACGGCCTTACGGCCACAACACAAACTGCTTTTTTTTATTTGTATGTGTGAAACCTTACCACGGAGAGCCGGATAAACCCTCGGAACGGTGGTTTGCCTAAGCCTAAGCCTTAAATCGAAAGTGAAGTCAACTTTTATGTTAAATAATTAAACTAAGTAATCATTTGATGAAAAAAGAAAATGATGAACCCAGTTTGTTTGTGTTGTAGATGTAGTGTCAGGTCTTAACGAATACACACTCGCACTCCGTATTAGGGAAGAAAATGTGCAAACATCTTGGTTTTCTGAGCGAAATGTGCACCTGGGACGAAATACTGCATAATTCCGAGCTGAGCGAGAGCGGCGCCTGGGACGATCCCTTATTTGACCCACTTTTGTGGCTGTCTCGCTCCGGTTTGCGAGCTCAGCCTAATTGCGTCCCAAGAGCGTATCTCCCCTACAATTGTACCCGAATCAACCTCTTACAGTAAAACAAGAAGAGCGAAACAGAAGATGAAAATAACTATTCTGATAAGGGTCAGTAACACTGAATAAGCTCAACTCCACATAGTCTTTCATCTTTCGTATGTTTTGCCTGTGCGGTTCCAAAAATCAACCAGCGGAAGGAATATGTTGATTTCTGATATCTCACCGACCCAACACTTTTTCTAGCAAAATATATAACCGTGAGCGTTTTTAGAGTTTTGCTCTAAGGCCAAGATGATGATTCGATTTTCAAAAGTCGTGTTTCCAGTTATCTCTACTGATGACTCTGGGAGTTCGAGAATTATGCGTTTTCTCATGGGTTTACTCGACAGGAACATTTCATCTTCAAACTTGTTGGTAAACATTGTGCTTGTACTGTTTTACCTCGTTCATGAGGTGAGGTTGATTTGTTATTGAAGTGAGTCGAGCACGCCCACGAGAGCGAACAGCCTATATCGCGCGGAGCGCGAAGCGCTCTGCGTGAGTTGTCTTTGGTTTGGCCATTGCGGACACGTTTTTTTCCTTTTAATTACCAAAAATCTTCAAACATCTTTTTTTTGAAAACTAAAAAGAGAGAACGTTAGAGAATCACGAATTGAACATTGTGTGACAATTTCAGCCAAATCGGATTATTTTCGCCTGAGTTATGGTTTCGTGTCGTTGTTGAAAAGTTCCGCCGTAATTCGTCCCTCGTCACTCGTCCCTCGTCCCTCCCGGAATTCTGTCCGCATCGTAGTGGAAAAACTACTGAACCAATTTGACTGAAATTTGGAACATCTATTCTATGACAAAAGTTAGCTCGTCGCGCCAAGTGTGAAATGTATATGTAATCTCTGGCGCCGGGCGCGGGCGCCAATAGGCGCCAAAAACCACTATTGGAAAAACTACCGAACCGATTTAGCTGAAATTTGGAACATGAGTTATAATGCAGAAGTTAGCCCGTCGCGCCAAATATGAGCTGAATACATCTACATTGGCGCCCGGCGCTGGCGCCAATAGGCGCCAAAAACGGCAAAACACTATTTATCATCCACTAAAATGTTGAACACTAATAGAAATTGAATAGTTTGGTAAAAAGTGTGAAAGTCTTTTTCCAAAACTGAAATTTTTCTTCTGGCGCTCGAACCAGGCGCCAGATGGCGCCAAAACCCAAACTCACGACAGCGTCAATGGAATCGTCTGAAATTCGGTACACTAAATAACTATCACATGGCAAGTAAGATGCTCAATCTGAAAATCAAAAAAAGTTCTGTTGGCATTGTGCGCTGGCGCCAATTGGCGCCAAAGTTGGAAAAATATCAGTTATCGTCTATCAAACTGTTTCAAGTTAACAGATATTGAATATTCCAATGTGAAATATAGATCCACAAATTCAAAACCGAATTTTATCTTCTGGCTCGGAACAGACGCCAAATGGCGCCAAAACAAAAACACACGAACTGACAATTGAATAGTTTGAATATTGCTCCATTCAGTAATTGACACATGTAGTGTGTACTGGTAGCTCAAAAACCTAGAAAATTTCGTTTCGTTCTGGCGCCAGACATGTGTGCCAATTGGCGCTGGAACGAAAAACAAGAAAGTTTCAACATGAAGGTTTTTCATGTGGTATCGTAAATAATGGCTATATTGTAAGTGATTTGGTGTCTCTAATTGTAGAATGCTCAATGGCGCCAATCCCGTTCGCTTATCGCTGCTAAAAGCGGTGTACATGTCAATCAGAACGTTTAGCGTTTTCGTTCAGTTGTTGATAGTCACAGAGCCAGTAACTTAGCGTTAAAAGCGTTATAATAGAGCACCAGCAATTTTATGGTCTGCATTTGGCTTCGTGCACACATAAAACTAAGATTTCCATAATAATATATTGAGTTCACAAGATCCACTCTGTGAATAGGCAACATAGGAAGTTGTAGGAGTACAACTAGCAAAAATAGAGCAATTAGTAAAAAGTGGGGGAACCAACAAATGTGTGAGTTGTGTTTGGTTTGACCTCGATATCAGCAAAAAGTGAACGATACGAATTGCTGTGATACTGTAGCAGAAGTATTCTGCAAAAATAGAACAATACAAATGTTGCACAATGGTTCACAACGCACGCATGTCGTCAAAGCACACATGAAATACCATTCGGCAATTTCTGAAATATCATGCGGGCTTCGTGAACCATTGTGCAACATTTGTATTGTTCTATTTGTACAGAATACTTCTGCTACAGTATCACAGCAATTCGTATCGTTCACTTTTTGCTGATATCGAGGTCAAACCAAACACAACTCACACATTTGTTGGTTCCACCACTTTTTACTAATTTGTTCTTTAACTCGTTTGCGATGTTTAGTTAGTCAAGTCGTACATCCCGTGTGTTTGGCATATTTGGTCTTATTGGCCATGACGAATTGGCGAAATCCTATTGGTCATGACGAATTCTTTATTTAACCCGGTGTTTCGTTAACCCTAGCAGATAACCATGAACCGGGTTACTTGGTAACCCTTTTGTCAACCACTTGGTTACCCCAAACTTTGCCCTAGACATCGTGAAAGGGGGTTAACAAGGGAATAACAAAAGGAGGAACCAGGTAACCCGGTTCAGGTTACCTGTTAGGGTTAACAAAATGAAAATACCTATTTGTTTTGAATGACCTAAATTAATGTGTCACTACGTCTTTACAAGAACTGTATTCCAGGCCTTGTTGCTGGTTCTATCAGCCACACCATTTGTCAATGGACTTGTTGCTATGTGGTCTAAATCGACCTACTTGGAAAAAAAGCCCAACTCTTCAGTCGTTCCGAAATAATCTCAATCTCACTCGGCTCAACAGAGAACATTTTTTCGTTGTGAAAGGTGTGCATTGTTAATTGCAAAATGATCTGAGGTGAATGATGAATGTAACACTTATATACTTATTGTTCTGAAGTATCTATCTCTGGGTGTGTGCGAAGAAGTTATTGGCCTCAAAGAGCAGAATGACGTAGTTAGTAATAATGCAAGTAGCCGATAATTGATCTGTTTATTTTTCATCCGTTGAACAATCTTCGGGAGTTCGTCCGGGAGTTTCCATGATTTTACTTTTATTCAACTTTTGAATGTGAACTCACGAATGATTTATCAAAATGTCGTGAACTTTCAATGTTGTAGCATAGCAATCGATAGAATCTCATGAGAACTTCGTGAGATATTGCTTACGAGACGTCTCATGAGGTTTTCGAGGAATCATCGTATTATGGCACCTGTTGTTTTTCTCGTGGGTTCTGGAAGCCCGAGACTAATGTGTTCGTTTCATTATCAACGCAGAATGTAATTCTGTACCTTACTCATGAAAAAGTTTCTCGTATAGAAACCTAAAAAAAGATTCAATAAAGATATTCACGAATATTATTCTGACAAACTATTCATAAATTTTTTCCCTATCTAGGGGAACATTTCTCTATTCCAACAATTTTGATATATTATTTATCTGACTACCATTATAAACGTAGCTTCGCGATATATCTGTAAAAGCGCTGGCAGCTTAAAATACCGGGGAAGATGCAGGCCTTAAATACTGGTGTCAATTTAGCCTGCATCTCCTTATGAATTTCAAACAGTACAGGCGACATCTGGCTGACTCCGGTATTTTAAGTTGCGAAATTGGGGAGTCCGGTATTTTAAGTTGCAGCGGTTTTTCAGAGTATGACTTCGGACAGGTCGTATAGTGCTCACATTTCCCAATTGGACTCCTTGGCAGCGTGCCAAAAACTCTGGAAGACTGATTCAATGAAAATATATATTTTTCAGAAAATTTTCATGAATACGAACTATAACGAGGGGGAAGAACCCTTCACATATATTTCTATTGTTTTGAACTATTTCAACATGTTCAAAAACCGCCTCGAAATCTCATTGGCAAGCTGCCCAAGTCCAGTTGGAAAATGTGCGAACTATACAAAAACACTTTTTTTTTAAATTTGTCGCCAATTTCATCAATAAATCCGAACGTGATGATGTGAAGAAAGATAGTCCACCGTTAACACTACGTTCAGAAAGTCGAGTACGGAGAAAAATATGGTTTACTTTTCTGAATGTGCACAAATCATTTGAAAAGATGATAGATAAACAAGATATTTATCTTTTCACGTCACATCCACATAATACACTCAATGTTGGTTTTGGAATAAGATAATAATTTGAGTTACTTTCCGACAATAGAAAAAGATTACAGTATCGAAAAAATCGATTGTCAATGGGTCACGATCCGGTGTGACGGTAGAGATAGAGCGCGGAATCTAATAGTACTGGAGGGCCTGGAACATCGGGCATTTCGCGTACCAGTTCTGACAGATTTTTGCCATGCTAGCGGTGGAAGGAGGGCTGCACATGGCGTGGACCTGAAACGGAAAATCGATAAGTATTCAATACACTTTGCGGAAATCACTCAACAGTGCTCACTTCTTCTGTTCTCTCTCTTCCTCTGTTTGTTTGCCTCTTTTTCTTTCTTTTCCTCTGTGTCTCTCTTTTTTACTCTCTCTCTCTCTTGTGATGTATTGAAAACTGTACCTTAATATGCGTGTGCGCGCACTTGCACTCGTCCGTGCACTGTCGTGCGTTACAGTTGTACGTGCACGAAGCGATGATGGCTTTGACCAGTCTTGCTTCTTTGAAAATGGGCGTCTTTTTCGGCAAACTCTTTTGGATAGGCAAATCGAAGTGGGCAAAGTGTTTGCCCCGTGGCAACGGCGGCGGAACCACAAGCATTAACAGCGGTACATCGGCATCCATCACGACGTCGCAATACTTTTCGAAGGCCGGGCAGGACTTGGCCAATCGGACAAAGGTGGGACGATCCGTTTTCACTTCGTCATTGCAGTACAGGGTGTAGTGGGCACGGTGCCTGGCGCAGTACCCCGAGGCTCGATCCACGTTGTCCTCTCGAATTCCGGCTGGAAAGTATATCATGTTAAAAACTTGTTGAAAGTTAAAAAAAAACTAACATTGTTTAGATATTATCAGTGGTATTTTTAATTGGAACTTGTCATAAATACTCTTGGATGGTATCAGGAAATTATGTGCTCATGCCAGGCGCTACTAAAAATTGTTCCCCTCGGAGAATAACACCAAAATTCGTCTTTAATCAGGGTCGAAAACGACTTTTAGTAGGACCTTTCACTGAGCACATAGTTTTGTAATACCATCCAAAATTGTTAAGTGATTTATACTGTGCAATAATTCTGTAAAACCACATTTGCTTGTGAGCTGTGAGCTAGTCTATTTGTTGGGTCATACCACGTCAATAAATGTAACATATCATAAAATTATTTTACGAAGTTAAGTTAGAACTTTTGTCATTACAGGCACAAAAACGGTCTTATGCACCTCAATTAGAGTTTTATAGTTTACCTTTTAGTTATTGTATCGAAATAAATTGAGAATGCACAAGAATTGTGTCATGCTCCGGCAGTGAATCCCGATCATTGTCCGAATGGTCTATGCAAAGACTCGTTTTTCAAAGAAATATGGGACGCGCAAAACTGAACATTCGTCTCTGGGACCTCGGCCCCAGTACCGTTATCCGCGGAATGACTTGGTCGAAGGATTCAGCACACGAAGCTGCAAAAGTGTCAACTGAATGTCTACATTATGAACGTATCAAACTCATCAAATACTGAGCCACAAGAACGGAGTTAGGAATAATGAGACCAGTTGACGGTATATCAGTTATGAAGTGTCACGGAAATAAAAAACGTTTTGCTACGTTTAATAAAGTTACGTGATCTACCGTCAACCAGTTGGGAAAGTGTTCTTCGCTTTTTGTGGCAGCATACATTTGGGAGGCAAAGGGCGATTATTGACCTTTCTCGTGGAACACTTCTAGTAATCAACCTTACTTGTTGTGCACCATATTCGATGAATCTGAAATATGTCCTGACCAACCTTCAATAACTCCCGTGACGAATAGCATGGTTGCGACTGTGAGCATCATGCTGTATGGATGGAGTTGCGAACTGGGGTTTTGTCTCGATGGCGACTCCCAAAAACAGTTTATCATCCACTGGTTTGCGCCGCGCTTTTATACAAAACCAGCGATCACTTCTCAGGTCACGCCTACGAACGTCTTCGAAAACTGTTCATCGGCCGATCTAGACGCAAATAACAAACTCCTTCACATAGAACGGTTAGAGACTGTGGTATCTAGAGAGAGACAGACACGATTAATGAGAAATATCGGCTGGAACCGGGCCGCTCTGTTTTCGATAAACGTCCGCATTCAGTGTTGGAAAGCTATTACAGTGCCGTCCAACCTTGGTACGTATTTTTTCTCTCGAAACAACAACAGTCGAGTTATCGAACGAACTAACGGAAATATATCTCGCTAGACCGATATTTCAATATGTTTTCCATGTATCATTCAAGATTTCGATCTTTTTCTTCAAGAGTTCTCAATTTACCATATTCGAATGCTTTCGTTGACAGTGTATGACTCATATCAACATCAATGAACCGCGTCTTCTTGAGACCCCCCTAGCAAATACTCCATATTTTGTGTGAGCTAGGAACCTACTTCACAAAATCCTGCAAAATAGCCTAATCAACTCCCACAAGGTTTAGCGAATTAGTAGTCTCTTAAAATCTCTAGAAATTTACTGATTTGGCGCGGTAGCAATACCTAGTTAAATTCATGGCAACACCTAAATCGTCAGCTTTTCATTAAATGAGTGCCACCCCGTCTGGTACATCATGTCTTATGTTTCCCCATGATCACTGTAAAAAGTTTCACGAAGGGCTGGTTCTCAGAAAATAGCACGTGACACTTCGCAAATAAGATGACTACAGCGCATAACTATTACACAGATACATTGTATAAAACTATACTTTTTAAAGTGTACAGTTAAAAGTGTACAGTTGAGATAATTTCTATGGAGTTTTGTTTGTAACTGGATCGCTTTTTTGGCAAAATTGTAGCGCGTGGCAATATCAAACTACAACGAAGTTTTGGTCACTTACTATACTTAGTGTTCTAAACTACACATTCAAACTTTCCGGTTTTCTAACACAAACGTCGAGTTTGTCGAATACATTCTAGAAGACTCTTTATTGTGAGGAACTAGTACCAAATGCAAAGTTTGTCCACTTTTCCGGTAATTTTATGGTCTGAAAGTTTTTAATCATACTTTTGAAGAGATATAGTATTTGAAAAGGCTCTGTGTGTTGGTATATTGTGGTCGGTTGCGTTTTCGCGATACCATATAACTACCATGACAGTCAAAGTACATATTGGACTGTATTTTCGGAGAAATGAAAGTTTTATGGTTAACATGATGAAGTCGCTGCACTTATTACGATGGGGTGACTTTTTGGCGCTAATTGATCCTGTTTTGTGAACGTCACGCGTTGTCTAGAAATCTCAAAAATGAACTCATTGAACATTATGTTAGTTCAAATAGATTGAAACAATATATACATGCTCGGTACAATGTTTAAATTTATTATTGTGCTAAACAACGTTGACTTGAAGTTTACCTGCCTGTACCTGTAAAGTATTTTGAATACGAATAAGTCATCAATTGGGAACATTGGAGCAATACCTCAAATCAGAATCCATGTAATTTGGAAATTGAAATCATTAGACTAACACTTATATCAGAGAGCCGAGTTGCTGACTGCTGGAGAACCGGGTCCTTTCCCAACCGAACCGCATACTGGTCACTGGAGCACTGAACCAAACCGACCTAATCGCCATTTGAAACCTATTTGTCCTCCAGTTAATGCTTCAGACAACCTGGATCCCCTGAATGTACGTTGTATACCCGTTCTTTGTTTAAATCATGATCTATGTCGGTTCGGTTCAGAACGTTCACTTAATAACCGGACCGTTTAAAATGTCGGTACGGTCCGGTTTTTTAGTGACCGGTTCGCGGTGCGATTCGGGAAGGACCTGGTTCTCCAGGGAAGTCGCCTATCTCCAAGGACATCGGTAATACTCACTCGTGGCTTTCAACCCTATTTTGTAGCTCAAGGCGTGTACTTTATTTCTTTGAGCTTTAAAGCATAAAGCACATTGAATACGTCGATTATGTTTTTGACTATGAGATACACTACGACAGGGACTCGCGAATCAGCTGGGTGGCAAAAGATACAAAATAGCGAGCCATTTTCCCAAGTTTATGTACCGGGAATTGAGCAGACTGTAGTGGGCCCCTCACAACGTGGCTTCTCTACAAAAACATCGGTGGAGCTTGTGCGATGATTTGTTTTGTGAGGTCTTGTTTTTATAACTAAAATGTTGAGCTACAAGCAATCGTAGGAACTTCAAGCACAAGCTTGCTCGAGTCTACCCACTGATTTCAGTTATTTCGGTCGACATCGACAGTTCTGATTCTATTTCGCCCATATGGACTAGACGCCTGCGGCGTCTAGCAGTTGTAAATCTTGTATAAAATTCTGTACAAAACGGTACCAAACATGATATATCTCCGTTATACCAAGCCTGTGCCATGGGTTTGCGGAAGATTGACTTTTTCCATGGTTGTCGTGCGGCCTGGCAATATATGTCATTTGGCATGCAATATATGTCATTTGGTTCCAGATTTCGTACTGTAAAACCTTTAGAACTTAATTTGGAACTTTTGTCGCGTCGCGTGCACGCGCGCGCGTTCTGTCAAAACTTATAGTGTGCTCAGCATGAGCAAATACGATTACATTCGTTTGCTAATTTTCGTACTGATAAACCTAATTTGAAACTTTTTATCGCGTCGCGGGCACGTTTCATGAAAAAATATATTCTGCAATTTCAATTTATATTGAAAAAAAAACTATCGGAAAGCGTTCAATATAAAGCGAGTTGGAAGCATTTTCACGATTATGAATTTCAAACTATACAGTACCTTTATTCCGCTTCGTTAAATTTTAAACGTGCTAACATACTGCTAAAATTTTTCACGTTTTTGTAAGGCCTGCCAACGTAGTTCGCCAAGTTCAACACGTGCTAACTTACTGCTAAAATGTTTCACGTTTTTGTAAGGCCTGCCAACGTAGTTCGCTAAGTTCAACACGTGCTAACTTACTGCTAAAATTTTTCACGTTTTTGTAAGGCCTGCCAACGTAGTTCGCCAAGTTCAACACGTGCTAACTTACTGCTAAAATGTTTCACGTTTTTGTAGCGCCTACCAACGTATTTCGTTGAATTTAACACGTGCTAACTTACTGCTGAAATGTTTTACGTTTTTGTAAGACCTGCCAACGTATTTCGCTGAGGTAGTAAAACATGCGTTATCGTTACAAGCTGTCAAACATGACTGACCATGATTTGACGCTGCAATTTATGTCCCCACAAGAAAAACTTGAAAATCACTTTTTCGCTCATCGTTGTGTATTTTACTACAAAGCATCAGTTATTATACTGTAAATCGCTGAAAAACGAATATTGCATCAACCATGTGTAAAACCACACCGCAAACACGAATCAAGATCGTATACACAAATTCGTTTGAAGCAAAAATGTGCAAATAGTGGTGTGCACAAAATCGGTAGAGCCTGAAATGTGTACACATGAAGTACAGGAATGTAGTACTACGGAAAATGTGTAAATGCACAAATTCTTCACTACGAATTATATTGTGTGATAAAATTAGTGATACAAATTGGTTCTTTCCGAGAGTGGTAAAAATGTGGAACTCGATTAGCAAAGATATTGGAAAACTGAAAAGTGTTGAACAGTTTAAATGTTATTTAGATGTGATTGACAATGCTGTATTATTTCAAAATGTTCCATATGCACTTCAATAGATGCGAGAAATCAACTGAAATCCTAAAAAGCTCCCCCTGACTTGTAGATGGAAGAGTTATGCTTCCATCCCTTTGGGGACTCAGTTTATTCCTAATATCTTGAGACTTGTTTTGATTGTGTATAGATTTGAAGGAATAAACATTATTATTATTATTACGAATATCGTGCATAATCCCTAATTTAACGCTTAAAGCACAAAAAAACCAACTGAAGGCAGAAAATGTTCACATGGACACACCAAAATTCTAATGAATTTATGCATTTCTGGGGGTTTACACATTTTTTAACTAAGGATTTTGAGTAATCTATTATTCCACTTTTTCGGTTCTATCCACCAAAATTCTAATGAATTTATGCATTTCTGGGGGTTTACACATTTTTTAACTAAGGATTTTGAGTAATCTATTATTCCACTTTTTCGGTTCTATCATTCTGTGTCACCAAGTTTTATAGGTGTATACCAATATTTTGCGTACATCCTGTTCTTCCAGTTGATTTTTCGTGTGCAAGGTTTTTGAATACACATGGTCAAAAGAGAAACCACTTTCGTGACAACCGATGTGTATTTTGCACAACACTTTCGAGAAATATGTGTATTTGTCGGATTTAGTGGGGTCATATATATTGAAGCGTCTTATAATTCCAATGGCGTTCTCTTCGTGAAAAATTAACTTTGGAGAAATGTTCTAAGTATTCAGATGTAGAAGGAGGAACGAATGCCTTTGGTGAAGGAATGTGCGAAGGCATGCGTATCACATGATTTCGCTAATGTTAGCGCAATCATGTGAAACACATGGATTTCGCGCATTCCCCGAGTGACGCAAATTCGCGCAAAATCGAAAATAACTCGCGCTTTTCTATAAAGTTAACACTGCACACTATATATCTCCAACACCGTACACTGAAATACGAATTTATATAGTTTCATTTGTATGTAACATACAACTCGTATCTTATAAATCCTATCAGTCACTTACGGAAGGGTCTATGGCTGTTGGTAACCGTTTCCATTGGTTGTCTCTCTTAATTGGTGGTCACCAACCGCCGCACTATGGTCACCAACCGCCGCACTCGTTCATTGTAGGATTACCAACCGCCACACTATGGTCACCAACCGCCGCACTAGTTAATTGCGGAGCAGTTTACTGCCACACTTGTAGAACAAATGTAAACATACAAAAATTTACATGACATGTCAACAAATATTTTCTATTTTGTTATCAAAGGAAAGGTTCGAAGAGCTACTTTCTTTGTTATTTACAATTGGCAACAGCAATCTAGTTGAAATGAGTCTTAGAATTTTCAAATCTAGGTAATCCTCTCAATTCTCAATAAATCTAGAATCTATAAGGAGCGATGAAAAAAGCACGTGGTAGAGTAGAATTGTAAACACTTACATTATCTGGTCTCGTATAATGGGCCTGGATCTCTAATTGTCCAATTGTCCAATTGTCCAACTTCAATTGTCCAATTGTCCATCTCAAATGTCCATTTGTCCAATTGTCTATTTTCAATTGTCCAATTGTCTAATTGTCTGTTTTCAAATGTCCATTTGTCCATTTTGAATTGTTTTTTTTTTAAATTTTTCTTTTTTTTTTACTTTCTAATTTCTCAATGTTTCTTTCTCCTCACACCCGGGGGTAATTTTACGCGTCAAAATGTAAAATTTGACGGATTAGGATGAAACTTGCACAACTGGGGTAATCGAACACAAAGATAACGAATACGCGAATTAAAATTTGTTCAACACGCACAAAACGTGCACGCGACGCGACAAAAATGTGAACATTAGAGTTTGGGAATGAAACTTCGGGAACAGGGGTAGTTGATGACGCTGATTTCGAATATCGACATTATGTTAAACTTTAAAGGTGGTGGGAGGCAAAAGTTTCATGGTGAGCAAAACGAGAATTTTCGAACCACACTTGCAGGGCAGGTAGTCGATCATGGACATAACGAATATCGATACGGGGTTAAAGGTGGTGGGGGAGGCTAAAGTATAAATGTTCCAAACTTATTCGTATTGGGTCAAACTTTCAGAGAAGGCTTAGTAGACGATAAAGATTCTGAATATCGACATAACATTGAAGTCCAATACAATACACATATTTTTTCATAATTTCAAGTTATTAATGCTTTTGAGGCCACCGTTTCCACCCGTCAACCTTAACGTTATGTCGATATATAGAATCCCTATCGTCTACTACGCCTTCTCTGTAAGTTTGACCCAATACAAATAGGTTTGGAACATTTATACTTTAGCCCCAACCACCTTCAACCCCGTATCGATATTCGTTATGTCCATGATCGACTACCCTAGCCCTGCAAGTTTGGTTTGAAAATGCTCGTTTCGCTCATCATGATACTTTTGCTTCCCCCATCTTTAACCTTTAACATAATGTCGATTATCAAAATCAGCGTCATCAACTACCCCTGTTCCCAAAGTTTCATTCCCAAACTCTAATGTTGACATTTTTGTCGCGTCGCGTGCACGTTTTGCGCGCGTTGAACAAATTTTAATTCGCGTATTCGTGATCTTCATGGTCGATTACCCCAGTTGTGCAAGTTTCATCCTAATCCGTCAAATTTTACATTTTGACGCGTAAAATGACCCCCGGGTGTGAGGAGAAAGAAACATTGAGAAATTAGAAAGTAAAAAAAAAGAAAAATTCACAAAAAAACAATTCAAAATTGGACAAATGGACATTTGAAAACAGACAATTAGACAATTGGACAATTGAAAATAGACAATTGGACAAATGGACATTTGAGATGGACAATTGGACAATTGAAGTTGGACAATTGGACAATTGGACAATTAGAGATCCAGGCCCAAATGTTGCAAATCTAGTTTTTGATAAATTTCAGGCGCAAAGGTAGTTTTATAGTTCATTTCACGTGATATGACTTTCAAAATCGAAAACAGTGAACGGATATAATAATTTGGGTGGTTTCGTAATTGCTCAATTTCTTTTGGCTTTATGACACGAAGTTTTTCAGAGGTATCGCATGTTTCCATGTTTACTTACATTCTATACACACCGAGCGGTTGTACGTTTTGCTTGGAGATGGAAAATTATAACAAGTGATGATATTAAGTTAAGAACAGTTTACACAAGAAAACTTTTACCTCCCCGTTCAGATGTCCTACGTACCCGGGAAATGTGGGAACTGTAGAGGAAAATTGTGCGTTTGTGGAAGTTACACTAACAATGAGAAGGGGTAATCGCTCGAGAGTGGAAAATGCATAGGTGTTTCCACTCAGGTTCCAAGGATTTCCAGCAGGCGAATAGGTATGCTTAGGCGCAAAGCACTCAGTGACGGTGGAAATTAAAATAACTATGCTGCGTGTACTGCGAAGAAGAGCCGAAATGTTTAAGAACAGAGCTAGAAGGGGTGGAACTGTGGAGTCGAGTGAAAGTAAAACTCTATCTGCATACATTCTTGCCTTTTGTCAAAATAAGCACGGCACACCAATTTCACACCTGATACTCACTGCGATGTCGCCCTACGGCACAAGTTAATTGGACTATGGAAGTTTTGTATTGCGCGGGTGACAGATAATGCTTAAGAATAGAAATAAGAAGAGATCACTGAGAATAAGATATCAATAAACAAACAAATATGAAACAGTGTGAACAACTAACGGACACCCACTGTACAACCGCCTATGCAACATCAACTTTTGCGAAATGATACTAAATGAAATTTACATGTGTGAAAAATGAAGTGCTTTCTCAAACTAGACATCATGTCGTGTTTCAGTGAAATCTGTTTCATGTTTCGTCTGTCATTAAGTGTGGCGGTTGGTGACCATCGCCTAGCGAGCTTTTTCTATGACCTTTCTCAACTTGCGAAGTGCGGCGGTTGGCAACCACTCGAAATACGCAGCCTGAGATGATCATTTATTTTCCCACGGCCTCTTTCGACGACCAGGTTACCAACAGCTGAGCTCCCACTTACGGAAACCTCAAACACATGTAAGCATTTCGGCCGTCTGAAAGTTTTCATTGAACTAACAATGCAACTAGCATATTATTGAGTTGATACAAAAATCGAACTATTCATTTGTTTTTCACAATAGTTCACATCGCACATTAGACAAAGAGTGCAACTAGTACAATACTGAGATTATCATTTTTGTGAACCGTTGTGTAAATGAATGTATTCTGCTCTGTGTTTGTTGTACATATTCACAACATCATGGTTTGTTTTTGTCTCACAGACTGGCGGGATGTAAGCGCAGAGAAATAGCGTATGTTTGAGGAGATGCAGGATGGGATGAAGGTGCCGCGATCTTCTAGCATACGTACTAAAAAAGACCCACGTACGCAGGTACACTAACAAAGTAAATTACAGCTCAGCAAAATTTTAGTTGTTTTCAAAAACATTAACACGGTAAAAATCCGCCTGAAAATGATGTTGGCACGTTGCCGAGGTCTCAGTGGAAGTGATTGGAACTATATGTGGTCTCACTCCAGTTACTTTAGAAATAAACACAACTACACTCGTTCCGAAACAATCACAATCCCACGCGCCTCAGCATTTTTCGTTGGCAAAATTGTGCGTTGTTATTCGTTACGAGCTATTGTTCATAATTATATATCCACTGTATTTCTTGGAGTCTGAGATATGGGCGTCAAAAAGACACGCCTTAAAATTGGACACCTTGAATCTAGTAAAAATTAGTAAAAAGTGGGGGACCAAGAAGTGTGTGAGTTCTGTTCGGTTTCACCGTTTTCAGCAAAAAGTGAACAATACGAGGTAGGGAGTGTGCAACAAAAATAGAGCAATACATATGTTTGCACAACGGTTCACAACGTACGTACGTTAAACCACTTATACACTCACGCTAAAATCAGAATTTTTGTAATAAATGTTTTTTGTGAACCGTTGTGCAAACCTATGTATTGTTCTAGTTTTGTTGCACACTCATTCCCTACCTTGTTCATTTTTTGCTGAAAACGGTGAAACCGAACAGAACTCACACACTTCTTGGTCCCCACTTTTACTAATTGTTCTCTTTTTGCTAGTTGTACTAGTACAATCACTCATTGATTAGAACAATCAGGATGAAATTCGAAAACTGGTGACTATCGAATCGAACATCATGATTACTGGGCGAAGTTTCGAGTTTTCAAACGGTGTGATCCTGGTCTTTTTAACTTACGTTTACCGTTTCGAATGCAAACCTTAAGAAGACAACTGAACAGCCAACATATTCGAGACATCTGAAACACAACGATTCCGTCTATCAATAATAAACTCCCAACTTTGACTTTAATTTTATTTTTGTGCTGTGCAGTGTGCACATCGTCGATTCTCTTGTATTGTTGAACTAATTTCAAATGTGATACAGACCAGTAACTAAAGCTAATAATCGTAATGAGCTTTTTTTTCAAAGTTACATCTCTATGTTATCTATAGTTGCATTTTTTTTTCAAAATTACATCTCTATGTTATCTATAGTTGTACTTCACCATCTATGTGATTGTCAGTTTGTAGCCTATAACCAAAACAGAAGTATTTTGGGAGATGTAAAAATTTCTGTGATTGCGCAACTCTGTCTCGCTTTTTATACAGTTTCCAGACACCAACAAAACATTCCAGTTGATACTCTTAACTAACCGGAACTGTGGTGTTTAAAGAAGGACGATTATGTGGTCCAATCGCAACGCCTTAGATCCTTTAAACCGCAATATATTTTTCAATTGCAGTTTAAAGGACCGATGTAACGGGATTGGTCCACATAATCGTCCTTCTTTAAGTGCACTTTTTATCCATGTTTGGTGAAAAATTGGGAACTTTAGGAAGAACACCTGACTCATTAATATGCATGTTGATATAATAGTCGGCTTTAGTCGCCAAAATAGGGGATTGATGTACATGTAATGTTTGATCATGAGGATAGTTCAGTTCTATAAACTCTATTATATAGTGCGTGACAGGCAGATGTTAAGGCGAATTTCTGTCAATTCAAAACCGGGTATTTCGTCAAACGCACCAGTTGGTCAGAATGAGAAATCTACAACAGGTTGGTTCAGAATAATTTATGACATCTATAAGTAACAAGTAATTTCCTATCAACCAAAGCTTCACCTAACTTAATATCACAGTCAAAATGAGACATGGCAACAGAAGATGATAAAACGCCATGCGAATGAATAAAAAAGGATAATGCACTTGAATTGGTAAGAAAAAGGGGGATCCCAACTACCATGAAAGATCATAATAAATAGTAAATGCAGAAACCATAAATTGAACGATTCCGTTACAAATCTAAAGCGGAACAACTAAATGACATAAAACAAAAAGGCATAAAAAGTATAATCTAGGGCACAACTATCGCTAGATTAGCTATTTATAGCTGCAGTTCCTTCAACACTTCTTCGACCTGTCTCCGGGTATCGTCGGGGTCCACTACAGTATGGCCGGTTGTTCTGGGATCCGCGAAAATGGCATGATCGTTACCGCCCTTTAAAATGTATGTATACATCATGGTCATATACAATATTGAAGCAGGACGATTATGTGGACCCGTCCCGTGTCAACGGTCCTTTAAACTGCAATTGAAAAATGTATTGCGGTTTAAAGGACTGACGCGTTGCTATTGGACCACATAATCGTCATTCTTCAATACAGATTCATTTTGCATATACCAGATGCTCAAGGCGTAATTTATATTGAAACTGGCTCTCGAAATCGAGATTCGGCAGGATGCTCAAGACAGTCTTGACTTGATTCAACTTTCCCCGTAATGGTGTTTTAATGAAATCGAACATTTCCTAATTTGAGTGAAATCAAACAATTGTGGCTGCCGGCTGTACACTAAACTCTCCGTAAACCCCACGGAACATTTGAGAGCGAATTCAACCAACCGGCATGGTTTTGTCCCCAAAGAAATGGATGACGTCATATTCTTTCTCAAAGTACTGCAAACAATACGTCTTGTCCCAGCCATTCGGGTACACGTCTACACTGATTTGACCACCTGGAAGTAAGTTCTTTAGAATAAGTCTCAGAAAAGTTATATGCTAATCACTATCACCGATCAGAACCAAAAAAAAACAGTTTTCGTTCCCGGACAGATGAAGCAAAAAACAATCGTCAGAAAAGCTCCTATATTTAACGAATTGCGATTTTGAGAAACATCAGAACTGGTCGCAAATGGACTGCAATCAACGTTTTGCAATTACGCAAGAACAGTTTACAATTTGAAAGTCTGCTGTTCCATAATAATCCGTATTGTCATGTATTCTCACCGATGGCAAACGAGAGACCGTAACTGGAGAATTCCGCCTCCAGTACCTTGACAAACTTCTCGCGAACTCCGTGTTCCTGGAAAACATTTGAGTGAAAGTGAAGGAATGTATCTATTTCATCCAACAACAACTCAATAGTTTGCCGTATACAAGAGCCTGACCACTCACTTGTTAGACACCAACAAAGGAACATCTGATATTTGAACAGGTTACCGATTTTTTTCCGTGATCATGTGAAATTTATCTTAGAATTCATGGTTGCCAAAGTATAGACGTCGCTCTACGAGAGAAAAAGCCAACACACATTGTCGAGTAAGTTCGTTTTTTTTGGTGTTTGCAGTTTGATCTTCATGTATGTGGAACAAAATGTGGGACTGTTCTGTATTTGTAACCAGATTACAAACACTTTATATAAGTTTGTTCACCCCCTATTCCCTATATGAGCGTAACTGACCTTATCGTATTTGACGAAAGCGTCTCTTTCTGCCTGTGAACAGCTGCGACCGATCGGAGACAAATTCAACATTCCCTGTGAGTAATTTTTTCATAGTGATTATTTTATAGAATCACTATAAGAAAATCGATAATTCTTGTTTCTTTCTTTTTCATCTTCTAACACATTTCGTTACGAATTTTACAATAATTTTGAATCCAATTCATGGTGAGTCCATAAAATAAATAGTATACCACTTTCAGAAAGTACTGCGAGTGACAGATTATCTACGTCTGCACCATTACTATAAAACTCTACATATCAAGTTTCTAGAGTTTCAACAACCGACCTTTCTGAACTCGACGAAATTTCCTCTCTTCACCGGGAGGGTGATATCGGAGAAATAGCGGAGAGTGAAATTGATCAACTTCTGCAGCTTCTCTTCCCCAATGTGCTGTTGGATTGCCTTTGAACAAAACACATACAAAAACTGCTCCAGTATTTTTCGAATGATTCTGATCTATTGATTTTGGTATAGCAGCTGGCAGGTTTCCTTCAGAACGTTTTTTTTTTCAATTAACAGAAAATTGTATCCAACCTCATCCAATAAAATCCAAACCTGTATTAAAAGTCCTAATCCACCCCTCCACCTAATAAAACTACGGTGTTCAAATAAAAGGACATGAATATCATACCTGTGATGGATACGGACTGGTACCCTTGAATCCAACCAGCCCATTTTCAGAGAAAGTATAGTCGAAATCATTCAATACTGAAATGAGAGCAGATTTGTTCGCGTTCCTCAGATGAAACGCCATAGAATAGGCTCACTGGAGATAGAGTAATGTAATAGACTGATGCGTGCGAAATCAGAAACAACTAGAAAGAAACTATAAACAGCTAAAATGTGAAAAGTTAGGTCACGTTCGGCGTCAGTTTGTTCAAAGGAAGAGAGAGAGAGAGAGAGAGAGAGAGAGAGAGAGAGAGAGAGAGAGAGAGAGAGAGAGAGAGAGAGAGAGAGAGAAAGAGAGAGAGGGTGAGACAAAGACAAAAAAGGAGAAATGGAGAGAAAAAGGGGATTAACATAAAATGACTGTCAATAACCCACATTCGTCCAGACTGCCAGCCAGCTGTTCCGTGATCTTTGCCAGGTCGGATCCGCCCACAACCACAACCGGA
Organism: Litoditis marina; assembly: GCA_964036275.1. Lineage (NCBI taxonomy): Eukaryota > Metazoa > Nematoda > Chromadorea > Rhabditida > Rhabditidae > Litoditis > Litoditis marina. Next base: position 28,530,451 of record OZ038433.1, read on the forward strand.
ACCCGCTTCCTTACCTCGCTCATAAAGGAACGCATCTCTGGTGTAATCTTCTGAAAAACAAATATGAAGTGGATTGAACGAAAACATTCGGATACGCTTATTTCGGTGAATTCTATATTATCTATCCGGTTTTTTGGTAACCTTTTTTCAGGTAACCTGAAATTCAAATCCGAGAACCTGTTGTTTTAACGCAAAATAGGGATTTTACCGTTAGTTAGTTTGTACGATAACCGAAAATTACTTTAGGTTACTTACCGGTTATCTATGAGTTGACCTGAAAAAGGTTACCAAAAACCGGTTAGTTTACCAATAAAACCCTGGTTACATATAGAATTGGCCCAAGTTCTTTCGTCTTTCTACGATTGTAGTTTGAACCCGATACATTTTGGAAAAATTCAAGAAATGAGGTGCAATACGAAAGTGCATGTTTGCTGATACGTGTGTACTTTTCAGGTCATTAGCCATTTACTCCTAGTAATTCAGTTAGCAACACTCACCTGTCGAGCTGGACTGAGAGTTCCATCCACATCAAAAACTAGAACGGCTTTTGACATATTGCCTATAAATCTATCCAATAAATCTGCAAGTTGCAACATGAAACTCACGTGGAACTTATTGAATTTGGTTTTGATATGAAAATGTATGGTCGTCACCAGACATGAAATTCGAGATGAACAGGAAATCTGCATTTTCTTTTATGCTGCATTCAAGTCTAACCGAAAACAATATACCACAATGCATAACACACACAAAATAGATTTAACCAAAATAAAATCCAATTGCAAAAATGATTTTGAATACAACTTAGTCTTTCTTGAATAGAAAGAGAAACAAAACACTGTGCATACATCATCAATAATAGATGATAAATCAATAGGTTTGTAACAATACATAGATAGCATGAAAAGCAAACAATGAGACCATACTTTCGCAAATCTGACCGTTTCTAAGCTGAGTATTTCCTTAGAATGAACTATTCTTAACACACAATATCATAAATAAACCAGTTTAAAGTTTACACGTGCTATTTTCCGGAAAATGGTCAGACTTTGCTTGCTATGAATGAGACTAAATTGTTAGCGCGCGGGCGTAGTGCCACGTGTGCTAAACATGCATCCCGAACCCGTATCAAATAAAGGAGACCAAACAGCCTAATAGAGCCTCAAACTCAGTCAAAATGAGTCATATTCATGAGACAAATACTAGGAAAATATGAACGGAAACTATTAAGTAGATTGAATAGCAACACCGAAAGAGAGAACAATATCAACTAGGCAGCCGTTTTCTATGTAAACAAATACCACCAAATATGAGTCAGTCGATTTCCTGTTTCACTGGTACATCGGAGAGTATCTGAAGATAATAGAGTACCAAACGAAGAAAAAAACAAATTCCAATTTTATCAGCCAGATAGTTGAACCCAAGAAGGCTTCAAGCTGTCATAAGACACAAAAGTTAGCCTCATCATTTTCTCATCTGGTTAGTATGGAAGCGAGGCAACGTTTCGAATCAAAAGTGTCAGATGCCAAACTAGTTTGAATACATTTCACACCTCTCCGGTAGGTAGACCGACCCGACGGTTCAAAATATAGTGCACCCCTACCAAAAAAGACAGTTGAACGTTTTCAAACCAAAACAAACTTTTTTGTGCCTAATATCAAAAAAAGCCGGTTATGTTCACACTATACTTCTAGTCCCTGGTGTAAGAAGCGAAAACAGAGATATTATGGTTTGTTATTCTACCTACACATACTTGAAGAATTCGAATAGGACAAAAGTCATACGAAATGGAAAGAAAACTATCTGACCGTTTGATTGCACAGAAGGGTGATAACATCTCCACGAAACTGAGCTCCCAACTTGATGTTGTTCGCTTTTTCTCCCAACTCATCCATACGTGCCAGTAGGCTGTATCTCTCGCACTCCAGCACACCCAGAATATTCTGAAATCAACGTGTATCCCAATACTCCATAGTGGATGAACAAATGTGGAGTGTAGTATGATTATTCAAAATGACGAATCACGCATTCGCATGAAACTGAATCAATGCCGATTTCGCGATGCTCAGTAACTTAGAAATACTCGCGATCAAAGTAAAAGCCTGAACTATAAAATTGAATCAATATTGGAGACAGAGTGAATTAGAACGGTACTTTTCGTTTTTGAGTTCAGATTTAATTGGAAACTGACCTGAAGCCATCTATGATGAAGCGTACACTCTTTCCGTGGATTGATACAGAAGCCCTTGTCCGAGATGAGACTGGGATCCAACTGCTTGCACAGACTGCTGACACTGTCGGAGGCCAACACTTTCCCCCACGAATCGGGACAACCACAAATCTGAAACGAGCCGTTTGTTGGTAGAACTTAGAGCATGTAAAACATAGTTATCGATTGAGCCATACGTCAGGTGACTGTGTTGACTACGAAAATTTATTGAAAACCAGGAAAATCGGCAGTTTTCAATGATAACACGTCAGACATCAAAACGTTCCATTAAATACTGCATGAGAAGTTCAGGAGAAACTATACAAATGCCCGCACAGCGCTATACATGTATCAAACCTGTTGTATTTCGTGTTGTATCAAAACAACAGAAAAAGTCAAGAAACAAAGGACAAACCATCATTTCGTTTTCCAAGTCTCCTTTGTAGTGTTCCGCACACAGTACGCGAAGCCGTTTGCAGTAGGTCTGTGTCTGCTTGTTGAAAGTGTCACAAAACAGACCATCCGGATTGACGGGTGCCTACAAATACAGTTGACAATGAGATTGGCCTTGAGGATAGAACATGTATATTATTTCAATGTTATTTTATTTTACTGATAAAAATTCAATGAAAAGATGTAAACATCTCAAAACGATTGGTGCCAATTCTCTGCGATTGGCCAGCCACAAAACCTGAGACACTGCGTCTCTCTGACCTGCACATTCTACCGTGAATTCCGCTACAAAAGTAGCTGGGAATTGTCTGAGATAAGATGGCAGTCGTTTCGTTGATTATCTCCCATTAGATGAGAGTGTGTAGATCAAATATACGCAGATACACTAGTAACTAGTCCCTCAGAGAATCGATCGTACGCTGTCAAAATCGGTTTGATGAATTCTTCACACGAAATACTAACCTTTGCAGCAGTTCCAAAGGTGATCTGTTTTTCCGATTTCGCAAAGCATCGTTCAATGTGCTTGACGAGTTGACGGGATGACACCTCTGCGCTGCATACGGTGCAGTTGGCCAGCTTAGGGGTGAACGGTTAGATACTTTACACATCACCAAACTAGAGTTCAAACTGTTGGTTGCTATTTTACGTAAAACGTTGAGAAATGTCTGACGGTTTTTGAGCGACAAGAGTCACAATCCAGCCAATATGTCTGTACGGTGTACGTACCAGATTGGTACCATGCATGCATAATTTGGTAAGTTTCCAAAAGTCAGATGCACATTTATTGAAAACTGAGATGAGACTGTCAAAGATAAACTCGAAGTGAAGTTCCACGTTGAGATAGGTTCCAGCTGGTAACATCTGAATCCCCCAGGGTTCTAATGCAGACTTCAGACCCTCTTCAACTACTCTATCATAGAAGCCGATAATTCCACATTGGCCACAAAAGAAATCTTGGATCAAAATGACCCTGGTAATGGCCCAAAACAAAAAAATTCCACACCAACATAACCTACCGTATCCTGATCAAAATCTTCGTCCAGCACGGCTGGATCAATGTCCTTGACTGTCTGAAAAAAAACACAGGTTAAGAAATTTTAAAAGATATGAGAAGTTCGAGAACTGAAAGTACCACACTACACACTACTGTAACTGTTGTTCGTAGCAGTAGAAAATATCTTCTCAAGATAATTTAGGATTACAATAATGATGATCACCGATGATTAAACATGCATTAGCTTTTTTCTCTCGCATTCTTCAAGCATTCAAGATTCATTCATCACAAATCAATGTTAGAAAGTGGGATTATGAGCTATGACCGATCTCCAACTTTTTTTGGTATAATTCAAGCATCGCGAAAAAACCAACTTTGACAAATTTGTCGATCATCTGACAGTGTTCCAGCAGAGACTTGACTCGACTCCCCAGCTGGTTATATTCGGCTTCCAATTCCACCAGCTGAATCTTGCCGCGAGTCTGTTTGAAAAATGGTAAATAATAGTCTGATATCATGATTAGCACAGTATTTTCTCTGGAATATATTGAAAGTTCTAGTTGTCCTTCAAATTCAATGTCCAAATCCCATTGCGGCTCTATTAACTATTTTGATCATATATTTCTCGACTCGTGATAAATCTCTTAAAACGCAGGTGGAAATTGTTACAGCAGGGAAACCTGGCGTAAACCATACTTCAACATGGATACACAAAAAAAATAGAATGTGACCAATCTGGGTTCCGTTCAAACGTCTCCATTTTGAAACTTCGCCGAAAAACGCACCGAAATCAAACCGAACCCGGTATACCGAATGCAAATGACTTTGCCAGTTCTAGAGCGACCCGTATAATACACTGATAACAACAATGTTGAAAACGTAAGAAAAACTTGCTCGACTCCTCGAAAACTGATTTATTACCTGTGCTTGCGGTTCGCCGCACCAAAATTCGTCCACCTTGCCAGGGAGAATTTCACGAAGACGAGCCTGGAATGCTTCGTATTGGGGGAGAGCGAGAGAGAGAGAGAGAGAGAGAGAGAGAGAGAGTAAGAGAAGAAAATTGAATGTTGTCCAATCAGAAAAGAGAAACCCAACTCACCCTTGCCAGCTTGCGCCCGCACTCATCGCTACAGTACTTGCTCCCCTCGCGCGCCTCTCTGATGCAGTCTGGCTCCTGGCAAAGAAATCATGAGACTTCCTGTTACACTAGGCGATATATACAACCGGAAATTACGGATACCCATTTTTCAAAAAAAAACATTCAAAACTCTCTCCTTTGCCAAATCCAAATATGACCGTTGTGGAACGTTGTGCTATTTTAGCATCACTGCTTTTAGTTTTGTTTCGCTAATATATCCCGTAAGAATTCAACCAAGGTAGAGCGTCTTTGATGGATGATTCATTAAAGCACCCTTTTTTATTCCAACTTCCGGATTATGAACTGCTCTAGTTTTAATGAAAGCATAAAAGTGATCTTTACTGTTAAGAAACGTTACCCCCCCCCCCCCCACCCAGTCTTGTAGTTTTACCTAGATACAACCATACAACATCTGAATTTGAATAAACTTATGTGGACAACAAAGTAGCTCAAAGTAGCTGATATTCAAACTCACAAAGCACTGTCTAACTCTCGGCGCCTCGTTCTGAGCAGTGTTCTTCGACTTTGCGCGCCGATACGCCGTGTAGGAGCCATAGGCGGCGCGACTGATTTCAGTCACCAGAGCTCGATCTGACAAATGAAGTTGTTTAAAAGCATAATCCAGTGAAGTTATCCCACCAATCGGAAAAATTCGAAAAACGGACAACTTTTCGCCAAAAACGAGAAAATGTATCTATTTTTGTTGGAAAATCATCAATTTCCCCGTGTTTGAACTAAAAACGGACTGAATTTTGTCGACTAGTGAAACCTTACTGGTGTATGGTTTCCAGTCAATGAGCCACCAAATACTCTACTGACAACGTTAATGTATCACTGAATCTGCACCGTAGATCGTAGAATACAATGAATAATCATATCAGACGGGTGGGTACCTCCCTTCCCGCGCAACGAATCACCTACCATTTCGCTGCTGCGTCACTTCAGAATAGTCAGGATCCTCTGCTTTAACTCTAATCTCAGTCTTTGTCAGAATCTGAAACAAAAATTGAGAAATTTAATGTAAAGCTTTTTCTAATTAAAATACCTCAAACCTCATGACTTCGGTCAAAACGACAGTCCATTTTTCTGGCTATTCTCCAGTTCACCAGAGTAGAGAGTATCAAAGTGTGCATCAATTTTACATACTATGAGAACAATTGTCTGTGTACAAATGTATACGGAGTGAACAAATCTTCATTGTAGACTGATGTCGATGCACGACCCATATTACGATTGCCGATCGAAAATCGGAAAAGCAACGGGACCAAACTACAAACACAGCGGTGTAGGGCCCTTGACCGTATAGCTCCATTCGAAAACAGCTCATGCCATACCTGTTGATCCTTGCGCCAGCCCTTTTTGCGACCTCTTTTCGGTTTGTCTGGCTGATCCCCAAAAGGCGCAGTGGAAGAGGGCAGCGGCGAGAGCGGCTCTAAAACAATACAAAACAAACGTAGGACCATTTTGTTGGATGTTTCATTAAATGACCCGTTTTCCTAACCATGGAGATTTTTCCTACTTATTTCCACAACCGTCACACTCCAGTGGTGAACATAATCATTCACGGGTTTGTAGTTTGCTTACCCTGAACAAACACCTGATATTCAATAAATTTCTGTAAACAACAAAGTCGCCCTAGGTCCTAGGTTTAATACAAAATAACCTGGATAAAAAAAAGAAAACGACGAAATGGCCGTTTCAATGGTTTTCTTGACTCCGAAATTAACAAAAAATCCATGTTAGTCGAAAAATTTATTAATTATCGATTGAGGCCAATACGTGTAGTGTAAAGTGTCGTGTGGAGAGAAAAGAAGCTAGAGCCCTGACTGCCTAATTTGTGAGCAAAACAAAACTTATAACCCCTTAATAAACAAGAGAACGGACTAAAAAAAGTGCTCACCATCGCTCTCATCGGCACTTTTTGTTTCCACACGATCCCGTCTAGGTCGCCCAACTAAAATAGTGTCATTAGCAAAAACAGGGTGAACTCTTCAAAGCGCAAATAGTTTCTGTTCAACTTGGAAGAATACAGTTGTTACAGGACAGAATAGTGCATTTGAAATTAAACATTTTTACGAGATATTTTCGGAAGAATGATCGGATTTTACACGTTTATGGATTAGGACCAAACGTAATCTCAAAAATACAATCAAGTTCAAGAAAACAACTCAACAATATATAAAAATTACCTTTCCGCTGCACACTGGTCGTATTCAGCAACTGAACACATCTCATCTTTACACAGTCTTCGCCTGTCTCACAACCAGAACACTGAAAAACAAGGCCTATATCTGAAACCGTTTGATGAAAAAACACTTTCATATGTACCATAACCTATCAAACGTAAAGCAAAAAATCATTAGTATAAAAAAAACGAGTGTAAAGAAAGTAAAGATTAGTTTTGGATAAATATGTACAAGAAATATAAAAGAAGTCCAATAAAAATATTTTGAGGAAAACTCTAATCTCGCTCGGTTTAGAATTTCAAAAAAAAGGATACCTAGTTTTTGGTTGTCGGAAGAAAACTTCTGACTGCGACTCACAATAATCTAGCTTATACTCCGTTGTTTTCAAGAGAAGCGAGATTAGCATTTTCCTCAAAATATTTTTATTGGACTTCTTTTATATTTCTTGTACATATTTATCCAAAACTAATCTTTACTTTCTTTACACTCGTTTTTTTATACTAATTGAACTATTTTTCTATGGTTACGAAGTAACGGTCATTTTTGATAAAAAAATAATATTTTTGAACAATAAGCTAAACAAGAAATGTTATGTTTTTCTATTGGAGTTTTAAACCGTGCCGTAGTGCAGAACGTTTGGTGTAGTTGTAACCTCGTTCAAGTGATAGCAAATTTTCCACTCTAGACTCCAGGCAGGAATCGAACCTTCGTTCGCCGTGCGTGAATAGAGCGTTTATCCAATCCGATAATCAGACATGTGAATAGGAGTGAAAACCAAGCTGTACCCGCCTGTCATGAGTTCTTCATTGGAAAACGTCTTCCTACTACACGTTAAACTCTTCTTTCATTTTTATTTTCACGAAACCGGTCTATCCATGATTTTTTGCGAGACCATTTTCGGCTCTCTCACACGTAATATTCAAATTTCAGACATACCTGGAAAATACGTATACCTCAACTTTTTTAGAGCTTTTCAAAAATGTAAGTATTTTTTGAATAAGTTAATTCTGTGCGAAACTATGCCGAGATTTGAGGAGGCGGACACTTTTGTCGCCGGCGCCGCCGCCGCCGCCCCGCACGGAAGCCATTTTTGCGAGACGTTGGGCCCTCTAACTCCTCTCAAGAAATTCTACTTGAAACGTGAACTCAGTATCTTGTAGACGTGTTGCCCTTCAGTGATTCATGCAAAAATCTAAGAAAATGGTCGACGTACTTTGAAGAAAATTGTAATAATCTGTTTTGTAATGTCTGCAGACCTTTGAACAAAAACTAATCTGCGCAGCGCTCCGCGCTGCGCACGATATTATGCCTCTTTGAATTAATGAAGAGACTTCTAAAACACACAAACAGTAGAATGAAATGGCTCTTCGACGATGTTAACTGATTTATATAGGCTATTCCACGCACGTGTAAATCAGCATAGTATGCAAATTAGAGGAATCACGTTTAACATGCAAAGCCGTTTTACGTGTTATACTCCTGTTAACAGAGACATTTGGCTACGTGCATAGCGGCAATCACAAATCGAGAATATTACTAGTTTTTGCTGAGTGGGAGTAACCCGTGTTCGACGAATTTTCTGATTCAAATGCAAACCAAACAACTAATGGTAATATAAGGTAAAGTTTTTCCATATTTTTTCTAGTACAGGATGGAAAGCTGAAAGAAACGAAACGCACCTTTTCACAGATACTTAGTCGAATGCAACCTATACATTGTCCGCATCTTTTGGTAACTGATAGTTGGACTGAAAAAAACAATTTTCCACGAAAAACAGGGGAAAGAGGATACTAGCTATCTATGAAATACCGTGAACCAGCAAAACTTTTATAAACAAATTTATATTAATAACCCGATAGATATTTAGCTAAGTATGAATATTGAATGATGAATATTCATCCTTCAATATTCAAACTTTATTCAATATTCAATCATGATATAAAGTAGATCGGGGGTTATATAATATAATAAGTTAATGTTATTCTGTTACTCACCTGAGTTTTCTCCAAGCTTCTGGCGATCCAATTCTTTTTGATATCTGAAACAAAACTTTAGGTGAAGATGAACATTTAAATCTAAAGTCTTGATTTTTAGTGCAGAATAAACAAGTTCGGCTCCATGTAACTAATCAGGAATCACGAATATATCTCGGGAAAAAAAGGAACAATGGTTCTAAAAACTAACAACTAACCTCTTTTTGAAGACAAATTTGTTTAGTGAGCCATCTAACTGCAGGCAGAGCTCGCAGTAGTAACGATCAATATTTTTCGAAAATGATTGTTCGATCTGAAATAATTGAGTGACGAATTTTTCAGAATAGCAACAGAAGCTTCCGGAAAACAGTAAGGCGTGACTAGTGAACGAAAAAAATGCCTGTTTTCATTTAAATAAATGGGGCCAATTCCACAAGGAACCGGGTATTTCGTTAACCCTATCAGGTACAGGTAACCTTAACCGGGTTACCTGGTTAACCCTACTGTAACCCTCTTTTACAGAGTATTTTGAAAGAAAATTTGGGGTTACCAAAAGTGGCTAACAAAAAGGTTAACCAGGTAACCCGGTTAAGGTTAACTGCTAGGGTTAACGAAATACCGGGTTGAATAAATAATTCGTCAAGAAAGCAGTTTCACAAAACAATAAACTTTAGATCGGAGGGAGTATGGCTCAATCAGTAAATGTCGTCGTAGATAGCAAACGAGGAAATATAGGACAGATAAGGTGAATACTGAGTAAAATCGAGAACGAACGAGAAAATCAAAGAAAATAGAGGAATAGAGCAGTAGAATAGTAGAATTGCAGACTCACATCGACACAAGGCCCGTGAAACCATTCGCTACATCGATCACAGGCAATCATGAACTCGTCCACACGTGTTGACCTGAACTACGGCTATTCTAAAGTCTGTACTGTACGGGGACAACTTTTTAGGGTGGGGGGGGGGGGTGTGGGTCGTTTTCGGACCGAAAATTTGAGAAAATAATAGAAATTTTGAACGATTTTGATAAATTCAAACTTCGAATTGAAATATTCCTTGTTCAGACAGCTTGTTCTTAACTATTTACAATTTTGTTTTCGATTTTTATACGGCCCTGGTCAGGCTGGTCAAAAATCTGGCCATTTCAGATATAGGATAGGTAGACCATTTTGCGGTCAATTTGAGAATTTTTATTTAGTTAAGTTCTCACAAACAAGCACATATTCTTTTGTAATTGTAAAATAATTTCACTTTTCCAGTTAAATGTAATTCCAGTTAAATGTAATGATAGTTATGCGAAGGGGCCGAGTGATCGACTGGTTGTGTGCGCGCTAGCACTCAAAACACCAGGGTTCGATCCCTCTCGGCGCGGTATCTTCATGGCGGACCGTATGAGCTGGCTCACCCATGCCTAGTTTTTCATCTACGGACCCCTACCCCTCTACGCACTCATCAGTGATAATTGTCTTGGTTGTTAGTTGAATAAAGTAACACACGGCTGAAATAGTTGCCGTAAAATATTATTATTATTATTAAGGGCAAAAAACCTGACTCACCGACATACACAGTACATAACTTGTCCCTTGTGGTTCTGTTCGCCAACAGGTCTTTCTTTCGGCATATCCCGCGATTCCGAAGATCTAAACGAGCACCTTTTTGGGGACATATGAGAAGAAAATGATAAATGCTTTGACCCAATCGGCAGATGTACTGTTGGTAGCATCCACTATTCGAAAGTAGGGGAACGATACATGAAATCCATTGCAACACTACAACTACACATTACACATATATGTTACTCTTTCAATGTTTCGACGAACGTAATTCAAGTCATACTGGAAATGTTACAATCTCATTTTGCATCTTCTTCGGCATTCATTCAGCATATTATGGATCGATAACTGCTCGGAATTCCAAGGTACCTGCAACCCGACTAGTTTGCCTATTACATACCTAGGTAACCAATGTATATACTAGGCAAACTAATCGGGTTGCACAAACTTACAATTTTATGATAAATTTCATATTTTCACCCCTCTCTTTTATAAACACAACAATATTCGACCAACCTGTCCTTTCCGTGCTCTGAACTTGAGCTGGCCGTCGCACTGCATTCCCCCGAGGCAATACTCATCTGTAAATGTAACGTAGGATAAACGTATTTCCACATGAACGTGCGGAATACATCATGCCACTTGAACAACCACTTGGTAACCCCGAATTTCCCTCAAAACACATTGTAAAAAAGGGTTAACCCGGTTAATGGTTAACTGGGTTAACGAAATACCGCGTTCCTTGTGGAATTGGCCTCATAACTCGTGAGCATAAACTACTTCTAGTTCACAGGGGGGGGGGGGGGGGGGACGGTGTACTTAAATAAAGCCAATCGCTTTACGGCAAATCGAGTTCCACCACAACAACAAAACTGATGAAAACTTGATAAATCGTGAAAAAAAGTGGAGGTTCCCAGTAAGTCTATTGCACCTATGATCCTGTTTCAGGTAACTATTGCAATTTCTTAGTAGAAGCTAAAGCTCAATAGCAAAATACACCAATGACGGGATGGAGTATTATATAAGTGACAGCCGACATCCTAACATTCCTTACCAACCAAGCCAAAGATAAGCTGAAAGCAACGATGTGAACGTTGAAAATTGACCAAAAGAAGGAAATAATTTCATATTTATTAGAGAAAAGAAACATAGAAATAAACTACTCATATAAAACACGAACAAAACAGAGTTAACAACAGAGCGAAACCAGATTGTACTGCACTTGCTAACTGGTGCGATGAATATCTTTAGGGATTGAGATGAGACCGCAACAACTTCAACGAATAACTACATTCCAAGATTCCAGGAATGAAATTGCGAGGTGTGAAAAGAAACATACAACAGGATCTGCATAAATACTAGAAATAACCAACTTTCTCACACTAAACATCTATTTACTTATTTACTTTCCTTGGCAGTTTCATCGGTGATCTCTGTCTTGGCTGGCTCGGTGGCAACAGGTGTATTCTTCTCTGCGTCTCCACCCTCTCCTTCCGGCCCGGTCTCATCCGAAAGAACCAGCGCGTCTGCCGGAATTTCATCATCTTCCGTCTTTTCTGTCGTCTTCGCACTCTTGCTATCCTTCGATTTATCCTTATCCTCAGACTTCTGCAAAACGAGACAAATAGAACTGCTTTATCACAAACTTATTCTTCGGAAAACCCCACACACACAATATCTAATCGATCAGTTCTCATATTCTCAAAAACGAAAATAAACTCTACAAAACAAGATCTTCTATGAAAAATTAGGCACGGCGCCAAATATTTTGCGTACCCCGAACAAAATATAAGGCTTTATAATTAAAATATAACAAAATATAGCATAAAGGCTTCTTTTGGGCACTTGTCTTGCCTGTGCCTCGCTTGAGCGAATGTAACCTTATAGATCAGATATATGAATAAAACGGGATCGGGCAAAACGGGACCAGTAAGGTCTCAATACTGGCCAAAAAGTACTTTCAGCTTTCAGCAACAGAAAAAAGACAAGTTCTCTCGTTTTCGGCGGAAAAAAAATAGCCAGTTTCTCTTCTCTCCTTTTTGGCTATTCGAACAATTTTACTGAGGTATAGGAGGTCAACAACAAAAGTAACGGAGTTACGGAGTACAAAGGTAACGGACTATCTAGGAATCTTTTCGAGAGCTAGCTGACTGATAAATTCACAGTTGCTTCACACTCAGCACAGTCATATTAATGCGTTTAAACGTTACTGACATAGGTAACTAAATTGGCAGAATTCCGTTACTACCTCGTTACTTTTGTGGTTTAGCGGTATAGGATCGGAAGTAATTGTCACCTTCTCCTTGTCTTCCTTGGGTGGGGGTGGACAGGCCTTGTCCACGACGGACACCATTCTCTCCGCGTATCGACGGCAATCGGCCAGAGACGATTTCAGACCGATACCATCCTCCAGAGAAGCCTGAAGAAAGACACAATCACAAAATGAGAAAAGTGAAGTAAGGTCCACTAGTGCACAAGGGAACCCTAGAGTGGGAGCCATCAGAATCAACAACGAACGAGAAAGAACCTCACTGAGTAGATGAAAAGAAAATATCATTAAAAAGAAGTATTGAGTACTGAACAAAATCAATAGTTCACCTTCAGTGCCGAACCGGTATCACTGAGCTTCTTCTTATTTTTCTCCAGATCCTTCTCGAGCTCCTTCTTTTTCTTCTCCAAATCATGTTTGACACCGCGGAGTTGTTCTGAACAAGTGATTGATATAACACGCCACCGATCAATGCAACGCGTCATAGCAGTGCCCACAGGATGATATTTACCTTTGAACTATTCTACTACTTAGTTACTTAGTTATTTAATAAAAAACACCAAGATTTTGACATCACATTGGGATTGGATCGTACATTCACTAATGGAAGATAACAAATAGCGCAATTCCAACTTCAATATATATAAGAGAATACGCTACAATCTTTCATCTAGTTTCCGAGATGTATCTTACCTATCAACGAGTTCTGTTCATTCAGAGCAGTCTTGGCGGCATCTCGTTCCTGTTCACTCTTCTTCAGGAGGGCCAGTTTCTGAGCCACGTTCACTACATTTCCATTGATAACAACAGTTCCATCAGAAGAGACCTGTAAAAAAGGTGGTTAATACCAGACTAGAAAATGGCTCGATTAACAACTCAGCCTGTTAAGTATTGAGTAAACACAAAAACGAAACACTAAAAACTTTTGCAAATTTGAGATGAGTGAGCAGTGAATAATCGTACCGTCTCCGTGCTGCCATTCATCTGAGAATGTCCGTCTGCCTGTTTTATGTATTGAGCGCCATAACCTGAAACCAAATAATAAAAAATCAGAAAAACAACCAAAAACACTTGTCAACTTCATTGCCGATAAATTAGAAGTTGTACTCGACTACAAATGTAAAAAGTGCATAACATTCCGATAAAACACGAAGATTCTAATGTACAAACGCACCCTTTGATAGAACTTCCACCGAAGGAGCATTCTCACAGTGTCCAGGTTCAAACTTCACATTTCCATCGGAATCAAGAAGGCGATCTGTCAGATTTCTGCAAAGGAAGAAATTATTATCAACATAAAACCATTACCTTGAGACTTGAGAGGAAGAAAACGAACAGACTATTTCTAAGTTTCGATCGAGGTTGATATTTGCATCATAAAACCCACTACCCACCTGTAATTGATACGGTCCCTGCTGCTCAGCTTGTGTGCCAGCTTGCTGACAATGCTTCGCGTCGTTCCAAATTCACCGTTTAGCAGAATATCTTCGAGATCACGTTCCGCGATATAGCTAAATTAAAAATCATCAAGCAATAATTATTGAATGCTCCAAAATCCGACAGAACTGCGAGAATCGACAGAATTGCAAAACACAATGGAACTAACCCGCAAAGGTGCTGATCAAACATAGCAAAGGCTTCGAAGAGAGTCCTATTGAAGACGACACCCTTCAGCTCCACCTTTTCTGGTTTCTCACTCTTCTCTTTCTCTGCATCCTTCTTCGGGTTTTCGGGATCCTTCAATGTTTATCATGATAATGAGTTGGTGTTATTCACGTTTCGACTTCGTGAATCAAAATTTCGACCGTTCTATAATCCTTTTCTAGTATGTACAAGACTATTGATTTTTCCAAATTCAAAAAGTATACGATACGAACAATCGTGAGTTCGATTCATCCCTCGTCCTCCGAAAAGAAGAAAAAACTCATGAATCAGAATCAGGAAAGCTCATAAAACATTAAACTCGTCCGTCGAAAGCGGATTATAAAGTTAGCATAAATTCTGCTGTGTTTAACATGTTTCATGTGACTGTGCATCTGACTAACAGTATATCTCTACCCACCTCAGTCTTGTCCTTTTCGCCCCTTCCGCGAGCCTCGTCTCTTCTCTTTCGTTCACTGTCCTTGTCAGCTGCCCCGGAGAGCGCGTGATAGATGGTGAAGGCCGAATGTCGCTCCAACATCTCCTTCACCGCTTCGACTAGCAGAGAAACCTCAACAGATATCGGTTATACGACTACATTTAATAAGGGAATGAAGAACAACAAATAAGAAGGGATCAGATGTAGCTCCTGAATGACAAAATAAGATTGACTCATGCCAACAAGGTACGATTACGCTGTGAAACAGAACCCGATTATCGACTAAACTTCACTTCAACTCAATTTAACCCCACAAATTTGCTCAATTCCGATACGATACCAACCACCTTCATAACAAATTCCCGACTAACAACTTTCAAGTGAAAAAAAACGTGCTTAAGCAACACTCACCTCGAACTGCGACTCTTTGTTATCCTCTGTTCTGTAATCCAGGAGGGTTTGAAGAGATACAATCTTACAGTCATACTTGCCACTTTTGGCAGTCTTAGATGGGTAGACCAATACCTGAACATGAGTTAATTTTCGCTCGAAACCGCACAACACTAAACAATTACAACAGCAAAAACTACACTGAACCGGAGTTTTAGCTCAACCATACATACATCGCATATCCTCCTTCCTATTCTCATCATAATCATGAATTGAGGCGTCCCGTCTTTATAATATTACCATCAGTGAAGTGACGATCCAATAAATACAACTGATTAAATATCTGATGATAATAATAACAACGATCTTTCACTTCACGTCAACAATTTCTATTTCAGCCGTGTGTTACTTTATTAAGAGAAGGACCGTGTACCTTAGGTTCCTTGGGCATCGTGTAATGCTTTTCGAGGGCGGCCTTTTTCTCAGTCTTTTCTTTCTCAAACGCCTCGATCTTCTTCTGCATTTCTTCAGCCTCCTTCTTCAACTCTGCTTCCGACTTGGCCGGCGCTGACTCGATGGTCACGACTTCCGGCTGAAGAATATTATATTATACATTTACCGTTGATAAGGTGGTACCATATACGAAGAGAGTTCAATTCAGTATAATCTTGAATTGCAAATAATATAGCGGTTTTCGTGAATAAATGGCCAAAACTTGGCTCACTTGTTCAACAAAGCAAATTAAGTTGATTTTTACACTTTCGATTTCTGATTCGAATTCAAGGTATAGTGTTGTTTAGGTGAAAACCACAAACCTTTTTTTCATCAACCTTCTCTTCTTCAACTTTTTCTTCTTCAGTCTCATCTTTCATCTCTATTTCTTCTCCTTCGGGTGGTCCATCCTCTTCCAATTCCTTAAATTTTTCATCTTATTTCTACTATTCACTAGATGTACCGAGAGTTGACAGTGCCAAAGCGCCATGCCGTTCACGGTTTTTGATTTGGATTAGGTTGAGTCAGAAAATCTTGAAATGGAGAAAATCCGATCATATCTAAATCTGCGCGGTTATGTTGATGAAATGTCGATAGCACTGGATTCACCCGAAATCTACTGGAATGACTTGTTCGCACCCACACACCAGCAAGGTTGTCCGAATAGTCGAAAAACGGACTACTTTTTTACCCTAAAAGATGAAAATAGGTCTACTTTTTTTGGAAAATCCCAAATTTGCACGTGTTCACATCTGAAAACGGATTACTTTTTGTCGCTTAGTCGAACCCTACTGGTGTATGTTCGCACCTGTTCTTTGTCGAGAGCATCCTGTAGCCGTTGAGCCAGAAGAGTCTTGATGCCACGCATTTCCAGACCACGCGCATCTAGCTCAGCCTTCAGTTCAGCAACCTACAACATGAATTGATTATTTTCGAAGCACAACATAGAAACCACGCTGTAAACATGTCATGTCCAACTGCCACTTCTATCCGAATAGGTTGATTTACATGAAAACTCTGAAATTTGGATTGCGGCCGCTTGAAGAAGCGGCAGAGAAAACAGCAAATGTCTTGCTGTAGTTTGTTTCGCCAAAGACTTTGGATGCCTACCAATCATCTTCACGAACAGGAAAAACGGTGAACTACCTTCATAATCTTGACATCGAGATCGTTCCAGTGCCTGGGTACGGGCTTCGGCTTTTGCGGCGACTCCGTCATCTCCACATCTTCAACCGTCTTCTCCGCCGTGTCGGGGGTGGGAGCCTCTTTCTTCGTGTCCACAGCCTTTGCTGGGGTAACCGGGGTGGAAACTGCTTCGCCTTCCTAAACCAGCAATCAATGAATCCCACTAACACCACCTCACTTACTCATGAAACACCTAGTCAATTCAAAAGTGTACGAGGCTACTAATCCTGACAAACTGGCAATCGTTGAAATGCTCACCTGGAGACGTTATCATGAACCCAAAACATACATGCAGTGCAATGGTGAGAAAACAACAAGCTGGGTGTTAGAGCATGCTGGCTTTAAAATGTATCGATTGCAACACAAGCCGAGAGCGAGGTGAGAGTGCGGAGACATTGGACCAACCAAACACGACATGTAACAAATTGAGATGAGAGAGAAAGGGGCAACTGCCTGCACCGTGTGTGTTGGACGGGACTTTCCTTGACTGTAGCTGCCTGAGGGGCGGCTTCGTGGGTGGTCTCCTCGGGCTTCTCCTGTTTCAGCGAGAGCGCGTCTATGTCGGCCAGCTTCCGCTGCAACTGCAATTGAAGCGCGCTCGTCTGCGCCTCCCAGGCCGCCTGGTCCGGCATCAGCAGCTGCGTGTCGGGCAACAGCAAGTGCACCCGGTCCACACGGTTCTTCTCCGCACGGTAATACCGAACCTGCACCATCGAGTACCTAAGAGAGGCAAAACGTTCAAGACTTAGAGAGAGTCAGAGACAAACTTTCGGCTCTACAAACAGGGTCAACGAAACCGGTAGCGCTGCTGGAAGGCTGTAGTTGACCGTCGGCGTCCTCTCCAGATACGCACACTAATAATTGCAAATAGGTCAGAAAATCAGTATTATGAAACGGATTCGCTTATGCTAACATGTATCAATCTGATGTTGAGCGGAAGATATATGGAATGCATTGACACACCATTGAGGTACATCCGAGAGATCTATTCCGGTGAGAGCCTTGGTGGTCCGTACGGCAGTCTTGATGATGGTCGCAGGGTTGGAGGGGTCGGCGCCATCCAGGGACGGAGACCAACTACCTCCAATCGCCATGTGCTCCTTACCTCTCGCACCTGCAATACACATATGGGGATATGGGGAAGATATAAATGCAATACGGGACACACAAAATCATGAAATTTAGAGTATTTTGCGGGCTTATGAACTAAATGAGCATAAGAATTAACTGCCGAAACCATCCCATCAAATGCTGCGCTACTGAAAAGTTGCAATGTTAAAAACCATGTGAAACTAGTCATCCCCGCTCATGAGAGGATCAAAAATTAAAATCAAGCGTACCGACAAGAAAATGAAGCTGTTTGAAGATAGAAGTGACTTCGTGTGTATCATCCGTACTTCCATCCGGAAGCAGACCAAAGGCTTTCTTCAGTAGCTCCTGCTTTCCACTGTGTGCGAGAAGGAGAACCTGTAAATAAAGCAATCATATGTAAAACACCCCCATATTTTGATGTTGACTGATGCTCACTTTTGCCCGATTTTGACCGGGGCATGCTCACTTTTTGGGGTAACGTTACAGATTCTCGGTGAAATTGAAAACATTTCCTGTTTTTCAATGAAATATGCTTACTTTTTGGGGAAGCTCATGCTCACTTTTTTCGACCTGATGTGAACCTTTGAAAGCAAATTTGAAAGCAAAACGTATGAAAGCAATACATTTTAAAAAAATCAAATCAAGAAAAATCCATAATGACTGTTTGTAACCGAAACCATACTCAAACACGCAGAAACCGAACATAGGAAATGGGAAATCACCTTCACTTGATGACTGTTATCATAATCGGTCGGCTCCAGAGTTACATTCTCACTCCCTTCGCCTTTCACGAAATCGACATCCTTATGGAAAACATGGAAAGACACCTGAAGAATGAGGTCGTTTGCTCATTTCTAAATAGGTCTACAACAGTCCAAGTCCAAAATATTGTAGCGGTTTAGCCGTGGTTTCGCGGAAAAATTAGGGATATCATGTTCCAACGGCTACCGGATGGCCAAGCTTTCAACACAATTTCAAATTCAAAGGTAGTGGTAGCGGTTAAGTCGTAGGTCTTAATTAATTTGTAATTCCGGATCGTAAAACTGAGGAGGTTCCACCCACAAACGTCCACAAGCGAACGAACGTTGCTCAAGTAAAGCTCGAGCTGCCTGATATTAGGAAATTAGGACAGGTGCGCTTGAACTTAACCGAAAATTTAACAATAAGATATTGTATTTCTACAACACTGTTGGAAGAAGACAGAAAACCGACCGGATTGTTGAGGTCAATTGGTGAGTCGACTGCAACTCGGGTCGACCAATCAACCGAGATGTCAACGAAATCAGATGGTACGTACAGCTTCGGATAGCGCGAGCGGACATGCACCACAGACACCTGATCACTGAAAATGCAACGCCATGTTCAATCGGAATGCAAGACAATCTCTATTATCTTTATTTAAGAATATAAAATGTTCTTGCACTATAAAAAACCACTTGGATGGCAGGCAAATATTCAATAAACAGAATAATGTTTCACAAATAACTCTAGCACGTTCTTTGCAATTACAACTGTAACCTTTCTGGTCGAACAAAAATTTTACGAATTGTATGCAAAAGTATTTTTTGGAATTGGAATATCAAGCGGAAAGGTATCGCTGTAACCTGTAAATTGGAGAGAGAAAATAATTTGGTTAGTCAATAGAATAATATATGTTTAAATAAATAAAATTACCTCATTACACAAAAGTTTTTAGTAAAAACAGAAGGTTTCAAATTTTATAAGGAAAGCAATACTTTTTGGTTTTCAAAGTTGCATCAAAAGTGTGAAAATGGAGACGAACCTGATGAGAACTGGCTTGGTGGAACGGCACTCGTATCTGGGAATGATTCTGGCTCTGCGTCGCGGGGGACTGGCCGAATCTCTCTTGGTGGAGGGCGCCACCGAGACGGCGGGACTGCGTTCCCTCTTCCGGTCCCTCGGGGGAGGGGAGGCGCGGCGCGGAGGGGTACGCGTTCTACTGAAAAACATGCTAGGTAACATGATTCCACGCAGATGCTTTTCAAGTTTTATTTCCTATATTTTGTGTTCCTTTTTTTTACTTTCCCACTCATATATTTGCTAACATCTACTCATTCTATCTATTTTTCTATACCATTTCACTACGACTACCTCTTCCTACATATAGATTGATATAAGCAGCTATGTAAGCATAGTTTCCCTAGATATATATAATCTTTATACCAAATACCATCCTCCAGGAAGAACGGGTTCAGTAGGTGTAGGATTCGTAAAGCCCGACTCGAGACACGAACTTTTTTGAACACAAAACACTTTTTGAATTAGATTAAAACTTTTTGAATTAGATTAACCACAATCCAGTATATCTGAGTGTTGCCACTTGTCCCCGACACATTGGAATTTCATAAAAGAGCATGAGAATGAAACTGATTATTAATTCCACCAAACTGCAACCTACTTTCTTCTCATGGGAGCAGAGGTGCGAGGGGGGCTAGCTCTTCTCGGGGGAGGACTTCGTCTAGGGGGAGTTCTTCTACGAGGTGGAACCGGCGAGGCACGAGCGGGAGGACCATTTCGGTCCTGAGCCCCACCTGGACCCCAACGAGACCTAAAAAGGAGAGGGATCAGATGGGCACTTTGGAAAATAACAATCTCCAGTCAACAACTATAGGCATATCGAGTTCAAAATTACAAGTATGAGTTCAAATTTCTTGTTGAGTTTTGAGTTTTCAAGTCGAATTTTGAGTTCGACTTTAAACAACATGCATGCATTTTACATTCATATTGTTAATTGTTTAGTACATGAGTACATCGTACATGCGTTTGCTCGAGTATGTGATATCAGCTAGCTCGAGTATGTGATACCAGTGAAGTTCCCCAAGAAGCCAGAAAAAAAATCGAAGAACGGCCAACTTTTTCGCCGAAAGCTAGGAAATTCGTACATTTTTGATTAAAAATCATCAATAGTCACGTCGTCACGTGTTTGAATATAAGAATGGACTACGCGTGTCAAACAGTCGGACCTTACTAGCGTATGAATGTTAACCTCAAGTCAAAAACAATGGGCGTATGATAGGGTTGCTAATCAAGTTTCTAGTTCGACTTTCAACGATCCTAGTATATGGGCCTATATGGGCATGGGCGGATTACACAAGCAAACGGATTGATATCATATATCCACCAAAAATCAACAGGATTGCTTTTGAAAAGCAAACAATCTCTTTTTACTAAAACAACCGGCTCGACAATAAAATCAACAGAGACTATCTCTTCACAAAAGCCCGCTGCTTTTTTAATGAAAGGTTGGTTGGTTCTGAAAAGTAATTCGTTTGCTCTTCAAAAACAACCAGATTTTTTAACATACGCAACCGGGTTGATATCAATCCGGTTGCGTGTGTAATTGCTCGAGTATGTGATATCAGCTAGTGAGAATAACAAACAATTTCCGAATGTGTAACGGACTAACCCGGGTCCCATAGCACCAGGTCCACCACTGGCTGGGGGCGGTCCGCTGTTCCGAGGATGACCATGGGCTGACTGCATTTGCATGGGCGATGGACCTCGAGCGGGCTGGTGACCACCGTCTCCCGCGCCACCTGTAGATCAAATACAATTCAGAAAATCATACTTCCCTTGGGTCAAATAGCCAGAGAATATCCGAAAACATGCTCCTTTTCACGAATACGGTGAAAAGTTGCGTATTTTGAATCAAAATCACAAGAATTGCACGTATCAAAAAAGGGTTTTTGTGGTATAACATAAACAAAATTCATACATCCAACGGGTACAATCCCGCAATTTGTCAGAAAATCCAATGTTTTTATTAGTAAACAATCATTAGAAAGTTCGATTACATACTGTATTCTAAATTTTCTTAATGTTTAAATCGTAATCTAACGTCTAACCTCTAACCACTAACCTGGACCAGTAAGCAGCTGAATGCGGAACGCATTCCACTTGAACGGCATTTGAGGATTATAGCTGGCTTCTACCATAACTTTGTCTCCTACACGAGGATTCGCACCCCTAATGACACTGAAACACAATATACATAATACATTTAACACGAGAAACTTCAATCGACACATTTAGGCTTGAAATGGACAACGAGAAGGTTCATATTTTCAACTAAACGGTCCTGCCTGACAATCAAACTACAGTACCTGACCCCAATGGGGTCAAGCGTCAAGAGCAAGATCAGCATAATTAGTCATAGAGCTGGTGAGGCGAAACGAATAACGAATAAACGAATTTGGAAGATTCGCAAATACGTGATTTACGTGAAAATGACCGCGATGATGATACCAATATACCGAACTCACGTATGCTGAAAAAAGACGTCGTCATCCACAAAGCCATAGCTATCGTGCATTTTGGTGACCACTCCAACGAATGTTCTATTTTTGGCTGAAGCAGGAGCAGCGGTGTTCTGAAAGAGCATCGATTTTGCAATTCAAATGTATAGGCAACTCAATGAATCTGCATTGAAAACAATTTAGTTTTCAAGTAATGTAATATGTAATTAACTCCAAATTTGGAGTGACTCTGAATGATGGATGGGATTTGAATCTCCTTGAACAACAAGTCTCCCACGTTTGAATGTATAGCCAGAAAGAAAGTAGAGACAACTCATTTTCTGCTATCTGCTCAGACAACGCCAAGAGCCTCTTATTCCTTCAAAATTTTCGCAACCCCTCCGTGTTTTCTCGTGTCGCGACCCCCCAAAACGGCGACATTCAACTAATTCCCGTACGATTATAGGTGATTTTGTATGAAAATCGTTAGTTAGCAGCTCTCGACCCCTCCTAATTTTCACAAGGATTTGTTCGCGACTCCCCCTTTTATGAGGGGCCTTGGCGGTGTATGTATCTGCTATAATTTCGAGTACTTTGTTTTCGGTTCATAATTATAAAAACACTGCATCCCACTGCAATTAGTTCTAAGCACAGGGCACAGCACTATTTCCCTGCGTATCGCGCTTATTCTCACGCCAATCATACGCGGAGCGTCTGAAAATCGAGGACGCGAGTTCCTCCTTTGTTAAAGCTGTAGTTGAGAAAGCCGTGGTGTAGATGATTAGCGAACTCACGACGTTGTTGTTGGGTTGACCGCCGGTCTGTCTGTGCTGTTGGGGAACTGCTCCCATGACACCCATCCCCATCATACTTGGTTGCTGGAAGGCGGCCTGGTTGATCATTGGCACACCCATTCCCATCATTGGAAAATTACCAACGCCAAAGCCGGGAAGCTGACTACCTGAAACGGAAACGAAAGAGTAACGCAAGAGGAGGGAAGTACACCGCGTTATCGTCTACAATAATTTTTGCGATTGAACTTCTATTGAACTCTGTCTGGGAAGTTGACGTGACTTAAATTTGTATCGCGCTCATTCTCACGCGAATCATACGCAGAGCGTTCAAAAGCAAAGACGCTCAGTGAGTCATATGTATTCGTTGGTCCAAAACTTTAAGTAGGATTAGGGGCGAGGCGTCGAGGTATTGGATTTTTGCATAAAACTAGACATCTTTTAAGGGTAGAAGCGAAAAACAGATTCAGATTTTCTGACTATCAAATGCTAAGAATTGCGGAAGGTAGTAGGATAGAATATATAAATGACAGCATCAAATAATAAGGAATTGCATTGCTTCAAACAGGAAAATGAAGTAAACAATGCAAAAACACCATCAAAGGAGGGCAGCATGGAAAGCTACTAGCTACTTTGGATATTCCGGGGTATCTAAACATAACGTTGCGCCAAAACAGACTAAACAATTGAACCGTATGCAAATTACATTTGTTGGTTGGAATAAAAAAAGAGCTATCCGTTTCTCTCGAACAGCTGTTTCATATTAACCAATAAAACTACCATACCTCCGCCACCGCCTCCTGGTCGCCATGCTCCTCCGGGTTTACCGCCACCACCACCTCCGAACTGTGACATCTGGTATCGGGTTGAAGAAGGGGTAGATCAACGTCTACAATCCAGTGATCTGAACATCCGAATATTACAGAGCAACAGAGTGTAGAAGACAAATACATCGAAGGGCAATAACAAGAATAAATAATGGGCATAAAACTGAAAACTTTTCTCGACGATTTTTGCATCAAATCTATTGGGTAAAAATGCCGCCAGACTAATAACTGAAGTTGTAATGAATAACGGGAGCTGTGAACATGTAACTCGTCGCGTCGTTGTTCAAGCTAGCTAACATGTTTACGTTCACTTGAACTGGTAAACCCATCACTGATTGGTTAACAAGAAAACAGGAGAAAACGAGATACTCATGAACGGATTAAAGCAAGAAGCAGACTCAAATTATGCTTAATCTTAAATAAACTAACCCTCGATGAATATTATATTTATTAACCATACCATTCAAAAAGCAAAACGACAAAGAAGCGTTCAACCGGTTCATATATAGCAAAGGTCGCGTTTTTCAAAAGCATTAAATGACTACATCGATGATGCTGATTAGTAGTATTATTTTTGTATTACAAATAAAATAAATAAAAAGATAAGGGGTACCCTTTATTTTTATTTCCGCGGTGGAAAGCCGCGACGCGCGACCGCAACGCGTAGGTTATCTGTTCGAGACTTCTGGGGCTGTGCCAAGGGCCGCCGGCTGGCGATAATTTGAGCACGGGTCAACACAACACGAGATGACCGCTTTCAAACCGTTCAGAGAGAGAAATACAACTAAAGTTCGAGATGTGAGTGCAGAAAATTTGAAAGCTCTACAGTATGAAAGTGATGTGACACTTTTAGTTACCGTTTTGATGGTAGATAATTTTTTTCATTCCTACTGAGACTACTACAGTAAGAATACAAAACTATCTTGCCGGTTTGATTAGACAACAGTGATCGGAAATTTTAAGGATTTTTGCATTAGTAAATTTTGCGCTATAAAACATTTTTTGGGAAGTTCGATTGTGTAATATTGGGTCCTCAGCCTATAGGTTACTTCAGTGGCCGTATTCACCAATCCTCGGGAAGCTAAAATACCTTCCCGCGGAAAGTTGGAGCACAAAATAGTGTGCTGGTGAGGAGGGTCCAGAGGCGCGGGAAGCATTTTTACCTTCCCGGGATCTTAGTGAATACGGCCACTGTACATGAACACCCAGGTCACTTTATCATTTTACACATAAACAAGGCTTGTAAAATCGAACAATAGTTGTTATTAGCAAACATGTCGTAACGGAGTCGAAATTTGTGCACAACAGGTTCAAGAGACCCGTTAGGTGTTGTTATGAGAGTAAAATGGTCAGCGTTGAATGATATAAAAGAGGGAAAAGTTTTACCTATACACAACCAACATGCGTTTCATAATATTCACAAGTGTTCTGACCCTAGCATACTGGTGAGTACATTTTTTTTCGATTTCGTTTTCATCTGCGTAACATCCCAATGAATTGGGTCTTCCAAATCAAACGATATTTTCGAATCAATGACAATGTTGTATTCTTTAATTCCGAAGGGTTTTCGTTCTGTGTTTCAGAAAAACAGACAACTATATTATTTGAGAATACGTTCAAAATTATGCAAAATTATCAGGTACTACCGTGAAGGCGATCAAAAAAACTTATTTTCGGAGCAATGAAGGTGTAAGCTTTTCTGCAAAAAAAGCGTGATAATCGTAATGTGGAGTCAATTACTTTTCTTCATTCAGTGGTGGTGATTATGCCACTGGAGCCGGAGGCAGTGGAGGTTACGACGGTAACGGCGATGGTGGTTCTTGCGGCGGTGGCAGTGGAGGCTGTGGTGGCTCCGCCAGCAGCGGTACTGGAGGTGAGTTGAAGCTAGCTGGCCAATTGCGGAAACTTAACGCAACTGTTTCTGGGAACGCGTAATTTGTATGGATTTTCAACGTGGGTTACAGTTTTTGTGTGAAATGAAAACTAAAAATGGCATTTCACTCCAGGATACGCTGGAGCTGCGCAATCGCCTCAGATGGCTCCACAAGAAGCGGCACCAATGGCCTCACCCGTGGTATGATACATTGTTCCAAGAGTCATCAGTTATAACTAGAGGGCATTTATAGTTCTGGCCATTTCCAAGGGGACTTTTGCAGCGTGCCATTGTAATTTTCAGCTACTCTTCACCATTTGAATGTTTACAAAAAAAGTATAAAACTGTTGTAGTTTGCACGTTCGCGCCTCCGTTCTGGAAGTGTGAGTACGAACACAATCGTAAATAGAAAAGGTCCTGTGTTTTTGAGAAAAAAAAACACTTTTGGTTCGAAACTATTATTGGTCAATGGGGTAACTCATTCAATCATTTAACCACTATCGATCTTAGACAACAAATTCATATAGCGATTGTTTTCGAACTGTCAAAACAAGTAGTTTCAGATGCCCTCCCCGAGCCTCCCAGCCCCATCTTACCAACCGGAGGCTGCCCCAGCTCCTGCTCCCCAAGCTGCACCAGCTCCCACGTCCTATCCATCTCCTGCTCCCCAATCTGCCCCAGCCCCCACTTCATATTCTGCTCCTCAGCTTCAACCTGCCCCAGCTCCTCAGCCCCAGGCCCCACCAGCCCCATCGTACCAACCAGAATCTGCCCCAGCTCCTCAGGCCCCACCAGCTCCAACTTCATACCAAGTTCCGGCTCCCCAAGCCGCAGCTCCACCTCAAACTGGTATGTGTTAACTGTTTCAAGTTAACGCTATCCAAACAATATATGTGTGAAAGTCTTGATGGTTAATTTACCGGTGTCTTTCTAGTCGCTTTGTTATGATTTTTAACGAGAATACAGAATCACAAACCCAACTTTCGTTTACTAACATAACGTAATCCGACTGTGGTCGATCATACCAACCTACTGTGAGAGTCTGGGAGCTATTGGAAGAGATGTTAACTTGTTCAAATTCACATTTATTAATTACACTTTTTTTTAGTGCGAATCTGATTTCAGGCGGTTATGCATCGAGCCCGTTCAGAAAGAGTCGACTTATGTGATTTCATCTGAGAAATGAAAGAAAACTGTTCGATTTACATTGATATGAGTTGTTATAATGGTAATTAATAAACTATAACTCCTATCGATTGCCATCATCCATATATGTTCCGAAAACGTGATGATTAGGTGATCAAACCATAGTGAGAATGTTGCACTATTTACAGCAGAAATTCATGTAGAAACAACAAGATTGCAGCTCTTCTACAAACCAACTTCGACCAAAACAGCAAAATCCTGATTTACGGTGTTTTTGGTAACCCAACCTGTTTTTGGTAACTCTTATTGTGAGTTCTTATTGTGATTATGTGAGTAGGCATCCTGGAAATACACCAAAACAAAAACTTGGTTATCGTTAAAACCGACGGTAAAGGTATATGAAAACATATTTCGCGTTTCTTTGAAAGGTCTCCGCTGTTCGGTTACCAACGGGTTTCCAATTCAGATAATCTGTGAAGGTTTGCGTTTACGAACATTTGTAAGGTTACTAACAACTGGTCAGATATGGGATTCAACATGAAGAAGGACGATTATGTGGTCCAATCCGAACGCTGCAGTCCTTCAAACTGCAATACATTTTTCAATTGCAGTTTAAAAGAACCGTTGACACGGGGTTGGTCCACACAATCGTCCTAATTTAACTGGGGATTCATAATTTGCGCTAGATACTATGAGTAAAACGTGAGACGGCCGCGACAATGTCGTTGCCGTCTCAGTTTTAGCTGTTGTTTATCAGCCTGCATCTCCTCAAAGCATATGCTATTTTCATGAGTAAAACTTGTCACGGCAGCGACAATGTCGTTGCCGTCTCAATTTTGACTCAGTCGGCGGGGGCCGAGTCAGTGATTTCTCAGAGTAATCTGCTGAAGGGGGGGGGGGCTACAACTAGCTTTTTTCTGTGGAGACACCTATCGTTCGGTAGTAACTCCCCAAGAAGAATTGGAATGTGAAATTATCTCAATATAGATGCTGGCGTGGGCATCTGCCTTTAAAACACACATGCAACCACATATAAATGTTGGAGTCATCGTGGGTTGATGACAGTGTAGAGCTTAGTGAATACCTAACTAAATAATTAGTACAACTTCAATGGCTCATGAGTATCGAATATCTTGAATTCAAGAAAAGTATAAACATATAAGATAGAAAACAGATCCAGAATATCTGCAGAACTCGTAACTGTCAAAGGTGGGCTAGACGCGGGTGGCGACAGTTGGCGAGACTTCTCATTGCACCGAACAGCCTCAGGTCGGATACAGAAACGTTTCGGCTTCTTGATCAAACCCTGCTTCTCCTCAAACATATGCACCAGTGTTGCTGACTAGTAATGCAAAGTGAGAGACGCAGGATATACGGTTTGTCAACAGTCACGTTCAACATGATAAACAGATCGGAACTCAGAAACGTGCAATGACAAAGTGCACGATGCCGCATCACGATGCTAACTTTACGTGATTATTCCACTTACTTCTAGTATATGATGAAAGTGCCATGATGTTTTAGTACACGTACTCTGGCAGCGTAGTAAACCATCCAACTGGTCCTAGCCTGGCTGCAAATGGTTCTGACAACCAACATATATAGGCTACGAGGGCACAGATGCAGCTTGTCAAGTCGTGAGATAGAACAAAAGAACGACAAGGGAAATTTGCGTACAGATTAAGAAAATCTAGTCTCCACCATTACAATGATACAGATAAGTAAACTATCAAACTACATCTACGTCTAATAAAAGTACAAAACACCAAGGCACACTACAATGATTTCGACTGTAGTTGAGGACAGTACACAAGTGCGTTGATTATATCAATCTGATTTGATGTAAATCAATCAGATCATACAATAAGTATACTATTACAACGTAGCTTGAAAAGTAAGTTTCACTTTCCGATTTATGTTTCAACAATTGTCTAATTGTTTCCCAAGATTGCGCGCAATGTATAGTACCGGTCCAAATAGGCTGTTTATTTTTGAAGTGAAAATGAAATGGCGACGATTAGAACGTACTGGTTACGTACGGTAGTTGAGATGGTGAATAGATTCACCAAAGAAACCAACTCACAGAGGTTTAGGTAAGGGATGACAAGGACAGTAGCGAAATATAGGTAGGTCAAACAATTAAAACCTTTTTCAAGGACTGAAATGATGGTGAGACAGGTGTTTAACGAATTGTCACCGAAAAGACAAAAATTTGACACGCGGCAAACTTTCAGGCCAGGTTCTTCTTTCACCATGATGCAGGCAATTTAGTTGAATGTTTTGTGTCTATTTAGTATTCCATCTTCCTTACATTCCTCTACACGAAACGTTCAATTCATTTCACACATAGACGATACTTTGTGAAAACTGACAGTAGTTGTTATCAGCAAACATGTCAGAACAGAGTCGAAATTTGTACACAACTGGTTCAAGAAACCCGTTAGGTGTTGTTATGAGAGTAAAATAGTCAGAGTTGAACGATATAAAAGAGCTAAAAGTTTCACTCATACACAACCAACATGCGTTTCATAATATTCACAAGTGTCCTGACCCTCGCATACTGGTGAGTACATTTTGTAGTTGGCTCCTTTTTTTGTAGTTGAGTCTTCCAAATCAACTCGACGTTGTATTCTGAATTCCGAAAAAAAAAGGAATCTAAATGACTTAAACCAACACTCAATGCACCATCCTCAGGAACGGAAGGAAAATCAATCGAAAAAAAAACTAATTTTCGTGGCAAGGAAGGTGCACGCTTTTCTGGCAAAATAGCGTGAGACTCGTGAAGTTAAGGTAGAATCAATTACTGCTCTATTTTTTCAGCGGCGGTGACTATGCCACTGAAGTCGGAAGCAGTGGAGGTTACGGCGGTAACCTCGGTGGTGGCTCTTGCGGCGGTGGCGGTGGAGGTTGCGGCGGAGACGTCGGAGCTGATGCTGCCAGCAGTGGCGGTGAGTAACACAGTATACCTGAGTTATACATGGCGTTTTGAGCGAACAGCGTTATTTGTGTTCTTGTGACGCTATTAGAGGTTCTCAGTTGTAGTTTGATCTGCGAACAAGTGTGTTGTTTCGGAAATTAGGCTGAAATGCACTGGGTCATTTCAATGCAACACATCAAACTGTTGCTGTTGATGGGTGGATTCCAAATGGTTTGGCAACCAGATCATTCGCTTGGTTTTATGATTCTACCTCTGACCACATTTTACCCTGACTGCTCTAAGTGGTGCAGGTCCTTAGCGGAACAGGGACAAACCTCCATGCTCTTCTGCATTCGTAGTTGACCAATCGCAGTAGACAAACGTGCACTCGTTGGTAACAGTTTTGTTTGCGAAATAGAGACTGAAATTGGAGTCATCTTCCAGGATACGCTGGAGCTGCTCAATCGCCTCAGATGGCTCCACAAGCCCCAGTCTCCTCACCTGTGGTAAATGCATTGTTCCAAGAGTCATCAGTTATTACCGGAAAGTACACAGAGGTATCACAAATCTGAAATGGGCTTCGGCAGCGTGCCATTGAAATGTACCACTGTTTTTCACTACATATGAGTTTTCAAAAAAAATGTATATCAAATCGTTGTAGTTTGCTCGTTTGCACCTCTTTTTTCCAATTTGGAGCTGTAAGTATGAACACAGCCGCAGATAGAAAAGATTCAGGAGTGATTTTGAGAAAAAAAAACACTTTCCGACTTGAAACTATTTGTATTATCTATTTTGCCACAATTCTTGAGTAAAAAAGACTTTCTGAAACTATTTTTGTTGTTTATTTTGCCACAATTCTTGAGTAAAACACTTTCTGAAACTATTTTTGTTATCTATTTTGCCACAATTGATCTTGGACAACGAATGTATATAGCAATAGTCTTCAAGCTGTCAAAACGAGCAGTTTCAGATGCCCTCTCCTAGTTTCCCAGCCCCATCTTACCAACCGGAGGCTACCCCAGCTCCTGCTCCCCAAGCTGCACCAGCTCCCACTTCATATTCTGCTCCTGCTCCCCAAGCTGCACCAGCTCCCACTTCATACCCATCTTCAACTCTTCGAGTAGTAGACAAGTAAACAAGTAAACAGAGAAGTAAACAGCCTAATTTGCGATTTACTGTCCGTCCCTCATACTGTAGTTCTTTGTGGTGATTTTAACTATAACATTGATTGGGCAGGTCAATCATGTTCTGGAAATGCAGAGAACGAATTTCTCAATTCAATAACTAGTATGAATCTTATGCAGCATGTTAAAACTCCTACACGGGGTGAAAATATTTTAGATTTGGTCATTTCAGAAGCTAGCTCAGTTAGTAACGTTAAGGTAACATCGGGACTATCAAATTGTGATCACAGTATTGTTAAATTCCACATTGAAATGTCCACTTTACTAGAAACAATTGTGCCAAAGCCTGATTTCAGAAAAGCGAACTATGATGTTATTAGGCAAAAACTTATTGCAGTGGACTGGTTCAATGTATTTTCCACTCATCCCACAGTTGATGATATGTATTCGATTTTTTGTAAAATTCTTTACTCAATTTTCGAAACTACTGTGCCATTAAAACAAACCAGGTCTCCATTTGAAAAGTACCCGTTCTACATCCAAAACCTTCTACGTGAACGAGAACAACTTTATGCGAGAGTAAGTATTGGAGATAACTGTAACAAATTCAAGAAACTTAGTATGAAGATTTCAAAGCTCATTGAGAAATTTTTGCGGAATAGAGAGAAGAAATTATTTGGTAACATGCTAAACAAAAATTTGCATGCGTACATCAAATCACGTACATCATCGAGAACGCTTTGCAAGTCACTATCTGACTTGGGTGGAAACTACTTATATGGCAACTTACGTAAAGCAGAGGGTGTAGCCAAATATTTCGAAACAGTCTATGAAAAAGATAATGGGCATGCTCCTCCAGTAGTTGAAAAGCTGCAAAGTTGTATTTCAACACCTACTTTCTATCCTTACGAAGTTGAGAAGTGTTTGAAGAAATTGAATAACTCATCTTCTACAAGTCTGGACAACATACCACAATTTTTTCTGCAAAAATGCGCTAGAGAGCTCTCTGAGCCATTGTCAATCATTTATAATGTGTCAATAATGGACGGTACTGTTCCTACTATGTGGAAATACTCAATTGTTACGCCTGTACCCAAAATTGCATCTCCAACTTTAGTGTCTCACTATCGACCCATTTCTATCAATTGTGGTACTTCAAAAGCAATGGAAAAACTACTGTGCGTGAGAATCAGAAAGTGGATAAACCGGTTCAAGTTGATTCCCCCATCTCAGTATGGTTTTGTGGCTGAGAAAAATTGTGAGATACAACTTTTGGAATTCATGTTTGAACGAAACAAAGTTCAAGCAAATAAGGGATGGTGTGACACAATTTACACTGACTTGGCTAAGGCTTTTGATAAAGTTTCACACGAAAAATTGCTCTTCAAAATGGAGTGCTTAGGATTCAGAGGTGTTTGGTTGAACTGGATGCGTTCTTTTTTGGTTGAAAGACAGTTTGCTGTTACGTTCGGATCGGAATTGTCATCATTCTATACTGCCAATAGTGGTGTTCCACAGGGATCTGTACTGGGTCCGATTCTTTTCATAATATACCTTTCTGACCTACCCAAAAGCTTGCACCTGCCAAACCATGTGTCGCTATATACATTTGCTGATGACATAAAATTGTCATGTACTTACACATCTGAGAACGATAGCAGAAATGATCTCATTGTAGCCCTCAAAAGTCTCGAGAAGTTTTGCTTAGACTGGCAACTCACGATTTCTCATTCTAAGTGTTTCATGATGAGTACCTGTCCGAATCCAATTTCCTATACATTTGAGAATGGAGATGTAATTGAAACCACAGAGAAAGCTCGTGATCTTGGAGTCTATTTGGTGACCAATGCTCGTAATTTGTTTGATCTATCTATAGTTATCAGGAGGGCACTAGGTAAAATGTTCACAATATTCAGAATATTGCACCAAAATGATGCAATTTTGTTTGTTAGGTGTTTCAAATGCTACGTTTTGCCATATCTTGATTACTGCTCATCTGTCTGGTCTCCTCATAAACTAGGTGATATACGTAATATAGAAAAGGTTCAGCGTATTTTTTCAAGAATTGTGTACGGTAGGTGCAGATTGGCAGACGGTAGGGTAAGTTACAGAGATAGGATCAAGTTTTTTGGTCTTGAAACCCTGTTTGAACGACGTATTAAGCAAGATTTGGTATTGCTTCACAGAATTTTGAAAAAAGAGGTACAGATGGAGGTGAGTAAATATTTTTCGTTCCGTCCTTGTGGTGAGCGTGGCAACACGTATAATCGCAATGGTTTTTCATTTGATATCCCTAGGTACAGTACTATGACCAATGAAAATGCTTTTTTTATTCGGGTTGCTAAGTGGTACCCAAAACTACCACCACACTTAACCTGTCTTAGTACGTCCGATGCCTTCCGCAAACTTATCAGAAAAGAGAATATTCTTGATTTACTTCTACTAGCCTCACCCTTTGAATAATTTGGCGAGAATGATCAATTACAGTTCATGGAATTTCTCTGGCCCCCTCTGGCAACAACATCAGTTGTTGATCACTTGCGTTGGTTTACTGCCATTCTACTGTCGTACGCTCCCCCATGAACAGTCCATGATGCTCCATTCTCACCAGGGATCAAAGATATGATATTGTGATTATGATGTATTGTATTAGTAGTCGTGGCACTCCAAACTATCGAACTATTGCCGCAACCGTTTGTAGACTACAGCGCTAAACTACACAAAATTACTTTCTTCATCTCCTATCAGTATCATATCCAGGTTGTACTTATATTGAACGGTCGATTGTCCTATCAGCCTTTTTATCTTCATAGTACTAGCAACAGATTTTGGTGATGGTTTGGTTGGGAATACTAGACGTAGTTTCACATAAATTGAGTGATTCATGTAACTCACAGAAGTAAAAACGAGTGTTTAGCTTGCCATAATGCTTGTATTCGTGATCGTATCAGTTCACTATGTCCCTGTACTCTCTCTCCTTCATCATATTTGGAAAATCCTGACTTTCTGATCATCGACCATCGTGCGCTCGTAACTTATTGGGGGAGGTTGGTGGTTGCACCTTCTGCAGCCAGGCTATACCCGGTCGGTTAGTTGCGTTCGTCACTTCAATGCCACCCGTCCACCTCCAGCCTGCTCCAGCTGCCCGGTCCAAAGAGAAGCCTTGCCAACTCTCGTCTCCCACGCCTAGCCTTCCCTTTGACAGTTACGGGTTCTTGCACATATCCTCGACAATTTGTTTCCTGCAGTCGCTTATTAATTATTGGAATTGCACATTTTTTATTCGTGACTCATAAGTGTTTAGAACTGTCTGTTGATAAAATTATCATGATAATTCCAATTTGAATCCCGGTTTTGATATAGTCCCAACGAAACCTAACGTCACAAAATCATCTCTACAATAATATAAATAGATAATCCCGAAAGTGTTTCATAATAATTACGTCACTACAAAAACAGGTACAATCACCGTTCAATCGTACTACACTGCAAATTGCGTCCATCTATAACTACAAGCGCGTAACAGGGATACCATTCTTCCATCTATTTTTTCCTTCTTTTATCCAACAATTGGAGTGCCACATTTCAAAATGTGGAAAGTCACATGTTGAATAAATCTATTCTATATTCTATTCTTCAGCTCCCCAAGCTGCACCAGCTCCCACTTCATACCCATCTTCAGCTCCCCAAGCTGCACCAGCTCCCGCTGCATACCCATCTCCAGCTCCCCAAGCAGCTCCAGCTTCCGCTTCATACCCATCTCCTGCTCCCCAGCCCCAGGCCCCACCAGCCCCATTTTACCAACCGGACGCTGCCCCAGCTGCCACGTCATATGCAGCTCCTGCTCCCCAAGCTGCACCTGCACCGCAAACTGGTAGGTTTTCAACTGTTTGAAGCAAACGCTATAAAATCCAAGTAGGTGTATAGTTCGTTTCAACCATCGATAGCAGCCAGTTACAGTAGATTTTAGTGAGCGGAGTCAATTGTGTTGGAAAGTTTCCAACAGCTATCAGCCTAATCAAAATTGTGCACCAGCTGGGTATTGAACTAAGCGGCGATAGGTGGCGTGGCGCCCACAAGCAGAAGGCCATCGGAACACGATGGGCAAAACTAAAAACGGTGATATCCAATCACCTTTTCAGGCCGTTTTTCAATGCTTATTTTATCGCACAAAAAGTTCTTTAAATTACTCCCCGAATTGGTGGTAACCTTTTGAAAACAAAAAATTGGCTGAAATCTTAAATAACCACTTTTAGATTTTTTATTTGCAATGAAAAGATTGGCAAGCTGCCAGATCAGTCGCCTGCAATGTAGGGTGCGCTCGGCCAGCATGGCTGACTGCTATAGTTCGTTTCAACCATCGATAGAAGCCAGTTACAGTACATTTTAGTGGGCGGAGTTAATTGTGCTGGAAAGTTGCCAAAGTTTCCAACAGCAACTACCCTACTCAAAATAGTGCATAAGCTGGGAATCGAACTCAGCTCTGCTACGTGGCGCGGCGCACACAAGCAACCGGCCATCTGACCATGTTTGCAAAAACTGAAAACAGTGATACCCAATCATCTTTTCTGACCGTTTTTCAAAGCTAATCTTATCGCACAAATTTTTTTTCAATTACTCCCCGATTACTTGATAACTTTTTGAGCACAAAATATGTGCAAAAATCTCAAAATAACCACTTTTCGATATTTTATTTGTAATGAAAAGACTGGCAAGCTGCCAGATCAATTGCCTGCAGTGTAGGGTGCGCTCGACCAGCATGGCTGACTACTATCGATGGTTGAAACAAACTATATCGATGGGTGAAACGAACTATAAGATGTGGTTAACTCATCTTTTTCACCTTTTCGACCAACTAACTACTTTATTCTTTCACCCAAAGCGAGTGAATATGTAACCAACTAGCAGTAAGAAGTAAAAATGAAATAAGATAAAACCCCTAAGTAGGGTGTCTCTGCTAGCTATAGAATAGTTGTTGCCATTCGAACCGAGGTCAACACGTGAACTCTCTTATGATGGTTCGCTGACCAAAAAATGACTCCAACGATTGAGTTGCTTGGTTATGTTTTGCAATCACAGAACAAAACCTGGAACAAGTTTCGATCTTCGTACATACTTCTTAGAAAGCCTTGTTGATACTGTGAGATTCTGCGAGCTAATGAGAGAATGTGAACATTTTCGAAGTTCACAATTGTTGAGATTTTGAGTGCGAATCTGATTTCAGGCGGTTATGCATCGAGCCCGTACAGAATGAGTCGACTTATGTGATTTCAACCAAGAAATGAAAAAAATGCTGGAGTTTACATTGATATGAGCTGTTCTAATGATAATTAATAAACTATAACCTATCAATTCTCATCGTCCTTAACTGATTATGGAAACATGATACCAACAATTTACTCATCAGATGGTAGTAACTTTCACATTAAAGGGGGACAGAAATGAAAGTTAATATGAAAGAGCTTATCAAGAGAAACTGATAAGTATAACCTTTAACTCAAACTAACGAACATAATTTGCATACGGTTGACACGTGTTGGCTTTTTTGACGCGCGCAACGTTATATTTAGGTACCCCGGGGTACCTAAACTAGCTTTCCTTTCTGCGCCCCTTTAACGTGGAAATCAAAACGTGAGTTGTGGTTTAAAACCCACGAATTAGATCCGACCGGGAGCTGGACAAAAGCACAAAGTAGACCAACCGAAATTACGGTCATCAGTTATCTGTTACTGGTTACTGGGCAACTTCTATATTATGGGCACGGTCCGAGAAATACAGACCACTACGTGCAACGTGCCGTGTTTGTAGTTTGAACTCGCCGTAATTCGAAAACTGTGTATAGAGTTCAAACTACAACTCAAAATGTACTCAACACAACTCCCCCGAAGATCCCCAGAACCTGTGTTAGTTTGTCCAGTATGCTTCCCGCGTCGCGTGTGTAGAGAATGCTGACAAATGACCATTGTTTCTACTGCGCGGACTGTAATATTGACACTTTCATAATGGATAGATACGCCGAAGCCGTTGCGTAACCCGACTGCAAAGTGTATTGCTACGAAGCCATTTAGATGATTAGCCAAAACAACAATACAGCGGACGTCATCAAAACACATTAACTTCAGCACGACCCGGTCGAGTTTTGTTGTGATTCGTTTCGGTGCAATTGCAGAACGATGAATCAGATCAAAGTTATGTCTGAGAACATAGAAAGACTGAGAAGTGAGACCTTAGTGATTCCTAAGAATCGCTAACTTACCAACACGTGGTAGCAAAAGTGTTGTACAAAGGTTGAGAACTAAAAAAATTAATTAATTGGGTCTGTTTCTTCTAGCAAACGGAAGAAGCACATTACTTTCTGGAAGAGCTGCGGTAATTGCGATTAGGATAGAGAACATTTCTCATTTCGAAATCCCTACGTAGATGTCGTTCCGTTCTTCTGTGCTTGAAGTTTGATCTTTCTTCGTTGAGGAGTAATCAGAACTAAGTTCCAGTTTTCCTCAACTTTTTTCTTTAACATCGTATACCTTATCAATATCGTATCCCGGCCCTCACACAGTGTAAAGTGAGAATTGCCTTCAACACCTCAATGGCTGTTTCCACATTATTGTGTTTGTTCAGTGTATTGTTGAACGTATCGTAAAAGCCGCAAATGGGGCTGGTTTTCTCGAAATTTACACAAAATACGGAATATGGCAACGACTCCATATTTGATCGGCAAAGTCGGTGAATACCGTGAATAAAATATCTTTATTCACAATATAGTTTTCGAAATTTTCGCTTCTGAAAAAGTCTCTCTTTTGTTCATACACCCCACACTCCCCTCAGGTTAACGTTCTAGTCATTTTGGAGAAGACTTTTGTGACCGTCCTAAACTATTCTGAGATATGGATTGCAACATGCGAGTTACAATGTTTGCTGTGTGCTTTTAATTGCATGCTGCAGGTGTGTGTTTTACGCACCTATTACAGTAATTCGAGCCAGGCTTCGGTTTCACGCTGTTTAATGAAGGGTAACGACTAATTATACCGTAATTTGTGCGCCAAATGTTGTTGGTGAGTTGTGGAAAAAAGTCAAGATTCATGTACTTTTTTCATGATTTACACTTTATGGTTAAATAATTATTAGGGCAGTTATTCAAGTACTTCTTTTTCATTGGTTGCTGGAGAAGTTATGAACTTGTTATTGAGTTACTCGAAGTTTCCAAGTTTCGCAATAAAACTGTAGAGTAATTGTTCCTACTGGACCGAGTTTTCTGAATTTTGGTCTTTTCTTGTACTTTGATGTCGAGATGAACTTTCCCGCTCGGTCAAGGAGCCCATATAGGGAAATAGCGACGTTCATGCTTCATGGACCAATCAACGTCCCATACACATACTAATATTCTAATATCAAAACTTTTTATCGTTTTTTTTCATTTGCAATGTACACTACTCATTTCTACTGCAGCACTTTGTAATATGTAAAGCGCATGTTTTTACATCTTAACTGAACGTATTAGAGTATTATAAAAAATGTCATAGTTCATACAATATTTTCCGGTTTCCTGCACATATTTGTCCGAATACACAAATTTATGCCCGAGACTACAGTTTTTCTCACAAAATACTTGCAGCTATAAATTCTGCCTCATTTAATGATAGCCTTCGACACGTTTTTTGCGCGCGTTATTGCCTGGTTTTCATCGCCGCACCCGTTTTCGCACGGAAATTGCCCCCTTTAGTCAGGATATTGGAAGCGTTCGGAAACAATCCGCACGATTACTACTGTTCTGGAACTACATGTATAGGTGTATACGAATTATATCTGAGCCAAATCTGATTCCTACTTTGATCTGCATGCGCATCAGAGATTGTGAACTGCGGCTCACACTCGGGGATCAAATTACTACCACATCACGTCATTGCAACGTGAAAAAACCATCATCTTGAAGTTGTAGCTGTGAAATACATAATTTCCATATTTGTTTGCTTTTTTCCTGCATATACTACTGCGTTTTGTCTACAGTTACTACCTCCGTTTTTCTTATTTCTAGTCAAAGTTTCGCTGCCGAACTGTTTCGACCGAAAGTGGCAGGGGTTGGAACTGAAATGTATCTCACAAGTTTTTTCCCCTCAAAACTTATTTATGCTAATATATGCTGAACTCTTTCTGTCAATCCAAACCGCGCATTCCCACGTTTTTCTACGCAAAGGCCTTTTCTATCCTCTATTTACTCGTAATGATTGTTTGAACATTGTCATACAAATACGATTCTAGTTCTTTATTTTTACTTGTATGCTATTCAGTTGTATATTAAATGCGAGAGGTTTGCTAGACACTTTCCTTTGATTCAACCACGTTCAATTTTTCTCACCCTCTTTTGACTTCTTTTTCATATCATCAGACGAACTCATAGATCAGAAAATATTGTTGTTTTAAAAGTTCTGACTTTTAACATTCCAACTCTGTTCTAGCTTTCCTCAAAGTTAATTCTTCTCAGCCATGTTTTTATTATTTTCCAGTGTTTGACCCAATGACCAGTTGTAAACAACTTCTACGCAACAAAGTCTATTCCAAACAGTAACCCGACTCTTTTTCGCTAATAACGCAATTGGAGTCGCACTCACGATGTCGTAGCGAATGTGGCGCAACTTCTAGAATTACTAAACACAACTTGCAACACTTGCTCTAATTGTAGTAGCTGACCTCGAGGATACAATGTCACTCTCGTGCATGCAAACTTTCGATCTCAAACTATTGGCATCGAATCAATAGATCTATAAAAGATTGGCTAAAAAGAATTTAACCCTGCTAATGTAAATCTACATTTTACAGTACAGGGTTACCAAAATTACTGAAAAGAACATGTGGTTCCCGAAATGATACTGTAAGACTGGATGTAAACTGTCCAGTCTTATGAGAAGGGAGAGGGGGTTCAGATTCAACAGTTACGTGTATTGTAGGGTTGTTAATCGAGTTGAAAATTTCGAGTTTTTCGAGTTTTCAAAAATTCGAGTTTTTCGAGTTTTCGGAAATTCGAGTTTTTCGAGTTTCCGATTTCTCGAGTTTTTCGAGTTTCGAGTTTTTGGAGTTCAACTCGAAGCTCGAAATTTCGAGTTTATTTCGAGTTTTTCGAGTTCGAGTTTATTTTTTAACAACCCTAGTGTATTGGGTTTGAGGAGAGCGAGTTGATACTGTACATCTCTGTTTGAGCCGTATTTGTAGTTTGATCCCATAATATTCCAGTCATAATTTGATAAACGTGTAGTGTACACCGACCAAACTACAAATTTTATCTGATCATGCCCTATTCATCAGCCTGCCATTCTCTAACAGAGGAATGTAAATGTCATTGAGTATCGCGTGCTAGCCCAGGGGCGCGCGCTCAAACACTATCCAATTATCTATTCGCGGTGTGTTTGATTTGATGTACGCAGCTTGAAATTCAACCCCTGTCCCTTGATTTGTCGCTCAGTCTGGGAAAATACCGGACCAGATACGGACCAGATGGTCTCCGGTCGCTTTGTTTACAACAATTTCATTACTTTGTTTACATGTCATAAGTTTTTATACCGTGTGTGTCTGGAATGCAAATTGAAATTTGTTCACTCTATCTGCCTTGATCTGGCATTTTCGATGATCGGTTTTCGTAACTCACAGTTTGGATTGATCGCATGTAAACTGCACTTTATGTTTGAAGTAATTTTTCTCTTCTCTTTCTCTGCATCTGTCGTGCACCTTTCGGCTTTTTTATATTTTACCGTTGTGGTCAAACGCGAAAAATGTGTCCATTATGTTACAGTAGAGTTGGCATACAAGGACCGAACGCAAATGTAGCACTAAAGTTGACATACATTGAAAAATAATATTTTCTTTCTCTGTCAGCGTCTCTAATGCTCCTCTTATGGCGATAGATTTGTGATAACTGAGGTATTTCCGAGCGCTCGTTCTAAGCAGTGCTTTCATTTGTCTTTGCCATCTCGCGCGGTCAACTGTTTAATGTTGAACATTTCTGTTGCATCTCTCAAAGCGTAGCAGGCGCACATACTATTGTTTTGAACAGAGGTCAGTGATCAATCTTAGATGAGCCCATATTCAGATATAGAGAAGTTTCTCTCACTTTTCAAACTGAACTTGATACAGTACTCTATTAATCCCGGCTTTAGTTATAGATGATATAGCTCGATTGGTAGATAGTATCAGGTCAATTCGTACGTGAGAAAAACGTGACTCAAAGTGGAGCGTATGCAAAAACCAAGCCCCATAACGTGAAACGTAATAATTATAGTATTCTTGTTATTCTGATAATAATTCCGTGGTTCCTAATTGCGTGTGCTGTGAATTAGCTGTGAGAATGACTGCGGGTTACACCTGGCAGTGAGAGGACCAGTTCTCATGGTTGTTCTCTTGGTTGTTCTCACCTAAACATACCAACTGACAAATCTTCACACCCTGACACCAACAAGTGACATATCCGGTCAGGGTTTACTGTATCTTCTCCTATTTGTAATGACCTCGGAAAATGTGTTCTAGACGAGCGTAATACAACAAGTAAACTTGAAGAGGAAACTACTAAAGTTATCTGAAGGATAAGCCTGCTCCAGCGAACTTGATCACATGTACGAGAGAGGTAATCTCTCTTTAGCAAAACGTGAGCGAAGTGAATCTGTAAGTAAGTCATAATTGCATACAAAAGTCAATAATTCTCTCAACTTTGCTCATATCACGTATTCAGCTAGTATCTTAGAATGATCGTGGTTTGAGTGCAACACTCATCCTCAAAGTGCATGCCATGGAAAGAAAAGGTGTTTTGAGTAAATGTCGCGCGCGCAACGGCCGGTTACTCATCAGGTACACCAGGTTCTCACAACAATGCGGATGCAACCCTAGCTGACACACGTCTTTTATGCAACCACAAATCATCGTTTTCCTCTATTATTCCATTGAAAACGCGTGGTTTATCATATAAACCTTTGTTTATCACATCGCACATCAACTGATGTACGATTTGCTTGTAGTGTTTCGATAGTTTAAAATGTTTTAATCTCTGGTATGAATACGACAACCCATCATAGACCACGCGCATTGCATCAATTACTTGTACAACATTCCGGACTTTTCGTTTCTAATTTGGATAGTATAAGTTATTTTGTAGTTTAGCGTTGAGCCCTCGAATTTCCATAGCAACCGGTTCAATTCAATAATTGTAGCAATAATTGTAGTCGAATCAAGTACTTGTATAAGAGAATGTGGACCTAACACGAAACCAGCATTCCACTATGTTGTTAAACGTTTCTGTAGAAAATTGCTTAGACATGCACAATTATCCTACATGCCGTGAGCAATAGATGAACTATCCATGGTCACTTTGTTTTCTGAGTGTGTATATTTGTTTCTCTTTAGAAGTATCACTATTTCGGTTACCTCATGAGATTTACACTTCAACTGGTTAATACTCTCATATTTAATGTAATTTACACCTATCTATCTGCGTGGACTTTCAACAAGAACACAATACACGGATTAGCCATGTTGATGTATCTATTGTGTGCACTGTTAAGCCTGCCATTGGCATGAGATACTCAGTTATAATAGTCTAAATATTAACCAAATATCACGTGAAAATAACGGATACA
Organism: Litoditis marina; assembly: GCA_964036275.1. Classification (NCBI taxonomy): domain Eukaryota; kingdom Metazoa; phylum Nematoda; class Chromadorea; order Rhabditida; family Rhabditidae; genus Litoditis; species Litoditis marina. The sequence goes on from OZ038433.1 coordinate 28,573,016, forward strand.
GTAACAGATGTCAAATTATAAATTACATTTTCGTTGTACGGTACAAAATAAAAGTAACAGCTTGCTAGTTGTGAATGTTTTTTTATACCGATGCGTCTCAGTCAGAGTTGTTGTGTACAAGCGTTCATTTTCAAAAAGTGCGATTTAGTGAACTAGTAAAGTTATCACTTTTTACTTTCCCATCGCGAAGACAAATAAATTTTAGTACAAAGACATGTATCATAATTATTTTCCGACTTTATTTGTACAAAAACAAAAAGTGAGACTTCACGCAGCGTAACCATTCTCTTCAATATTACGGTATCGTTCGCTTTTTTTCTTTCTTCAACTTTAACATACTCATACTACTGACATATTTTCTTGAAACTTTTTCCAAATATTAATCATTGCACAGTGTGTAGTTCAGTATGATTCAGACTTAGAATGGTTTCTACTTCATTTTGTTATATTTTTACTTGTTTTGAATTGATGTTTGTATAAGTTCTACAATCCACTGTAAAGTATATTTCCGGTTAGATGGTCCATGACTAATTGGAAATGTTTAAAAGTGTGATTTCCTGTACAGGCACTTCATAATTACCATATGTGCTCATCATCGGTCTACGCTTATTAGCATGAGAGAATTGTAAATTGGCTAAGTGGCTACGAAAATTTGTAAGGTGGGTGCAATTAGGTAACGTTTGCCAATTAGGGAAGTGGGTTAGAGCTTCTTTACCGGAACTCCACATTTACATCAGTTACATAATATGCATACTAGCCCACTGTGAGAGAGATTTTTTTGCGCTTTTTGACTAGTAAAGTTATTATTATTTTTTTATTTTTCATCCTATAACAAAGAACTTCTAGTACAAAGACATTTATCCTATAATTATGTTCCGACTTTATTTGTACAAAAACGGAAAGTGAGACTTCACGCAGCGTAACCATTGTCTGCGGTATATTACGGTATCGTTCGCTTTTTTCTTTCTTCTACGATAATATACTCATAGGACCATACTGTAAATAGCAAACTAGTTACTGGAAAATACATTTTTTGATACTAAAACTAGGTTCAGCAACTTTGTTCTTGTTTCGAGCTGCATCTAAATTAGTATTCCACGCAATAGTGTTGGTGGGCCGTCGTAATGGGTTGTTTTTAGTGTTTAGCAAACGACGCAGCAACTTCTTCGTAAACTATTCTAGCCTTTTCCTCAGCAAAATGCGGTATTGGCTATCTTAAGTGATAACAACATACCAGTCCCCTCATAGATAACGGTTAATCCTCTTGGTAAACCATGTTAGTCACTATCAAGTACCACTTGCTTCCCATTATATTTCGACTGAACAATATCAACCAAACTTTGGGAGTTTAACTGATTTTCCGAACGTTTTTCCTTGGCCAAAAGTTGTTTCATATTTAGACACTTATTAGAAAGTTGCACGAATAAGTACAAAAATTATCGACCGCCTGGAAGAGTAAGTTTTCACTGAAATCTCTTAGCTACGACTAATCGGGTCTACCAAAAGCCCAGACGTCTTTATGTTTCCCAATTCGAAGCCATTAATTTGCTTCTCTCATCTTGAGGAACGGTAGTTTTTGCACATTTAGTGGCTTTCGGCGCCGGATTTGATGATGCTCATTACTGGCCAACACGCAGATTACACCACCTATAGGAAAAACGACTATTACGCCATTTATCGGCAGAAATTATGTCTAGTAATATGGGACTGGGACCACCGGACATTACAGAGTTCCGAACAGAATGTGCTCGAGAACTGGGAAAAAATATCAAATAACTGTACCCCTTTCTTCCTGCATATATTTTTCGTGTGGCCTTCTACCTTCTAGTTTCATCACTCTTTCTCTCTCCCTCTTTTTTGCACTTCACACTCTCGTTCCTTCTAGTCCAGCTCCTCCCATATTATCCCCCATTGCAGGTGCTTAATATCGCTAGTTCAAGTATCACTTCAACCTCTCATATTAATCCTATGCAAATCCCTTCTTGATGGAATACTATTCCAATTATTCATTCACTTTTTTTTCTGTTTTTTTTGTTGCATATTGTCGATACTATAAAAAAATTACAACATGTACTCAACTTAGTGGCAACGTAAGTAAACGTAAGTAACTAGTACTGGCCGCGAAATTTCTGTTTTTTTTTCAATTGAATACAGTTATACCATTTCATTCTCACAAGTCATCACCATTGAAACAATCTAATTTTCTCATAATTTGTTCCCTCAAAACCTTTCGTTCTTTCTTTCTTCTGCATCTGAATTTCAAAGTTTTCTCCCTCATCATTTTGAGTTTTCAATGTAATTGACGGAAAATAGAAACTTGTTTTCTCATTTGATCTGAAACCCAAAGTTAGTTTTCCTTCATTTTGACCTGAAATCTGTGCTGACAGTGTCCATCCGCCCGCCCCCATGAAAAGGGGGCGTGGCTACTGGTTACATCCCGGCCACACATTCAGTCTGTTGTCCGGTCAAGGGTGATTAATGGACATATCAACTAAATATCCCAGTTCTCATCCTTAACTTATCTTAACTAAATATTTCCTTACTTTCAAAAACTTTACATTCTTTAATTTTAGTAGTAAACTATTGCCTTGTATCATTATGTGTTATGTACCATACATACCACGTGAACATCACAACGTACTACAGTACCCTGCAGAGTTTACCATGTTTCACTTTGTCCACGTGACTGCTGTTTGACATACAACATAATTTTTGTATCTTGTGTCACGCTCTATCACGCTTTTCAGTGAATTTCTGCCTACTATGTAAAACTTACGAGTTCATTTCACCCCTTATTTTGTTTTTAATCACATTCAAAATCAATTTCACCATTTATATGGATTTCAGATGCGTCTCTGTATTCTTTTTTCCGTCGTCCTCGTTTCAACTTTCGCCAAGAAGCTACCCGATATCTACTGGAATTCCACCAGCCCACTGTGAGTTTGTATTCTATTCTGTATCTATTTGTTTTGTAGCAGTTGTAAAACGATAAGTCACATTACAATTTACAAGTTCACGTCTCTTTCTGTGTTTCACACGTTTCACGTGACTCATTGTTTTAATACAACTATATATCATTCTTCGTCAGGAAATTCGCGCTCTGCCAACCAGTTAATTTATAGTCCACATTACTTTTATTTCCCATAGCACCCCTAAGAGACAATTATGTTACCTAGGATACAAGAAGCATCTTTCTCTTTGTTTTCTTTTTTGTACAGTAATCAGTTTCAAAATTGTTTCAAGTTGAGAATTGGTCACGATGGTAATATAATTGCAATTTGGTTAGATGAAAAATTGCGCTTCCCCTACACTGCGCACTTACACATATATACCACCACGAAAATGGCCATTTCTCACATTTTACGTGTACTTTCTTCTTCTCCTAGTATACTTTCTCTGTTTTCCACTCATCTTTTCGCATCATCTCGATTTCGTCGAATTCTCTCAAGTATGCTCTCCGAGTCTTCTTCTTCAATAGCGGCTGTCATCTAACTAAGTGGGACTGAATTCACACGTTTCCGGCTGCACCCGATTCCATTGAAGCGCCGCTGATTCGCGCGAAAAAAGATACAACTTCCACAATTGGCGGACAAGACGATTTCTATTTGAAACTATACTTGTCGGTCATATCTTCACTTGCTCCTCGTTCGATAGATGTAGCTACTTTAGTTGAGAAAGTTGCAATATTTGAAAGAAACACATAATCCAAAACTTTGTACGCCAGCGGACTATTCATGTTTTCACCTCTAGGCTACTGTTGACAGTCGTTTTTCTGTAAAAAGAAGCATCTGATTGACCCTGTCTGCCTGTGCTAACATATGTCGCAGAGTCTCTAACAAGCCGCGATTTGCCAACACTAAGCGGGTCCTAATTAAAACCCGACACTGTCCAAATACGGTGTGCGGCAGTCTCTCTATCTATACCATAATCCGCGCGCACCCTACTCCAGCTGCTGTGTGGTCCCGTCGCGGCCGGCCTTTGTAGTGAACCTGAAACATTTCACTGATGTTTCAGTGAATATATCGTAATATGATGAGGCGATGGTGAAATAAAGCTGTATCAAGCGATTAAATTGGAGATTTAGATGAAATAAGGTGCAGGTTCCAGCGTTTCTACCCCGAAAAAGTCGTAAACTTTTTGTATGGTCAAGAATAAGAAAAAAGATGTTCGTGGAGTGTTTGTTTGGGCGATAATTGTGCTTGGCACCTGGTCTATAATTATTCGCACAACTCTCTGTCAATGAACCGGAAACAATGCAATTTGCTCCATTCAGCAGGGCTCCACGCACCGGGGGACAGATTAATTGCCACAGATTCTATCTCTCACCGAACCGATATAGTTCGTTGATGGTATCAGTTGCGCTGTAATTGAGAGGTCTGCGTTTAGTTACTTGACTAAGCATAGTACGTTGACAAATTACAGATACAAAACAGTATTTGGGCTCATTTCCCCCAATATATCACCCCTTTCAACTGAAATCTGATATAGTTCTTTAGATATTCGAGTTTTTATCTGGCCTTCTTTAACAACATGATTGACTACGTTAATCATTCATAAATTTTCTTTAGCACCGTAAATCTTGAACTAATCCTAATATAAGCCCATTTGTTCTGCGAAAATAGCTGCCGGTGCTTTACAAGGCGTTCCTGGTTGACACCTCCATTGTCATGACTTCAGGTGTTTTTGCCCAGTTTCACACGCTGGAACAGTAGGTGATACATCCGATGTTGTCGTGGGTAACTACAGTTCATCACACAAAAATTAGGCTCATTCCTCGAAAATTTTGTAATCTCATATCTTGAGAATGCTCAGTCACGTGAAACGTGAAGAAACGTTCAGGGATGACTCTGTCACGTGTTTCACACGTCCCAGTGACCATGTAACGTGTTCACACGTTTTACACGAGTTTTTTCTACATGCGCGCGCGTATAATCCGTCCAGTGGTCCATGTGTTGCGCGCGCGAAATCCGATCCCATATGCTAATTTCGCAGCTGTTCTCTATATGGGTCGGGCTGAGACAGATTGCTTGATAATGATCTATCGAGAGGGTGCTGGTAGAGAGGGTAAACATGTCTTATGAGAAAGATTTATAAGCTTATGACCCTCTAAGGCGGCTCCCATATGGAATGATTCACTGGCTATCATCTGCCACTCTGATTTGAATCTCATTTGTAGGCGAGAGGAGAGAAATGGGAAGAGAAGGTTTATTCAAGTCTTTATTACTATTGGTTTAGATAGACCAGAAAGAAGCATTTCAACCTACTGTCTCACCTCACCACATTTATATTCAAAAGTTCTAGTTTAATAGTAAGTTTCTCAGTTTAAAACCGATTATTATCATAAATTCATCAACTAGACTGGGCAGAAGCGTTCTGCAACATGTGGATGATTAGCGTACTTAGTCGGCTCGTTTTCGACCTGTCAGATCGGGTGTGTAATACGTGTAGAACACATGTCAACTGGGGGGGCGCCTGTCCTCCACTCCCTTAATTTACGATGAGCACTTCTAGTCCGCAGCCGATTTATGAACAACACAGGTGGACAAACCGCCGAGGGTCAAGAGTTGTTGGGGGTTAGGTTCGGGTAACTTAGGTTCTCAGTTGTTAGTGTTCAGTTTTCATAGTTTCAATAACTCACCCTAATGTAGTAACGAGGTGCATACAGTAGCCACTTGTCATCAGTCATCATGACTTCATATGGCTTCATTGTTGTGACTCTTAGCTTCGTTCCAACGGTGAGAGATTGTGGAATCCATGGAGACGCAGGGATAGGCTGAGAATCCCTTTGAGACCAATCTAACCGGCATCTCGCTAAGCCTTTAATCGTCTCGTCTCACTGAGGTGGCGCAACCTGCCTACACCTGGTCAGGGCGATAAAAGTCGAACATCTTGGAGAAACATCTGGAAATGTAATATACTGCTCCTATCCACTAAACGTTTGCGATAGAAATTCACTTTTACGTGAATGCGTAAGACACGTTTGCAAAATATTTACTGTCGAGTGCAGCGTGACTATCTGAATTACCGCGTTCGATTATTTCATTCACTAGTATGTAATAGTATTAACACAGCTAAAAAAAAATATGGCTAGTTTTCAAATTTCTCGTGAATATGTCATCTTCTATAACTATAGCCTACTCTCTCATCATATTAAGAGTATAGCGATTATAATGAGTGGACGCTCTTTCTAATTGAACGACTTTCCTGGCAATTAGTACTTGCGTTCTCGGATTTCAATCTAACACGAGCGTAGAATATCACTTACTTCTACGCAAACATAGGCCAAATATCCACAAATAGACCGTGTAGGACCAAGATATACGTTTGAAATGAAGATACAACTGACATAGAGTTTGGAACATGAGTCATTTAGTTGTGACACCAAGAATAGATTTTACCAGAGAATGAAAAGCCTTCTATATGGGACCTCATTGCGTTTCTACCCTACTCACGTTCATTCACGTGAAAAGTGTACTTATTAGTTAGAAATTAGTGCAGAGTACATACTGTACACTGACCGCAACTGTTTCTACGCTAATCTATCAACTTGAGCTCAAGTGTTTACATTGAGTAGCACCATTGCTGACCTTGAGTAGAGTTATAAGTGTTTCTATTTGGGCAGATATCAGTTACACATCAATATTTACTGTGCTCGACAGCTAGAACATACTAATAAACATTGAGGGAGCTACTGTCAACGCGTAGAACAAAGTAATCTAGTAGTTCTACTTGGCTTGATATATGACGTTCCAATATCTAGATAAGAAAATTTTCGAATGTATACTGAGTTTAACTCCTTATTTCACGTGAATACACTTTCAAACAGTTCCATAACAATGCGTCTATCAGGTTTCTTCCACCTGATACTTTCTTTAGTATTCGGCAACCTGGCCTGGACGCTGCTTGCCAGAAGCCACATTGCGATGCAATAATGCGCAACGACGGTGTCAAACTTCAAAGCGGCGGGCTTTTAGTGCAGAGTGGGAGGCGATTAGCATCTAGCAGATTGTAGGAGAATGTGCCAACATCTCAATTCGCCACGATAACATCGGCTTGGGACCTTTTCGCACCCGCTGACAGAAAAGTCCTTTAAATGATGGATTATCACATAGGGCGGCAGGGTCTTTGATTTACGGGGTACTGTACCTGTGTGGATTGAGATGTAATGATGTGGGATGTATAGTCTGTTTCTCGGGCACGTGAACACTTATATTATTAAATGGACATTTTGAATCAGGGTTGTATCCTATGCATTCAACATGCAAACTAACAAACACCCGAAACTATTCCTGGAACTCATGTGTTAAACAACGTGACTATTCTTTTTAGTCTTAGTTCACTCCATGTTTTAGGGGTCCACGTATCGCTAAAACGGAGTATGCTAATGGTTGTAATAATTGTTTGAGACAAGGCGCATTACGGACGCTGTAAGCGGCTTCTGGCGGCCTGGGAAACAAGTGTTTATTGGGCTAAACAAACAGGTACAAAGGAGTTTGCCAAAAGGGGAGCGCACTCCGAGTGGTACCACAAGTGCACGTTTCAGGTTACGGTAAGTTCACAGCTCATAAGATGAGAAGGAATCACGTGAAGCATAAACACACGTTCCACGTGAATATAGGTGTTGTAACTTATTTAAGCTATTTCAGTTTGTGCCATTTTATAAGCGATTCTTACATTCTAGCGGGACTAGCACTCGTTCAGTAGGCAGCACATAGCATTGGTAATGACGACCTTTTGTAGTGCTGATTATGATTACTGGCTGTGGGGTCCTTTGACGGTGGCCGCTAAACCCCCCATTGAATAGAGACGATGATGAGGTCTGAATCACAGGTGAAGTACCACCCGGAGAGGATTATGCAAATGAACGGCCACCGGTGGTTTCCGGGTGCCTAAAAATGGAAGGACATTTTTCATGGAATGGCGTACTGTAGCCTTAATTTCTGCTGTGTAGCAATTTGTTTCAAACTAAACTAGTGCTAGCGGTTGTGACTCCGCTTCTAGCACTTATTTTTGAATTTGACACCTAGATTGACCATACATTAGGGCTCAGTACCAGTCGAGACCATCTCATTAAGTTGTTTTCTCACATCCAGCTAACCACATTATTGGCCACCAGCTCATTATGCTTCATTTTGTGTGACCCCTGCCGCGCCCGAATACGTAATGAAAACCATCCATTCACAAACTGACAGCACTCCTCTCAGTTTGATGAGCGATGTAGCGAGCTTAATTTTTCTCAATTATGCTGGAGAGCGCATAACATTTAGACGTTTTCTGTGGGATACCAAATAAGTCACAAGTCATCTGAGCACTAATTTAGAATTTAGTATATGCTTGTAGGGATCTTGTAGGACTAAACTTCTCCATGCTTCTAGCTCATTCTTCGTGCTAACTAGAGAAGTTTTGTCACCTATTGCAAACAGTACACCGTAATTACCAAAACAACCGAAATATCTGAGAAAATAGAAACTTTGGCTCTATTCGCTTTATTACTCTATTCAAACCCATGTTTTCGAACACCGGTTGCGTAAACCACGTCTCTCAAGGTTTACAACCGGAACTCTTACTTTATAGTAGGGGCGGCGACCGCCCATAGAGTGCGTGGCGGGAGTTCGTCCAAGGGTTAAGTGGTCCTTTAAGACCGACCGACCTCACAGTTATGTCATAAACAGTCGACGCACCACCTGTGATCACGCCGCGATAGGGAGGGGTTGGGAACCGCCATAGATTACTAGTGAAATGTGTGTTTGCGTGAAACACGTGAACACGTGACAAAAACTTTCATAATTCATTATTCTTGGTCAAGTGGTATACTGAAAAGGATGATTGGTTGGTTAAGTATTCGAACAAGTCTTTGGCACAATCTCTTGCAACATCAACGTTAACCTCCTCAGGTGACCTCTACAGGGTGCATAACTATAGTATACTGTAGTACTGTCATTGTTCAAGAAACTGTTTGTATCTGGCACCTGGCAAGTTTCCTCGGAACGTATTGAGTCCGCCAAACATCTGCCTTCTACTCCGATATCCCCCGTAACCATCTTTCTAATTGCTGCACCTGTACTCTGCGTCTCTCAGTGTAGCACACACTCTACTTCAATCTAGCCAGCGCCATTCTGTTCTCCAAAAAGGTCGTTTGGGATTTATCATATTTCATCTGGGCTGACACATGTATTGTTCTAGGCTAATCTACTGTGCAGCGCGTTTTTGCGGCCTTTAACGCAACACTGCGCACGGGCAAAACGATACGGCACTACCGTGATATGCTAATTATCTCCAAACGGGGTACTGTTACAATCGCGCTAATTTAGATTCAGATACAACTCTCTACAACACTTTTCGAAACGAAAATTATTTACTAAGTCAATGAAGCCAAACTAAAACTCACACACTACCTCGATGTGTTTACAGTTCTGAAAAGATTTTCGTTAATTCAAATATAACCTTTCTCCGTACTCAAAATGGATTAGATGCTTACCAGCTTAGAAGGAGAATATTTGATCAACTCTGATGAAGGACCAATCTCCGGGTCATATTATGCAAATCTCTGCCTAATAAGAGCCTAGTTATGTAAGAGCGGCCCAGGATGATTAGATCAACGTCTAATGCTTTACTCAAATTTACGGGTAGTTAACTCAATAATTTCTTATAAACTTTGGTAATATTGTAACACTTTGTTTAATCAGTTTTGGTTTTAGTATTTTAATATAGTGACTTGATTATAGGAATATAATATCTCAGTTAACTACTAGAACTACAAACCAGCAATTTATCGCGTTCTGAGCAACAGGAAGCAAACATCTCTGTTGGAAAACACTTAACCCATTGTGCATGCTAATCAGATTTTACCAATTACGCCTCAAGCTGCCTAATTGGGTGTTTTACTGGCGCATTACAGTTGCAAGCGGGTCTTGAAACACTCTTTTCTGTTATAAAAAAAAACTATTACTATAGTAGCCAAACTAAACAAAAGGTTGTGTTAACTCGTGTTCAAAACATATACCGTACCCTGAAATTTGAACCCCCGCCATAAAATTCGGCCCTCAATCTATCGGCGTGGTTTTACAACACTTTCCAGCCTCTTGGCTTCGCTGGCTTGTTTCGAGTTTATGTACCATTAATTTATGGCAGGTATGCGGTTACCGCGCGCGCGCACACAATGGTCGTAAACGACGGATGAAAGGCGCGCCGCGCGCCCTAATTGTGCGGAAATGGCAATAGATACTGTAAGAGTGAGACAAAGGAGTTACGGTGACTGATTTGGGCAATTTCAGGAATGAGCGCTACGCAGCTATCGGAGACTTTCTGGATATCCACTGCCCCTATTTCGAAGATGATGTTCATCCTTCTGAAACCGAGCAGTCAATCATTTACAGGGTTAGTTTAAACGAGTGATTCATAGAAATACGGTATAGTTCGCCAATATAAACACACTACATTGAATAAAAATTGAATATCTGACCATGCTACCTAATACAAAAATTTATGGTTCATTGTGTTATTGGTGTTTCTTCTATAGTCGTCGCCAACGGAAAGGCGGGAGGGTACTGTATATCTCACTTTCCGCTGTGTACGCAAGCGTGTATTCGATTCCAAAGCTTGCTGGTTACGTTTTCTAATAGCGCAGTGGTTGGCGCCCTGATACGAAACTTTTGCTCGCAGGTTCGATTCCGGCGAGAGACAGAAATTCATAAATTTGGCACCCACTATATTGTTGCTTCACTATTCACTATTACACACGTTTTTATTGGAATAACTCTATTATTATATTTATTAATGTTTTTGTAGGTCCCCGAAGAGGACTACGAGAAGTGCAAGATAAGTTCGCAGGCGGAGGTACTGGGAAAGTGCACGAACCCGTACCGAAAACAGAAGTGGACCGCCTCGCTCCGCCAGTTCAGTCCGAACCCATCGGCCCTCGCATACAAACCAGGAACCACCTACTTCTTTATCTGTAAGTTATGAAGAAAAACGCAAAACTGATGACTCCCTCTTTTTTCAGGTTTCTGAGCTCACTTTTCGTTAATTAATTTCGTTAATCTCAAGTAAATGTACAACACTTTATTTGTTTCAAAGTAGAAATGGCAGTTAATGTCATTCTGAGTTATTTATTGTTCCATTTTTTTCAGCCACTTCCACCGGTTCCATCAAGGGTCTTGAGAATGATATCGGAGGACTTTGTGCCAGCCACAACCTGAAGATGATCATCCACGTCACGTCGAGAAATGGAGATACTAGAGGTAAACATCGGACTTCGATATCAACAGAGAACCGTTCACGTTTCAGACAAAAAATTGACCATTCAAGGTTTCCAACCTGGACCTATTTTTTGCTTTGATTGACTTGTTATACCGAATATATACATCGAAAGAAAATAGGGGTAGAACGAGGAGACATAAAAACTAACCAAAGAATGCAAAACGGCTAGAACTGATTTTACAGTTTTTTATTAGTTATTTCTTTAGGTCTGTCGCACCGCCATCACCACCACCACCACCGCAAGCCAACCACAACCACCCCCGCACCTCCCCTCCAGTGGCCCGACAGCCCAATGTGGGGACAGTTCATCGAAAAGGTCAGTAGATAGTTTGATTATTCGGTAATGATTCGAAATAGGAGAAAAGTGAACTCGAACTTAGTTATAAACATCACTGTAGCCAAAATTCGTCCAATGTATTTTTAACTGTAATGAATCTTTTTGAAAGGCTTCAACGAGCGTAATTTAGCAATTCCGTCATGTCAATGTTTCAGGTGGCACACGACTCTACTTGGCCGAGAATGCAACCCAGTAGAGCGGAGCGAGTTTCCCTAGATGCCGGCAACGAGAAAGACAGATATCCCGTGTTCGAAAACGACATCATCGACTTCCAGATTCATGAAATCGGAGAAGGTTTGTTCATAATCACATTAATTATTAGGAGTTTTGTCGAAAAGCCATGAACGTGAAATATTATTCAATTTAGGTGAAAAATGTTTTTTCGAGTCTTTTCTATGCGGGAAAAACAGTTTCTCTCACCGCAGCATAGTATATTTTTCGGGTTGGCTTGATCTACGCATTCTTGGACAATTCCAACTCAAAAAATGAAGAAAATCTATGAAATTTGTTTTCATTTTCCTCATTCCCCTCTTTTTCAGTGGAAAGTCTGTTCTCCTCCTCCCGATCTACCTCCCTGGCTGTGGTTATGCTGATGACGTCACTTTTATTGCTGAGGTTGTAGACTGACACCAAGTATTGGTTCCATCTGAGTACGGGTCGCACTATTACGGATGATGCCTGGTTTCTATATTTATTCCGTATCAAGATCTTTTGTTTTATTGTTTTTCTATCTGCCGTCAGAGCTCAGTGATTTTATATTGCACTCGAGGAGTGCGTTTCCTACCTGTGATACACGTTTTATCGTTTTATTATTGAACAAATGTTTGTCAAATGTTGTACAGAATAAATATATTTATAATGTTTTTCTTCGTGGGAATACGACTTTGATGTAGGCCAAGAGACCTGAAGCTAAACATCAAAGTTACTCAAATGAAACTAATCGAATTTGGGTAATTTAATGGTCATACACAATCATCTGGATGGTATAGTTCTTGCCATTCTCACTGAGACTCTGGCAGCGTGCCAACGAAACTTCGAATGAATACATTTCATAGAAACAACGGATCTTATGGAAAGAATTTTCATATACGTACTGTAACAAAGGTCAACTGCCGCTCAGAAAAACTTTTTAGTGTTTCGGAAAATATTAACTTGGTTAAAAACCGCCTGAAAATTTTGTTGGCACGTTGCCGAGGTCTCAGTGGGAATGATTGGAACTATAATCATCACAACATGTCATGATAACTGATTATTTACGAAAGACGAGTGAAACATAGTCTATCGTGCCACAGAACATTGTTAACCATGGCTTCGGATATTTGTTGGAAACTCCTGAAGTTTGAAATGAGTTTTCATGGATGAGCGAACGCATACATTTGTAACTCCAGTGAAGCAGAAAATATTCTTGAGTTCCGTTTGAGACGCTTTAAATCAGTAACTGGATGCTATTGAAATAAACTCATGAGTAATATTTATATGCGTTTATTGAGTTGAAAGGGTGTTGTCCTGCTTCAGCAAAAAGTTCATTGGCACGCTGTCAAAGTTTCATTCAAAAGGTTAAAAACATGACGACACCCATAATTGAGAGTTTGATCTATGATTACGGTATAACGTTGTTGCTCCCGGGAGATTCGCATGTTATTTCAAACATACCTCGGGAGAACGCCTACTTTATTGTCTGTGAAACATCAAGAATCATGATTCTCATCGTTATGTGTTGTGCTTCTTGCGGTCTGGTTTCAGTAAAGCCCATTTTGGGTCCTCACACCCTTTCTCGCTGCGTTTGTAGTTTGACCCACCATTTGTTCAACCTAACATCCAGTTTCCATAGTTGCTCAGTACAGCTAGTCTACCGTTTTCATCTCTTTCCTAAATTACTGCAACATACTGCACTTTAGAGCTTTTCACAAACATTGGATATAAACTTTTTTTGGCTATGTGTTGCGAGATTGATTTGCACAGATGTTTTTTTGTTCAATACACTGAATGTGTGATACATAGTATGAAAACAAATAGTTTTTTACTCCCCCTCACCTTCCTTTTTCATACATGGATTGTCGCGCTTACTAATCTGAAAAGTATAGCGTTTAGTTGGGAGGTAATCCTCTATTCTATCATATCTCATCTCACAGAATTCAATGCCGTGTGCAGTTAACAGTACTGCGTTGCCGGAAGTTCCGGTACTGCCAGCTGGGCAAGTTGTTCTGATGGTCTACAGCTGGTTTTCCACTGGGTTCTATGGCCTTCTTGTCTATATCATATCAGCTAAACAGCAACAATATTTCGTGCTGAAATCACCTTATTATACTATTGTGAAATACAATGTAAGTCACACATTCATTAAAGAAAGATGCATCAAAAGCAACCTTATACATCATGAAGTGAGATACAGTGATTACACTCTTGTTCGAGGACCATGTTTTGTAGATTGTAGTGGTTTGCATTTCGTGTAGTTGCAGGTTCTACCAGATGGAGATCATGACAAGTGTGCAGTTGTGGACAGTCCTGTTGCTGTCTCCCAAAATATGTCAAATTATGATATACACTCTTCTGCGAGAAGAAACTACACAGAAATCCGTTCAAGTATCACCAACAGCAGGGGCCTGAACCTGAACTTAGTTTCTGAGTAGTTTTGAATTACATTTTGATGAACCGTTATTGGATCATTGCATCAATTTATCCGTTACACGTCTACTTCATGAACTTTGCTATATAAATTCATTTAAAACTCGATGTTTTCCATTTCAATTGGCATTCAGAGCAGAATTTAGTTGTAATTTAAATATTCAAAGGTAATTCGATGGTTCCACCGGGCTGCTCGGCCATTCTCCCAAGTACCTTGACTATTACCTACACTTCATAGGTGCATGAAACAATCTTCTTCGTTCTGCTTAATAAACTGAAATTGTTTTTGATCGTTATGTTGATATAGTCACTCTCTAAAATTTTCTGATAAAATTAATGTGGTTTTCGACAGCAACTTCTGTCAGTTTTGCACAAGATGTCGTACCCGAGCAATGGCCTTATAACAAGCAAGAAAATAAAAAATAAAAAAAAAGTACGGCAAGGGCAAGTATTTCGATTAATTCAATCATTAATGAGTAAACCCAAAAAAATAATAACTCACAGTTTTTTCCGAAACTGGTCGCTTGTCGTTAACGATTTGAACTCATGAATACTTTCTCTATTTGGGCAGGTTTTTTCACTTAAACAAAATAGTAGACATTTCTGTAAGTTTCTTGTCCGAGGACGGACTTCTTTGAGACAGGATGGTTTTCGTTGGGTTAGTGAATCTCTATGTCAATGATAGTTCAACGTTATAGCCGAACCGTGAGAAAAGGCCGATTCCGGCCACCCAATATCCGCGGCGAAGAGGTGTTCCGAGTATGCACAGATAATAACATTTGGAGGGCATTCAAGGAACACCATTCCGCAAAGGATTGAAGTGATCTGATGTATCTTGAATCTTGAATGATAATATGATGTTAAATGTGATTTTTAATTTTTTGCAGGCGCGACCGTGCAACCGGATACCGCGCTGCTTCGCGATCCTGGACTGTACATCTTTTGTACTCATTTCCTACATTTTGCGATTCGTTCGACGTTTTCTCGCCATTTATCATATATTCTCACCGTAATGTCATTTGAATCTGCGTAGACAGTATATCTCAGTGAATAGATTTGCCAATCTAGGTTTTTTGGTGACGATGATTGGGTTTAGCACAAATGATAATGCTTCCGTCAAGTAGGTTTTGACTAACAACTACGAGAACGTTTGGCGAACACTGAAAAATTGTTGATGAACGATTGTAAACCGAAGATCTTGAAGGTGAAAGAGACTCTACTGTCTTGGCCTGTCTGCGCCCTCGTTGACCTTCACGCTCACTCGCTTTTGTAGCGGGCTTTTTGATGAAAATTGGCGCTTGTCGTTCTGAAAAGCTCGAGCACATCAATAAACTTAAGCGTTACGTGAACTTTTTGTATCGTGAAGTTCTCATCTAGAAACATTTTACAGAAAACTTCGATTGTAAGCTAGGAAGGACAACCGCTTACAGCATTTTTTGAAAAGCGCGAAGATGCTAAGAAACAGCCTGAAGGTTATTAGAACGCTGACAAAGTCCCAGTGTGAATGGTGAGAACTATACGGCACCTGTTAACTCTAATTTTTCCATTTTTATCTATTTTGATTCGAACGCCGTTCTTCCCGGGAGATTTGCGTGTTTTGTCAAACATACACTAGGGAGAACGCAGTTATAACATTTGATAATTTAAAGTTTGAAACATTTCCGGCGTATGTGTAAGTTTGGATATTGACCGTATACATGTATATCGACCGTATACATTCTTTGAGTGTTAACAGCAGCCAACCTTTAGTGGGCGGAGTCAATTAAAACTTCCCAAGTGTCATGACTCAAAATTGTTGCACAAGCTGCCGTCGCCTAGCGTTCACAAACATTCGACCATCCAACGGAACATTTGTGAGCAGACAGAAATGACGAATATCTAACCTAGCTATATGCAAGAAATCTACTTATTTTATCGCATATAAATTGTTCAAAATACTGTAAAAAGAACATTTGGAAAAAAGAAAAACACTTGATTTTTTTGCAATGTTATTTGGCTATAAAAATATCAAAGTTCTATTATATTTTACAGAACTAGATGGCATGTGCAATAAACGTCACTGTAATGCCACCGGCACTGCCAACAGCAGAGATTATACTGATGGTCTACAGCTGGCTGTCCACTTTATTATATTTTCTGCTGATCTATATCATATCAGCGAAACAGCAGTTTTCCGTGCTGAAATCTCCATTCTATACTATTGTGAAATACAATGTACGTTGTGAAATCGTTATCCAGTAACGTTATTTTGCCCTTTACACACAGAAGAAAAGTTATGAAAATGGACCGAGCTGGTGAATACGGAAATCAGGTGTGAAGTGTGAGAAGAGTTGGGAAGTTTACAAACTCATTTTTATCTCATTTCAGTTTACTACTCCATTTATTTCAGGCAATCGGGGACTTTGCCATGTTTTTACATATTGAGTTCATGCGTGCCAGAAAGTACCGCTTTTTCAACATGTTCAGTACCGAAACGCCGGTATGGCTGATTTACTACTCGTATTATGGCCGGATACTATACCAGAATGTCATGTTTCTAGGATATATTCCAGTAGCAGTGAACAGATTCACTGCCTTCTACACTCCTTTGAAGTACAAGAAGGTACGTACATTTTTCACCAGAGAAATCATCCAAAAACATGAGAGAACTGAAGACAATATACATGCACATATACCGTTTATAAAATGAGGCGTATGCAAAAAGCACACACTGATAACGTAAGCTGAATAATAAAAATAGATATCTGTACTGTTCTCTTTTTGTTCGGACGTAACCATTGAGTCAAGATAGTATACCTCGTTAGCTTTCCACCTCATGAGAAGCTGATATGATTTCCTCTCGAGCACCTCATAAGTCACTCGTGAGTTTCTGGTTTTTGAACTGGAAATCAATAGAATATCACGAGAAGCCCGTGAGACATTGCTCATGAGGTTTTTTAAGAAGTGCTACACCGCCTGAGAAAAGTTTGGAAATTGAAAGAACGGCCGTATAGCTATGACGGTCTACAGGGGTTATGTAACATTCTCTAGAGGTTGTTTTTAGATGTGGACTCCACAAGTGATTCGTTACATCATGCTCCTCAACTGGATTCTCGTTACTCTTCTCAATGTTCCTGGTTTTGCGGTTCGGAACACAGACGTAATTTTCTGTCTCTTACCAAATGGAATTCTACAAATGCTGGGCGGAAGCGAGTCGAAGGTTGGAACGTGCTGTTTATTGTTTTAATAACAGAACAATCGAGCATAGAAACTGAACTGGATGTTGACAATTTCAATTTTTGATTGGAAGACAAAAACTACAGAAACACATCGGTGGCCGTGTACAACTACAAAAATGTGGTGGGCTTGTCGCTTTTGATCTTCGCTCAGGGCATTGAAGATAAAGCCTCTATTAGTTCGACGCGCACATAAAACAATGATTAAAGTACATTCAAAACGCAGCAGAATAAATTTGATCAAAATCAAATAGTGCCGTTCCTGCCTATTTTTTCTAGAACGACGGTTCCAAGTGAAGTTAGTAAGTGAACTAATGAACTATCCGCTAACATGCCCTTCTGCTTAGTTCCTAATAAACTGGCCAAAATGAAGACCTCAACGAGCTACAAAATGTACCTGCATAATGGAAGTTTTGACCACAAATCGCTTAGCCTTATTCAATAACATTAATAACTCCCTGCGGGCATGATGAAAACACTATCCGGACCGGGAAGTACTTTAATACAACATTTGTCAGATGACTGAAGTTGAAGTTCCTCGATGGGGATGTCACCTCAACAATGATTGTGCACACGGTGATTGTGTGTAGAACTGTCGTCCTGCTTCTTAGTACGATCGAGTGCTAGTGATTTGCCTGGCAACGTGTGTCGTTTGCGTCTGCACATCACTCTATGCTATAGCCATATTTAGATCAAAGAGCTCAAGCACGGTGAGAAATAGAGATGTTTTAAAAGTTGATATATGTAAATTTATTCGGCAACAAATCGAAACCGCGCCCCCGAACTCAAAAGATAGAAAGACCGTCTTGCTGAATTTTAAGGGTAGCATTGTTCAGTGCAATCCCTCAATCAAAATAAAAATAAATAAATTTAACAGGTCCTATATCAATTTAGGATACCCAAATTTTCAGGATAAACACTTCTAACCGGTTGGCTTCATTACCTGGTTTTCTTGTCTAGTTTTCTCCTTTTTTCTCCAATTAGTTTCTAGCACTACTTTCAGAATGTGAGCTTTCTCGAGCGGAAACTTCTGTTTCGTGGCATACTCACATTCGTTCCTCTCATTATCGAATGCGCTCGCTCCGTGGTTTCACTGTATGGCGAACTGAACAATAACACCGACTTGGTAGTCAGAGGAGCGATCTGGTAGGAGTGGCGAGTGGCCACCTTTACAATCTCGAAGATTCAGAATAGTTTTTCAAAGAACACAACATATTTTTTGTATTCAAGCTAATAGCATCGTTCGATCTCATCAAACACCCAAGATGAGACAGTGAGTGAGGGAACTTTTTGATTTTGATGAATAAGAGTTGAGCTGACAAGTGATGCACACGTTTATTATCGCAAATTTGTTTTGCTGTGCCATTCTCATATGTAGAAATACTGCCATGGCATCTTCCGAGCGAGTAATACAAGAATTTTAACATTTACTTGTTCTCACATACACATACTACCAAGATGCAGAAGTATCGAAACAGTGTGTATAACAATTTTTTTTTCGTAATTTGAATATCAAACTTGATTTCCGCAAATTTAATCGAACCCGACGTCCTGCCTTGTATCAGTTTTTCAGCCTTGGCAATTTACTTCAATACTATTGTTTAAGTTTTTGAGTTCTTATATTTGTGAATCTGACTCGAAACTCAAATTTTTGTGGATTCGAACTGTATTTCGTTGTATTTCCTTATATGTTCAGGTTCTATCTTATGGAAATCATGACAAGTGAGCAGCTGTGGACTGTCCTGCTGCTTTCTCCCACTTCTCTCCTCTCTCCTCATCACCGTATAAATCATGACATCTGTCGTGTCATGATGGATACGGTGCTGAGGAGAGAAGCCGAGCCGAAAATCTTTCAACTGTCACGGATCTCCAGAACTGTAGGAACCGATAACGCAAGAAACTTGCCGAACAAGGCGTCCCGCTGTAATATGGGTCCCACGGAAAACTTAAGAATTCCAAAAAGTATTTAAACGTTTTTAGAGTTTTCAGTTGGCTCACAGAACTACAATACAGTTTATTCATTTCCATTCATCGTTTTTATCGTTACCATTAGAGAAGGTGGTGAAATTTTAAAGTTCTCTACGTTCAAACTGAACTTAATTCTCTAAAACCCTTTCTATGTGTGTGTATCAAATTTTGAGCAGTTGCAATAAAAACTACAACCGTTCACTAAGACAGGGAGCGATCTCCAACAATTTGCACTGGTTAATTGGTCTGGAGCGGACAATAAAAAATTGCACGAACTCGAGATAAAGTGGTGTGATTCGATAAATAATACTCATTGAGTCACTCGAATGAAAAAAGAAACACAGAAAGAAGTATCCAGGATAAACCTAAATCACATATCTTTCAATGTTTTCCAATTCCATTGTGGTTTGCACCACGTGGTCTGCTCTCTGGGTGGAAGAAAGTGTTGTTGAGTGAAGTGCTTGTTTTGTTTACCCCTGCCGCGGTCGGCAACCGAAACATCAGCCATTATAAATCCCTTCCAGTTTATCGCCCTTTTCCACAACTAAACTTTTCCAATTGTTTCTTTTTTATAAACATGGTACACGACGCATACCTGAACTTAAAAACTATAGTTTTAAATTTGAAATATAAAAATGAAACTATATTCATAATTTACAGAAAATTGATTCCCATTCGAATTTCGGAACTTTGGAATGTTTCTTCTTCCCACTCAGATAGTCTTTGTAATGGAAAAAAGTTTAAAATGATGAAAATTTCGAACACAGTTTTCCTTTAGTTCCCCCCCTCGGCGTTTCGAAATAGTTGTTATTCTCATCGTTTGTCTCGTGTCGCTGTTTACGCTCACATACTGCACATGTAGGCCAGTGTTTCACTGATATTCCACACAATGGTGAGTTTTCCGATTTAAATATCTACATTTGACCTACCTTGAATCCCTAAATGGAGACATAAACAATCTTTCACGTAGTTTGTCACGTGTGAAATCTACATGGATGTCGATCATCGGGCTTTCTGAGTTCAAAACAATTCAAAACACAACTATTCAATCAATTTTTTTTTCGTGGTGTTCGTCGATTTTTTGAGTTATTGAGCTCCATAAGATGAAATAATCGTGTTTTTGACCTGAAATTGAATTTCAGTTTGGTCATGACGAAGCTCACGTCTTTTTCAACTATCTGGCGTTGTCCCTGATGGCAGCCCTGATCTGTATTTGCCTCGGAATCAACCTTCGCTGGTGTATTCAATACGAGAAACAGATGTACGTTTCATTGATAACTGTGAAAACATTCGCAATCAAAAATAGACTGGCCTATCGGTGAAAATAGGTGAGAGAGTAGCTTGTTTTCTAATGTCCGGTACTTCATTTCAAAGTGCGATAATCACTGGAGATTATCGGTTGTGAAATGTCTTGTACAGGACAAAATGCAGAAAAGAGAAAACAGTGGGGCGAGGTAACATAACAGGAGAGAAGTTTCTGAAATATGCAACAAATTCTGCCTGGACATGTTGTGCTGCTTGTTTTTGCACACTCACTCACACTCGCCCACCTTATATGAGAAGAAATTCACTACTCAATTAAAAATCTGAAACGAAGTGACTTGAAGACTTATTATAAACTCGTCTTGTGTTTCGTCAAATTTGGAGACACAAGTTCAAATTTCGGAAATCTGCGGAGTTCGAAAAATCTTAAATAGCCTCGTAAAGCATTGCATAAAAAAGTTTGTTAAAGTCGAACTCGAAACTCGTAAACTCCAAATTTTCCAAAACTCAAAGCTCGAAAAGTCGATTTCTCCGGCAAACTCGAAAACTCGAAAATTCGAAATTGTGAACTCGATTAACAACCTTTATTCGCTCCGTGGGCTGCAAAATGGTTAGAGCAGACGTAGAGCATGGATGTTAGAAGAAACGCAGAGAAGTTTCTGTACCACGTGAATTTTCGTGAAAAAAAATGAGAATATCACGTAGATTCCAACGTTTTTTCGGACTTTTCCACCTCTACATTCCAGTCCACCTTCGGAAACGAGTCGCGTGGTCAGTATCGAGAGACTGAATGACATCGAGGAGGGAAAACGTATTATCGATCTGTGAGATTCTCCAAACTCAACCTTCGAATTGAATTTTATTAATATTAATGATTTGTTGCGGTATTACCGTGTTTCGTTCTACGTTTATACAATACGCTTCCAAGATCACATATGCTAATTTTAGTTTGACCTTCCACATGGATCACTCCATAATTCAAGTGAAATTAAGTGGAATACAATCACTTTCAAAACAAATAGTTGTCTGTTATCGTTAGTGCGAGACCCAACCCGTTCCTCTTGTAGAAAACAAACGACAAGAGTTCCGGGTACGCTGTCTCTCGAAAAGTTTCAATCAAATACTTACCACTAAAAATGTAGTGGAAGTGGAATCAAACCAGCGAGTAAAAGGCGGAGCATACTGCGCTAGCCATAATTCACCGACAGTTTGAGTTGAACACTTTACACACAACTGAAAAGTATGAACGAAGACTGAACCAAGGTTTTTTGTGTTCATTTGTTCTGTTTTGTACAGTTGGTTACATTGTACATAAATTTCATGTATATGGTATCACTAATAAATCATCACTAATAGAAACAACACAATTTGCATCACATTCGATATTGAATAGAACATCATCTAGGACATTAAGTCTATTTAGTTCTAAGCTGGACTTCGTTTACTGTATGAAAAAGGGGAACATTGTAAACTACAGAGGCGAGAGAGCATGGAGGTCAATGAGACCGCAGACGATTGCGTCGGCACACTCTCTCATTGACGACGCTACAGAAATGGCTTGATAGCAATAAGATTATGCTTCACATTGAAATTGTAAACGCGGGAATCACCCTGATTTGTATTAAAACTTGATACTTGTGGATTTTTAGATATTCAAAAAAAGAGTTTTTTTGTCTGATCAACCCTAGAACGTGCAACGTTGAGAATCTTCCTTGAGAGTTTGCAGCAATTTCAATTTCATCTTACACTAACCTATACCAACCGGGGTTTTTTGAACGTTGTAAACGGATCGTATATAGGTGTTCTTACACAGCACACAGTGAGATTTACAGTATACTCCCGCCGCCTTTCTTCAAGCGACAACTATAGTAGGTTTCGGAAGACGTTCTTACGAGTTACCTCGTGAGTAAAGCTTCTCAAGAAATATCTCGTATGAATATATTCTAGAGAGAGGAATGATTTAAAGACAATTCAGACAACATTATAGTAACCTTGATACGCCTGAATACCTCTCAAATATGCAAAACTGGTTTTAATATCTTACTACACAATATCTCGAACGTATCGAGTATGGGGTATTATTCCACTCAACCTAAATTCGAGTTAACAAGGAAGTGATAACCAATAGTTTTACACGAATAATTGTTTTAAATTTTGCTCGAGGCGAAACACAGTGATTATTTCATAAATCACTTTGTCTCGGTCGCTTCCTCAGATGTAACAATATTTTTCTGCCGCACAGCTTGATTATATTTTGCCCACTCACGTAGATATCTAATTTATGCATGTACCGGATTAGTTTGGAACGACAACTGTATTCGGCGCAAAATTCATTATGCTCGGAAGTTTCATTTCCCGTCAGCCACTTGAGCTGCTAACATCAGTCGCTCCGGGAACCTAATTTTCCGTTACTTCGTGTGGATATTTGCATACCAACAATTGAACGTGTGTGCCGCGTGCGTCCGCAGCTCTCTGACCAAACTTCGATCATGGCCTGCGCAACCCCGTCCTTGGTGCTTGCGATTGTCAAATTATAATTGAAGTACGACAAAAGTTGACATCATCTGCAGTGTCTTGGCCCGACGCGACAATTTCTATTTACCTGATTATAGGAAATTGCTCGGTAACTTCAATTATTTTTATAATGCTTCTAGGCGCTCAAAACACTGGAAAAGAGTAATAGGAAGGAACTCAAAAATTGTCTCGACATATTGTCGCATTTTTTTAACGTATCTCCATTTATCTCAGTTTTTGAAGAAGTCTGATTTTTCGCCCTGTTCTCATTTTTTCAGAGGGGTTTAACTGACACCCAGAAATCGTCTTGAATCAGGGTCGAAACGACTTTGAATTCATGTTTCACTGAGCACACTCATATGATAATGAGATCTAGAACTTTCTAGTGACACAAATTTATTTTGTTCAAATGAATAGTCTAATATACTAATTATCTCAGTTGTAGTTTGATCTGTATGTACGGCATAGTTTTTAAATTAGGACTGAACAATGACAAGATGAAGTGATGAACTCTGAGCACAGTGGTTACATCTACATGTACAGTATCAACCTGCTCTTATCAGAGCTTTATACCTACTTCCGCCTCTCGATAATATGAGTTTCAATGCGAATTATGATACGGTATAACCATTAGACCTTATCAATGATAAACACATGTTTTCTTTTCGTTTGAATGTCGCTTGATTCGACATATGAACTATTCAGCTTCACGTGGAAATAAGTCGATGATACGCTTCAATTCACAACAAAACTAGAGCAGCTCATTAAATCTGTTCAGTCTTCAACTAGCGTGTTTAGTTCCGGCACTTCATTCTCTAGCCTGATATGTATGGCAGAATCCTCTCTCTCTCGCCCTCTACGGCCACATTATACTTCATGCATTACTCTCCCACCACACTGTGTATAGTTCACACCATTCCTACTGAGATTCCTACAGTAATCTTAAAATTTTTCCGAAGGCTGTTGTGAAGCTGAAAATGTAGTTCATAGAAAACGCTCTGGTATATTTGCTCTACCTGAGCAGGAGAATAAGGTTCGAAAATCCTTAACCTCTCCGATCAAAAGTGAGTGAGCAAAACGGCTTGGAAGTTTTGAAATCCTACTGTAGGAGTCTCAGTAGAAATGGAAAAGACTATACTCACATAACTCGTTCTCCTTTAATCTGACTTGCATGATATTCAAAAATGGAAAGAAAATGCTTCGCATTTCAATAGAGACTGAGATAGCTCAGTGAAAAATGAGAAAGATTTGGTCAGTATCAAGCATACAAACGCTAACATAGACAATTTTACTGTGACCCAAACGGCCTCGGTGCTTTTCATTTTATTGGTGAACGTCAATTTCCTTTCCAATGTTCGTGTGTAAATGGTTGTAGAACGCTTTCGGATCTAGAAAATTTTATCCGTTGTTGTGTTTTCTACGTCACCTTCTAAAAAGCACGAAACGGGGAGAAAAGTAATCACCGGTTTTAATTTTTGCCGTTCGACTATGAAATCAAAACTTCCCACTTTAAAGTCAAAATGAAAAATAGCAGTCAACTTTGTGAGAACTTGTACAACGTATGTGCATGAATAAGCTTTTTCCCTTAACTCTTATTTTTATCTTATTTTCAAGCGTCACTTAACTGCCTAACCTACCAGATCATAGATACCCAAACAATACTATGCTATAAAGACAAAACTCCATTCCTTCATCTTTAAGGTACTTTCCAGGAAATGGCATGCGTCTCGAACATTTCCCTGGCGCCTTCTCCACCCGTACTACCTACGGGGCAAGTGCTTCTTATGGTATTCTCATGGACTTCCATCGTACTATATGCCTTTCTCGTATACATTCTGGCTAACAAGAGCAAGAAGTACCCTGCACTCAACTCACCCTTCTATACTATTGTCAAGTACAATGTAGGTCCCTGATCGGAGTGTGAACAACACAAAAAATGTATCGAAAAATCTCTTAGTCGAGACTAGTAATTAGTTAAAAGTTTGGTACTGAAAACTATTATTGAAGGATGTGGTTATAGTGTTTTAACATAAAAGTTACATTTCTACGGTCAAAAAGGTCTGCAGACTGTTGAAGTTCACTTG
The DNA here is from genome assembly GCA_964036275.1 of Litoditis marina. Lineage (NCBI taxonomy): Eukaryota > Metazoa > Nematoda > Chromadorea > Rhabditida > Rhabditidae > Litoditis > Litoditis marina. Next base: position 28,598,281 of record OZ038433.1, read on the forward strand.
AGAATTGTGGGCACTATAACTTTGTACGCTCCTCTTCTCTGAAATAGAAAAAAACAGTGAATATGTAGGGCTAAAACCTTATTTTATACAATATATCACATTGTTTTGGTACCGCATGGAGAAATATACAGAAGAGTGGGAATACAATGCATAACATAGGGGGAGGTGTTTTTGTCAAAAGTTTCCAGTTCCAGGATTGAAAGAAGCTCAGAAGTTTAGAAGTTCTGAACCGATCTATATGTATTTTAGGCAATCGGTGACTTTGCAATGTTTTTTCACGTGGAATTCATCATGCGTGGTCGGAAGTATCGTTTTTTCGAGTTCTTCAATATGAACACCCCCATTTGGCTGATCTACTACTCGTATTTCATGTTGCTTGTCTTCGGAAATGTCATGTTTCTCGGTTATATACCAATGGCAGTCAACCGTTTCACCGCATTCTACACGCCTTTACGATACGCAAAGGTACAGCCTAACTTCGTCAGCTGAAATAGCCGTGAGAGCTGTTTGAGCAAAACTCCAATAGTCACGTTCTGACGTACATGGGTCTTTTTATTTTTCTCTAATCTTGCGCTGGTTCGAATTCAGCTCAAACAGCTTACTATTTGAGCTCACAGAATACGGTCACATGATTCATTAAACCGCTAGGAGAGAATGTAGTAAATACCAAACAAGTGGTTTTGGTGATCGGTCAGATAATCTGCATGCCTTCAATCAGCACGTCACCTTATGCTCACAATCAACGATCGCCCACCATCGCTTAATCGACTCCAGCCTTCGCTGTCCGTGTTGGGAAAACGCAGTCATGTGCCGAATTCAATAAAAACAGGGCACGTCATTGTGCATCTGTAGCCTGTTCGCAACTGCGTTATTTTATGACTTCCTCTCATTATCTTTTCTAAAATATAAAATACACCAACAACACAAACAAAGATAACTTTCAACAAATTTCTAACGAGAAAAATAGTGGAAAATTAACCGGGAATGTAAAGAATGGTCAGAAATCGCAGACTTCACTACGTTGCATAGCCATACTACCACATTATCAAAATTTGAGACTAATTTTTAGATCTGGACACCGAAGTTGGTTCGCGGAATGATGGCAATCATTTGGATTCTGGCCATTCTTCTAACTCTACCCGGTTTCGTCTTCCAAGAAACAGACATAGTTTTCTGTCTTCTCCCCAATGGGATTCTGCAAATGTTAGGTGGAAGCGTATCAAGGGTGAGTTGATAAGTATAATTCATCTATTTTCTGATTTGAAGTTGTCGGTACGTAAGTGGTTGGTTCAGTTATATATATTCATCAGAATGTGCCCCCGAATAAACACGAATACCGTACTATGTGTGGCAGGCAACACCTTCACATCCGAAAGGCAGCATTCATACTTTGTACGTCGACGTTCAACGCCGGCGTTAGCGCTGTGGAAAACATGATCATCGATTAACGTCGGCGTTAACGCCAACTTTTGACGTGACGTTTTTCGACAAATTACATTCATACTAATTCTGGCGTTAACGCCAGACTTCGAAGCGCCGCGTTAATCAAATGAGGTCGCATTTAACGTTTTAAAGCTCAACGTTTTTGATAAAACGCTGACATTTTTAGCAAGTTTACCACATAATATCAATTTTAATGTTTTCGTCAACGATTTATTTTCATTTCATGCGTATAATAATCGATTTGGTCGGGTCAATCATATTTTTACCCACTTTTGCCCAAATTTTAGGATTAAATTCACTTAAAACGTACAAATTTAGTATTTCAAGTGTGTTGAACGACAATAAAGAGAAATAAATGCAGCATATGTGGATTTTCCGGTTAAATGACAACTATGAAACTATTCAACGCTTCGATTCGTGGCTCGGCGTTAACGCCGGCGTTAAACGTCGACGTGAAAAGTATGAATGGTGCCTAACTCTTGTGGCTAAGAAAGCGAGTGATGATGGAGATCAGCTATCTAATCTTATCATTCTCATTTCAATCACTTCTAACAACTAATAACTAGAAATGACTGCTTTGACAACTGGTATAAATGGTAACTTCAATGAGGGAAATTAACAAAATCCTATTTTAAGTACGACAGTCTGCTGGTTATATGTGTGACCAGCTGTGTCGTTGTGATCTGTATCACCCTCTATGCAATGGCCATTTATAAGGCAAAGACATCTAAAGCCGCATCCAGTACGGTAAGTCAAAATTTTCCAAATGACGGCTTTAATTTTTGAAAGCGTGTTTCGAGAACACTAAAACTTTCGCGAACTGATCCCTCCGATGATTAGGCGCTGAAATGTAGTTCTGTACCTCCGTTCTCAGTTGATTTGCACCAGTGTGTTGTGAAGTACTCCGAAATATTCATTTGATAAGCAAATACTTCGAATTCGTACGAAAATTGGAACCGGAGGTTCCAAAACGATCAGAACGTCAGGAAAATTCGAATAATCTTCGAATTATTCAGAGTGCAAATCTACTAGAGAAGAAGCTTCTCATATGTTCGCTCCTCACTTTCATTCCCCTTCTTCTCGAATGTTGTCGTTCGCTACTACAGATGTACGCCGAGCTAACAGACAACATCGGCTTACTCATACTCTCGTTCAATATTTGGTAAGACTTCTTGAATCGAAGAAGACCGGAGAGCAACATGGTTTCTCGTAAAGCTGCCCATCCTACTTTTGATTGGACGCGGTGTGTGTCGCGTGTCATTGTCATGTAAATGTCACGAGGAATGATGATCTAATATACGAGTTATTTGTGCTCTCTGATCTCAATACAGTTAAAAGCAGCCCGAAACAAAACCTCTGCTCAAGTTGTGTTCCGGTCTCCTTCAAGGCTCAAATTTGCGCGTTGTATGACTCATGTTCTCGTTCGGTATGACCAACTATAAAAACCGTAAGGTACAGGTGTGTTAAACGTATGTGAATCCATAATTTGCGTAAACTAGCCTGTGAGACCCGCGCGAATCGTGTGCAATGTTTGCCTCAAGTTTGATGAGAAAATCATTCATCATTGCATACGACAACGAGAAACAATAATTTTTCACGACAAACTAGCTAAATGTAGGGTATTGAAGATACTTTTGACTTGAAAAAGTCATCAAAAGTGTGAAAACTGACGTATTCGGTTGTCCACGACTTTCACGTTTTTGTGTTCACTGTGTCACATGTATTTGAGTTTTCAATGAACGGTCACAAATGAGTGAAACAGAGTATATATCATTCTTCTATCTCTATGATTGTTCAATTGGTAGGTTCTATCTGCTGGAGATCATGACTAGTGTGCAGTTCTGGACTATTCTGTTTGTGACTCCCCGAGTACGTGCCGCACTGGTGAATACGGTCATGGCTACGGACCATCAGGAAGTGATCAACATCAGGATTGAGACTACCTCCCAAAGAATGACAATGACCTCTAAACCCTAGATGTGAAACATTCACACTACACTTTAACTTACAGATCCGTATTCGTCTTAGATGTTCCATGCAGATTTATATAGTTGAGCCTTCGTTTTGTATAAAGTTTTCGAAGTGAAGCGTATATCTTATTATTTTGCGAGTTTCAGTTTTCGAGGCAAAGCTTTCTCAAATGTGCAGTTCTGCAAATGTACACTGAATGGTGCCACACAACGAAATGATTTATTCAACGACGAACATGAGTGTAACACAGAACAGTAGGGAGAACGGACATTCATGAGGCATTTCTGAGGCATTCCAATGATCAACGTTAATCTACCACGTACTGAGTAAAACTGGCTCATGATTTTGATTATTTTTTGATTCATTCTTCCGTGTTTGTACTTTGATGGTTTGGTCACGCAACGCAGTACCAGTTCAATATGAAGCTGTTCATGGAGATCACACTTGTTGATTACGTGAAAAATCTGAGAAAGTTGACCCCTCTGCGATTTGAAAAAAATTTGCATGCTAAACAGATAATTTTTTGGTCAGGGAAAGACATGAAAGTAAAAGGCATCCGCTATGAGAGATAAGGGAAAATCTTCAATAGATGATATCTATTTACATCATATTTACACATAGTTGAAAGAACCAGAATTGAAAAATTGACCTAAAAGTAGTGATATCATTCATTCACACTGTAACCGCTCCATTGATACTGCTGTAGTTTGGTCTTGACATCGTGCTCTTCAAAGCCAATTGTCCTCTCGTGAACTGCTTGAGAAACGCTCGTCGATAATCCGTGGACCTCCATAAACACACGTAAAACGTCTGAGAGTAGCAGATCAGAGCGAAAAATACCTGGAAAATTTAGCTTCCTGTAAAAATTGATGTTTGAGCATTGATGAAATCTTGTTTGAGCAATCTTCGCACTGAAAAACGAAAAGAAAAATACATTTACACTGAGTGTCTGAATTGGGAACAATGATTAGTGATTTCATTCGAAACCATCTAGGTCAATGCCCATTTCTTTTTGGTTTCAACTCATGTTCGGAGAGCATATATTCTAGTTCTGCGCTATAAAGAATTTTCGAGACGACACGATTTTTCGTATAAATTACGGAAATTTACCAAGTTCGAAGAAAATATCAACTTTATTCTAGTATTCTGAGACTAAAATGGTATTTTTCCATAGAAAAGGAAAATTACCATGTTCGAAGATAATAAGGACTTCATCCTCTGTGGAATATTAAGTGCGGCCACAATATCGACTCCTAGCATGGCCATGAACCAGGATAGAAGGAACACTGTCGCAATCACCTGCAGTCGTCTGATCACGTGACGTTGTTTCTTGCCCAAACTACCTGGAAACGTAAAATTGAAGGTTGTGAACTGTGTCTACAAACTACATATAACACTATATATTGTCTGACGATTCATTTACAGTAGGAGGTGAAATCAAGTTGTCAGACAAGTTTTCACAACTCTAATGAATTTCTACAATAAGATACAATGTTTCACTAGCTATCGTTTTTTGAAATGTTAACCAAGGCACTGTGTATATGCATGCGAATTTACGAAGGATGCGCATTATTTCCAAGAATTTGGAATCAATTTACGTTCAAAAATAAAAGCTGCTTCTTAGTTACCTCTAGCGACCACCACAGTAATGACTGCAGCATACACAAGAAGCACCCCAGCATTTATGGCCACATTCGAAAGCGACCATAGACGAGACACGGCGGGAATTAAAACTGAAAAATGAAACACTCTCCTAGGAACAAACAAACTGAAAAATAACCACAGAACAACGATGCATAACTACAACTTGAACACTTTCTTGTGGGCAATTATGAAATTTTGGTCACACTGTTGCTTACTTCCGAAACTATCATACAAACACAGATGGCCAAAGTGCACAAAGATAACCTTATACTTTTGTCCTGCTTTCCATCTCTGGCTCTCTCTCACTCTCTCTCCCCCCTCTCTCCCTATTTAAGAACACACACTCCGATGAGCATCCGTAGTTTTGTAACAAATATTCTCCGATTCAAAGACCAATAGATAATTTTATCCACGCTATTTCGCTGCAAATATTGGTGGGATATAGTTCGGTTTACCCATCGATAGCAGCCAGATACATTAAATTTTAGTGGGTGGATCTTGTGTCTTGGAAAGTTACCAACATCAACCACACTAATCAAAATTGATGCACAAGCTGGGTATTGAACTCAACCATGATATAAGACGGTTCCAACTAAATTTTTTTCAAAATTCAAAGTAATTCACGGATTTCTGTCAATCTGTGAACGGGAACTTTTTCTTGCGCCTTGCGGTCGAAATGACACAACTTTAGGTTTCTTGTCAACGCGATGTTGGCATTTGAAAATGAGATTCAGATTCTTTCGGCAAATGCTAAGTGAACGGAGTTCGCTTGTCACTTGTCACCCGAAGGGATCATCTTTACCATTTGCCATTTGCACTGATTCATTTTGACACGTGCCAAACCGTTGAGAGGATTTGAACCCTTGGCCGTTGGGCCAAAAGCAAGCGCACTACCACTACACTAAGGGAGCACCTGCATTTGAAAAGAATGGACCGCGCTATATATAACCCCGCCGCAATTGTTCAGACTAAGGTTGCCACACGAGTGTATTAAAAGGGATTAGTTTATTGAAAAAATCAATTTTCATGAATATAAAACGTGAATTTAAAAGCTGAACACACCAAAAAAACATTTCAGCTAGTTAAAAGCCAGTAGCAACTTTTTGCCCAACATCGCAGGTTTAAGTGTTTACTGTATTCCCTTTGCCGCTTCTCTTTTTTTCTTTCAAAGATTCGCACCCATAATTCGATAATCTATTCTCATCCCGTTATGAATATGCCCGCCCCGGTGTGTGTACGAACTGTTCGCTCTCTAGAATGTAGCCCGCTTAGTGTAGTGGTAAGCGTCTCGCTTTTGGTGTGGCGGGGTCAGGTTCGATTCCCGCATGAAGCAAAACCTGGTTGGCACGTGTCAAGAAAGAGGATCGTTCCTGGCAATTGTCAGTGTTGAGCAGTGATAATATCACTTGCCAAGTGTTGAGAAGTGATATTATCACTTGGCAGACATCAATATTCATGTTGGCGCTTGTCAATTGGGTTGGCTCAAATATTTCTCAGATACAACAGCAACTTTGACAAGATAATGGTTTACGTGTCACACCCACTCCGTTGACAACATTTTGGTAAAAATACGCAAATTTTGAAAAAATTTAGTTGGACCCGTCTTATATATAGGTGGCGCGGCGCCCACAAGCAGCTGGCTATCTGAGCATGATGGGCAAAAGTAAAACAGTGATATCCAATTATAACCACTTTTTGCAATTTTATTATATATATATATATATATATATATATATATATATATATATATACTGGCAAGCTGCCGGATCAGTCGTCTGCAATGTAGGGTGCGCTCGGCCAGCATGGCTGACTACTATCGATGGGTGAAACGAACCATACTAGCCTTGAAAAAAGTGCACAGCCCGAGATGCAAAATGGAATCAGCTGCCTCAGGTGTAACGTACCTAGTGGAGGGTTGCAAAACGTAATAACACTGTCATCAGCAGTTAAACCGCCAAACAGTGTGACAAATAGCCCGTAGCCCACAGCGGGAATAGAACACAATAATATGTAGTTGGGCGTATGCAACTTGTGGTATCTAAAATACAATTATACAGGTTGAAACTTAAAAAGAAATGATTTTCGAAACATATATGATTCGAAAAAGCACAATTTTAAGACATCTAACGAAATCCAAAGGATCCGAGAACTGGAAACGCTGATCTATCGAACCAAACACACCGTAGCAATAATTTTGTCACCGGTGAGTATTTTCGGGACTTCAGACTTCTACAACCAAACTAGTAGGCAGCATCTCATCTGGTTTCTGCTCTTAATGTGGGGTCATTGTTGAATAAGAGCTGCTCACCACCCTTTTGATCATTAGAACAGCCTCATGTTCTTGCTGGTTTAGCACCGACTACGGCCAAACATTTGGTCGACCCTCCAAAACTATGTTCCGATGTTGAACGGGTTTTTCACAGTATTGATGAACAAATCATAAACTCACATGACTGGTTTGCTGACGGCAAAAAGTAGGTCAAAAGCTATGACAAGTGCCATAACTGCCTGGTGTGAAATGGCAAACATATAGAGGGCGAGAAATGGATAGCACTCGTTCCGAATCACCGGGGTTCCTCTCCGGATAAAGTACACGTTGACTAGTTCGGAGAGAAGACAGACAATGTGGCTGACTGCGGTGATGGCCAGCAGAATACCTGAATTTGTACCAAGGAGTTTGGACCAAGATACAAATCAACCATGTCCTGTCGTGGACAAACCTTGGCAGGTTTTTGAATATTTTGCTGTTGTTTTTGATTTTTGAGCCTGACACAATCTTTTACTTGGAGTAGTGACTTTGTTGTTACACATTGAGTATAGCGTATAGTATATACATTTCCACTGCAAACTTTCAAAGTAACATTTTGTTCAAAAATATAATTTTTTGCAATGGTAAAAAATCACCAACATGATTTCTCCTGGATCTTCTTCATATTCATTGTGGTTAGAATGAGAGCGACGTTGCCAAAGTTGCCGACTATGTTGAACACGACGATCTCAAAGACCATGAACACTCTGTTGTATTCTTCCAAATCAGAATCCATCTTAAATCACGTTGTAGATAATATTGTACGTCACTTACGCTACGTCAAGTACGTCGTACGTGATGCACGGCAGGCGAGAAATAGGGCGTACAACACTCATAATTTACGAATAACGCATTTTCTGAGCAAAATTTGATGTAACTCTTCAGAGAGCAGCTGAAAAAACTCAATTGTTAAACGCTTGCCGACGTGACAATTGACACATTCACATGAGCCTATTATGGGACAACAGAATAGTCAGATCAAGGTGTAAATAATCTGTTATTTTGCAGTATAGCACGTATAGCACGTATTCAAACGAAAATTTCGTAAATACAGTGTTTTACATTATAATAAATTTAGGTCTGCAGTAAACCTAGGTCTAGAAACAACATGCAAACTGGCGCATGTATATGATGCCCGGCACTGATTAATGAACATCATTCAGTCTCACCTATGGGTAAAAGGTGTGAGAATGCGACAAATAAATGAAAAGTTGATATCAACATCATCTTGTATGTACTACGCTCAAAGAAATCCAGGGGTTTCACAATGGGTATACATATTCTTTTCCTCCTTTCGTTGCCACCTACAGTATATAGACAAGCTTCCGTTTGGACGCTTTAATAAATAGGGGAACCAGTAAAAATGTTTGGATTTATTGTACTGGCTGGCAACTGTTCTAGAAGTTCTACGAGAGAAACGACAAAAATGCAAGATTTTCCTGGTATTATGTTGTATTGGTAAAAAGGATGAATATGTTCGGAAATTTGCAATATTCAATGTCGAGAAACCGTCTAGAAGAGTATAACGTGAGAGAGAAATAACGCTTAACAGACTTTGGGTCGAAAACAAAGTGGACGCGTAACTAAAACTCCAATCTCGCCACGAGAAGAGCAAGAAGTAAGAGTGAGACCGGGAGATTTCATACAAAAAAGTGTAATTTGTTTTCTGTTTTTCAACAATCTGTAGATCGTAAAATTTACATCTTGTTAGATGAACAGAAAAAGAATGGCTGTTTTACAGTTTTTGAATGGACCATTCTCGTATAAAACCGTGCAGCTTGTACAATTTGTCGGTGTTAAGCTTGTTGCAGTTGAGCCTGAATAATCAGTAATCCTATGAGACTTGAAATAATGAGGATTAATTCTTGAACAATAAAGAAAAGATCCTGTTTTCTAATAGTTTAATTCATGAAAAGGGCAACTATACCCCGATGTCAGACAAATCAATGCACTACGTCTGTACATTTGAACTATAAAATATCAGAAATTAGGTTTTTTGTAGGATGTTGGGGTCATCTATAGCGTGGTTCATGATTTTGAAGAACCCTAACTAACTCGGACTGGCGTTGAACCACGTTGGAAAATAATCGTGTTAGGATATTTTCTGAACACTTGAAAGAAAATATGTTCACATTAACATTATACTGCTCTTCTTGAAGATCGTTCATAATCATAAAAAGCATTTAGAAATACACACGTTTTCAGACAGAAATTAACCCGTGAAAACCTTTGATTGTGTGATTTGTGCAACGTTGAAGAGTCACCTACAAGAATGTAGGTTTCTTCCAAACTTTTTTGTAGAAAAGCTGCCTAAACGTTCCGGAACGCACTGTTACCACGCACAATTAGGATGGTCTTCATTTCCTTAAGAAATACAGCATTTAGCAGTACTAAGGAATCGGTCGTTGATTACAGGTCGATTGTCAGCTTATAAGAGAGATTATAGATCAAAGATACCCAGATGAGCTGGACCTCTACCAATTAGCTCAAGTGTATTTCTTGGAAGCAGTGCGAAAAACTTACGAAACCATAATGTTTTGGGGAGAATGACTTTTTTATTTTTTTATTTGATACACTACGAGGTGCGCTAAACGAGAAAGAAAAAACTAAACACAGAATTACTTGGATACAATTGATCAAAGAAAAATAACATAGTAAAATACAGAAGCAAAATCGAACAATAGTCCGGAAAGTACATGTGTAGAATTATGAAAATACGTCTACAAAGTCCGCTAACTACACAGATTTGGTGTATGGAGTGATAAATTCAAAAATCAGTGTTTCGCCAATCGAAGCTACATGCTCTGATGTATATCTAAATAGGAATCGAATCCTGTTGTTATCTTTCTCTGCCACAGAAGGTAAAGTGAACAACTACAGACAGTCCTGAACAAACCCGTACCCCTGTAGACACCGTATCTAGAGAAGGGAGGGGGCTACGTGTACGACCTATGTGAGACAGAGGAAAGCTCAGGACAAAAAGTAGTTGAGCCATTTACTAACTGTGACACAAAAAGGTTAGTTACACAATTGTATGGAAGTGATATAATGGCAATTTAGTTCATTGATTCATCTGGGTATTCTAAAACGAAGGATGAAGATAGTAAACTGTGCGGACAGTGCAGAGCTACCAATACGAATTTGTACCTATGTACCAACTAGATCTACATCTACAGTAACATTTCTCTACAATTGAAAAAACATGCTAGTGGTGACGATGAGTTATTAGTTTAGGAGAGACTGGAATTTTTGTAATGCGCATTGTGAACCACAAATGACAGGGAGATGAAGAGTGAAGAGACAGACAGAGAGTGAGAGGGGAGAGAGAGTAAAAAGAAGACAGAAAAACAGAAGGAAATAGAGAACCAAGTTTAAAGGGGAAGATAAACGGAGAAGGCGTTTTAGGAGAGAGAGCGACGTAGAGAGAGAAAGACAAATAACAAGGCTAAAATAGTGACAACGAGGGAGCGAGAGATAAGATGAAGAGAAAGAGAGGTAGGGAAAAAGAAAGAACGAAAGAGAAAGACAGATGAAAACAAGCTCTTCTGAGCTTCATAAGTTATAGGCCACATCCTGCATATGTCCGGTCGCATATTACTCAGAACTCGCTCCTTCTGTCGAACTGAGCTAACCTAGGAAAGTGAGTATTGGTGTGCATAAACAATTATCATGCTATCTTGGATGATTTATGAGAAAATCGTGTCGTCTTCCGCGAATATGCAATTTCTTGAACTAAATTCAGTTTAGAGTTGAACTAAGTTGAATAAAACAATGTTAAATTGAATAAAACTATTGCAAATGGATGAATTAACTAAGAATAACACAACCACCAACTAGAATAGCATCGTCGAGATTTAACGGCGAAACGATGCAAACAAAATTTAACCCAAAATTTTTAATTAATATAAGAATTTTTTTCTTTTCTTTTTAGATTACTTTTAACTTAATTATAACGTTTTAAACATGCTAGTCCATTAACTTATACTCTATGAACATAATAACATTTACATTTTGTTTTTCTAATACAATCTAGTAAAGTCAAGTGTTGATTAAGTTCAGAGTTGAATGTAATAGGCCATGAAATAATTTTATGTATTTTTTGGTTAGTTATAATAACTATCGAGCAGGTCCATAATTATCCAAATTATTCCCATATCAATTAACTTCAGCCGTGATCATGTGAGCGAAAACGCATTGTCCTGTGAGGGTTGAAAGCATTTGCTGTAAAGAGGAATGAGCTCCAACTAAAGTTTTTGTAGATTCAAGTTCCTGATTCAAAAACTGTTTTGTAACGACTTACGGTAGATAACAAGTTCTCCCAATGGAAATTTAAATGAAATTGAGTATCGAATCGCAGTCTAGGTCTTCACAAGTCAGTGCACTCGACTACTATTTCTGTAGACGTCTAACCGAATCACATCGCATGACACCTATGTGTCTTTCTATCCTTTACATTGCTGCCACAGACGAAGAACTCTCATCAAAATTGTATTCCTTGAAATTTTCCATGATAGGGGCACAACGCACGAATGAAAGATTACTAACGAACAAAATGTTTGTACATAATGAACCCGTTAACAGATCTGAAGCAAGTTGTACAACAGAGACTATAGAAAAATAGGTAATCGAATAAGTAAACGTGTTATGACACATTAGATGATGAAAGAAAACCTGATATGGTAGAAACTGATATTTCTAAGGGTAGCCCCTCGACAAAAACGAGCTCATTGAGTCGAGAAAATGTCACATTTAGGTGTAATCGTCTGGCGGCGTAGCAAATCCCTCAAAAATCTCACGAGATACCTCATGAGCTATTCGCATGAGATTCTCATGAGATGCTATTGATTGCTATGCTACAACATTGAAAGTTCACGAGTAGCTCATGAGGTATCTCATGAGAAGCTCATATGAACTTCTCGTGAGATTGGGACGATTGCTACGCCGCCTGGAAAAGATGTTAGCATAGTAAAGTGGGCCTGCAGTCTGCACGTAATTTGGTATTTAATTCGGTGTATGATCAAACTAAATCCTAAATAACTTAATTTGTAGCTAACCAATCTGTGTGATAACTCTCTCTAGGATACTGGGATAACGATTTGTCACCTAGCAAAACATCGTGGAGTGGAACATCGGATCGTTCAACCGATACATCCGAGTGTTCATTTTCGTTGGAACAGAAATAAAATTTTCAAATTAAATGTTTTTATTTTACTAATTCATACTCTCTTCCATTTCACCAACGAATTAAAGAAGACATGTTTTCAGCATAAGTGGAAAGTGATAATGTAAAACCATAATTGGTCGCAAAAGTGTACATTTGAATTTCAGATATAATAAAATAAAGGCAGTGACTAGACCCAACACGCCCTTCTCGCCCGGAGACAGAATTTGATCTCATTAGGGTAAAAGAAGACGTTAGTTCAATAAACTTCATTCTTAGGGCCCGTTTCTCTGCTTTCTTACAATCTCACTTTCTTACGAAAAATCTTACTTTCTTACAAAAAAGTCTGACTTTCTTACAATTAATCTGACTTTCTTACAATTAATCTGACTTTCTTAGAATAACTATTACTTTCTCAAATGAAACTCACTTTTCGACAAAATCTTACCCTCATCTCCATCCGTCTTATTGATTTCATTGACCGCCAGTGAGCAGTATATTAGCCAAAGCTTTCAAAGTTGAAGCCATACAAAATCTTTTAGTTCTCCATTTGACACCAAAAAGTTCGAGCTTTCTCATGTGATAAATGATCAAGAAGAGACGGTGAACTCTGTTCCACCATTCGATGCAGTAATCCGTCAAGTATTCAGGAAGTCTTTTTAACAAACGGTTCATAATTTTGTTTTCAAACTTCTAGAGTTTGTAGTAGTAGGTGCAGGAGACACTGTTGTTGTTTATCACTATTTGCTGATACAAAAATGGAAAAAAACCGAAGACAACTCAATTTCTCCACTCCCAAGAAATATTTTAGTTCAAAAGAGAATGCAAAATGAGAAAAAAAGAGGTTAGAAACTGAAATTTGGGAAAATTGGGCCTTTTCGAGAAGGTAAGGTATTTTTGTGAACGCATGAATTTTCATGAGAAAGTAAGATTTTTCGTGAGAAAATGAGATTTCCGTGAGAAAGTGAGATGTTTCGTGAGAAAGTACGACTAATTGTAAGAAAGTCAGATTTTTTGTAAGAAAGTCAGATTTTTTTTGTGAGAAAGTAAGATTGTTGGTAAGCAGAGAAACGGCACCTTAACCAAACGTGACCTTTAGTATTACCAAAAATATATATTTTCGTGTCTTAGGAACTAAAGGTTCTTATCATTTCAGAAGAGAAGAACGAAGACTTTCTTGCCGCCATACGTGTTTCGCAACATCTTTCAACTGTGTTCGAACATCACTTTCGTTATAACTTAAGAATGAATCATGTTCTACTGTTCTGTGTTAGTTCGTGCTACTGGGGTCTAATTCTCATAAAACGGAACCAATGAAAGCTAATTTTCATGAATTATAACCTGATTGAGTTCTATTAATGCACCTGCCGAACTTCGCGGTATGTAATTCAAATTAACTTTCCCATACTCATACATCTCTCAATCGGACCTTCGCTCAATCAGTGTAACCTTATAGTACGCATATCATCATGTACATAGAATCTCATAATATTTAATTTAATAATGTCATAATGTTCTAGCAGTGAATTGATTACGCACGTATATTGCGAAGACGCATTATCATGCACTTTCCCGTTGCTTGTTCTCATCTTAGAGTTCATACAGCGAACCGAGATTCTGGGTATGTAATTTCACTGTGTTCGCTTATCAACCATTATATTTCAGCCATGAATAGAACAGCGCGTACAGAGTGGTCATGCACCGTTTTGACAATGAGTTGAAGAAATTTGGAATGATTTGTGTCTACATATTAAAATCGTCTTTTTCTGTTGCCCTTTTCAAGATTTTAAGATGACTAGATATAAGCCTGGTGTTTTGGCTGTCTGCTTTAGTTGTTCACGTACTACTACTACAACACGTAATTTCAGTTTTCTGAATGTCAGTTGACTATGAAATGTTCCACCGACAAATCGTCACTGTGTGCGGTCTTTTTGTAGTTGGAATTGTCGGTGGATCGATATGAATATTAACCATTATCATCAATTATCAATCGGAGTCGAATTCTATGAGGAACTTCGCACGATGCATTCTAAACGTACAGGTAATTTCACCTGTATTGATTTGATTTCAAGGTTTTAGTGAAATGGTGGGGACACAGTAGGGGTTGTTAATAAAAATAGCCAAGCAAATATGGCAAAAAATTATTGGGGGGGGGGGGTGGCCTAGGTAATGCAAAGGCCTGAAAATTGCCAATCTGATTAGCGGAAATAAATGTCCAGCACGCGAGTGTAGAGAGTTGGCTGAACCTCGAGAATGACAAAAAATAGTTTGTTTCCAACTTTAAATTCAGAATACAAGGTCATTATACAACAGGTAGGAATGCAAAATATGTATCATACTGTTAAGAAGACGGTAAAAACGAGACAACATTTTTTGTTGAATGGTTACCTTAGATCCAGAAACCGTGGAGGGTTACACAAGATGTTTATGTTCCACCAAACATGTTTCATCTTAGATATAAAACGCATGCGCAATTTTCAAACACTGAACCTATATATATATATATATATATATATATATATATATATATATATATATATATATATATATATATATATATATATATATATATATATATATATCAAATAATCAACTAATTAAAATAGTTTCGAGGATAGGTGGCACATTATCGCGTGAAAAAAATAACAACATTCCTATGACTACTAAGGTACTAGGGCCCTAGGGCTGATGTCGACGAAGATAATCATTACCTCAGAAGGAGCGTAAATCAAGTACATGGAAAAACGGCAACAGTGTCATTGTTAAATTGTGCATGTTTGCATGCATGCAATTGATGCATGCATGCATTAATTCGATTGTGCATGTTCGTGATCTGTGTTAGCAGTGTAATCGAGCGGTAATCGCCACCCGCTCGGAGCGATGTAACTCCAATTAACTCTCGTTTCTCCTATTTCTCCATTCGCAGTATCCTATTTACCAATTTGGCAAGTAATGTGTGAATCGGAAAAAGTTCTTTGTTCCATTTTATCCCCTAAAGTGTTTATGTTATTGGTCAGCAAAAAATTCTGTGAAATTCGTTCAGACTAGAAACAAGAAATCATCATACAAAATTTACTGTGCCTGTAACAGCAAATGAAAACGGTCTTCGACTAAAAACAAATGACATAGGAAGTTTTTATTGTGCAATAATATAGTCAATATATTCGATATAGTAGAGTGTAGAGAAGTATGAAACTAAGATTTTGTCTGTCATGCCAACTCAAGAACGTTCGGTAATTGATTACAGATATGCCACACGTTCTTCTCGTCAGTGTTTACTATTCTTGTTGTCTCTGTCATGGAGAGAGACTCCGCCTATTATTTCGGGATCGTCTACTTCATTTCCGATATGGGACCTGAATTCGGCGTGGTAATGTTTATTTCTTCTCTGTTCGTTCCTTAAGAGCATGACTCTACTGTTAGTTGGTATGTCGTCACGTGAAACATGTTAAACACAGCAGAACTCAGAAACGTGCAATGAGAAAGTGCACGATTTCTCATTAGAATGCTGATTCCACGTGACTATTCAGTTTGCTTCTAGTACACTAAACAACTCATATTGAAATCAAAATCTTATATTTCAACATATATCTATCTACGTACGTGAAATGTTCTCATTCGTTGTAGAAGCTCTTAGTCATTGAAAAGAATTCACTTCTTTTTTTCTTGTTTCTTTCCATAGTTTCATTTTAGGCATTCCACACGAGTCCTAACCAACGTTGTTCAGATTCTCAAAAACATTTCGTTTCTGCTCAACTCGAACGCGCACATGGTGTTGTTGATCATACTCCACCAAACAGTGTTACCGTCCACCTCTGTTCTCAAAGTGAACACTCCAAAAAGAAAGTACATAATTGTTCTCTATTATCTGGCTACTTTCATGATTCTGGCTGCTATCTTGCCCGCGGCCATCACCGATTCTAACGAGGTTTTTTACTTGAAATGCATGCCGATTTAACTGCTTGGTAAATAACCAACTAGAAAATAAAAAAATGAAAGAGAGTAAAATAAAAAACATGAAAATTTACAAACTATTTTTACTCTCACTTTTCACTTTTTTCACCTGTCTTTACAAACTAAACCAATTAGCAAGTGAAAATTGACATAAAATGTCCCGGCATGTTGCCCGCCTCATCTTTTGCGTTTAAAATTTTCTGTTTTGTGTTCTACGTTTACGCAATTGCGTTTAAATTTTGCGTTTTGTTTTTTGTATTTTGCGTTCAGTCCATGCGGGGCGGTCGCGTCGCGGTTCTCAGAACTCAGTCAATTTCATCATTCATACTGGCCTACGTCGGAGTGTGGAGGAAAATACGAGTGTTTGCGGAAGAAAAACTATATTTGAAGTTCTTCAAATCGCCTAGGGTGTTCTATTGACAAATATTGATCCGATTTTACTAGTAATGCCTCCCGGAAGGGGGACAAATTGTCAATTATCTATATACGCATTGTGAAGGCCCACCTTGACCACAAAATGCGTTCAGTTTATCACCCTGATCATTATTTCACTTCTGCCTTTCACTAGAGGCTGCCATGGTGATGATATCCACGTCACCAGCCATTTTTCCCAATCTACATTCAACTTGAATATTGGTGCTAGTGATAGAGACAGGATAAGGGAAAAAGTTGTTATTCTCAATTTGATGGGCAGGGCACATCGGTCAGCTGATTAAAGAATCCACAATTACATTCAATTATAATGGAATGGACACATGTAGTTAACCCCAGGTAACTAAAGCTTTACCTTGATTTCGACCTTCCCGACATTTTTGAATTCTTCGCAAACCAGATCAATGGGAGTTTTCTTTACTCCTCACCTGTCCATTGACCATTCCAAACCATCTAACTGATACTATCCCAAATCCCAACAATGATAGTGTACAGTCTTCGCCACTCCCACTGAGACAACGGTAGCGTGCCAACAAAACTTCCAGGCGGCTTTTCTCCATTTGACTGTTTTGCAAAACACCAAGTTTTTCTGAGCGGCAGATAACCTTTGTTATAGTACGTAGACGAAATTACTCTCATAAACCTGGTATTTCTGTAAAATATGCTCATTCGAAGTTTCATTGGCACGCTGCCAAAGTCTCAGTGGGAATGCAACAAACTATAGAACAGAAACGTTCCACAAGTTCTCATTTCCTGAATACGCAGACCTCAGGAGCCCCCTCTTTGAAAATTCCCCATATGTGGCTTGGGGTGAATCACGCTTCGGAACTTGAAGAGATGAAAAAGTTTCCATCAAATGCCAATGGTTTTATCGAAGCACCAAACGTAAAAGCCTTTGCCCGGTTTTGACGGGGGCATGCTCACTTTTTGGGGTAATGTTATAGATTCTCGGTAGAATTGAAAAAAAATCATGTTTTCCAATGACATATTCTTCCTTTTAGGGTATACTCATGCTCACTTTTACCGACTATGAATTTTTTTACGTATGCTAAGCACATTGTACAGCCCATCTTTTTTACGCTATACATAATAGAAAACTCTAATCTGACAACCCGGTATTGACTAGGAGTCTAGGAGTTTCTTCATTCTGACACAAGCTGTATGAGGGACATAAATATCGAATTGTTATCAATTTTGTTATAGTTTTGGTTCGGCGCAACTAAAGAGAACAGTATAGGTGTAAAGGTGGCGAGAGTTTTACAGAACACTTGAAGGTGAACACATATTTATGAGTATTTATACCACTACATTCATCACTAAGACCTTATTAACGGTTTTAGTTGTCATAGTATGCCACAGAACCATCTGTCCAGCCCTTGTTCCGGTCCTCGCCTTTACCCCTTTCCCGGGAAGGGCCACTACTTTTTCCGCGTTTTCCAACGTTGTATTCACGAAACCTTTATGCTTGGAACTTTCCACCCCATATGATCCCAGATCCCACCTATGAGCGAGCCTGACAATGCTTATTCCCACAGCGTTAACCTCAATTATGAAAACCTGAAGAAAGAATGTTTTCCAAACAGTGACTCCGATTAAAAAATTGATCCTAGGTTTGCCTAGAGTGGATGAAAAAGGTGATCAAAACGGTACTATTGTATATTTATTCGTGTCTTGAATTTAACAGAAGGAAACACGTTACCATCGGAGTGGCAGAGGGCAAATCCATGTTATATTGTAATCAAACGGGACTTAAAACTGTCAAAAACCATTGTTCAAGCATTCGCTCTTCTTTTAAATCTGTAGTTTAATGTTTAGTATCAACCTGACTCATAAAAAGAAAATCTGGACTACTAATCCAAACTGGAGGTAATTCTTGGAACGGTTGACAGATTGACTTTACTATACATCCTGAATGATGTCAGATCAGAATAGACTGCGCATTTATATCATTCTGTAGTAGCATTATGGTACCAACATTCACATCGATATTTCTAACTGGCTTCATTCTTTTGGAAGTACACAATTCATATTAATTTGAATTCAAATTTCCCGCCTTCCGAAATTTGCATACAGTAGGATATTATGAAATTATTCGGAAAACGATGAACGCGAAAAACAAAACGCAAAAAACAAAACGCAAAGCGCAAAGAAAATTGCGCAGAATTTAAATCCTGTAAAAACAGTGCACATGCAAATGATGAGGCGGGAAACATGCCCTGACAATAAAACTCCATTCCTTGTTCATGGTTACCTCGAGTTAAGAATAACTCATTGTGTTCTTGTTCTAAACTAGTTTTTAAACGATATAACACATTTCCCAGAGTCTAGTATCTGAGGAAACGGGTGTTTACCAAATTAACATGTATGGGTCCATCTCCAGCCTTGTGTTTATCATAACTGTCGAGGTTGTATCATTCATGATGATAGTGCATTGTTTCTATAGCCACAGAAGTGCTCTAACTGTCTCGCGAGAACCAAACAGATATAAATCATGAAAGCTGGTCATGGTGGGTTGAAATGAAATCAATATGACGGTCCCCAGGCCATGTGCACGAATACATCCGTTGATAAAACAGGAATAGTTTAATTGGAATGAAACTAGAAAAAGACTGAGGTCACTTAATACCGTTTATAGAAATCAAAGTTTGATTGAATTTACCCCATTTTAGCATTTTCCAGTTGTTCACCTCACTTCGAACTTGGTACTATCTTGATCGCACAACTGCCGGAGTTTAATCCGGTCAGATAGAAAATATAGAGATACAGAATGTTAATGATGACAACTTTATCATGACGTTTTCAAGGAGTTACACGATTACACACAAATCACAAAATCAGCCGTAGAGCTATTGGTAGAGGGGGTGATAGGCATTGGTGAGATTTGTTACCAGCTCTTATGATGACGTTTGTTACCAACTCGTCAGACTCGCAAGCGGAAGTCAAGCCGGTACTGTTGAGAGACGTCTAAGTGCTAACCACCAAAATATACAGAATTAGATTTGGAGTTTATAATATTTGTATCATAATCAAATGTGTGAATCGGGGGTGAACTGTTTAAATGTTTTGACACGTTACGGTAAATGGTTAAGTGGGTATAACAGACCATTTGTATGTATGTTGTAAACATGGAACGTTATTCAGATGACCATCCCAGTTCTGACGTCTTTCCTCAACTTTAGTGTGGTTTTCTCGTGCACAATTCATCAATGTGAAAATTTGGGTAAGAATACGTTTTGAAAATGATTGAAAATCTCGACTCACTAACAACACAGATTATATAAAACTACTCTATGCGTATTTTCGGCCAAATAAGGCTGCACACAACCCGAAACAGAACACAAAAATAATTGGAATCGTACTAAAAGTGGGTGTACCATTGTGTATACGGTGGTTGAAAGCGCACGCTGAAACGTGCATTTTCTTTCTGCGTTTATAGTCCAAAAACAGTGCGTGTAGTAGTTTATTGAGTAGTTTTATATGTTTGCCGATCAAACTACATTTAACTTAATAACATGCTTTACATTCAGTTTTCTCGGGAATCTCTCGAATATTGGCTCAGTTCCATGCTCCCATTGTGAATATGGCCTTCATCTACTACATCAGACCATTTAGAGCCGTTGTGGCTAGATTTATCCAAAAACGTGTAGGTGTGATTTTGACCATTGTAGAGCCAGTATAGGTTGAATGGTCACTCATGGATACCTTTCAGTTTTAGAAGTCAAGTAGAAAATATGTGAATTCGACAGATTTGCTGTAATAAAGGTGTGAAAAGGAACAACATAGATACACAACGAACAGACTCCTTTCACATGTTTGATTCTTGATTATCTTATTCTGAGGGAAGATTTCCCGTAATACGCTTGTAATCATCCAACAAGAAAAAATCCTCATTTTCACAGTGTTGAAAAACGATCTTTGAAAAACAATGTCGATTCCCACAGTGTTTATAATTCTTATAACTGTAATTCATGAGATATTGCTTCGTTGCAAGTTTTCCTTTTTTTGCTACGCTACAGAAGTGTTTTGTGTGTTTTAAATTGTTTGATTTGTTATTTTTACTATTAATTTCATTTTTGAAGTTACGTGTGGAATAAATTTCATGATTGCCTCACTTACTGCTCCAGTCAAACCCAGGCTTGAAACAACGCCAATAACGTTCTATAGAAAACAAAACGGGAAAATGTATCGTATTCGAACGTGAAGACTCCACAGAAATGCGCGTACGTACGGCGTGCTTTGCCAAATAGTATATGACTCTTGCTGGTAATTTGAATTTAAAAAATTGTAAACACTAGTCTTAGCCATCTATTCGTTCACACGAACCCCATTCCATTATGAAATAACCTTACTTCCTTTGCTTAATTATTTTTCTGCACTGTATTAGTTGATCGAGTCGACGGAAGCAAATTAAGGATTCATGTCTCAATAGTTGTTTATCACTGAAGCACAAAATTATTAGCGAAAAAAAAGGAAAGTGACAGAAGTAATCGATTCTGATTGAGTTTGGTCGCAATCATTCCCAACGTTCTTCTCTTTGAGTTGGGTTCCTCATATGGAACTCAACAATCGACTGTTGTCCCCGGACGTTTTCCAATGGAAAATTGAACTTTGTCGAAAACAATTTCGAACACTCTCTGTGAAAAAGCATAAAGTGCGACGATTTTCAACCTTTCCGTTAAAACAAAAACAACGTTAAACTAAATTGGTTGTGAATATACGTCAGGGTATCAGTAGAAATGAAGTAGACTATACTGTCCTTAACTACCCTGGTAACTACTCTCATGTACCGATATATTTTCCATCATTGCGAAAAACATCGGTATGCCAAAATGTGTTTTTGTCTTTCAAAAAAAATCACGTGTTTAAAAAAAGAGACAGCTGGAAACCGTAACCTCTCACCGAGCAGGTGAAATCCAGCCTATCATCTATTGAAGATTGTGCTGGATTGGAAAATGTTAATACCAATAAGAAGTATACTACACACTAACTACTCACATCTTCTCCCACACTCTCTCCTCTTCTCTTGGTTCATTCTCAACTTCCCCAATAACTTTTCCATTCGTCTATTACGAATACAATAGCTTATTACGTGATTAGAATCGGTACAATACGCCGCAACATTGTGTGCTTCCAAATTTGCAATCATTTACGTACCATGGAAACCATATAATTTTCATTCAAGCAATTTGGTGCTCCGTGAAGAACGGTAGTTGCGAAGCATTTATGTCCCAACTTGATTAATGAACGTCCCAGGATTGTTATTTCCATATAAAATCAAGTTCCGTATTTTGTGGTAGCAGATGTAGGAGGTTGCAACTTCTGTATGCTTGTTCAACAGGATATTGACAAAATTAGTACGAACTTTCATAGGCCTGCTGTTCGAGTTTTGCCCTTTCTTAGAAAGTTATGCGTTGTTCATAATAGATTATTGATGTGTATTTTCTCTTTCTAAATGTTTATCTTCTCTCAAATCAACAGATTCGACAGTCATCCATGGAATTGTTTGTCAGTTTGTATTATTATTATTGAGCTTGTTACGTTTTCGTTTCGGCGTATGGTCGTGTGATATTGAACAATTTTGACACATTCAAAACATATACTCTATATTACCATTTTTATATATGTAATATGTGTTCTCGAACTACGTAATGATATACATAGTTGAAACTAAAACTGAATACTCAGGTCTAAAAATGTCGGTTGATTATGAGATGTTCCACCGACAATTATTCAATGTGTGTGGTCTCCTCATAGTTGGAGTTGTCGGTGGATCGATATGTATATTAACCATCATCATCAATTATCGATCGGATTCGCATGCAATGAGGACTTTTGCACGATGTATTTTGAACGTTCAGGTACGGGCTCAAAAACAGTACAGATGAGAGCGGTTGGTATGCAGACTTTTATAAAGAGAGCCGAATGAATTTTCAAGTTAATATATGACGGACAACCTGAATTCCCATACGGAAATGTTCTGAAATACCATATTATAACAAGAACCACTATTACCACCAGTGTTAATATCAGATACCTGAGTCCATAAGTGTTGGTCCTGCGATTGGCTCTTACTTTGACCGCTTATGTTGTGAGACTGAGACGCGAGAGTGCAAAAAATGAGTATTGATCTGCCACACATTCGGAGGCTGAATCGATAATCAACGTCTGCAAGTTAGGGCCTCTACATCACTATCTCTTTCCGAGAACGACACCTGAACTGTTACAGGTTTGCAACACTTTCTTTCTGTTGGTGTTTGCCGTACTAGTTCTGCCGATTACGATGCAGGACATGGCCTATCATTTTGGTCTTGTCTATCTGATTTTCAACATTGGACCAGAACTGGGCATCGTGAGCTTACCTGTTTGAGTGTCCCAGTAGGGGATTGAAGACTTGAATTATTTTTAGTGGTGTTTTTCCTCGTTCTTCTGGTGACTCAGTTAAGAAGTTTGCATTCAGAAACAGATACACACGACAGAGTTGGTTTGTTACTTGCGCACTGTGTTCTGTATACGGGTACAGCAGTTTTACACTGAGAACGATTGAAACTCGCCTAAGTTTCTTATGCACTTGGCACGATCGATAATCGTACTTTACTGAATTGATCTGACCAGAAAAATTGAGTAGTATATTTTTTCAGGTTCTGAAAAACAGTTCGTTTCTGCTCAACTCGAACGCGCACATGGTGTTGTTGATTATGCTTCATCAAACAATCCTACCGCCAACCTCTATCATTAAAGTAGATGCTTCCAAAATTAAGTACATTATTGGTTTTTATTACCTGGTTACATTCAGCCTACTGGCTGTCGTATTGCCCGCGGCCATCGTAAATTCGATTCAGGTAATTTATACAACTTTTCTCGTTCGTGGTTCGAAAATGCAATCGAGAGATCTTGTGACCACATTTGTGTGTCGCATGGCGCGGTTCTGATGTGTTTGTATCTCGGTTTTACGCCGTGATCCAAAACTGTGCTGAGTTCTGTGATAAATCTACAACTCAGGTTTGGTCACTTCCAGTAACCGAAGACGTTCAAGTCACCCGAAGTGACACAAAAAACACATAAAAATTGAAACATTTGAAAAAGTAACGTGTACTGCTTTTTTGGCGTTTCACGACCTTCTCATTTGTGGAATTTTAACTACATGGTTAATCTCAGTTTGAAAAAACAATCAATCAATTACAGAACCGTGTGTCCGATGAAACAGGGGTTTATCGAATCGGGAGAAATGGAAGCATTTTCAATCTTGGATTTATAATTACTGTCGAAGTCATATCTTTCATGATAATATTGCACTGTTTCTATAACCACAGAAAATCTCTCACTGTTTCTGCGAGAACAAAAGAAATGCAACGCGAAATCATGCAAGCTGCTTTGGTAATGGTGGGTTGCCCAACAATATTTTTAGCATGCGGAATTCAATTACGTGACTGGTGGCACCGTAGAAATGTCAGGTAAAATTGTGAGCTCAAACTAACCTAGAATTTGATGTTATAGTCGTCGAAAACGGAAATACGAAAGGGTACTGTATATCACACTTTCCGCTGTGTATGCACGCATGTCCCCTTGTATCATATTCCACCCCTTGTCTCGGTCGTGTGAGGTGACCCCTCCCGATTGATTATTATGCCATCGCCTCGTCCAAAAATGGTACCACTTCGAAACCATTTTTCCACCATTTTGAGTGAAATAAAAGCACTCAACTCCACACTCGACACCTTGACTCAATCTCTTCCCACTATTATTCAATCTCAACTACACCAATTCAACGACCGTCGATGTCTCACTATTAACGGTCTACCTGAGGACTCTACATTGAAGAAAAAGGTGAATGCAATTTTCAATCTGGTATCAATCTCGTCTTCAAATGTTTCAATTCTTCACCGTTTGGGAAAACCACGTAAAGATGGTTTACCCCGTCCACTCAAAGTTTCTATCAAAGATGGCATTCCGTTTCCTCGTCTCATTGATCTCTCTACTGTGATGAAAACTGTCCCTTCTATGTCAACATTTCATGTACGAAAGTTCGAGACCCCGGAACAGCGAAAGGCCGGATTCCTCGCCAGACAATCGAAACGAGACGCCGCCCGAGCTGAGGTGACCGACCAAACTACAATTCCACGCAATGTTGCTGCCCGAACCCCTCAAATGGACATTGAGTTAGTTGAAGATGTTAGACAACTCGAATCATTTTCTCTTTCTCTCCAATGTCCTCCTACTCCTATTATCGATCGTCCATTTATTGATTTCCCTGATTTCTCTAAACTGGAACCGCCAGCTCCTAATCCTCCTCCACCTTCTGTTGATGCTCAATATTCTTTCGATTACTTCTATGAACACCATCCCCCACCTTCGTTGCCTCCCAATCAAATCGATGAAATAATTAGTCAATGTGAAATTGTACATGCTCATTGTCTCCGATACCGCTTATGTTCTGTTGAGGAGTTCTATGTTACAATTGTTCCATTCAAGTTCCGTACCGCATTCATTAGATTCTACTTTGAAATGTATGACTATAAAATTATACCCCCATCACGTTATAATAACGCTAGGTTATAATTTTTTCTATTCTCATCTGCATCTTTTCTACACTTTCTCATTTTCAATCTCGCAATCGCTAATTTTCTCGTGATCGCCATGAATTTTTATGTCCATTACTTCGTGATCTCATTCCGTCCTGATTTGTTCCTGATACATATGGATAAATGAATTATTATTATGTCTTCGATTCCAAAGCGTGGCGGATATCTTCTATAATAGCGCAGTGGTTCGCGCCAGCTCCTACAAATATTTTGCTCGCAGGTTCGATTCCGGTGTGAGACAGAAATTCATAAATTTGGCACCCACTATAATCTAGTTATTTCGAAACACTACATGATCAAGTTGTGATCAGAAGCGCGCTGGTCAATTACAAATATCTCGTGAAGTTTGTGAGTGAGTTTTATAAGCTTCATAAAGTTCATGTCTCGGGTGGAGTAATTTAAGGTTATTACACCCGAACCCGAAAAATTGGCCATTTTGAAGACTTTGCACTTTGTTATGGTATTTGAGCACATATTGTAGACATATTTGTGTGCATCCAAACATACATTTTCTCAGATGACCATACCTGTGGTAACGTCTTTCCTCAACTTTGGGGTCGTGTTTTTCTGCACGATTCGTCAATGCGAGAGTTCGAGTGAGTTTCTCTGATTTTTTATTTCAACGAGATCATTGAGATAAGTTTTTTTCTATGAGTCTTCACGATGCCCGGCATTCCACGAGTTAACCAGTTCACCAATTCAAGTTTTAGTTCAATTAATTGAAGTTCACTAGCTTACGTTTTCACTTTCGGAGATTTCCGACACGTGACAAAATTCTCGCTGATTATTTGAACCGTTTTTGTTAGAAAACAAAAGTTTTGGAGAACGTGTACTTTTCAGTACTTCTCGGATTGTGTCGCATTATGGCTCAGTTCCATGCTCCCATTGTGAATATGGCCTTCATCTACTACATCAGACCATTCAGAGCCGTCGTGGCCAGAGCAATCCGAAAACATGTTGTCGTGCATGCCATAACCATAGAACCAAAATCCACAAACCATCCACTGCCTAGATAGTGTTGATTACCCTATAGTGCATGATGTGAAGTCGATTTTTCATTATAAATGTTGCTTGCCATGATAAAACCAGAAACTAACCGTGCGGTGCAAACACAAAAGTGTAAAATGTTTCAAGGCATTTGGTCTTGTTAATTCTGTGATGTTTGTTAATAATACTTTGAAGTAAACACCAGAGTTGTTCCCCGAGGTTCGTCAAAAACCCAAGTTGTAAAACAAGATTTGATTTCACAATTTTATATCAACTAGTAACTAATGTGATGAGCAAACCTTGGTAAACAACTCTTGAGAGAATTTGAGTTTTTGCGAGTCGTTCCATTCATTATCACAATGTTTACGTTTACGTAAACATTGTGATAATGAATGGAACGACTCGCAAAATTACTATTATCACAATGTTTACGTTTACTTCACCTTGTGATGTAGATTTGATTTTTTGAATTCTGGTCGATGCCAACGTTTGAAATGTTTTTCCCGTGTTAGAATGATGTTGTGTTTAATCGTTTTTTCGGTCTTCAGCCTTGCTTATAATAATTTTGTTTGCATGTAAATGGACAAATCTGATCACTCACTGTTTAAACCATCACTCATTTGAACTTTCTGAAGCTCGCTTTTGAGGAACACTGAGTTCAGTACTTTTGAAGAAGAACTTACTCAAACCCTTCGGCAATTTTCCACACGCAAATTTGCGAAAATGAACCTCAGAGATAAGTTATGAGAGGCACTTCAGCCCACGATCCCCATAAGGGTCAGGGGGCGAATTCTTCTCAATTTGTAGACAATCTACTATGAATGGATCGGCCATGAGCAAACGAACATGTTGGTTGTGCAGTGGGGAGAATCGAACGTGCGCCCCTTTGAGAGGTGGGTGGCAACTAAACCACTGCACCACTTTATGAACTTTCTATTAGTAGTCGTTCAAGTGAACGGTCGATTTCAGTACTGCAACAATATATAGGTCACAACAATCTCGGTCTTTAGCACTGTTATGTCATTTTACAGCAACACAACCGATCAAAATCGTATGCGCTGCACACCATCTATCAAAACAGAAAGTGCTATAATGTCATGATTAGGGTTGTTGAAGTCGAATTGAATTCGAGAAAAACTAAAAACTGTGAAGTCGAAAACTCACAAACTCGAGAATTTGAGATTCCGATCTCAATTAACAACCATAATAGTATTCATGAGAAATGCGTATCAGATGATGATTGTGAAACGTGTTGAAGTTAAGCTGCTTCCACGTTTGTTGGAAATGATCGGGGAAGTTAAAGTGAGTTTTCATATAGGGGGTGCCAAATTTAGTTAGAAGGCGAAGACTGATAGCTTGGCGCTAGCTACTGCGCTAGCTACTGCGCTACGGAAGTTTATAATCGGGCTTGCGAATCGAAGATTGAGATCAACAGTACCCTTCCGCCTCTCCTATGGCGACGACTATACCTCATATCTGTTTTCACACTGCTTCATTTCGCGGCTGTGGTTATCATACCTCTCACTATACGTGTGATTATTTTGTTTATTCAGGGCATTGATTCATAAACGAATGTAATTTTCAATAGGAAGCATCTGACGTGGGAACGGATGAGAAACCAAAAGTGGGCGCAGTGGCGCGTCTTCTCACGGGAACGCGGAACTAAACAAGCGAAGGCCGTCTTTGCAGGCTGCAGCCGTATTGTAGCGAATGCACCCGCCACACCACCCGGTCTCCCTATCAGTCTATCCTTCCGCCATCACCTAACACTATTACGCTTCACTCCGTGGAATTGATAAAAATTCTGAATTGATAATTTAAATAGTAGAGAATAATGTTCATTCGCTATGGCAATAAGTGTAGTGGTTATCGTCGACGTTTGTCAAACGTTCGAAGATGGCTCGAGCCCACAAGGGTCATAAGATATTTTGAATCGTCCGTAAACTTCAAGTTCATGAACAAAAAACTCAAATGTGATGTTTTTCATGAACTATGAAAAATGTGCACACTTTCGTATGCGTTCGAGTAGCGTTACCTGAGTGGGTGACGATTAAGCTTTAACACATCGAGCGGATGTCTCCTATTAAAAACGCTATGAATAGTTTTTCTCCAAACTTCAACAAACATAGTTCATTCATATAAACTATCCACTGTGACACATACAACTCTCTGTTGATGTTTTAACTTGAGTTATAGGTTGTAGCTTAATGGGTTAGAGCTAAATCGTCACCCACTCGTTACCTGCTGAGTAGTTTGATCTCGGTCAAGTTTGGACAAAATACAAAACCTAGCCCAATGGGAAAACGAAGAAATACGAGAAAAAATACAATTCATCACGATAATCAGAGCCACTTTTCTGTTAGAATGCATGTTTCTCATCAAACCTTTCCTGAAATACTTTTCAAGGCTTTTGGTGGTTTCAAAAAAAACGCACGTTTTCCAAAAGTTTTTTGCCAATGTGTTTTTGAAAGTTTCACATTATTTACCTCACGGTCACGCGGTATACTATGAGCGTTTTAACGTAGTTTGAGCATTTGTTTTGAGTTTCTGAAACGGGGAAATGTTTGCTATTGAATTTCAATAATGTGAATTGATTTGAGTAGGTAAACAATAATTCTAGAATCACATGCCTCATCTAAATTGTCAACTCAGACACATGAACAACATGATTCGTTTTCATTATTCGAAATTCTAGGTTAATCTGTCCCCAGTTTATTTTGAATTACACAAAAACTCTGTCATTGGTCGCCAAAGAAGGGGCGCGGTTATAGTATACTGTACATTCCTGTGTGTTTTGTGTAGGATTTACCGCCCCGTCTGCTGTACAGTTGTAGGTTTTTGATAATAATAGTTCACACAACAAGAATATGATATAGAATAGAATATCAAATGTGTTCAACTCGTCGGTCTCTTGTGAAGTTGGGTTTGAAAAAGTTGATTTTGAGTAGAACCTAAACAGTTCGCAACCTTCAAAACTCGACAACTTCAACTGTTCAACTTGAAAAATAGATGAATTGTAATCAACCCCCCCCCCCCCCAAATGGTAGAGTTGGCAACCGCGTAAACAACTGTGTGCGATGCATCTTTTTTAATCGCAAAAAAAAGCGGGTGTTTTATTTACTTACTTTGGTGAAGGTCTCGGTCAGGAGGCATGACCATGTACACACAAACTTGAAAGTCGGGTAATTGACCAAGACGCGGTCGGTCGGTTCAGGCTCGGTCGGCACATGTCCAACTG
Organism: Litoditis marina; assembly: GCA_964036275.1. Classification (NCBI taxonomy): domain Eukaryota; kingdom Metazoa; phylum Nematoda; class Chromadorea; order Rhabditida; family Rhabditidae; genus Litoditis; species Litoditis marina. Next base: position 28,627,998 of record OZ038433.1, read on the forward strand.
GCGGTCGGTGGCGGTCGGTGATAAGAGTGTTGGTCGGCATGTGTATAGCTGGCGGTCGGTAATGAACCAGTATAGGTAATACTCTAACTGCGGTGTTTCTTACCGACAGCCAGCTATACACAGGCCGACCCACACTCTTATCACCGACCGCCAGTTGGACATGTGCCGACCGAGCCTGAACCGACCGACCGCGTCTTGGTCAATTACCGAAAGTGGTACTTCAAAGTGTGATCAGCAGTAATATTTACCCATTTCCTTTGAGAATATAAACTATTGCTCAAATGTGAACAGGAATAAAGGGAACCGCCTGACTGGGTGACAAATTTCATATTTATACTAGAGACGTTCACAAATGTTTAATTTGTTTTTGAATCAGACCACCCAGTCGGAATAAATGACCGGGTAGTTCAGTGAAACCATGCAATTGGAACCCGTTTCCAAGAAAATTGCGCGAATTCAATGTGATATTTTACTTTTTCGGGTGCGAATGAATAGCCACTCCTCCTAGTGGAACCGTATTTTTCGGCACAAAACCATTGCGGAGAATCGTTGACACGCAAACTTCATTCTGCTCACGTTTTGGTTCGCGTCATTTCCATGTGGTGTCTCGTAGCACACTGGTCAACCTTTTATTCACAACTTTTCAATGAGAAAATTGTTCGGTATAGGAATATTGTAGAGCTGCAAGCAAAAGTACCGTAGTCGACACTCTCTGAACAATTCCTCACACTATTGTAAAATGCCTTCACGGAAAGAATGACTAAACAATACAAGTGTAACCTTTGGTCTCTCTCCTTTTGGACCCTGATCATCTCACAACTAGTTTTTTTTAAATGTGTTGTTGTTTATTTCATTTAGTCACATGGCCATTACTCCACTGCGATCAACCCATCAATTAGTTTTTGGCCCAAAATTTGAGTATAAAGAGCACAATCCAAAAACAAATTTTGTTCAGTTCTATCTTGGACAATAAAAACACTGTTCAAGCCCTTTGAAGTTGTCAATATCGGTGAGAATTTGAAATTTTCAGCTGTGTTTAGGCAAATAAGCGTTATCGAACCAAAAATATAGTTGAACTAACCGAGTCGACTACCGAGTCGAAGTTTTATAACAAAAACAATCAGAAACTAAACATCGATCTTTTGTTTGAAATTGGTGATAATGATTCCTTGATTTGATTGGTGATTCATTAATTTGTTTCGATGTAGTCAGTTATTTCTCTTGCTGCCAGCACCATACTCTATTATCTGATTATTTTGTAGTTTATGAGTGTGATTACCAGGTTACCACAGTACATAACAACATAATGTTTTTTTCAGTATGAAACAGTTCAACGAACGCAACATAATCGGTATGGAATCAGGATCGAAAACTGAACTTAAACCGGAAGAACTTGACCAGCTTGAGGAGCTAACTTACTGTGAGTGTTTTTTTCGGAACAAATTCGTGTTTTTCAGACACTGTTCGTTCATTTTCCTGCCAACTGAATCTGTAAACTTCAAATTAACATTAGGAGCAAGAATAATGGTCTTAAGAGCAAAAAAAGGCCAAAAAAATATTGGATAATTTCACAATAATATTTGTTTTCAGTCTCTCGACAAGAGCTGAAAATGTGGCACGAGGAGTTTATGTTGGATTGTCCTTCGGGAGAACTGAGTTTTGAAGACCTAGAGGTAAATATAATATCACAAATATTTCACATTGATTTTGTTGTACTAACATAAAATAACAAGTTTAATCAATTATTCTATACACTCGGTTAGATTGCAAATTCTTAGCGTTTTCAGGAGGTCTATGAAGATTTGTTTCCTGCCGGCGATTCTTCCAAGTTTGTAGCCTTTGTGTTCAACCTGTTCGACAAAAGAAAGGTTCGTTCCATACAAGAAAGGAACTATCACGCAAGATCCGATGTGAAAAGCATCAATTTTCACTCTTCAACGCTTACCATCTGTTTCACACGTTCAACGTAACTATGTATTCAACTAGTAAAATTATCGTCTTATTTGTCACCAACCATTGTCACAACAAAATCAACAGCAACTTCTTTGTTTGTTAGCTAAATTGGGTTGGAAACGTGGCCTTGGCGTTTGCTGCGATGGAAATATCGTGTTTTGCAACCACATAACCCGGAACTAACGATAATAATCGAAAACAATGACATATTTTATTTCAGAAAGGAAGTATCGCGTTCTCACACTTTGTACATATATTGTCAATCACAACCAGAGGGACAATGGACGACAAGTTAGATTGTGAGTTTTCACAAATACAAAAAATATATAAATGGGATCGTAAAAACAAAACGAAAAACACTGAGACTATGTGAAATTAAAGACACAGAAAAACAGATTCGGACTTTTAATGACGGAATCACTATAAATGGGAAGCGGATTTCGGTGTGACTAGAGGTGAGATAACTTTTATACGTTTAAAAGTCACGTTTATGGTTTGTATCTGAGATGAATATGTATGTAGAGTTCTGTGTCTCCCGGTCTTTTTTGTTTCTATTCGTTCCGTTTTAGGTTTAATTCTCACCATAAAAAGGTACCAGAACATTTGACTTCGTAGTTCCTATCAATTATTTGTCTTTTTATAGGGGCATTTCTACTCTACGATGCAGACAAAGATGGTTTCATCACAAAAAAGGAGATGCTCGATGGAGTGGATGCTATGTACAGGTAAACATTATAAAAAACAGCTAATAAAAATCATAGCTTTCTTCATTCCATTCCAAATTATGATATTAAATTTAATAAACTCTGAATTTACCCTAATCATTCGTTCGCTTCAATTTATCGGTACCTTTCGTTTCAAATGCAGTTGAGATTCTATGAAAGTTATCTATCTATATCACTCTGTTTACGGCAAATAGAGTTGAAATTCAATGAAGAAAGTTGCAACTAGATCGAACGTGAAAAATATCATTCTCGGACAGTGTTTTCTTTCCAGTATGATTGCCCCAATGTTGAAACTACCAAAAGACCAAAATACACCAGAGAAGAGGGTGGAGAACATGTTCCTCACCATGGACAAGGTAAGCAATGTTGAAATTATTTTGATCGACGGAATGAGAAATTTGTATTGTTCACGGTTCTGTCGTTATATTCCCAGCTGAGAGCTGAGATGACAGCTATCTGTCTAATTTGATCCAGAATTTGGTTGTTCCTCATCATATAGTTCGTTTCACCAATCGATGACTTTCTACAGTAACCTTTCAAAAATTTTAACGCAATTCTCTAGTCAACAAACAGAATTTAAGATTCACTGTTTTGTATGCTTGTAGTACCCGAAGTGAAAAACAAAATCACAAAGTTTAATTTATGTACAACGCTTACAAGTTATGATAAATTCTCATAAAAGTTTTATCATCTTACTGTAGAGGGCTATTGTTTCGTGAAACAGACTATAGAAAAAGTTAGCAATCAAAATTGTGATCGATCGAATAATAAGTTTGTTATTTTCACCTAGTTGAATATTCTTACGACGGTTTATGGTTATTTCCCTAGCTGACATGGAGTGACTGTGTCTAACAATGTCATATTTTCATCCAGAATTCGGTATTATATCAAATTAGTAGAAATGTAGTAACACATGCCATGTTCCGCCTTAAAATCTGAGTAGTAAAAGATGGCTAACAGCAACTGAACAGAAACCTTCTTATCTTTCTTAGTTGTTTACTATTAATGAATAAGTAGCTTTTAGCAAACCCATATACTTATTTTTCCAGAACCATGAAGACAGATTGACGAGGGAAGAGTTCAAGGCGGGTGCTAAGGCCGATCCTCAAATCGCGCAGGCGGTAACCAGTGGGATCATCAGCCTCTAGACGGAACAAAGATTTTCCATGGGCCTTTTCAAGACGTAGCAGAAAACCGATTCTGTATTTTTCGATCTCATCCGTTCTTGATTCAAGACGTACATATATTAATGTGATATTTCATGAAATATTCTTGATATGATTTCTGTTGGCTGAAAGGCATAAGACAACTTTGGTATCAAGAAAATTTCTTGGTGACATGCCTACTTATTGCGGCGAGCTATACAGGTTCCATATCCGTAAAACAACTAATGTTGTTTGATCACAACATAGATGGATACTGTATCGAAAAAAAGTGTAGTCGTTCTTTGACCAGCAAAGACAGCAAAATAACTAATCCATTATGCTATATATGAGTGTTTAGTTCTTTTCACGAAGATGCGCAGTTCACTACCTAGCGTTGAGAAATGAACCAATGTATCTATATGAGTTTGTTGGCTTACATTTTAGTGTATGGAACATATATCGTATGAAATGATGTATGAAAAATGTCGGGTAAGGTTGAAACAGCTGCCAAAAACTTATTAATGAGCACATTTCACTGTCGAAATGTGAGATCCTTTCGATTTTGTTTATTGCCATGAACACAGAAGAGCATTGTCAACACTCTACCTCTACATAGGTAAAAAGTCAAGGGTCGAACAGGTTTTTTGGGCCCATGCTTTTTTAATCAAAGTTATTTTCGTCTCAAATACTAGGTTGAGAAAAAGGTTTAGTTTCTTTTTCTAGCGTACGTATTGAAAAACATAATAAAGTAGACTAACCAATGCAACACAGTTGCGTTTAATGTCAGAAACATAGAAAAAGCGTTGATATCAGAATTGCGGCCCTTCAAAGAGTTTTTTGAGCCCGCGATTACTCTATCACTCAAAATACCGCTTTTAGGGCACAATAGTCACTCGAGTTTTCATCTAAGAAGTGATGTTTTCACTGAAACAATTTTAAAAGTCAATGTTGTTAACTATCTCGGAATGCTGAATGTAGTTGGGCATAATGCCCTTCCCCACCTATGAGAACTACAACTATCGTCCAATCAGTCAAGAAAAACGCTGATTGGTTAGAAAAGCTGTTATTTTTTTCTTTTTGTCTATTGTCGAGAGCAAGCACGCTGAATGTTGATTAGTTACGATAGAAAACATCGATTTGAAACATTTATAAATGAATAAATAACAAATAAGTGTAATAAGTTTGTCTTTTTTTTTGAGTTCATTATTCACTGGGCACATTCATATATTCATATTCATACATTCATATTCATATAGTCGCCGTCAAACCGACGTGGACAGTACAGTATGAATAAATTGGGGGCGGAGCCAAGATCTAGAGGCGGAGTTTGGATCTTTGCCAGGTTTTCTGGTTTACCACTCCACACTCAAAATTCTGTCTCAGCGGGGAATCGAACCCGCCCGCCGAGATTGGTAGCACGCACACAAGCGGCCAGCCATCGGGGTCATTACGAGTGAGGGGAAGAATGTCAACCTAAGCAAGGGGACGTCAGCTGTACTGTTGCAAAAGTCTGCCACTCTTTTTTTGAAAGGTTTCACTTGTTAAAGTTAACATTGATTGACCTTCGCCTTATTAGCGAGCAAAAAGACCTGTAATTCCATAGTGACACTCCTTAGAAACTGTATACAATGAACTTTTCACACATTTTCATAAACAAAACAAAAACGTTTTCGAAGTTTTCGATATAAAACTAATCCAAAACTTTTCCAAACAACCACGTCTAACTCAAACTAACTTTCGTTGTCATAATGAGTAACGAAGAAATATGAAAAATATAAATATAACGTGTTTTCTCGAAGAAAACGGAGAAAATTTAGCGCACCCAGCTAGAATTGAGTGGCAAAATTTCAAAAGACTGGCTGACCGCTACGCGGGCCGCGACGCGCATCCCAGTCAACGTTCGGAGTATGGTGTCCACGTCGGGCAAATGGCAACTATATAACCATAGGTTGACAGTGTTCAGTCTTCAAACCATTCTCAGGGTGAACAATCTGTTCGCTGTGACATGTGAAGTCTGCTGCTTGGGGGCGGGGAAAATTCGCGTGAATCTCATCTGCTCCAGAAAAGCCTGGCGATATTCTGAGGACCGCCACAGACAGACGTAGAACGTTTGCGAATAACAGAGAAGAGCGAACAGTACCTGAAAATTTCACTGGGTTGTATCTGCGAGCTTAAAGTTTCAACATCGTACTGTGAAGGGTTCCCAGTGTATGAAATATACAACAGATTTGTGACAGGAAATGTATTATTGAACCATAGTGAATGTCATGGTCTTCTTTTTTTCTACAAAGACATCAGAAGGGGCGATTTCAATTATTAGCCAACATATAGAAGATTGAGCTGGCCGCTCGCCAAACCGCGCCGCAAACCACTCAGATAATTCCAAGCCAGTTTGGCAGCTATTTTTGTAGCGGATTCGATGAGAGAGTGTGCACATCAGAGAGACGCAGCCTTCTGCGCAAAATTGCAGAAAATTGGTGCTAATCGCTCTGAGCAACTTGATGATACACTGTCCACAAGAGTAAAAGTAAAAGATCATATACCATATTACTCTGCCAGAAAGGCTGAAAATCGGCAGGCAGACCCATAAAATAGCCCAAGTCCACCCCAAGAAGTGCTATATACCACGAGAATATGAAAACAATCGCGATCACTTTGAGTCTTCGAATAACTCGGAGTTGTACGGTGCAGGGTAGGGTATCTGAAATTTGAATTTTCATGAACGCGATGAAAAATTTTTGTATTCGGAAACGTTCTTAGTGTACAATTTTACTCCATTAACTAGACCTTCTGATTGGTTGCTAGTGAGCTAGGAAGATCAAGAAAAAAAGTGTGTTTAAAAAAGTGTGTGCCGGAATGTTTCTTATTTCTTTCTCAAAGTTAAAACGTTTCGAATTGGTTTTGAAAAGTGCGAGTATTTGGTTTGTTCAGATGTTTACTGGAATGTAACTTGTCACTGTAAAACGAACTGATGATATTTCCTAAGACTCATGTTTCGTTATTGTATATCTCGTGGCATGAGGCTGTTGATGACTACAACATGATTTTGTTACAACTTTCTCTCAACCTCAATAATCTTCGACCAACTGTATTGTTGTACATAGCATTATACTTCTCTGGCAAGTTGGTTTATTTCACTAGACAAATGAAGTTGATTTCTCTAGAGCCCAGTTGATTACAGAAACCCTTAAATATGTGTAATTGTGTCCTGCAAAGTGTACAGAAATATAATGGTAACTATGGTCAGAAAACACTATTCAATAAGAATATTCACAGATGCTTACCCTTGCGTGAAACGAGCATGATAATGACCACGTACACAAGCACAGTTGCTGTGTTTATAACTACATTTGAAGTAGACCAAATTCGCGAAATCAAAGGAACGAGAACTGTAAATGAACAAATGGGACACTTATAGAGAATCCTCGTTTTGGAAGTATGATAGAATAAGCTATTCAAAGAGCGTAAACTTGCTGGTTTTTAACCTTAGTCGTATTGGTTCTCACAGTCAGCGCCAGATGATTTTTCTGTCATTTTACACGTCATTGAATGCATGTCTTTGGACCTGTAGAAGATGAATCTTCCAACTGCTGGGCAAAAATATTATTTCATGTTTTTGTTAGATCAATTATGATGCTTCAAGGCACGTGAAACAACAATGATGATTAACGACTATAGGGGATCACCGTACCAGAGTTTTATACTTTATTCATGTCTCTAAATGATTCTGTATAGGATAGAGCAAAATACGCTGTACACTTTTAAAACAGCAAACCTTGAAGAAAAGAACTTTGTTGTGACCTACCCAGCGGAGGATTACAGAACGGTATTTCTGCGTCGTCTGTGGTCGTTCCACCGTAGACAGAAATGAAGATGCCATAGATACAGGCCGGCGCACAAAGTATGGTTATGTACTTGATTGACGACATTGCTTGGTACCTTGAACATAAAATTGCATAAATAATGAGATATTGAGTGCTCAGCCAACATAGGGCTCACAACTTCCAAAAGTTAATAATTTTGAAGAAGGAAAACAAACCACTCTTGAACACTACACTTACGTGAACAGAACATAGTTTCAGTCCCCATGCAGATCGAACTGGAACTCGAAAATTGGGATTGGTTTTGTTCGTATTTATTATTAAACAAAAAACGAGGTGGTGGAATCACTATATTTGAGTCGGACGTTTGACTTTACCACCGCGCCGGGTTATATTGAGTAATGGTTTATATAATAGCAAAACATAGAAATATACGTACTCATGTATCGGTTTAGTTATCAATACCATTTTTCAAGTAAGTTTCCTTTTGAATCATTAATTTTCATTGTAATCTGTAGAAAACTTAACGTTGGCTCACTTGATGGGAACCACAATTGCGAGAAATAGGTCGATAGCCATGGCTAGAGCCATAACCGCCTGTTGGGAGATGGTGAACATATAGATGGATAAGTAGGGATAGCATTCACTTCGAACTATAGGACGGTCCCTCAGAATGAAGTACACATTCACTAGTTCGGACAGAAGACAAACTGTGTGACTGGCGGCAGTGATTGCGAGAAGAATTCCTGTAATCAGAGTATAAGTTATGGTTCACCGTTTATTTTGAATCAGGGTTCGGTGGCGAATCGTGACCAGGCTGAATGCTTTTTGCTGAATGTTGAATAGACTTCTTTACTGTTCTTGCTCCCGGTTTTGCTCCCTGAACGAAAATAGTTTCTGCATTTGAGCTCAAATTAGTTCTTTTTTCGGGCCGCTAGGGCCGTTAGACGAAATTTCAAAGTTGGAAGTTAATTACTCATCTTCGAATTAGCGCATGTCGTGTATGTGAACATGTAGCAAACTGTTCAAAGATAGCATACATGTTTTCTAAAAATCGGTTTACATCTTTTTATGTTTTCCTGCCTTACCTGGATTGCTGCGCATTTCTTTCTTTCGTATTGTTGACCATATTAAGTTGATGTTTCCGAAATTTCCGACGATGTTGAATAGAATGATTTCTGCCGCCACGAAAAGTTTGTTCGTTCTATACATTTCCTCCATTGTTGCCAAAAAAGGAACGGTCTGGACGGACTAAAAATATAGACTGATATCTGAGAAAAACTCAGTGTTCAAACCACTTTGTACCAATCAAATGTAGGCCACGTTAATGATGTAGTCATAGACACTTCTGATATTAGATCTCGTTTTACGTGACGATTCTGTTTTCCCGTATCGTAACGTAATTTGTGAGTGGGAGACGAAATTTGTTATTCCCTCGAGGTTTGATTGCGTGTATATGAATATGAGTTATTGGCGTATTAACGCTATTACATCGAGCTCGCAGATTAATCATCTACTATTTAATACCTGAACGAAAACACTCAAAACAACATACATATACATAACTCGTGATTTTTGTCATGGCTCCGGAAATGCACTAGCTACAATATAGTGAGTGTCAAATTTATGATATTATGTCTCTCGCCGGAATCGAACCTGCGAGCAAAAGATTCGTAGCAGGCTGTTGACCACTACGCTATCAAAGCACATAACCAGCAAGCTTTAGAATCGAGAACATGTGTTCGTAAACAGCGGAAAGTGAGTTATACAGTACCCTCTAGTCTTTCCGTTGGCGACGACTATATAGAATACCCTTTTCTGAGCTTTGAGAAATTTTCAGATAAAATTACCCTGTGAGTTTTGATTTTTGAGACAAACGCGTCCAATCGCGTACTTTGAAGTATACAAGCAGTTTTCACCTGAACATGCAAGTGGGTTAGTGGGAAAAACGAAAGACCGCCCATGAATCTACTTATAAGAATCATAATTATGGGGATGGACGAGACAGAGGGATATTCGGACACAAAAAACCTCAAGAAACGAGAGAGAGGAAGAGAGAGAGCGATAGGGAGAAAGAGCGAGTGAGAGAGAGAGAGAAAAGAGAGAGAGAGAGTAAGAGAAAGAACAGCAGGAAAGAGAAGCAGAGCAATAAAGAAAAAAACACATAGAGCTGAAAAACAGACCGAAGCCACGTGACCAACATACATTTTAACTGAGTTGTGATACAATTATAGCGATTTAATAAGCGAAATCTGTTTACGGCCTCAGAAGGCATTCAGCGGACTTGCCGAGGCGTAATTACCATTTAATGTTCAATCTTTTCATTTGAAAAGGAGGAAATGAAAAACGAGGAAGTATCGCATAATTGAATAATGTTTACTGTTAGTCGAACGCAATTTCACGTGACACGTGAAAACACTTCAGAATCCCAAAACTTTCAATGAGACAGGCAACATTGACTTCTAGTAATGTGTTTTGCGTTGTTACCGTGAGCATTGTTGTCGATATTCTGTGTCTGATAGAAAACTCATTTGGAAAGTGATCAAACATAATAAATCGATCATTTCGATTTCCTATTCATGTCTTTTCATCCTTGTTTTACATGACTGACTGCGCATTAGTCTAGCAGTATATGAAGCTAATACATGTATACCAACAACTAGATGACTTGTGACTATGGTATGAAGTATGACAACTTATTGTTCAACTACGGTTAAAGAAGGACGATTATGTGCTCCAATCGCAACGCTTCAGTCCTTTAAACTGCAATAAATTTTTCAATTGCAGTTTAAAGGACCGTTGACACGGGATTGGTCCACAAAATCGTCCTTCTTTAATAATGTTCTGCTAACCAGGCATCTCTGCCTTTAAGACTGCTTTAATTGTATAATTAACCAAATTTATCTGCTTCCTAGGAAGTGCGAAACGAAGGATGTACATGTGGAGCCGAGTGAGAATTTAGAGAGTGGACTGATGTCTGCACTTATAACTCGTTTCGCGCAATTAGGAAACTTTACAATTATGAATATTAGAAATCTGTATCTTCAATATTCGATCGCCACTGTTGTAAAAAACTATTAGGGAACATGCGAATTCAGGTAAAACTGCAGTCCTCGGGGAGAAGTTGTCTGTTTCCTTACCAAATATTACAACGCTCTATGTAAACTTAGGATAATCTCATATATCATACTTTTCCTATTAGAGGTTTTACCTTCAAGAGACGTCTTTTTGAATTGAAGCATCAGTCCCGTGGATGCAATAACTTTGAGTACCCTTATTTGTGAATGTTTCACTTTCTGTGGCGACTACATATGATACATTCTTAGGGAGTATTCATCAAACATGAAAAGCACTTGTTCGGTGAATAACTGAGAGAAATTAGCCATTTTCTCTCTCTCCCAGGACCGTTTTCATGCTCCGGCACCAAACACCCGACCACGGTTGCGTTCCCGGTAGCCTACAAGAGTTCCCGGGGGAGGAGAACATATTAGTCGCCACGGCCACTGGAGATCCCACTTTCTGATCAGATCCTTGCACCTAGTATTTTTTTCAAAATAGAACAACACTCAATATGCATAATACTTTTATGAAGCCACGACTGGGACGACGAACTGGAATATTGAACAACCAACTCACTTCTTTGACCTGTTTAAACCTACCTCTTATCTTTGATGCACGTGACTTACCAGGGATCGAGTGACTTCTTCTCTGTGAACAGCTACGCTCGAACAAAAACACGTTTGTTCACGAACAAAATATTAAAACATGTATGTTTTACATAGTGAGGATATATCTACAGCGTGTCATCCATACCATGTGATATGTGTACACTTCCATCTATGCCACGTTATCACGTGAATACATGCATCGAAATCACTCAAATCATACGTTATTACAAAGACGAGCAAAAACTCACTCCCCCTCTTTCGCTCCGTTTCTAGTTGGGTGCGAAGTTGCTCCTCATCAACCAACGAAGAACGCAGTTTACTGCGTAGAAATTCTACTTCTCCTGAACAAATAGTTCTGTGATTAATCTTGTTGTTCAGTAAAATTGCCAATTTATCTCGTGACGCGGTACCTACTAACTCTCGTTTGTAGTTTGGTCAGAGCAGTCAATCATAGTCGTCCTATCTAGATCAGCCCCAATCCTTCTAATTCCAAAACGCCGAAAATTACTGATAACGGTCTTCATCTGTTCCATTAATATTTCATTAGTTTTCCATGTAGTTAAACCAATATATTATTTTGCTAAAACGTACGTCTGTCCTTGTCGAGAGTCTCCCTCTCTTGTTTGAGTTTCTGGTTTGCCTGGTCGATGAGGCTGATGATCTTGGCGACGGCGGTGTTCGACTGATCAGATGACGGGGAATTGTTGCGGAAGGAGGCGGAAGACGAACCGCCGCGGAACGACGAGTCGAACCGGTTGGACGACTGAAACACCTCAGATCAGAAAACGATCTTCTCACGTAATGCAAACATTTATGGTAAAACTCGATTTTGTGAGTTAGCAAACTGTTGTGAAAAATTAGGCAACCCCAAAATCGAAAAAGTCGAAATTTTTCAGAATCGAAATTTTGATTATTTTCGAGCTTCGATTCTAGCCTTGAAAAATAGTCAGATTTCGATTAGGAAGCATCATACGATAGTTCTGATAATGAGTATAGCGCATTCGCATAATATATCTAACCCATGTTGTGAGCTTTCCATTAAATAGCAAAAGTCGAAAATCGAAACAGTCGGTTTTTTTCCCGAAATACGCAAAATCGAAATGGAATCGAATCGAAATTTCAATAATGGCTCGAAAGTCGAAAACCGAAATAATCGGTTTTTCATAATCGATTAACAACCCTACTCCAAACTGACGATGTTATCGGCGAGGTTGAGAGGGTTCTCGCTACCGCTGCTGGTCGCCAGCTCTGTCTGCAAAGCCCTTTCCACCACACCATCGAATGTCGAACTGAAATCAACAACTATATGTTTGCTTCATATCGTCTTTTACACAAGTTTTCTGTTATTCTATCACACGAAGGGTTTGATGTGTGTAGATTAGGTTACTTTTGGTGTGTACTATACACGTCACTGTAAGGAGAGTCTGAGATTGAATATTCATACAGATACTTGTCACAATACATGCTTTGTGCTGTCTTCAATTTGTAAAATTAATAATAAAAGTTAGTATCATCTCACGACATCTCTATTTTTGAATTGGAGCGTTATTGCTGCTTAAACGGATGATCTTGGCTGCTTGAGCTCATCCGAAAACTAACAGAATATACAGTATCATGACCAATTTGTATCATAGTTTGTATATGCTTGCAAACTTGAGAATCATGCTGGCTGAGGAACAAACTCAATAAATTCCAAATGAATTGTTTGAAGTTCTGGATGAGCTAGTTTCTGCGTTAAAAATTAGGAAATATCTCAACATGTTCCTGAAATCAGTTACCAATCACCTCTACTTTGACGTTACGTTACTGCAGTGTTGTATCTTTTTCAATTCGTGTTGTGCACAACACAGATATCCGCTTTATCGAAACTGCTGTTTGCTGTATTTGTTGGTGAAATGATGATCACACGGTGCCAACATTTTTACGAACATTTCGTTTTCTCATCTTCCCCGTGTCAATGCTCACCGTGTTTTCTTCTGATTTGCAGTCCGTTGTGCGATGGACATGAGGTGCTGTATTAGCAGCTGCTGGGCGTTCAACTGAGGAAGGAACTGACCGAGAAGCAGAGGTGCCGGCACCTGAAGCGGAACGGGAATGAGTGTCTGAAGAAATACTCTATTAAAATAGATAGCAAATTTTCACTTTTCTCCTGATATTAAATTAAACTTCACCATAAACCTCAATGCTCACAATCACATGAGAACTCTGATTGATTATTAAATAGCTTTCAGTGAGAAGCGGACCATCACTGATTTCTTTACAATTGTAGGAACTTGTCAGGTTCACCATTTTCGGGTCACAAACAGTCTTACGGTGTCTACCTGTATCTGGCGCAACAGTGATCTCTCGTGAACGTCATGATATCACATCAAGAATAAGTTGTCCAGTGTCAACTCTTGATAATCTTTTTAGGAGAGAATTAATGTGAACCACTGATTGGCTGATACGTTAGTCAAACACTACCGGTACCTGTTCTGGTGTCGGGCATTTGTGGGACTCTTCTGATATCGGCCCAGTCCATAATATGTCGGAACGTTCTCTTTGTAGGACGACCGTGTCTCGTACTGAAAGTATGAGCTCAGTGTCATATCGATCTGGGAACAAATGTGATGTTTTTTGTTTCGATAATGAGAGTGAACCAATCGCATTAGTCGAGAAGAGCGACCAAATTGCATAAAACCTGCGAAAACAGTGAACATCTCAAGGAAGCGGAATCGGTCGACGTAATAGTACTTCTTCGAAAGGTTTGGAATGTGTATTTCAGCGAACTTGATGATGATCATCGCAATTATTTACTTTTCGTGCACGACATTTGTTCACATATATTTTCATTCAGAGGAAAACTGCGAGCTGAATTTGCTATGAATACCATGGCGCACCTGCTATTTCACGCGGTCTAACAAAACATGCGCAGAGATCAGTTTGCCTTGAACTTTCGCGCAATATAAACATTTTCTCACGACCTTTACCGTAAAAACTTCAAAGCCGCATAAAATAGATAACACGAAAAAACCAGCAATCATACAACGCCCACTCACCCCGTATTGATACAGTCGTCGTAAAGTAGATCAAAGTCGGGGATAGCAATTAGTGTATAGCGATTGACGCCGGGTTGAATCGCGCCGAATCCGTGCAACGCACGAACCTGGAATAATAATAATAATAATAATATTTTACGGCAACTATTTCAGCCGTGTGATACTTTATTCATACTAATACAACCAAGACAATGATCACAATCCAGTATCCGTAGAGAGAGGGGGTCCTTAGAAGAGAAACTAGGCGTGGGTGAGCTTTATTACCAACTCATGCGGTCCGCCATGAAGATACCGCGCCAAGTGTGATCGAACCATGGTGTTTTGAGTGCTAGCGCGCACACAACCAGTCGACCACTCGGCCCCCAAAAGAACAGAATATTATGCATTCCAAACTACAACACCATCTGCGGTCAGCTGGGTTAGTTTCGAGCACACCTAGTACACCTACATACGACTCACTTTGTTCGACACATTCTAGCGAGTGCCGAATTTATAAATTTCTGTCTCTCGCGGGAATCGAACCTGCGAGCAAATGTTTTGTAGCAGGCGCGAACCACTGCGCTATCAGAGAACACAACCAGCTAGCTTTGGAATCAAAGACGTGCGTGCGTATATACACAGCGGAAAGTGAGATATACAGTACCCTCCCGCCTTTCCGCTGACGACGAATATACTTCGAGTTACCTCAGTTTTTCTTCACTCACTCATTTGTTTTTCTATTTTCTATCTTTTTTTTCGTTCGTGTCGCTTACTATTTATATTTGGATGTTATTTTTTCGTCACTTTCTATCTATATCCGTAGTACTGTCTAATAATTTACTAATTATTTTACTTTTCAGACCACTCGTGTACCTTCACTAAACACTCCAGGTTCTAGATGTTCACTACATGGCCTCTTGAATGTGGTGAAAATACATGAACAAAGCCGTAGCGAAGAGGATTACTAGACCGAAAAACTGCTCTGCTCAGTTGTAGTGAGAAGAGAGTTAAGTAGACCTAGAATACGTTCGTTTCTAATCAGGGCTAATGGCAGAGGCGACGAAGATGTACGCAGAATGTACTCAGTGGGAAACGTAAAAAAAAGTAATGCACAGAAAAAGGGTCGATCTGACGGCCTAGCCTGCCCTGCAGTACTCACGTAGAACTGAGGACAGCTAGAGAGCAACCTTAACTTTAAAAAAAGAAAACATTTTTCTGAGTACGTATGCTAGAGCACCCTAGCACTTCCATTCCTTCTGCGCCTCTTATTTTGCGCAATCCACTCTCATGTCACTGTGGGATGTAACATCAGATAAGTATCCTATATTGAGACCCAATTTGAGGATGGAATCCACCATATTCTGATGTGCTTCACAATTTTCCAGTCACCATTTATTTCACTAGTAATTTACCTGTGTAACATTGCAAACTGTCGGCTGGATGTTCAGTCTTTTCAATTTCGTACACCGTGTAAGCCGCCCACCACGTTCTTCAGAAACAACTGGTAAACCTGAAACATGCATAAAATATGAATGTCTAACTTTAGTTGCGATCAAAAAATTAAGTTTGAGGTACAGTTTGTCTTCAGAACACGGTAAAATTTTCAAACTTTGCTTGAAATGCGCCCAACTAAAAACTTTAGAGGAAAACGAACGTCTTCAGATCTCCAGATCGTTGCACCAGTAGGGCACCAACACACAGCATTTCTTTTTTAAACGTGGTTCTATTGATGATTACGTGTATCTTTCAGTGCACTATGTCAGCATGAGAACGGTTTGATACCTGTGGTAAGCAGATCATGTTTATTCCCTGTAGTTCGAACCCGGCCACCTTTTCACCTCGATAGTCGATAACTTTCACATCTGCCTTTTTGGTATCGTAGACAGAGAAAACGATGAGAGAAGCCGAAGTAGACGAGTCAGAACTGCCTTGAATGGGTGTTGTCAGAGATCAAACTACAAAGCAAGTCCCAATGTCAGTCAATTACAGTTAACGTGTAGACACGGCCTGTTTGAAGAAAAAGTGAAAAGTACTGATGTTTCTTTTCTCTTGTTAGCATAGATAGCAAAACTACATTTCATTGCTTTGCGGGAATCGGTGTCCCAAGTTACAGCTCCGCACTAACTGAGAACTTGGAGATGGGCACACTTACATAACATAATAACTCGAAACGTTTCCTGATTTCATCATTTATTTCACAAACAATATCTGCTCCTCTCCCAGCTAAGGTAAACCTGACAAAACAACTGATTATTGTCATTGTCAAATTATGTGCAGCTAGCAACATTTGAGAATTCAAAACAGAACACGATAGTCGTTTTCTCCTATTCACCTGGCGCGCTAGCGATCCCACAATATCTCACAAACTTCTCATGGTATTCTATTGATTTTTATGCTACAACATCAGGAGTTCAAGAGTAGCTCATGAGGTGTTCATGATATTCTCATGAGAAAATCGGATGCGTTTCTCATGTGAAGATTTGCTACACCGCCTGACTACTGTTAGAGATATAGAACATGACCTGACAGCATATCGTGGACAGTGGAAGATAGATTGTAGTTCGATAGCAATGTAAGCACTGCTTTCGGTGTTATGTCAGCAATAAGCGGATAGCAGCCAGGTTGGCGATCAGCCCTCGCAAAGTGAGTCTTATAGTATTTGGAGCCATTTCCCCATATCCCTATAGCTGTAATCTTCTGTGAACACTATTAAAGGTGGGGTTTGGTAGAAATTTCATGTCATGTCTTGCGCTGAACAGTTAGAGCGCTCCAACGCAAAGTTTGTCTTGATTCAGGTGTTCAGGCTCAGTTTGTGGATAATAAGCGGAATCATTGTATACTGTGCTCTCCAGCAATATAAATAAACCTCCACCTTAGCATTCTTTTCAAAAAAATGTCTGCCAGACCACTTTCGAAAATCACGTGATGATTGCACGTGACCTAGTTCTACTTCTCGTAACGCGGCAACTCAGACTAGACCTGTTCCCTCGACATTGCACACATTACCCAGACGAAGGGAGAACTAATAAATGTAAAGGTTTCTGGCCACCCATACTACCTAACAAAACTACGAAGAAAGACGGAGAGAGTATAACTAAAAAGAAATTTTGCGATCAATCTACATGAGCTTAGTATGCCGTATAAGTAGTGTGTTATTGGTTTAAAATCTACAGTTCGTGAGACCGCAAGTGAAACGCGGGGGTCTGTGGCAAAAGCGCCTTGCCAGCTATTCTATATGGATTGAGGGGATCTACGACAAAACTGTGATTGTTGCCTTGCTCTAGCGTGTGTGTATTTCGAATACGCAGTCATTCTATCGTACTCCGAAAATTATTTTATGTACATAGACCAAACTGCAACTCGACAATATTGCAGCCTGTTCGAGACGTGTACAGTGCATGTTGTTCTGCCCACATAGTGCACGTCATTCAGATCTTCTTAGTACGAATATAGCAGACACAGCCATCTACCTTAGATAAACAAGGCATAGGAAGTTCTTCCATTCGATGACTACACTCGATTTGACTAAATTCTCGATTTGGGTTTGCTTTGCCTGATTTATTTGTAGTTCGAACACACGGTTTTCTGGTTGTACTCCAAAAAAACTGTGTACATTAGTAAAAAGTGGGGGAACCAACAAATGTGTGAGTTGTGTTTGGTTCGACCTCGATATCAGCAAAAAGTGAACGATACGAATTGATGTGATACTGTAGCAGAAGTATTCTGCAAAAATAGAACAATACAAATGTTGCACAATGGTTCACGAAGCCCGCATGATATTTCAGAAATTGCCGAAGGGTATTTCATGAGTACTTTGACGACATGCGTGCGTTGTGAACCATTGTGCAACATTTGTATTGTTCTATTTTTGCAGAATACTTCTGCTACAGTATCACATCAATTCGTATCGTTCACTTTTTGCTGATATCGAGGTCGAACCAAACACAACTCACACATTTGTTGGTTCCCCCACTTTTTACTAATTGTCCTCTTTTTGCTAGTTGTACTCCTACAACTTCATATGTTGCCTATTCACAGAGTGGATCTTGTGAACTCATTATATTATTATGGAAATCTCAGTTTTGTGTGTGCACGAAGCCGAATGCAGACCATAAAATTGCTGGTGTTGTAATATAACGCAGGTTACTGGCTCTATGACTATCAACAACTGAACAAAAACGCTAAACGTTCCGATTGACATGTACACCGCTTTTAGCGGCGATAAGCGATGGGGATTGGCGCCATTGACAAATCTACAATTAGAGACACCAACTCACTTACAATATAGCCATTATTTCCAACACCACATCAAAAACCTTCGTTGAAATTTTTTTCATTCCTGCGTCAATTGACACACGAGTCTGGCGCCAGAACGAAACGAAATTTTCTAGGTTTTTCAGCTACCAATACACACTACATGTGTCAATTACTGAATGGAGCAATATTCAAACTATTCGATTGTCAGTTTCGTGTGTTTTTGTTTTGGCGCCATTGGCGTCTGTTCCGAGCCAGACGATAAAGTTCGATTTTGAATTTGTGGATCTTTATTTCACATTGGAATATTCAATATCTGTTAACTCGAAACAGTTTGATTGACAATAACTGATATTTTTCCAACTTTGGCGCCAATTGGCGCCAGCGCACAGTGCCAACAGAACTTTTTTGATTTTCAGATTGAGCATACTTGCCATGTGATAGTTATTTAGTGTACCGAATTTCAGACGATTCCATTGACGCTGTCGTGAGTTTGGGTTTTGGCGATATCTGGCGCCTGGTTCGAGCCAGAAGAAAAATTTCAGTTTTGGAAAATGACTTTCACACTTTTCACCAAATTATTCAATTTCTATTAGTGTTCAACATTTTGGTTGAGGATAAATAGTGTTTTGCCGTTTTTGGCGCCTATTGGCGCCAGCGCCTGGCGCCAATGATGATGTATTCATCTCATATTTGGCGCGACGGGCTAACTTTTGCATTATAACTCATGTTTCAAATTTCAGCTAAATCGGTTTGGTAGTTTTTCCAATAGTGGTTTTCGGCGCCTATTGGCGCCCGCGCCCGGCGCCAATGAGGAGCTATGCATCTCATATTTGGCGCGATGGGCTAAGTTTTGCATTAGAACTCATGTTTCAAATTTCAGCTAAATCGGTTAAATAGTTTTTCCAATAGTCGTTTTTGGCGCCTATTGGCGCCCGCGCCCGGCGCCAATGAGGAGCTATGCATCTCATATTTGGCGTGATGGGCTATGTTTTGCATTAGAACTCATGTTTCAAATTTCAGCTAAATCGGTTAAATAGTTTTTCCAATAGTCGTTTTTGGCGCCTATTGGCGCCCGCGCCCGGCGCCAATGAGGAGCTATCATCTCATATTTGGCGCGATGGGCTAAGTTTTGCATTAGAACTCATGTTTCAAATTTCAGCTAAATCGGTTGAATAGTTTTTCCAATAGTCGTTTTTGGCGCCTATTGGCGCCCGCGCCCGGCGCCAGAGATCACATATACATTTCATACTTGGCGCGACGAGCTAACTTTTGCCATAGAATAGATGTTTCAAATTTCAGCCAAATTGGTTCAGTAGTTTTTCCACTACGATGCGGACAGAATTCCGTGAGGGACGAGGGAGGAGGGACGAGGGAGGAGGGACGAGGGAGGAGGGACGAGGGAGGAGGGACGAGGGACGAATTACGGCGGAACTTTTCAACAACGACACGAAACCATAACTCAGGCGAAAATAATCCGATTTGGCTGAAATTTTCACACAATGTTCAATTTGTGATTCTCTAACGTTCTCTTCTTTTAGTTTTCAAAAAAAGAATATGTTTGAAGATTTTTGTCAATTAAAAGGAAAAAACGAGTCCGCAATGGCCAAATCAAAGACAACTCACGCAGAGCGCTTCGCGCTCCGCGCGATAAACCAAACTACCACTCGACTATGTTCCATCCCTATAAACTAGTACTGTAAAAAATCTAGTCAGAGGGGTTCAACTAGGGTTGATAATCAATTCCAAAAATCAAGTCAATTATAATTCCAATTCTTTTTCGCTTCTCAAAACCACTCAATTCTAATTCCAATTCTTTCGCAATTCTCAAAACCACTCGATTCCAATTCCAATTATTTTGGATTTTCCAAAACTGCTCAATTCCGATTCCAATTCTGATCAATTCCTCGAAATCTCAGATTTTCAATTCCAATTCCATCGGAATTGATTGGAATTGATTGGAATTGATTAGAATTGATGAGAATTGACTGTGTATCCAACTTCATGTCAGTTTTTTTCTTCAAAAAACTGAGATGAACAATGTTCACTTTGATTCCATTGAGCAAGAGACATAAGGAGCAGTGGTAACTTAATAATGAATAAGGAAAAGCAGCATGGAATGGTGAATCAATTCTGAATAAGTTCTGGGAGTCACTTCCGATTTCATATCCAGTTCTTCTGATATACGAAAGAATTGCAATTGCAATTCCAGAAATTTTGAGACATACAAAAGAATTGGAATTGCAATTCCAACTATTTTCGTCAGACAAAAAGAATTGGAATTGCATTTCTTATGAATGATTGATTATCTCATTTCTATCAATTCCAATTCCAATTCCAATTCTAACAACCCTAGGTTCAGCTGATGATGACCCAACCCTCTAAGAGAACCCAAAACCGTCTTCAGTCATGGTCGAAACGGGTTTGAGTAGTTCTCCTACTGAGCATATTTACATAATCAGTACCGTGAGTGTTGTTCTTTTCACACAATCCACGTCACTCATATTCTTCGAGTACAAAAACAGATGAACAAAGAATAGGAAGGTCATACACTTGATGGCTACACTCAATCTGACTAACTTCTTGATCTCGGTTTATTACGCGAGAGAACTCAGTGCAGTCACTAATGTAAATTGCCAAATATGCTCACAGCTCAGAAAACTTTGAATATGGAAATTATCTAAAGCCTGATTTATCTTTTTCACTTTCACAGTAATTGCACAGCAAAGTCGGCAAACTCACGATAGTGTTTCTCTCATATTAATGTTAGTGAAACGTGTATAACACAGCGGAGTTTCCGAACAGGAACAAAGTGCACAATTGCTTACCTGTCCATTTCACGTGATTAGTCAAATAGTGTCTAGTATTAAATACGCAAAACACTATTTGTTACCACGTGCACGTGATCACCCAATTTTCAAACAACATCGAGGTTGCGTGTACTGGTGTGCACGCTTATCACAATCAACATCGAAAAATACAGTAATTCAAAGCTAATTTCTGTTTTTCGTGATCAATTAGTATGAATTCCCACAGCATGTGTACGGTTTCACGTTTGAATGACTAAGACTAAAAAGCACTCGAATCAGCAGTTTCGTGGGACTACGTATCAAAGTTGAATGCCAAACCAATGTGTATTTATATTTCCTCATTCAAATCTTTTCATTTTTCGAAGTGCTCTCTACAATCATTGACGATTCGCATTCACTGCCTGTTGAGCTGCCTTTATTTCATTGAGAAGAGGAGTCACGTGAATTATAATGAGCAGAAGACGGTATTAATCTAGATTCTGAAACATAGTCGAGATGTAGTTTGGTCTATGTACACATCAGAATAATCGGAGTACGACCGAAAAGAGGTGTTCAAACTGTATTTGAGGGCAGGAGAAGAAGCACGGTAAACGACCACACTGTGACCATTCATGGGGATTTCGCCATGATAATTTTTCTCTTATAGTGTTGCGTTATCTACGTCAATTAGTCACACTATCGTGTTAATTCTAATATCGTTTCTTTAAACTCCGAAACTTGGTCCTTTCTCGGTCAAACCGCATACACCATTTCATACTATGTTTATGTGTCAAGTACAAGCATGTTTTGAATAATAATAATAATAATATAAAGTTTATGTAAACCACAAAAAGTAGTGAGAACTAACTAATTGAGTTATCACAACATTCTATGGCAAAACGTATCCCAGAGGATTGTATGTTAAATGTACAACCTACTTATCAGGGAGCGTTGATGAGACTACAAAGTGCAAATAAATTCGAGACGATGCATTCGTCAGACAAACAAAGGTTTGATTGAATTATCAAATTATTAACCGAAATTGATACTGAATGCCCCCCCCCCCTCCACGAAGTCACGAAATGCAATCCCTCCACGGAATTCAGCGGCGTCGTCGCTCAGAAACTAGTTCGAGGAGGTCGACTACTGTTCAGCAGAACAAAAGTGCGAACGATCACTCAGGTCTGAATTTTTATGAGTTTGGTAAGAACGGTAAAAACGTTGGAATTGGATTTTCACTTGGAATCGGTTGACATTTCAGGAATCGGTTGGAATTTCAAGTCAAGTTGATTTATGGGACAAGAATACCAAGATTACGTGTTCACTAGCTATTGCAGTTTCACATCGCCTCGTTTTCTACACACAGCTCCAGTATGTGCCAGTTTTCGGAGAATACCGAATACGTTATCTTATCTTTTCCGACAGCTCCGGAACAGTGTAATATTTGCTCATAAAGTGGGCAGATGGTCACATTTTAACGTGGCAGTATTGAATGCGACTGATTCATCAGCGCACTTTCTTTTCAAACCTCTAACATATTTTCCCGCAGCCTGGCACCGTATCAAAGTTTCCGAAAAAAATCAGATTCTAGCTGAATTTTTTTGACATCAAAGTTATAGTATTCTAAACTGTTATTCAGACTGCAACAGAAAACTTATGAAACTTTCAGTCGGCCTTGATCAGGTAAATATTATTGAAAAGTTTAGAAATTCGCCTATTCGAATTGGTTCTCCTATCTTGATGAGTATCCAAAATTATTTCTTATGAAGTTAAATGTTGCATTAAGTCATGCTGCATTAAGTCAACCGTCATTGGAAAATTTGAATTTGTACTGTACGAGACTCTATAAATTATGTCAACTATTTTTGTTCGCATTGGAAGGATGCCTAAGTCGACTAGAGAGTATTTAGAAATTTGTAATAGTAAACAACACATATATATAGATAGATGAAATCAATTTGGTTATACAATTCATTTTTAAGTGCTTGTTGCACAACGACTGCTGTTCCACTATTTCGATAGCCTTTAAAAGAACGATAGCCGATAGACGATTCTACATTTACTACGGATTGTTAACCAAACTATATTTATACCTAACGTTTAAACACACTTCTTTTTTATTCTTTTTAAAACTAAATAACCCTTTCAGGGCTACTATACACCATTTTCGTCATCTTACTAACATTTGTGATGCCCCGTTTTGAATCGGGAAAAAATATTCCATTGTATTATACCATTAGTACATGGAAATACCTAGATAGTACATGGAAGTAGTACATGGAAATACCTAGATCTAAAGCTGTATCCATTTTTCCGAATTGATCATTTTATCTATATCAATACTCAATTTGCTACATTTCTTCTGAATCAACGCTCCAACACATCTTTAATTCTGTTTTCATCAACTGAAAAATCATATATGAGATTCAAAATCGTTTGTACATGAGAATTAGTTAGAGAAAAGATGTTAGTTTTTAAAGAACAAATTGGATTCAACAAATCATTATTCTGATTCTCTGAACTTCAAATAGACGATCGTACACCGTTCATTTTGTTTGTAGGCTAGGACTGTATACCTTCACTTTTGTGAAGAAGCCTGAGAGTCTTCAGGAGTTTGATTTGAGGATCTCTAACGATGTATTTGTCAAACAACGATTGATAGTTCTTGCTTGACGTACTTGAACCAAAACCGTGTATTCAAATCAAAACATTTCTGCCTGTTTTGGTTTCATCCCAAATACACGACGTTAGCAACCCAACCCATTAGACATCACCATAACTACTTCAATATTGAAGGCGACCGGAACACATTGAGCAGAGGTTTTATTTTGGGCTGCTTCTAACTTTATTGAGATCAGAGAGCACAAATAACTCGTATATTAGTTTGATCCGTCCACGTGACATTCACATGACAATGCCGCGCGACACGCAACGCGTCCAATCAAAAGTAGGATACAGCAGCTTCACGAGAAACAATGTTACTCTCCGGTCTTGTTTAAGCAACTATGCTTATTTGTCGTTTCTATTGTTCAGTTTGTAATTGTTGTAATTGTTCGAGTTCACTCATGTTACGCTTTTCTGCTTCATGAGTTTATGTTCAATATACATTGCATCTTGGAAGATAGTCAGCCATTTATGTCTAAATATACTCTGTAGAAAGATTTTAGACCTTGTATAATGTTGTAGTGTTTGCAAGAGCTCTCGTGAAACACGAATACGTTAGACAAATATGTTTTCTACCTTTTCATGAAAATCCCGATTAAAACCCGATTTGACTTGTTCAAAGTTTCACATAGTTCAGGTTATAGGAAAACGGTGCTTTTAACGCACCGGTACGTGACTCTAGGTAATCTTGCGAATTTCGCGGTATATACAAACTACTGTTACAGAGAATGCGAACATGTTGAGTGTGCCCTATTTGCCACACGTTCAAATAATCTCGTTCTACCATGGGCAAGTAAGTGAGATATGTAAAGTTTTTCCCAGGATTGTAAATTTTATACACGGTTGCACTAGTACACCACACAAGTCATTGTTTTGCTGGTCAATATATCTATCACCATCCTCAGGTCAGCGACTAGTCTTCTCAAGTTCACTATTGGAGCACTACTTCTACTTATATTCTACTATATTTTCTACTTTTCTTTTTCGTCTACCTCCTTATACGAGTACGCCTTTGTGGGAGGTCGAATCATTGCTCATGAACAACAACCCGTCGAAAATGGCACGGATAACCAAGAGGTACGTAGTTGCTTCCAAACATAAAACACTCTCTGAATGAGAAAAAAACGTTAGAGAGCGACCAAATTCTGGTTGTAGTTTGATTCCAAAATGTAAAACAACAACGCTTGCGACGCAGCGTGGATTAAACTACACACACAGTAGCACGAACGTCAACGCTCTGAAGCCTGGACGCTACTCAGAACGCACTCTGTTAATTACAAATTCGCGTTTGGTCGGAACTGTATTGCAACACATCTAGAGATTTAGTGTGCCCCGAAGAGACGTCAGATGGCGAGAGGGAAAATCAATATATATATATATATGACAGCCACGCTGTATAAACAGTAATTTACTGCCTTGCAACGACGCTTGTTCTGAGTAGTAGACTGTCATGGATATTGATTTTTCTACTCGTCATCTGACTCTCCGGCGCCCGCATTGTCTCTAGATTTGTTGAAATACAGTTTCAACCAAACGCGAATTCGTAATTAGCAGCCTATGTATTCCAAAGTTCCGTGAGTGTCTTCTCTGGAATCAGTCTCCAGTTGTAAAAGTGATATCACTCTTATCTTCGATGAAAGCAATCATCATTAGATAACTGTACACACCCAGTTTACAAAGTACATGCCTATTTGCGGTGGTGAATGAAGTGTGTAGCTTCACCCGAGCTGTACTTTGATCTATAAATACAGCAGAGTTATCAAAACAGGCACTATCAAGATATAGTAGAACAGAGCGATGAAATGTGTCGTTGTTGTCTGATTTTTTGAAAGCGCGACTCCTATATGGAATAAAAAACAAGATGAATGTTTCATGGTCTTCAATAGATTTCCGTTGCAACTCTCCAGCGCTTCCATAACATACCTAACTGAACAAACAATACGTTTAAAGAGGCCAGCATCGAATGATCATATTGAAGTTTTGAGAGGGAAAACATCTCGCATCACGCTGATACAACCCACTCCACTCTGCTACATTAGCAACTCTTCGACTGTATATAGTTTGCTCTCTTTTAAAGGTTTATTTTGCTCTATACTGCTGTGTTCGTAGTTTGATCCCGTTGCATTCCGATCGGAATTCGAAACTCATGATTTGTACCTAAATCAAACTATAAGAATAATTTGGTCACAACCTATAACTAGTCTGATTTGATTCGCCTATAACGCAAATTTCGTTGCATGAATTTCATTTGTTAACCACTCAAATTGTGTATTACCGTAATTCATAGTTTTTTTCGATTATTGTTTTTATTCAACACTTCTATTGAGAAAAGCAGGCAACAGCTGGTGCTAACTGGAATTGAAGTTACTTTCCATTCTGCTCATGTTCAATAAGACCACAAAATACCAAAAATACCACGAATTTCGACTGAACAATTACGAGACCAAACTACAAATACAGCGGGATAGAGCAACACATACCATATTGGCTTGCTTTAGGACACACCGAGACGCAAACTGTTACCACCAACATCATTTAATGTGATTAATTACAGTTGATCTTCACTTCACATCTCAGTTTAGCACCTGTGGCTAAGGGAAAACCATTCAGTGCAAATCTTCTGCCGTTACTCTCGAAATTTGGTCTGACATCGCATAATCGGACCATCAAAAGCGAAGTTAAGGTGATATTGTTTTTTATTTATATCCTGAGATCCGAAAATTATTATCTATATTAGTTTAAATTATCATGCTAATTGAACATTTATGCTTGAATGTAAAACGTTGTGTAAGGGTGAGCTCAACACTGCCCTGTTGAGCACCACTGAGCAAAAGCAACCAGGTTCCCTTTACTTTTCTTTTTTCCATAGATTCTTCGAAACTTTGCGAGACCAAATTGTATTTCACAGTATGCTCCTAAATGTCTCGAGCTATTCTCTCACATGCAAACATTATTTACCAAAATGATAATTTCTGCGGCAATTGATCGCCAATACTTTTTGCAAACCAGTATTCGGGATCTGAATATTGTTTCGTAACTGACAATAAAACAATTAGTATAAAAAACGAGTGTAAAGAAAGTAGAGATTCGTTTTGGATAAACATGTACAAGAAATATAAAAGAAGTCCAATAAAAATATTTTGAGGAAAAGTCTAATTTCGCTCGGTTTAAAAATTTAAAAAAAGGATACCGAGTTTTTTTGCTACCGGAAGAAAACTTCATTTTCCTCAAAATATTTTTATCGGACTTCTTTCATATTTCTTGTACATGTTTATCCGAAACTAATCTTGACTTTCTTTACACTCGTTTTTTAATTGAACTCTTTTTCTATGGTTACGAAGTAACGGTCATTTTTGATAAAAATGATATTTTTGAACAATAATCTAAACAAGGAATTTTATGTTTTTCTATTGGAGTTTCAAACCGCGCCGTAGTTCAGAACGTTTGGTGTAGTTGTTACTCGTTCAAGTGATAGCAAATTTTTGTGCTCCAGGCAGGAATCGAACTTCCGTTCGCCGTGCGTAAACAGAGCTTTTATCCAATCCGCCATTCAGACATGTGAATAGGAATGAAAACCAAGCTGTACCCGCCTGTCATGAGATCTCCATTGGAAAAATGATTCCTACTACACGTTAAACTCTTTTTTCATCTTTATTTTCACAAAACCGTTCTATCCATAATTTTTGCGAGACCATTTTCGGTCGTCTCACGTAATATTCAAATTTACGACACACCTGAAAAATACGTATACCTCAATTTTTTTATGGCTTTTTAACAGTGTAAGAAATTTCGGAATAAGTTAGTTTTGAGCAAAACTATGCCCAGATTTGAGGAGGTGGACACTTTTGTCGCCGCCCCGCGCGGAAGCCATTTCTGCGAGACGCTGGGTCCTCTAACTCCTCTCAACAAATTATTTCTAGGAACATGAACTTAATTTCTTGTAAACGTGTTGCCCTTCAGTAATTCATGCAAATATCTAGGAAAATGGTCGACGTACTTTGAAGAAAATTGTAATAAACTGTTTTGTAATGCCTGCAGACCTTTGAACAAAAACTAATCTGCGCGGCGCTCCGCGCTGCGCCCGATGAGCAATAATATACAACGCTCATGTTGTGTTTTGAACTCAGTAATAATCGGAATCAATGTACGAAGAATGATTCCAGGCTGAAGATGTTGTTTTCGTCACGTACTCCTCATCCAACCACTTCCACGAATCTCGAGCCGGTCTATTCAAGTTGAGGAAATTAGTGCCGAACAAGATAATTTACTACGATGTGGGTCTGGCTGCCAGCGAGGTATAATTTGAATTAACGTTCATTTTACTTATTCATTCATTAACTCGTATTGGGTCATCTGTATTGTGATTTTCTCTCATCAGAGAAACAAGAAATAAACGAAACAATCATGTGAAGGGTCTCAGTTTCCTCGAATCTCAAATGCAAGTCTCGAAACCAAGTCTCAAAAATGAGTGATGATAAGTGGAAAGTGGCAAGTCTCGTGAATATTGTGTAGAGCTGAGCTTTCAACGAACATTTTTTTCTGCATTGATTCATGAAATATGTGCACCGACTTCGTTCATACTTTTTGCAGTTGCAGCTAAATGCAGCGTAAATCTTGTCGAAAATACGCGTATTGATTTTTACGCCAATGCAGTCGACTGCAACTGCAAAAATACGCTGCAGTTGTGTTGGTCATACTTTTTTTAAGCCAGCTGTTGCGTTTTTTACGCTGAAATGAGCGTAATTTATGCTGACTTCAGCGTAAATTGCAGTATTGACATGACCATACTGCACTGCAATGTAGTTACCCTTTTTTATGAATTTTTTATCGTTATCAATCTTTTTTCACTATTTAAGGCGTGCCATAATTAAAATCCGATATGAAGTAGCAGTTGACTAGGAGTTTATTAGTCTAAAAATGAAAAATCTTGTTGGCACCGGGCGCTGGCGCCAAACTTGATAAAATATCAGTTGTCGTCAATGAAATTGTGGTGAATTCTATATGTGACCGGGTTTTTCGGTAACCGTTTTTCCGGTTACTTCGATAATTAACCGGTCGGAAACCGAACATGAAAAACCGGTTACCTGTTTTTCCAACGCAAAATGTGGTTTTCATCGTTTGTTTGTACCGGAACCGGATTTTAGTTTCAGGTTACCTACCGGTTACTTGTGAGGTAACCTAAAAAAAGGGTTACCAAAAATCGGTTAGGTTACCTAAAAAAAGGTTAGGTTACCTAAAAACTTGGTTAGTTGTAGAATTGGCCTAAAATTGTTTCAAGTTAAGACGTTGAATACTTCACAATAGGCTAGGAAATTACTGAAAAGTGTGCCATTCCTTCAACGGACACAGGTTCAAGATACGCAGTCACTCTAAGACGGGAGGTGTTTAGTTTACTTCCAGGCCGTATCGCTTTTGTAGATTCCAGAAAACTGACCATAACGATTCTGAGTTAGCGAGAGCGGAATTTGACTATTGATCATGAATTAGAGTATCTGAATAGAACACACTTCCGGCACTTGACTACTTTTTTGACCACATCATTTCAGGCAGAAGATGTGAAGAAGTTCTGTAATTTGGAGTACAGAAAGTTCAATTTCAGTGCTTATCCGAATCATGTGAAAATATTGAATACGTACGCTTTCAAAGCGATAGTTGAGGCGGTGAGTTCTGTGTATGTATATGATTGAATTTTATTAAACAATTAATAAACTCACATTTTCTCGTTTGCTGTCCAGCATCGTTTGATGTGATCTATTTACCAAATCGATGCAACGTGAAGGCACCTGTGTTGTCTACTTTTGTTAATACACGTCGTGTACGTCGTGGATACACAGAAAGAAAATTAGCAGTTTTTCATCAAACATTGACTATAAGGGCAGTTGGTCCGTCTTTTTGTATGCTGAAGTTCTGTAATTTGAGGTTCAAAATCCTATAACAATATTTATTTTGTCATAACTTTAATATGTGCGCAACGAATCTTTGTTCACATTATAGGAAGTGTTCGCCAAACATCCTGCATTTTGGATGTTCGATGCTTCTCTTCGTATCACCAACATGACTACATTGTCGCAGTTCTATGAGCAGATCAACATAAATTCCTCAGAGAGATTCGTGATTTCATTCTCGGCCGGCCACAGTATCTATTCCGCAACTTTTCCAGGTAACATTTCTGTTTCAGAGAAGCACTGTTCGGTACTTCGATGAATTTTATTTATATGTTAATATAGGATATGTAAACAAAACACTGTCGAAAAATGTTAGTCCTCACTCAGAGAAATACAGCATATACATGCAAAACACTGGAAAACCTCTTGGTTTAAAAATATGTTCAATTTCAGGTATGTTCGACTACTTGCCAGCTACCGCGGAACAGAGAATGGCCGTCATGCGGGTGGCCACGTCCTTCATTTCTCATTCGGAATTCTCGAGACAGGCAGTGAAGTGGTAAGATTTTTTCCATGTTCTTATTGTCAACGCTTTCAGTCAATTCTCATTCTTTCTCAGCGGGCCATACCATAAAACCCCAGTTTTTTTGTTATCACTGATAAACATGTTTGCCCAGAGTCACTGTGCTGGAAGGTTCAGCATACGGTGTTTCTTTTCATTCATTTCCGCCGGGATATTGTATTACAAATTAATTGGTTACAGGAACTTTTTGTGTGCTATGACGGAACAGTGCATAGCTCCCAGTGGACACAAACTGTACTGTGTCTTTACGAATGATAGAATGAAAGACTTCGCTAATTGTCACAGGTATTGTATTTAGTATTTACATTTACGAAATGGTTAATTTCTCACCACGCTTCGCTACTATCCAGCCTCGACAGTAAGGCGTTTAAATTTGATTTAACTGTATTTTCATTTGATTTTCCTGTATCTCTATCTCATTAAAAGTATTCTCATTAAAAAATGAAACAGTTTTTATCGGCTCCTAAAGTTGATCAGAAAGATGTAGGGATTTTTTTCGTGTCCTACATTCACAATTTTGTGGTTTCGAAACAATCTAATTGAATGTAGCACACATGATACAACAATAATATTGTTTATTTCTAAATTGTTTCTCAGGTATGACCAGAGTGCGATCAACCTCATCCTCACGTCTTTGCGGGAGAAATACGGAGTTCGCAGTGACCCGGAAAAGCCGCGATACGAAGAGTTCCTTGCAATCAAGGGAGGAGACATGTACTCTGGATCCTTTGACCCCGTGTGCAAAGTTAAATCAACTTGACGTGTGAATTTGATATTGAATTGATCAGAGTACAGTTAAATAAAAAGTTTCAACTTTTTTTGCATAATGGTATCGAACGCGCTAAAAAAACTATCGTTGTACTCATATAAGTCCTCCCTATTAGCAAATTGTTTACCTTTGTTCGACTCTCCCGCAACCGTTCATCATTATGAGCTCATAGCTAGAGTCAATTCCAATCCCAATTTTTTTTCCATCTCGAAAACCACTCAACTCCAATTCCAATTCCTTTGCAATTCTCAAAACTACTCAAATCCAATTCCAATTCTTTTAGATTTTCAAAAACTGCTCTTTCCGAAATTCCGATTCCAATTCTGATCAATTTCTCGAAATCTCAGATTTTCAATTCGAATTCCATCGGAATTTATTGGAATTGATTGGGATTGATTATGATTGATCAGAATTGACTGTGTTTCCAACTTCATGTCAGTTGTTTTCTTCGAAAAACGAAGATAAACAATGCTCACTTTGGTTCCATTGAGCAAGAGACATAAGGAACAATGGTAATTTAGTAATGAATAAGGAAAATCAGCATGGAATTGCGAATCAATTCTGAATAAATTCTGGGAGAAAATCAAGTCAATTCCAGTTCCAATTCCAGTTCTTCTGATATACGAAAGAATTGGAATTTCAATTCCAGAAATTTTTAGACATACAAAAGAATTGGAATTGCAATTCCAACTATTTTCGGCATACAAAAGAAGTGGAATTGCAATTCCAACTATTTTCGACAGACAAAAAGAATTGGAATTGCAATTCTTTTGGATGATTATCTCAATTATATCAATTCCAATTCAAATTTCAATTCAAACAACCCTACTAGTGGCTGAGAAAAGCTTTCACGATGAGTGAAAACTAGGTTTGTTAATGTTAAAACCCCAAACTCAAGAGCTCAATTTTTGTCCTATCTCGAAAACTCGAAAACCCGATCTTCTGGACTCGATAAACAACCCTAGTGAGCACTGGCCAGTTTCTGAACCACGGGTGCAATTATTTTTCCTCGAATATGTGTGAAGAAAAAAGGAGGGCAATCATTATGTTTTCAGCTGAATAATTCGGTAGATGAGTTGTTTTTTGTCACAAAAACGTGAGAAACGAGAGACAAAAAGTTGACCTAAAAAACCATATTTACCGACTTTTCTCTTCTTCTTGGGTTTTTTTCACGCCCACTTTTTTTTGTGAATAAAAAGAAACACACAGTAACAGATTGAAATCAGAACTTTTTATGACTCTAAGTTGAACAGTATCTTTCCCACTTTACTCGATCTACAATTTCCTGAGAACAAAGGTGTCTTGCTCCAGTCCCTGAGTGCTGGTTCTCCCATCGAAGTCGTCAATCGATAATTCGATAGGAAGCGGATTGTCGTTCCGAAACACGTTCACCAATTCGAATCCTAAATACTGGTAACGTGAAATGCTGGGGGAGCGGGCGTACTTTACCTGAAGTTAAACTTCCAAGCACAGAACACATTGCAACTTGGAAGTACAATTCAGAGAATCAAACTGAAAAGATAACAAACCATAGAACGACGTGTATAGTTTCAGCGTTCTTTTTTCTAAACAACCACTATACTATAACTAAAACGTGAGACGGCAGCTACAATGCCGCCCGCTTCCTAAGTTCGACTGAGTTACGTGTCTAGATTGTGACCCACAAGGATAGAAAGTAGAACTGCAGACACAAATATGTAGTCGTCCAAAAATAGAGCCAATGGTTGGATCTATTGCGCAATGTGAAGTGAGAAATTGTTGATTTTTAGCAAGCGGATGACATGCGTGTTCGAATCGAAATTCACAGATGAAATCGCCCTTTCATTACAAAATTGGCCGTACTCGGTCCACAACGGGTTGATGGGTCGTATAGTACACCAAATAGATATACTATATATGGCTCCAGAGGTTCAATTGATATCGATTTGTTTTTATGCATCTACTAATTCATTCTGTTTGCAATATTCTGAACTCAAACTCTCAATAGCTTCAACCTTACCTGTGAAAATGAGTGCCAGTCTGATTCTGCCATAGATGCGAAGTTCGTTGTATATCAGTTGGTCCTGAGAGCGGGGTAAACCAAGGAACAGCAGCGCTGAAACATAACACAGATCAGCACATCCTAATTTGTGGTATACTGTATAACTCAATTTCTTCTGTGCGCTACTTTTCATAACGGTTCTATACAAAAGGTCAAACGGATTGTTTAGCACTCGTATGTTATTTTAACTCGAACATCATTCTCTAAAAACTTGTCTACTCTAATGAAGTTCCTAATGAAAAAAATTAAAAGTGAAAAAAAAAATGAAAAAAAAACAGATACTAGAATATGGAGAAACTGTTTCGAAATGATATTGAGGAGTTCACGTGAAAAGGACAAAAACGCAACCTTTCGGTTTCAGCATACACCTGATCTTGAGTATTTCACGCAGGTCGCCGATCGGGTCTCCGGGATCTCCATACCTGAGAATCTTACTTTAATTTAATTGCGGTTTATCAACAAATTAGTGAAAATAAAGTGTTTTCAAATGCTTATGGTAACGTTTTTCAATTTTCATGATTTTTTAGGAAGGTCACAAAGTTCATGTTTTCATTTGAAACAAACTTCACTACTCAGTGAGAGCAAAATGAACCCTGAGATGGAATTGAGTAATAACTACGGAATTGCCTCTGGAGCGAGATTTTTTCACATGATCCGCAACAACCGAACCGTTTCCCACCTTTGTAATCCACTGTGCTCGATCGAAGAAAATGAAGCAGCAAAATCGAAAGGACCATAACTGAAAACATGAATGTTCAATGAAGGTAACAACTCCAATTTTCAGAAGAAAAAACATATTCTACCAACGATGTGACGCGTTGCGTGTCACACAGCGATTGCAGTTCTCATATGCACTGGTCCACATGAAATACTTAAGTCAATAAGTCATTTTGTTATCTAAACCGAAAGAGCAAGCTCAAATCAGAATTCTTTTCGAGAAAAAAGCCAGAGCTCGATAACTCAGAAATTTCAATACTCGTGATTTAAAGCAGTTTGACATCTCGCAAATTCCAACTGGATTCACAGGGGTAGTGAGCACTTATCGTGTTTGTAACTACGGCAACAGATGTGAAAAATCGTAAACATACACTTTTACCCGGTGGTGTGTTTTTCGCCAATTGTGAATTGCGACCAACCTTTCGAAGTTTTTGGCGAATGTGAGTGGGTGGGCGTACGTGACTTGATCATTTTCAACAATCGACGTGTTCCGATATTCAACAGTGAGAATCTTGAAAAAAAACGGATGAAAAAGAAAAAAAGTAAAAAAGCCATGAAACGAGCAAACCATTCGTGAACACGGTATTTTGGGCAAATTCTCACATTCCTCAGAACAACCGAATTTCATGACCGTTGTAAGTTTTGTGCTGCTTGTGAACCTCCATTGGAACGTACTCAATAAGATCTAATGAGTGAAAAAATAGTGAGAAACAGTTACAAGAAAGAGCCTCTGAGACTTTTTCGGAACTGGAGTACGGCATTTGCTCCAGCTCTTTCATGATGATAATCCTACAAAAGTCGGTGATTTAACTGAAATCAACCTGTGCAGCTCCAGCTCTCAGTGCAAACACTTCCACCCACGGCTTAATCGAACCAACGGTGAAGCCGGATAGTCCGGTTAGTTTGTGGTGTTGCATCGCATGGTAAATCGACACTGAAAATGTTTGCATCTTATAAATAATTCATAATATTGCTAATTAGTTCACATGCTTGATTTTGTTGAACGACACTCATACAGATGGGTTTTCAACATTACTCGAGTGATTTATGACTCCGAGGTGAAAAAGTGTATTGATCACACCTAAGTTGTTTGGTCTTGGTGCTACATCACAATTTGCAGACCGAAGTTTTCCCGAATCAAACTACAAACACGGTAACATGAGAGACAGTGATTCAGTACTCTGAAGTTGAATACCGAGTTGTCTACCAAGGTTCGTTCACCAAATTGGTCCCTAGTTGATATAAGTTGTGAAATCAAAGTTTGGTGCCCAATTCTGCACCAAGTTCATGATAAACTGTCTGAACCTTGATTTACAACTTGGGTTTATGGCGAACCTTGGTAAACAACTCCGTTTTTAACTTCAGAATATGTGTGTTTTCCCTAGAGCATGAAGTACTCACTTACCCAGACTAGAAAAACTAATTCCAAAGTTCATTCACACCGTAAGCTGAAGAAAGCAAACCTGTTTACAGATTAAGTTCGGCTGTGCGCAATGAGTACGGTTAACTCACTTCCAACTTTCTTGTAGTTGACAAACTCCAGAGGATCTGCTTTCAGCCATTCGGGAATTTGACTCCAGACATGACTTGCCAAAGGAGACCGTTCACTCCAATAGTTCTAGAATGACAATAAAAGTAGATTCATCTTAGGTTGATGTTGTACTTTGTGCTAATATTTGAGAGTGAGGGGCAAAAGTGCATGACATGAGTATTTAGCGAGCTTCCTGACGCCCAGGAAAATGATGCGTCGATATTTACGTTTTGCGAGCCCGTTCATAACTTCCAACCAGCAAATTGTCCACATCACAAAACTTGCGTCACCGTAAATACTCGAAATTCATTTCAATTCACAACATTTTATCTGGTTAGCAGTTTCATACGTTATTCAATTTCAAGACAGTGAGGCCTACACAACGTGTACTATAGATATTGGTTGACATAACGTTGTTACGTATTTGTGTAACCAATTTATTGATCATAAATACTCATATATATTTGATCCAACCAAGAGTAACCTACTTTAGTGTATAAAGCATATCCATTCAGTGTATAATTATCTCGTTCCCTTGTATCGACATCTTTCAGCGGAACCTTATCTGATTCGTAGGAGTTAGCAAGCGCCAGCCACTCTGAGAAAATCTGGAATGTCAAAAATTGTATTCAAAACAATTCTCCGTAAAACTTGTCTAGCAATATTCGAAATAAAAATGATACCCGTTTTCAAAATTCTTTTCCATTCTCCACTGAGAAGAGAGAAGAGAGGGTTCTACAGAGCGGTACAAAGAATCTGTGTGTGCTTACGTGAAAGAGTACCAAACACCCAATTTTAAGATCACGTTTTATTTGTCATATCACAGCGTTTCATTCCAAGATATTCAGCATAGTTCACGTAGTGTAGATTGTAGCATTCAACCAGCAATATATAATTATCCTCATTCTCACTGAAAACTTGGCACACTGTCAATTTTTTTCTCAACATTTCTCCCCATGGCGTAGCTTCTCGGAACAGCGAGATTTTGGGTACCAGGAATAAGTCATTAGAAATGAAAAGTCATTAAAGTAAAAGTCATTGAAAACCATTTTGAATGACTTATTCTGGTTGCCTAGATTTTGGTTAGTTGTTGTCTGTCCTTCGCGCATTACGCAATTACGCTGTCCACAAAACGGGACAGTTGCGTGGAAGAACATTCATACGAGAATTCATCCAGTTCATCTGCACATCATCGTCTCAGTGAGAATGACATGAACTATACCTGTTCACAAGTGGGTTCCCGTAGATGAACGAGTGTGGGGATAGGGCTGGTCAGGGCCGCTAATGTGTATCCCATGGGAACGAAAATATTCTCATTCACTTCGAACCAGGTCACGTTTCCTTTGGCAGTTTGCACATGGATGGATGGAGGCACGGTTCCTCTCAAACACAAATATGACATCAAAATAAAACCAAACAATGTATATCATCTATTCGTTTATTCGAGAGAGAGAGAGAGAGAGAAAGAGAGAGAGATAGAGAAATTGGACGAAAGAACAAGAGAGTGGGAGCCTGTGACAGAATAACGAGAGGTAGGGGGAGAGAGTAAGAGAAAAGAAAGAGAGAGAGAGAGAGAAAGAGAGAGAGAGAGAGAGACAGACATAGAGAGAGAGAGAGAGAGAGAGAGAGAGAGAGAGAGAGAGAGAGAGAGAGAGAGAGAGAGAGAGAGAGAGAGAATACGTTGACTGCCGGCGGCCGGCGTCTCACCATGGCAATTCGAAATTTTCACAAATTCATCCCACGGCCTTTTCACTGTTTGTTGGTATAGTTCGAGCACATTGGGATAGTGCAATACTTTCGTCGTGAAATTATAATTCTATTTTCGCGTTATACCTGGCAATAGAGATATTCTGTCCCAGCTTTCCTTGAGTCAAATTTGTATCCGAACTGAAAGTTTAAAACATCAACACATTCAGCTAAATATACTGTCTAACGCTTTGAACTCGGCGTTTTTGTCTCGCATCAAAAACAAGACGTGTTATTACTGCCGTTGACGCCAAAAAGAAAACGCCAAAACAAAAAATAACGAATGTTGTGTAACTAATGAAAAGTAATTCAGATTTTCAGTTTGTTCACAAACAGAACAAAAAGATACAACTAACCGGTAGTGAAAGACAACATGATAGAACACAACCAGTGAAATAGTGAATAAATAGTAAGGCGCGCCTCTCACTTGTTTCCAATACATTCTTGAACGCTGAAACAATAGTAATCCGTTAAATTGAACACTTTTGAGACCTTGAGCGAACGAAATATTTGTGACTTTGTGAACCAATGTTTTCGACTTGTAATGATGTTCATTGCGTTATCTCTACATCTCCTGGTGGCTTATCGCTTCCAATAAATGACCAACAAGTTTTTATGTTTCTAGACAAACTTTTTCCAAAGTTTAGGAGTACATTAGAGAGTACGAACCACAGAACATATCGCGCGCAGCGCGAAGCGCTGTGCGATATTTGTCTTTGGTCCGGCTAATGCGCGCCTCCGTTTTTTTAGTTTACCCACAAAAAGGCTCAACTTCGCAGAACAAAACTTTTGAGGATTTGGAAATGTTCTACAGCGTATTTGCAAGTTGTGTCCCAAATTTGAACAAAATCCGTTGAGTTTGAGCCAAGTTATGATGTTTTCGCTTCATCCAGAGCGCCAACTTCCGTCGTGTTTCCTTCCTTCCTTCCGTCACATTGTGCTGGGATGCTATCTCTGCCAGAACTGACCAGATTTGGCTAAAATTCGTAGTGATGATAGAACTCGTATAAAAACTAAATGAGCGCAAAGTTTTTTTTGAAAAAAATTATTTTTCACCAAGTTACGACCTTTCGAAATAAATGTCTCTGCGTCTCTCCATTTTGTGCACTCTCTCACTCTCTCTGTCAGGTCGGTTGAGCAAACTCACAAACTGTCTTGTAAGTTAGGGTAACTGCCCGTTTTTGATGAAATTCAAATAGGATACCATTGTCACTTCCGTTGAAATATTAAAGAATCTATTCATGACGTCATTCGGGATTCTGGAGATCAGATGACGTCATCTTTGAAAAGTGCAAAGTTGACCTCAAACATTTCTCCAAATAATGATAATTGTTGGCAAGTTAGTTGATAACGATGGAAATTCATCTAAACATGTCGTATTCCGGGATTCTGAAGGCCAGATGACGTCAAATTTGAAAAGTACAACGTTGACGTCAAATTATTCTTCAAATGATAATAATAGTGGGCAAGTGGTTTAATAACGATAGAACTTCATCTAAACATGTCGTTATCTGAGATTCTGGAGGCCAGACGACTTAATACTAGAAAAGTGCAAAGTTGACGTCAAATATGTTTTAAAATTATGATAATAGTTGGAAAGTGGTGACAAGGGAAAATTCCCAGTTCAAGGGTTTATACTCAACCGGTTCTGTTGCAAATCGTGTGAGGGATGTAATATCCACCTAAACCCTGGCGGACCAGAGAGAATTTGCGAAAAAAATTGTTTCAATCGAAGTTATAGACGTTTTTCGAAAAGTTTCTGCGTCTCTCCATTTAGCACGCTCTCTCACTCTCTCTGTCCGGTCGACAACTCAAACTGTATTGTAGCCTAGAGTAACAATTACCGATTTGCTCGAAAATTGAAATATGATGCCATCGTATATTTATATTTTTTTCTGACGTCCTTCAGGATTCTGGAGACCAGATGAAGTCATTTTTGAAAAGTGCAAAGTTGGCGTCACATATATTTTCAAATGATGCTAATATCTTAGAAGGGGTCAATTAACGGTAAAGATGTGTGTGAGGGTCAGTAGTGACACGCACTGTAAATGGAAACAGAAAACCGAAAAGATATATGTTCATTCAAGAAATGGAGTCATAAAAGAAAGTAACAAAATGTGAGCCGCCGTCCCTGACTCAGTCGCATGGGGAATCCCTTCTCCTCGCTCACAGCTGGAGGCGGACCCTGTAACAGATCTATTAGTCATCATCGATTTACTATACATAATGCTTATTGGGAATTAGCAGAAGGTCTGGCGAACTAGTTAGAGATTTGTATTTAGAAAGAAGGGTAAATGAAAAGGGTACTTGTAATGGCCGGGTCACGTAATGAGGGCACCATAAATATAACAGTGCCATACTGTTGGCACTTGCGCGGTGAATATTAATCTAAGAGTGACGTATCCTGGGATTCAGAAGGCCAGATGACTTCAACTTTTAAAAGTGCAGAAATAACGTGAAATATATTTGCAAATGCTGAAACTCTACATACCTACGGCATGTATACAAAAAGAGAAAAATTCATGAAAAAGTGGGGGCCCAACGACTGTGAGATTTGTCTTCTGCTGTGCGCCCCTTAGACAGCTACTCTTAAATGGAGCAGCTACTACTACAAAAACCGAAAAATACTAATATACTCAAGTATAATTGTTCATTACAAACATACAAAAGTCGTAAAATATTTTTTCAAACCTGTAAACTAGAATCTGCAAATAACCGAAAAATACTAATATACTTAAGTATAACAGTTCATTACAAACATACAAAAGTCGTAAAATATTTTTTCAAACCTGTAAACTAGAATCTACAAATCACAGCTGCGAACGAAAGAACAACTGTTGAATAATATGCCAAACGTTATAGCACCTAGAGTTGAAATAATGACCAAAACTGCAAACCATTGTGTACAAACCAGACACTCTATAATTGACTACGTTGAGTTAACATCTGTGATTTGTAGATTCTAGTTTACAGGTTTGAAAAAACATTTTACGACTTTTGTATGTTTGTAATGAACAATTATACTTGAGTATATTAGTATTTTTCGGTTTTTGTAGTAGTACCTGCTCCATTTAAGAGTAGCTGTCTAAGGGGCGCACAGCAGAAGACAAATCTCACAGTCTTTGGGCCCCCACTTTTTCATGAATTTTTCTCTTTTTGTATACATGCCGTAGGTATGTAGAGTTTCAGCATTTGCGAATATATTTCACGTTATTTCTGCACTTTTAAAAGTTGAAGTCATCTGGCCTTCTGAATCCCAGAATACGTCACTCTTAGATTAATATTCACCGTTAATTGACCCCTTCTAAGATATTAGCATCATTTGAAAATATATGTGACGCCAACTTTGCACTTTTCAAAAATGACTTCATCTGGTCTCCAGAATCCTGAAGGACGTCAGAAAAAAATATAAATATACGATGGCATCATATTTCAATTTTCGAGCAAATCGGTAATTGTTACTCTAGGCTACAATACAGTTTGAGTTGTCGACCGGACAGAGAGAGAGTGAAAGAGCGTGCTAAATGAAGAGACGCAGAAACTTTTCGAAAAACGTCTATAACTTCGATTGAAACAATTTTTTTCGCAAATTCTCTCTGGTCCGCCAGGGTTTAGGTGGATATTACATCCCTCACACGATTTGCAACAGAACCGGTTGAGTATAAACCCTTGAACTGGGAATTTTCCCTTGTCACCACTTTCATAATTTTAAAGCATATTTGACGTCAACTTTGCACTTTTCTAGTATTAAGTCGTCTGGCCTCCAGAATTTCAGATAACGACATGTTTAGATGAAGTTCTATCGTTATTAAACCACTTGCCCACTATTATTATCATTTGAAGAATAATTTGACGTCAACGTTGTACTTTTCAAATTTGACGTCATCTGGCCTTCAGAATCCCGGAATACGACATGTTTAGATGAATTTCCATCGTTATCAACTAACTTGCCAACAATTATCATTATTTGGAGAAATGTTTGAGGTCAACTTTGCACTTTTCAAAGATGACGTCATCTGATCTCCAGAATCCCGAATGACGTCATGAATAGATTCTTTAATATTTCAACGGAAGTGACAATGGTATCCTATTTGAATTTCATCAAAAACGGGCAGTGACCCTAACTTACAAGACAGTTTGTGAGTTTGCTCAACCGACCTGACAGAGAGAGTGAGAGAGTGCACAAAATGGAGAGACGCAGAGACATTTATTTCGAAAGGTCGTAACTTGGTGAAAAATAATTTTTTTCAAAAAAAACTTTGTGCTCATTTAGTTTTTATACGAGTTCTATCATCACTACGAATTTTAGCCAAATCTGGTCAGTTCTGGCAGAGATAGCATCCCAGCACAATGTGACGGAAGGAAGGAAGGAAACACGACGGAAGTTGGCGCTCTGGATGAAGCGAAAACATCATAACTTGGCTCAAACTCAACGGATTTTGTTCAAATTTGGGACACAACTTGCAAATACGCTGTAGAACATTTCCAAATCCTCAAAAGTTTTGTTCTGCGAAGTTGAGCCTTTTTGTGGGTAAACTAAAAAAACGGAGGCGCGCATTAGCCGGACCAAAGACAAATCTCGCACAGCGCTTCGCGCTGCGCGCGATATGTTCTGTGGTTCGTACTCTCTAATGTACTCCTAAACTTTGGAAAAAGTTTGTCTAGAAACATAAAAACTTGTTGGTCATTTATTGGAAGCGATAAGCCATCAGGAGATGTAGAGATAACGCAATGAACATCATTACAAGTCGAAAACATTGGTTCACAAAGTCACAAATATTTCGTTCGCTCAAGGTCTCAAAAGTGTTCAATTTAACGGATTACTATTGTTTCAGCGTTCAAGAATGTATTGGAAACAAGTGAGAGGCGCGCCTTACTATTTATTCACTATTTCACTGGTTGTGTTCTATCATGTTGTCTTTCACTACCGGTTAGTTGTATCTTTTTGTTCTGTTTGTGAACAAACTGAAAATCTGAATTACTTTTCATTAGTTACACAACATTCGTTATTTTTTGTTTTGGCGTTTTCTTTTTGGCGTCAACGGCAGTAATAACACGTCTTGTTTTTGATGCGAGACAAAAACGCCGAGTTCAAAGCGTTAGACAGTATATTTAGCTGAATGTGTTGATGTTTTAAACTTTCAGTTCGGATACAAATTTGACTCAAGGAAAGCTGGGACAGAATATCTCTATTGCCAGGTATAACGCGAAAATAGAATTATAATTTCACGACGAAAGTATTGCACTATCCCAATGTGCTCGAACTATACCAACAAACAGTGAAAAGGCCGTGGGATGAATTTGTGAAAATTTCGAATTGCCATGGTGAGACGCCGGCCGCCGGCAGTCAACGTATTCTTCTCTCTCTCTCTCTCTCTCTCTCTCTCTCTCTCTCTCTCTCTCTCTCTCTCTCTCTCTCTCTCTCTCTCTCTCTCTCTCTATGTCTGTCTCTCTCTCTCTCTCTCTCTCTCTCTCTTTCTCTCTCTCTCTCTCTTTCTTTTCTCTTACTCTCTCCCCCTACCTCTCGTTATTCTGTCACAGGCTCCCACTCTCTTGTTCTTTCGTCCAATTTCTCTATCTCTCTCTCTTTCTCTCTCTCTCTCTCTCTCTCGAATAAACGAATAGATGATATACATTGTTTGGTTTTATTTTGATGTCATATTTGTGTTTGAGAGGAACCGTGCCTCCATCCATCCATGTGCAAACTGCCAAAGGAAACGTGACCTGGTTCGAAGTGAATGAGAATATTTTCGTTCCCATGGGATACACATTAGCGGCCCTGACCAGCCCTATCCCCACACTCGTTCATCTACGGGAACCCACTTGTGAACAGGTATAGTTCATGTCATTCTCACTGAGACGATGATGTGCAGATGAACTGGATGAATTCTCGTATGAATGTTCTTCCACGCAACTGTCCCGTTTTGTGGACAGCGTAATTGCGTAATGCGCGAAGGACAGACAACAACTAACCAAAATCTAGGCAACCAGAATAAGTCATTCAAAATGGTTTTCAATGACTTTTACTTTAATGACTTTTCATTTCTAATGACTTATTCCTGGTACCCAAAATCTCGCTGTTCCGAGAAGCTACGCCATGGGGAGAAATGTTGAGAAAAAAATTGACAGTGTGCCAAGTTTTCAGTGAGAATGAGGATAATTATATATTGCTGGTTGAATGCTACAATCTACACTACGTGAACTATGCTGAATATCTTGGAATGAAACGCTGTGATATGACAAATAAAACGTGATCTTAAAATTGGGTGTTTGGTACTCTTTCACGTAAGCACACACAGATTCTTTGTACCGCTCTGTAGAACCCTCTCTTCTCTCTTCTCAGTGGAGAATGGAAAAGAATTTTGAAAACGGGTATCATTTTTATTTCGAATATTGCTAGACAAGTTTTACGGAGAATTGTTTTGAATACAATTTTTGACATTCCAGATTTTCTCAGAGTGGCTGGCGCTTGCTAACTCCTACGAATCAGATAAGGTTCCGTTGAAAGATGTCGATACAAGGGAACGAGATAATTATACACTGAATGGATATGCTTTATACACTAAAGTAGGTTACTCTTGGTTGGATCAAATATATATGAGTATTTATGATCAATAAATTGGTTACACAAATACGTAACAACGTTATGTCAACCAATATCTATAGTACACGTTGTGTAGGCCTCACTGACTTGAAATTGAATAACGTATGAAACTGCTAACCAGATAAAATGTTGTGAATTGAAATGAATTTCGAGTATTTACGGTGACGCAAGTTTTGTGATGTGGACAATTTGCTGGTTG
This sequence comes from Litoditis marina, assembly GCA_964036275.1. Classification (NCBI taxonomy): domain Eukaryota; kingdom Metazoa; phylum Nematoda; class Chromadorea; order Rhabditida; family Rhabditidae; genus Litoditis; species Litoditis marina. The sequence goes on from OZ038433.1 coordinate 28,672,109, forward strand.
GAAGTTATGAACGGGCTCGCAAAACGAGTATTGAAAATTCTGAGTTATCGAGCTCTGGCTTTTTTCTCGAAAAGAATTATGATTTGAGCTTGCTCTTTCGGTTTAGAGAAAAAACCAACTAAGGTCTATGTAGTCAATCAAACAAGCCCTCATTGATGGGAAACTTAAATTTGGCAGAAATGACTACGATTTTGCATCTTTCCGGTAGTTCAATCTAAGTGCCAGATGCACCTAGAGATGGTCGCCTAGATATACAAATGGGTAAATAGATATAGGTTAACTAAAATCAAGTTGAATCGGAATAACGTGATTACATGAGCGAATAAATGGACTAAGAGTATGATTCACTATTTATATAAGTTCTACACAAAGAACAACAAACGTTTCTGCGTTGTTCACATACTTCTGACTCCAGTTCAGCTCTGTCATAGAGATATTGCGCCTGATAAATTCGTCTGGATCGTGAAGAAGACAGAAAATACCAGCTCTCAAGGTAGATAGACTTTTCGGTATGAGACATGTTGCTAATTGATAATTGGGAGCAATCTAAAAACGATGATGGTTTTGTGAAACTGTTGTGGACAGCGTACGATCATTTACTCAGACAACTGCTTGCCAATTGGCCAGCCACTTTTGTAGCGGCCTCGACGAGAGAGTGTGCCAGTCGGAGTGACGCAGATGTCTGCGGCTCATTGATCTGCTTGCCTTCTCGCTTGTGTAGCTGCCCAGTCGCAGAAAATGAACGCTTATCGTTCTGAGTTGTGAAGGGCCGGGGTTTGACGAGCGGCCAGCTCGTCTACGTATCCTTTTCATTGTTGTGGGAATGGCGACTATATGCTTTATTGCAAGTCTCAGGATGTGATGGTTAGTGTATGCTTCATGAATCAATATGAGAATAAAACGATCTTTGCTTATATGAGACTGAATAAAAATTGTCCCTCGTCGTAGGTGAGTAGAAAGACTGGAAGATAAAAACCGGAAACTACCGTGGGTTTCACGCCGGCATCGTGTGTTCGCATGCTAAATTATAGCCAAAAGTTATAGTTAGCCAAAATATGACAAGTCAGCTCTGAGCTCTTGCTAGGCAAGAAACCGACTGTCCAGTGCATCTACGGTGGTTCAGTGGTATTTTACACACGATACTGGGCGATATCCTAGTCCTCTAAGAGAAATATAACATACAAGTTTAAACCTTGCTTTCACAGCACATTTTCACTCTTGCCTTTGTGTGAATCATAAAGAACAGAACATATAATTACATAGAATTCATATACTATAACGTCTATGAACATTACATAAATAAATATGTTAAATACAAGATCTACTTGCATCACTTGGTTACAAACACAATCATCACAGAAGGTTACTAGTTAGTCACATCATCTTAGTAGCTCAGGGAAGAGCGCTTTACCATTGCAGTTGCACATGTTATTGCTCACAATCACATTTGCATCATTCCTTCACATTTCACTTGCTACATACTCACATGACAGATAGGTACCAACCTAAAGATTTTAGGCTGATTGCATAGACGTAAAAAGAAAGATACGCAGCCAAAACTGGTTGATACGCAGCCAAATTGGACGTGCGTCAAGAGAAGGCGCACTCACTTTGCGCCAGCGCGCGTTGCTGATACAATCACAAAACTCGCTATCGCGTACGCGACAGTGGGAAACCAGTTGTGGAAGCAACTATGGTTGAAAACTGCTGATAAACTATTGTATGGGCCGTGATCGGAGCTTTGTTGTAGTTTGATTTCAAAACTTGCCAAGTCAGACCGAAAACCCGATATATCAATGCTCAAACTTAGGGGTGTACAGTATCCACCTCTTCTCCCCTCCGCGACCCCTATATAAACTGTTGTAGAGGATTCTTACACATCTCCGGGCAGGCCCGGTTGAATTTGTACATGCCAGTATTATCTGTATGCAAGAAATCAATCGAATAGTCACGTAAAGCTAGCATTCTAATGAGGCATCGTGCACTTTCATATTGCACTTTTCTGAATTCTGATGTGTTTAACATGTTTCACGTGACTGTGTGATTACTAGCAGTATGTGTGTAGTTTAAACGTTCGTCTTTCATTTTTTACCAGAAAGTTCCGCTGTATATTCAAATCGAGGCACAACTCATCTACTGCTGTAGGGTTCGCTCTTTCCAGCGCAATCTCATGCAGGTTTTGTCAAACCGTTGAGGACAGCGTACGGTCAATTTGGTAGAGGCCGGGGCTTGGCGAGCGACCAGCTTCTCTCCGTATATTTGATCTACATACTATTTCGTCTGCTGGCAAAAAATCAACAACCGCTCGATCGCATCGCTCAATTAGTCGAACTCTTTGCTGCATTTCTAGGGTAAATGGCGACTATACTGTAATTATTGCTTATTCTACTGTGTTTTTAGTTTGCCCCCGTTGATTTGATATCAAAATTCGGGAACAATAGCTTGTAATGCGAGCAAACTACAACAAAGATTTGATCAGCAAAGATTTGATTTACTCCACTGTATCTTCCGCAAGTCCCCATTGCTCCAACTCACAAAGTACATCTCTTTGAAGTTGATGAAGGCTGGCAATACTTGTCCTTCCATCTCTTCCCATGTACCAAGCTGTCGTGAATAGGGGACGGTCGATGGGTTTTGTTTGGCATTATTTCTTTTTATGTTTTACTTCTTATGTATCGCATTAGGTTTATTTTCTTTAAAAATAACTCTTTCATAAATATTAGTAGTCCAATCGGACATATCTGGTTTCCTTCCCTACCTCACTGAGGAGCCTCAGGGGAAAGGTATCAAGATTTAGGTGCTTACGTCTGGAGTAGAGGCGAAACGTACCACTTCTTTTATCATTCCTATCAATTAATCATACCAGTCTAATTTCGATTTGCTGAGCTTTTCAATTATTCACTGCAATTATTTGAACTCTTAACACATGAAAATTTTTATTTTTATTTAATACGCTCGAGGCGCGCTAAATTAATCACAATATTGATAACAAAATCACAATATTGATAACAATTATGTCTTTGTAACGTTTGTGGACCATTTGTGCATATCAAGCTCGATAAGCAGTTTAACTGTGTTGGATAGTAGACATGTTTGTCTATCCCGTACTGTTTGCCTGTTAACGCGTTAGCTAATTAGCATGAGCGCGCACGTTCACGTGTGAAGTGACGTGCGCAGTGTTTTGGCTATCTATTGTATTGTATCTCCTACCTCCGGATGAAGCGGTTCTTCTCTTCTCGTCTACCTGTTGATAGTTGTGGAAACTATTGTGTTGGTCCTTTGGCTAAGGATACAACATAATTGGCGATCAGGATAGCAAAAGAGCTCTCGTGGAGGGTGATTGCAGTGAGAACTAGCCTGTGTGAAGGTAGTTCAGATCATTGTGGTGGTCTTGTGATAGAGAATTGGTGTTGGCTTCACCAAAGCACGAGAAAGAGAAAAAGAGTATTTGCGCTGGTTGGCAAACTCGAAGGAGGAGTGGCTTCAGTGTCTTCGTGAACTAGAGCAACAGTGAGCACTGTGTATTCTTCACTGGTTGAAAGAATTTCGTTGAGTGGTTGTTGGTTGCCGAGAAAAAGTGTGAGATGGCCGAACTGCAAGTATTGATTGAAATGATGCAGAAGCAAGATCAGAGACATCAAGAGCAGATGGAGCAGCAGCAGGCTCAGATGAAGCAACTGATGAAGTTGGTCAGTGCACAAACTGGTGAAAGAGATGCAGATACGTCGTTCAGTGGAGTTAGTGGTAGTACAAGGCTTATGGCTGAGTTGAACACAAGATTGAGTACGTTTGTCTTCGATGCGGAAAGTGATCTGACTTTCCCTCGTTGGTATGACAGGTATGGGGAGGTGTTCACAGTGGATGGTGCCGAGTTGGACGAAAAGTCAAGAGGTAGGCTATTGATAGGGAAACTCTGTGACACTGCCTTCGAGCAGTACAAACAGCAAATACTACCATTGCATCCATCGAAAGTCGGGTTCGATGATACCGTACAGCGTCTGAAAGAGCTGTTTGACGTGAAAAGATCATTGTACACCACGAGATATCAGTGTCTGAAGCTTGAAAAGCTAGACTATGAAGATTTCCGAGAGTATACTGGACGTGTGAACGAAGAGTGTGAAAAGGCGAAAATTCATGACTTGGATAGTGATGGTCTGAAGGCATTGCTATGGGTGTATGGATTGAAATCAGCGAAAGATAGTGACTTGCGTCGTATGCTTCTGGTGTATTTGGACACAGAAGACAAGGCCAAGAGAAAAGTAAAGCTTCAAGACTTGTACAGTGAGTGTGACAAGTGGGTAAATATGAAGCGCGATGCAAAGATGATTGAAAACGAAACACGTAGCGTGTGTGGAGTGAAATCATAAGGCAATGGAAATGGATATGGCCCAGTTCAGAATGTGTGCTGGAACTGTGGAAAAGAAGGTCATAGATCCAGGGAGTGTCGGTCGAACAAGTGGACATGTGGAAAGTGTAATCAGATCGGACACAAACAAGAGTACTGTGACAGAGTGAGCAAGTACAGATCTAACACAGAGAGAAGTATTGCACGAGTGAACAACTCAGTCAAGGTCGTTTTGGACAAAGACAGTGAGTTGAGAGTGAACGTGGTCAGACGTTATGTTCCTATTGAAGTGGATGGCAGTGAAGTGCAATTCCAACTGGACACAGGTTCAGATGTGACATTGTTGAATGTACATGATTGGAAGCGCATTGGTTCACCCTCACTAGAAAAGTCGGACATTGAAGTCGTGAATGCCAATGGAGGTACAATGAGTGTACGTGGCAGACTGAAATGTGACTTCAAGATGAAGAATGAATATGGAACAGGTTACGCGTTGGTATCCGAAGCAGACAGTCTGGTTGGCTTGGATTCGTTGACGCAGAATGATGAAATGGCGTATCACCTAAGAATGATAACTGAAGGGTGCAAGTTGGAAGAGCTTGGCACAGACAAGAAAACTGTCAGGAATGAAGTTGAGAAAAGATCTTTGAACGGAAGTGTGTCGTCACGAGTTGAGATCCCGGTGAATGAAAAGTCATTACCTCAGAATGAGTTTGAAACAGTCTATGTGGATGTGATAGGTCCAATAGGAGGTAATTCATACGTGTACATGGAAGATGTGGATATGAAGATACCAATGAGATCGGTAATGAGCGAAACAAATGTGAGTGCGACTGTATGTGCTATGAAGGAAATGTTTGAGAAGGTTGGTCGGAAACCTTGTACTGTGGTAACTAATCGGAGTTCACAGTTCACCTCGAAACAGTTTCAGAAGTAATGTGCTGGGATGAGCATCAAACATGAGTACGTGTCCACCACTGGAAAGCAAGATCAAACGGATAGATTTGGAAAGGTTGTACTTGGAGAGATACAACATTTGAAGCGCATGAAAAATGGGAATGCCGAGACCGAGATCAAAAAGATGCTGGGAGCATAAATTGAAAAGGGAAGAGTGGCAAAAGAGATGGTTTTTGTCGGTAGCGTGACAAATCCAGAACTCCCCGTTTCGAGAAAGGATCAATTGGATGATAGTTCGAAGCGTTGGCTGGAAACGTTGTCGGAAGACTTTGAATTGGATATTCAACAGTCGGAGTTGGCGGTAACTCACGATCTGAGTTACACAAATTGTGTCAGTGTGCAGGGTTGGTCTGAAGAAGACTACTGTTGATTGTCGATCGTTCCGATGTCGTCTACGTGGTTCCTTCTCCGGTCAAGTTGCTGAAGCTGTCTACAGCCGATTTTGTGTTATTAATATTTGTTCCTCATCTCCTAGTAGTTTAGTTGTTAAAAAGGGAGGTGTTGGATAGTAGACATGTTTGTCTATCCCGTACTGTTTGCCTGTTAACGCGTTAGCTAATTAGCATGAGCGCGCACGTTCACGTGTGAAGTGACGTGCGCAGTGTTTTGGCTATCTATTGTATTGTATCTCCTGCCTCCGGATAAAGCGGTTCCTCTCTTCTCGTCTACCTGTTGATAGTTGTGGAAACTATTGTGTTGGTCCTTTGGCTAAGGATACAACAAACTGGGACCGGTGTGCTTTCAAGGGACCGATGTGCTTACCAGTTACTAATTATGATGTTGCCGAGTCCCCCCGAAGCTTTTTCTGTTACTCTTCATACACTCGATGATCTTTCGTTGCAACATGTTCAGAATTATGTTACTATATTGTATGACATGCAATGCAGTAGAGTTTCAATGAGTGAACGTTACAGTGCTTTCCATGGTTGCTATCAAATGTGCCTCAGTTGTATCCGATGTCTACTTTGATCGGTACGGTTTCCGTTATAATATCAATCCATCATGGTAACTTGTCCAAGTTCTTCCCCCACACAATCATTACCATATGTTCTAAAGTCTTAATTTTTCCCACTCTTTTATGTATCAGTTCGATCGGTTCAGTTTTCGTTCTCAAATATGATTGTCCAACAACAATATGACAAATATGATTGTCCAATAATATGAGTACTGATAAAGCTTATTATTAATATTGTTTTTAGTGGCCGAGTGGCCGACTGGTTGTATGCGCGCTAGCACACAAAACCATGGTTCGATCCCACTCGGCGCGGTATTTTCATGGCGGAACGCATGAGCTGGTAATAACGCTCTCCCATGCCTAGTTTCGCTCTACGGACCCTCCTCTCTACGGATACTACAATGTGATCATTGTCTTGATTGTAAATGTATGGATAAAGTAGCAAATGGCTGAAATAGTTGCCGTAAACGGTTATTATAAAAGATTATTATAAGGTCCTTTCATAAACTTAGATTCACAAAAATGGAAACGACTAGGTGGTGGAAATGAGGTGATATATTCAGGTCGGATTTGAAATTTAAAGAATTTTTTTAGGAATGTGTATCAAAAGGTTCAAATTGGTTACGAAGTGTTAGAACTCGATATTTATTTGTCTAATAGTGCTTTTCGTTTCATTGCGGTATACCGTACTGCTTCTTGTTCTCTTTCCAATTGCAATTGAATATCCAATGGAATATATGCAACAGTGGCCTATCTGTTCGTGATCATTCGGTTGATTCTCTGGGAAATTTCAACGTACGCGAATTGAATCGGACGATCAAATTTTCCCCAATAACGAAAAAATTTGTTGATGTGGATTAGAATTGTGAATTGGAACAAAACGTTGTAGCACTGAGTCGTAAATACAACTTTTAGACCTCTTGTTATGCAATGAGCTTGCCCTGATTGCGAATGGTCGAGTTACTACGTCTGTTGGAACCAGTCGTCATAACTCTTTATACTTCCTGACCAGTGGCCGTATTTTGCAAGCTCAAATAGCCGGGTAAGCTATTTGAGCGAAATTTCAATGACCGATATCTTACTCAAGTTACGACTATTTTATAATGATTTCAGCTAAATAAGCGGAGGTTTGGTAGTTTTACATATATGTAAGATAGAAATCGAAACAACTGAGTCAGAAGTGTGTAGTACGCAATTTGATTTTTGCTCAAATAGCTTACCCGGCTATTTGATCCTACGAAATACGGCCACAGCTCACAGAAGCTGTAAACGAGAATCGAAATGAGTACATCCTTCACAAGGAACATAATATATTCCAATTATCCATAATCGAGACACAAATAATTTTTTATCCAGATGCATATAACCCTGATACGAACTTTATTCTTATCGCTCAACAGTAAACCAGTCAATAGTGATCGTTTTCCAACTCTGAGAGTGTCTTATTGATTATTTTCTCATAGGAAGGTCGGACGAGTTCCAGTCCTTCTGGTGTGAAATGGTATCCATCTGACGTGTAGGCACGTAGACTCGTCCGGTTGTAGAAGTAATAGTAGTCTCCTTCGAAAAGTGCCTGCAAACAGCATCGTTCCGAAATTATACTAGAAGTAAAATGCGTAGTTACGTAAAGTAAGCGTTCTAATGAGTCTGTGTGCACTTTGTCATTGCACGTTTTCCGCTGTGTTTAACATGTTTCACGTGACTGTACAATTGACTAACATTATAATCACATTACTTATCGGAAAACAGTCTGGTATAGTGCTTCAGTTGAGTAACAATGAAATATTACGTAGACATAACTGAGCATTGAGACGAAAGACGTTTCAGGTCACTTAAGGCCTTAGGGGTGTCAGTTATCTAAAAAAAATTTTAGATGACAATTGAATATTCATATATTCTACAAATACAGTTTTGAAACGGCGATTGAAGCAATAAAACATCGATTCATATGCTTATAGGCAATTGCACAGTCACGTGAAACATGTTGAACACAGCCGAACACAGAAACGTGTAATTACAAAGTGCACGACTCCTCCCTAGAATGCCAACTTTACGTGGCTACTCAATTGACTTCTAGTCTACACTTTACTTTTGTCTCCCGTATTTTGAGTGGCAAATTAGAATGTGATCTGATATTCTGGTCAGAAAAATCAAATATCTAACCTCGTTTATGTGATGGTAGACACAGTTGTCACATTTGAGACTCTTCAAACGCAATCGGTGGTTGTGTTGTTGTTGGGAATCGGTCTGGAACACAAGAAAACTCAGACAAGTCCCTGCAAATTAGGAAACCATCGACGAGAGAGTGTATGGGTCATAGAGACGCAGAAGTCTGCGGCCTCATTGACCTCCATGCTCTCTCCTTTTGTGGTTTCCCAATCGCAGAAAAATGACCCCAATCGTTCTGAGCAGCAACCACCGAATATCTCAATAGATAATCTCACAAAAAGATAGTTCCAATTAGATCTCGCTGTTTCCCGGCTGATTGCATTGTTTATAAACAAAAAAAAAACAGAGACGATGAATCATTGGAACTATCATCTTGTTCACGATCTAGACGTTGAGACATTGGGACCCCGTCTACTGGATGAATGTTCACTTGCAAACAGTTATCATACGTCAGCCAGTTCACAACTCATTCAGGGCTTAGGGCCTGATTCTCTGAATTTTGAGAAATTGGTATATGAACTGGGACAATGGGACCGTCAGAGCATCAAACCCTTAATATAACTATTGATGACCATCCGATCGATGATATGATTCTACAGAAACCGGTTTTCTAACCATACATGCCAAAAAAAGTATAGTCACGTGTGACAACATCTGAACTCGCGACGAAATGTGATCAACATTTTTTAGATACCTTTCTATCTATTCTCATGTCATCGAGGGCGGTTCCTATCTGAAGTCTCTTGGCTAGTTCATACGCGACCTTCGTGTTGAATTCCAAGTAGTACGGCATATCAATCACCATTCGCTTGGATCTCGCACTTGAAACAAAACAAACTGATGGAACATATAACATAAGTCACATAATCTGAATGTTGGATCATTCAACTGTCATATTCTTAGTCTTTGTAAATGATGAAATCCTTACCCATGCGGAAAAATTCTATAGCGCTCAATGTTGAACTATGATTTACCACGCTTTCTATGCGATCATTGTTCTATACATGGTAGAGTTTCGCGTAACGGAATGCTTTGCAGTTGATTGAGTGTTCAATACAACACCATTAGAAGCAAGTATTCGTCTTAGGTTCTCATAGGTTGTTTTAATATTTTTTTTTCAATTTTGTACTGTCTAATACTGCCAATTGGTATTGACATTTTATCAAAATCTTCGTTGGTTTGGTGCGGTTTAGGTCATGATAGTTAGAGAAGCAACCAATGCAAAAACCAACTTGATTTTAGGAAAAAAACTCAAAGTTTCTGAAATTCAGCGGACATTTCAGTGACTTACCTGAAGTAGTCAGTGCAATTCTGCATTTCCAGAAATTCGGGGGCGGTTTGATTGAGAGGACGATAATGTAGATATGTGAGATATCTATAGGAAGATAAATGATAAAAACTGTTGAAATTGGTCTAGAAAATACCAAATGGATCGTTTCCTATCAGGTTATTTTGTTTGCTGGTGTATTTCCTGTCTAAACTTGTGTCATTTGCTATTAAGAAACCAAAGTTTGTTGTAAATTTTGCATTTTCAAAAAAAAGCGAGAGCTCAATTCAAAAACACACACGATTTTTTCGTACCTCTACTTGTATCTCGCATGCTTGCATGTGAATGAACTAATCAATAAAACTTGTGAGAAAACTAGTGCATGTGCTAGAATTTCAAGCAAACCCACACTACTGCGTAAATGTGAAAAATGAGGTCGGGCCGCATTCGATCCACCACAATCCTCGCAGCTCTCGAAAAGTCGGTATGAAGATGCACCAACGGAAGTTTGCCGGAAACAAGTTAGGATTACCGATAAAACAAAAAAAGGCTCAATCACTCTCTTTTTTTGACGAGGTGTTATCACGTTGAAGCTCACGTTCTGATGTTATACACTGTGTAATAAATATTCGATAATCATGATTGGCTCGTTTTCAAAATGTTTTTAATTCCTACTAAGAGTCCTGCAGTACACACACTTTTCGACTGTATCAAATACGTAGATTTCATTGGAAATGTTAGCTTTCTCACATTCAGTTCTGATCACCTATCACAGACAGTGTTCGAAAATGTTTTCGAAAAGTTAAAGTTTGCACTAGAAAGACAAGTGTACTGCAGGAGTCTCAATATACTGAATTACACAGCAGAACTCAGAAATGTGCAATCACAAAGTGAACGACTCCTCATCAGAATTCTCGCTTCACGTGACTAATTACTTCGATAGCATAGAAGAGATGTGACCTCCACCTCTAAACGGCCGATGAATGGAATTGACTGATACAAGTGTGGAATAGGTGCTATGTCGTTTTTTCATTCCCACTGAGACCCATTGGCATCGTGCCGAGATTTTCGGATGACTTTAGACACAATTATTCTGAGTAATTGTATTATTTATTTGTTCTTATTGAACTAAACAACCGCTAACAGAGATTTTCAGTTATTCGAAACTTCCAAGTGGTGAAAAATCGCTTGGAAAAATAATTTGCACGTTGCCAAGTAGGAATGACCCGAACTACATGTGGTCGTGCAAACAGCAAACTGGATATCATGAAATGTTGCAAAGAAATAACTAACGAACAAAACGAAGCCTCACCACTCGCTGTGAACAACCGCAACTCCCTGTATCTTCCTGCCAGAATATTATGAATCAATGGAAATGCTCGATAGCCGATGGAATTGCCAAGAACTAGTATGCTCAGGTTGCCTTTACCGAACTGAAAGAAAATAACAGTGAGCTCAGCTCTGATCGCATAGCGGTCTCCGTTATAGAGTCAACAGGTCAGAGAGACGCAGACTGAATCAGACTGTTTGTGGTCTTTCCATGCTCGATCATTGTACTGTCATATTGAAGTGTTGTACCAGGAGAACAATAAGGTAACGAGACTCATACATGTGTTGATTGGCTATATCTTTGAAAACACGAAACAAAACCTGCCGTATGACATCTCATTGAATATTTTTTTAATCCGGTCCACTCTTCAACCAGATAATCGCGTTCACAGGGACCATCGAACACACCCTTCTTGCTTTCTGCGACGTTCCATCTGATAGCGGACGTATACTCTGAAAGACTTGTTCTATTATTATCTTGTTGATCTCTCTTGTTGAACGTAGCACGATGTGGTAATGATAATCTATCTTAGTGACAAGAATTTTATATAATTAAATATTTTGCAAAAACAATCAATTTCCTGAGGTTGATGAACAACATGAAAGTTATTACGTTCCTTCACAGCTTTATGATTTTTCTCATAGTTTTCTTGTAGAACAGACGTTTACGTTATGTATTTCACATGTTCAGCGTGTTTCGATTTATTCATGATTCGACGATGAGCTCAACATTCAACATCAGAGATTCTGCAATCGATGTAAACCAAAACTCTGCAAACGGTAGCAAATCACCTATACCACAGTTTAAAAGTTTGAAGCCCAAAAGTAAATTACTTGCGAGACTCATATCTAGAGATAAATGTTAGCAGAGCAGAACATTTACCGGCATTCGTGAATGTAGTTGATTTTGATTCAAAAAAGGCGGGGCAATAGAATGGGGACCACAGAGTAATCATCCCAACGCAAAACAATGATACCACGACCGCTGTTGTGATGTTGGAGCTCACGAGAAATTTCTAAAAACTTAATTATTCAGATGAAGACAATTGAATGAACCGCAAGTTATGTAGCCTCTTTGCGTGCTGTGAACTCGAGAATTTATTAGGTTAACTGGATTTTGCTGAACTTGTTTTTAGCAACTCATAGGAAATCTTACATAAAGCGTATGGAGAAGTTCTAGACTTCCGCACGTGGTTTTTCTCTACGTAGACCACACTATCAATAATATTTTTTTTGGCGATTCTCTGATCATTTGGCCGCCCACTGTGAGAGAGTTGATGTGCACTTACTGCCGCGTTCGAAAAAAACTATCGGAGTACCGGTATCAAAACACAAACACAGCGGTTCTGCGGTAGTATTGACCTGCCCTGCCCTTAAACTCCTCTTTTTCACTTGTTCCGGAAACATCAATATATTCAATTCATGTACCTCTATCGTGTGATGAATAAGAACTGACAACGTAAGCACAAACGCCAACGTAAAAATGGCCACTGAAAACATACATTGATGCGCAACATTGAACGATGCACCACAAACTTTTCTGTATGTCTCAATTTAGAGAAACGAATGCAAATTTGTACATCAAACTTTGAATCGATGTGTTTGTAGTTCAATCGTAGTTCAATTTGGTCGTTTAATGGAACTGGAGCAAACTACAAACATAGCGAAACAAAAACATATGTATGGTTTCGCCCTTCTTTTCCTAGAGCAATTGCCACAGATGAATTTTTCAGAAGAGGTGGTGGGAACGTATTCTGTTATCTTTAAGGAAGACGCAGTGCAGTTGAATTTGCATTACTTTATGAGACGTCAGTTGTAAAGCATACGTTCTTATATTATAACTAGATCAACGCGTGTTCGAATGCGGTTTGAATACAAACAGGAAATGCCCGCAACGAAATAAGCAACAACATGCACGAGGAACTACGTATTTAGTGAACATTGTTCTTCATATCTTCTAAACTGACACTGGTTGCTGAGTTGGTCCACATTCATATAGTATTTGATCGCTACCAGTACTGGCCAATGAACCAAATAGAGCGTGTAAGATATATCGCCGAAATAGTTCAGAAGGGGGAGGTTCAGGATTGAAGATCCTTCTGGATTGGAAACATTGACGATCACAGCAGTCAGAAATGTTCCAATCACTCTGCAACTAATTTCTATCGACGAGAAAGAAAAGCGCTCTTTCACAAAATCAAGTTCACCTGCTAGTTTGTGGCACTCTTCTCACGTTAATTTCGACCAATATTCTACCCTGAACAAGCTGTGAAACTAGCTTCAAAAACCGAGCTTGTTATCAACTAGGTACCAACTTCGTGAGAGTAAAATATAGAAACAACTTGATTTCGACTTCAGAGTATCGATACTAACATGCGTTTTTTTTCAATGTACGCTTGTGTTAGTTGGTTAATCTGATAACCCAACGCTATATGTTGAATGAAGATGTAGAGATACACCATCTCTTCTCGATAATCATAAAGGTAAAAAATTGTTTCGTTCTACTCTGAAAACCTCGCCATATCTTTATAAAGTCCTCCGAAATTTCATTTTCTCCAGAAATTAGTTTCCTTATCAAACATATTATCGTGCTTGGTGTAGAGAAAATTTCTGTATATTGTAATCGTGAAAAAATAACCGCTACTTTTCTACGTTTCAAGTCGGTTACTACTAAATATAGTCCACATCATTTCTGCTGAGACGCCTACAGTACTCGCAAAGTGCAAATTGATTCTTTTCGATTGCATTTTTGTGATTAAAACCGACTGAAAGTTTTGTGGTCGTACTGTAGGAATAACAGTTGGAATGATATAGACTATAGCTTACCTCATCTTCGTCTCGGTCATCCAGTGTGGGTTGGTTACAATTATTGCCAGAAGCAGCACTATGGATATATCACACGAAAGTTGTGTAAGTGTTAAAGGAGTAGATTTGGTATTTTCTATAAAAATTAAATCATTGTTGTCTAAACGGTTCATATTGTGTAGTTTTGGCTGGCCAATTGGCTGGGAATAGTCTCAGATGCTCTGAGAATGCTGTGTCCGTGTCGAGACATAATTGCGTGCGCTGCCACAGGCGATTTGTTCTCAACGGCGGTTTATGTATGTACACCAGGCGCCACACGGTCATTACAGCGTTCGGCCACCTTTTTGCGTACGCGGCAAACAAATGTACTCGCTCTATTCATTTTCTGTAATTATTATTATTATTTAGTTTTACATGTTTTTATTAGCTAATTTTGGTCTCCACCTTCATCCTCAACCGGCTCGTAGAGGGCTTCCTTCGTGTGAAACAACGAATCTTTGAGCACAACGCTGCTGAGAAACTGCCATATTCTGAAAAGCGAGAATATGAAATAGAATCAGTTACTGTCTGATAACTGAGGTCCTTGCCAACACATTGTGAAACTAACTGAGCGTTGGGTTTTTTTTCTCAGTAGAATCCGTGGTGAAGTTAGTCAACAACATTAACAAACATGCGTTGTGATTTCTTAAAATCCAGCAAACACATTTGAATTGTATTGGTTATGTGAACTAGATCGTGAGTGTATTCAAATTGAAACTTTCTACTTGAAGGATAAACATAACATTTGTAATTTTACTTTTTTTGTTTCTATCCAAGATCAAACTACCATTTTGTTTTTTCAATACATACGTTACAATTCGAAACTGTACCTGCAGTGAAGCAAACCATAGGAAACCTTCGGGCTAGAATACAATTGAAGGTAAAGTGAAGACGTGACAATGGCGCCGTAAAACCTGAAGGGACCCTTGGGTATTAAAGCACTTATAACTTATGCCTGAATAGAGTAAAGTATAATATAGTGCTCATTCTTAGAAACAAATGAGAGAGCAAGCACGTCAATGAGGCCCCATACAGACGGAGACAGTTTGCGTCTCTCTGACCTGCACACTCTCTCGTCGAATGGCTTTCTCTCCATGGCTTCAAAAATGGCTTTCTCGTCCGGCAAGGAGTTGTACGAGTCATTTATACTAAGACTTTGCAGCGTGCCAATGGATGTTCGGTGGACCTTTTTCAATTTGAAAGCATATATGCATGAGGAAAGAGTTTTTGTTCACACCATGCAACCATTTTTGAAACGTTGTAGCTTGGTGAAAACGTCCTCGAAATTTTTCTGGCAGGCTGCTTTGCGTACAAACGAATGAAACTATGATATGTGTAACAATTTCTGATGTTCGTGATTCCGAAAAAGGATAATATATTATACTTATGGCAAGCAATTTGAACCGAACAATGCGGTAATTTAGTTTTCTGTCATTTTTTCACACCTAGTCACAATGAGCGAAAAGTAACCATTTAGATTTCTCCCCCAAATACTGTCCCAATCCAAAAACAAGCGGAACAATACAATAGAATTGCAATTCGATGCCCAGTGACCAGGCGTGCGCTAGAAAGCGATAGAATCGAATCTGTAAACATAGTCAAAATCATACATTGAACAACATGACATATATTTCTAACATCCGTTCAGAATGAAATTCAGCATGAGGTCATCGAATAGCTGGTTTTCGAGAGTGTAAGTCTTGATTATTTCAAGTCAGATTATACATGTACTACAGTAGTACACTAATAAGCTCAAGTTTGTTTAGGAAGAGCTCCTACTATCAAGAGAGAACATTAGTACACACACCTGATCCCAATATCCAGCACCATTGAATAGTGGCTGAATATTCGAAACGAAGGGAATCGCCCATTTCAGATCAGTAATCAGCTGTTCATCGTCCGGTAGTACAAGAAGTTTATAACATGCTATAAAAATTTATATATTTATGAGGAGTGACCGAATCATCGTTGCATTTTGATTTTGATTACACTGTTATTGACGATTTTCGATCGAAAAGCTGAGTACAGATGCTAGAAGTTCCCGCCACCTTCCTTCCATCCTGCGTTTCCTTCAAACATACGCTATCTCAGGCAAAACCCGGGGTATAGTTAGAGGGGTACATAAGCGGGCGTGGCTTATTGGCTCAGGCCCGGCGCGAAGAATCAATGCCACGCGCCATTTTTTGAGTCTTCATTGGGGTTTCGAGTTGATAATACTGAATTTTGAACAAAAAAAATTAAAATTGGTGAGAAAAGTTGATCTAAATACATATATTCTCCATTTTTTGTTGAAAGATGAAGAAGTTTCGTTTTTGAAATATGGGACTTAGTCTGGAGTTCGTTACCGCAAGGCTTGGTACCAGATTTTCCACGGCTAAGTCCCATGAGATCTGTCATAGATTTATCTACTCTTACATCCCGCCGGGATGTAAGCGACACGAAATAGTGAGGCAGAGCGAGATACGCAGGATGGGATGAAGGTTCCGGAATCTTCTAGCATACGTACTCTGATCTCACTGGTTATATCATCATTTCCCTATGTAGGATGATCATAGCTGAGTTGTATGATGAGCTTGAGACATGTCAAAATCAACCCAACAATATCAAACTACAAACACAGCAGAATAGAGCAACTTTTTCATAATTTCCGTAAAGCCTTGCTTTGCAAAGAGCGGATCGTATGAAATGTTTCGAACCAAAGTGGAAAACATGGTTTTTCGCTCGATTTGTGTTGCGGCTGTTTTCGAAATCTATTATATTCTTAAGCAGCGAAGAACAAGTTTTCTTCAAAGAAATTAAGATAATGGTTGGTATGTAATTGTGTTAAATGTTACCAACTCACCCAAACATACCATGAACACTATTGAGTAAAACATGGGAACAATTCGCTGGAACCTTCGCAGATAAAACTGCTTGACCACAGAAATCGTGATACCGTTTTTCCGCAAAATAATCGACATAAGATAGCCAGAGAGTACGAAAAACCTGAAATCAAACAATTAGGATTTTTTGACCGAGTGTATAATCCGTTTTATTCCCACTGAGACATGATTAGAGAACTTCTTGTCGTAAAGAATTTTGACATTCGATTTAGTGTCCCAGCTACAACGCGTGCTCGACAATCGATTCGATTTAAGTTCGCATTAGAAAACAGTCATTGTATAATTGAATGTGTACTTTATGATTTTGACACTATAAAACCATGTTCATGAGATGATCTCATGAGTTTGGCGAGGCACTTCTTTAGGAAATGAGCGACATTTTGTTGTAGTTATTATTACACGCCATAGTGTTAGAAGTCCGACCAAAACGCTACGAACATCAAACTACCAACACCGCAGAATAGGCCTCGCTTTCGAACGAGCAAACACCTACCGCGCAGGTAATATTTTATCGATAGTCACTCACATGTCGACTCCGATAAAACCGAGTCGAAATAAATTTAGTTTCAAATGAAAAGCGAGCACCAGCAGTACAGCTATTCCTCGGATTCCCTGCAGATCCCGTCGTTTCATTGTCTGAAGCGAAAGAACGGACACCTATAGGATGGATGATCATGACTCTATGATTAGCGTAGAACTGAATGTTGTTTAGACACAACAATATTTGAGATCACTAATGCAACGCTTTCAGATCACATTGGGACATTATGTGGCAAGCTACCGAACAACGGAATATAACAAATGTACCAGCGAGTAAAATATAAAAGAGGCTGGCCGCTGTTATGATTCGAAAAATGATTTTGCGTGATATAGAACGCGCGATACGTGAGCGATAACATTATGCAAGACGATACCATCAGTAGACATTCATTTGGATGGTCAATTCAGAACCATTCAGGCCATTAGAAGCCTGCGTCTCTTTAAACATACGCTATTTCGTTTCTCAAATTGCTGGACTCGTTTACCAAATCGATTCTGCTCGGGCAGCTCCGGTGACCGCACACCGGGGCCTCCTAACGCCAATAAGAGAATCAAAGATAAATTCATGAAAAAGTGGGGGCCCAACGACTGTGAGATTTGTCTTCTGCTGTGCGCCCTTTAGACAGCTACTCTCAAATGGAGCAGCTACTGCTACAAAAACCGAAAAATAATAATATACTCAAGTATAACTGTTCATCACAAACATACAAAAGTCGTAAAATATTTTTTCAAACCTGTAAACTAGAATCTACAAATCACAGCTGCGAAAGAGAGAACAACTGTTGAACAATATGACAAGCGTAGCACTTAGAGTTGAAGTAACGACAAAAAACTGCAAACCTTTGTCCGCAACAGCAGAAAATTTACAATTGACTACGTTGAGTTAACATCTGTGATTTGTAGATTCTAGTTTACAGGTTTGAAAAAATATTTTACGACTTTTGTATGTTTGTGATGAACAGTTATACTTGAGTATATTATTATTTTTCGGTTTTTGTAGCAGTAGCTGCTCCATTTGAGAGTAGCTGTCTAAAGGGCGCACAGCAGAAGACAAATCTCACAGTCGTTGGGCCCCCACTTTTTCATGAATTTTTCTCTTTTTGTATACATGCCGTAGGTATGTAGTTTGATCTGTACGGTGCAGATAAAATTGTTTTCTCAATGAACCACTTGTCAAGAATTACCATCATTCGAAAAAGTATGACGTCAACATTGCAGTTCTAAAAACTTACTTCGTCTGCCCTTCCGAATCCCAGAATACGTCATATTTAGACAAAGTTTCATCGTTAATATAACATTTTTAAGATATTTTCAGCACTTGAAAATATATGTGACGTCAATTTTTTTTAAAGTTGACGTCATCTGGCCTTCTGAGTTCCAGAATACGTCATATTTAGACAAAGTTTCATCGTTAATATACCATTTTTAAGATATTTTTAGCATTTGAAAATATATTTCAGGTCAATTTTTTTCAAAGTTGACGTCATCTGGCCTTCTGAATTTCAGAATACGTCATATTTAGACAAAGTTTCATCGTTAATATACCATTTTTAAGATATTTTCACCATTTGAAAATATATCTGACGTCAACTTTGCACTTTTCAAAAATGACGTCATCTGGTCTCCAGAATCCTGAAGGACGTCAGAAATACAATACTTCATATTCAAACAAATTGCACGTTGGCATCATATTTCAATTTTCAAGCAAATCGGTAATTGTTTCTCTACGTTACAGTACAGTTTGAGTTATCGACCGGACAGAGAGAGTGAGAGAGGGTGCTGAATGGAGAGACGCAGACACTTTTCGAAAAATGTCTATAACTTTGATTAAAACAATTTTTTTTGCAAATTTTTTTTTGGTCCGTCAGGGTTTGAGTAGGTATCACATGTCTCTCACAATTTTCAACAAAATCGATTCAGTAGAAACCCTTAAACTGGGAATTTTCCCTTATCACGATTACACACTCCGAAAACGTCTATAACTTTGACAAAAACAATTTTTTCCTAATTTTTTTCTGGTCCGCCAGGGTTTGAGTAGGTATCACATGTCTTCCACAATTTTCAACGAAATCGATTCAGTAGAAACCCTTAAACTGGGAATTTTCCCTTGTTTTGGCGCGCTGCGCGCGATTATCTTTTGACTCTGACTCTATGGCTCAAATTTGCAATGCCAAAAGATGAATGGAGACATCCTACCAATTAAATCAAATAGTCCAAATACAATCGAGTACCTATATTAATAGTGACGTCAGGAACAAACCTATCAAGGTCGAATTCGGAAACCAGGATACCAGAAACGAATTCATCTCGGAAATATTTGCTCAACTCTAACTACACTTTTCAGTTGGGTGGTCCTTTCTCGAGTGCAGGGCGGGGTTTGAGTTCACCTGAACTTCAACTCCTCTATCTGATGCGAAAAGAAGCCTACTCCACGAATTCAGTCAAAGTACAGACTCGCGGTATGTACGTGATCTTGGTTCAGCCGAAGTTGATCTCAAATTCCGTCCCCCATTCACGCCCCGTAACCTCCCTCATTAAGATAAATTCGAACGTTTCAGAACTAGGTCCTACAGTTCAATCTTGCAAAATGGCCCCTCTACTAATGATACTTTTTCTGTTGACGTTCGTTCCTTTCCGTTGCGCTTATTTTTTCTAATATTCGAACAATCTTTACTGTTGTGAGAAACCAATTCGATCGATACAGTTTTTCCTAGCTCCTGAAGCTGATCATAATAGACTCTTTAGGCTTTCGTGTCCTACCTCTTTTAACAAACTCTACAAATCAAAACATACAAATGGTTTAAGCATATACTAGCAGTTCGAATCTTCAAAAATAGTTAATCAGGATAAGAGGAATTAATGTGCGAATCATGTAGTGTTCACTTGTCGGAATGCGAACCCATTATGTGTATTTGTGGATAGCGTTCAAACACGTAAATGTGCGATATGTGATGTTATCGGTCTGGCTGAGTACAGTATTCTCTCACTACTGGGGTCGATAATCATCTCCGAAAACGCGGAACATCCATGTACAAGATGTAGAAATCCAGGCAGAATATATAACGTGGCCATTTAAAAAAACCTTTGTACTCTCTTTTCTGTTCTCGACACGAGTATCAATTTGACAACAGATAGACTGTATTGTTCGTATTTTTAGATTCATATTTTCATCTGTTCGTTGATTTTATCTGACGAGTGAACAATTTTCGCATTCGATTCGAAAAATGAGAAGAAGCTTCGACAACGCTCAAGTTTGCATTGTGAAAACATCATATTGGAAAGTTATAGGTATAATGTGGAAGTGACGTGTATTACTCCCTGTTCTTCGCTGTACAGGCTCATTGTTCCACACAGTTTATTTTATCGAAATTGTTTATCTCGTCAGTGCGTTCCGAAACATGATATATGCTTCAATGCAAAGTGATGCCATGCTCTAGAATTAATCTAACGTCCGGACCAAAGTATTGTTCCCGTCATTCCTACATGAGCTCTGTACAGCCACCTTTCTGAATAATGGGTTTTCGAAAACGGTTTGTTTGTAAAGAGAATGTTTCAGTTATGTTTTGTTTATGTGTACAGCAAAACTTTGCAACAGATGGACTCGACTCGAAAACAAAAACCACTCGAAACTCAAAATTTTACATTCGATCAACAGTCCTTAGAAGAATAAAGCATTCACTAATCACCTTGTCCCATAGAATTTCTATTCGTCCCCTTCCCCAAATGGTAGTGTACTGCGCGAACGGTGAACATCAAATAGTATATAGGTCATGTCGTGTCACATAAAAAACTGTACTCTGACATGCGTCGCTTCCAAAGGAAGAACTGGAGAGTTTGAGTCCCGGATCGTGCAAAACATGATACATGGCAGTGTAGTGCAATAGAGATTCACTATAACTAGTTATAGAAGATACGTGTCGTTAAATATATTATTGTTTTGTTTTGTTATTATTTTTGAAAATTGAATTTCACTACAGATAAGCTGATTACCACATTACTAGTAGTTAGGTAGGAGTAGAACTATAGTTCAACTTCTCCCCTACGCTTACATTACTACAGAAAAACTAGTGGTATACTAGTAGTAAAAGAGGGGTGTGGTAGGAGTTCATCTGTAGTTTATCTGTCGTACCAGAATCCCTGTGTAACCCAATTCAAGCCATACTGCAGCTGGTAATAAGCATGAAAATTTCTTTCTTTTTGGGGATAGCCAAACGAGCGAAACTATCCAAACACACTGGTTTGATGCAGAATATACTGTTGTAAAGTTTTCAATTACGGTGATTCCAAACATCAAGTCTATAATGTCACTTGATGGTCGTATTTACACGTAAACTTATCAGACTGGCTCGCCGAGTGGAACCAAGGAAGGCGGTGTCAGTCGAACCAGCTCAAATTCATTATCAGAACCAAGATATATATTTTTTTCGGGATAAACGTAGAAGCGATGTCCACGTCCATCAGTGGACCTGTGGAGAACCGCGTGTATAATGCCGCGCAGTGGCGCATCAGTAATCAATGATAGACGTGCGCGGCGCGTACGCCCACTGAGCGGCGTCGGCGCCGCCGGCATTCAAACGTCTATAACTTGGTTCAAAATGAACCAATTTTCAAAACGAGTGGGTACAGTGGCTAATACATGCCCAGTGGATCGCATGAATAACATAGTGTGTGAACGAAAATGCACAACAAGTTCCCATTGCAAAGAAAGCTTGAACCCAATTTCAGCTACGGGCTATTTTGCGATAAATATGAAAAAAAAAGTCCAAAGGGGCATTATCCATCTGTGAAGTACATTCAGGAGTTCACATTTGATCCGGCCGGTATACGCATTTCAGCGAATTAAACCTCCTCGGGTCGCTTATTGGTTCGTTGGCTCATGACCTAATTGTGTTTGCTGAAATACAAACCAATAAACGACGCGAGAAGGTCTAATTTGCTGAAATACGTCGATCGGCCGGATCAAATGTGAATTCCGTGCCTCATAGATGGATAATGCCCCTTTGTACTTTTGTTTCATATTAATCGCAGAATAGCCCGTAGCTGATGAAATTGGTTGAGCTTGTTCATACAAGCAGTATTCTCTGATAAAAATTTCATTTTTCTATTTTTTCTAAGGAGTTCATGCAGTGAGCGCTGTTCTAAAATTGGTCGTTATCCATCAGTCGACTCAGAGAGTTGCTTATTGTGTATAGTATTTATGATGTATACGTTTTTCTGCATTTTCCATATTCATTCCACTTTCAGCAGAATGTACCACAATTTGTAATGAGAACCTGATTTCATGCCATTCATCGGAAGTGCACAATTAGATCATAAGCTGTTTGTGCTCTACGCGGAGCTCCTTGATCAAGAAGGTTCTCTTGACTTAGATCTCGAACCTCTTAGGAACTGCCACCACAGAGCGGCGTACCAATCCCTTTGACCTCATGGGAAGTTGATACAAATTCCTCAGGAGATGCCTCCTGAGCTTCTCGTGAGCTCCAAGGTTACTAATCGATAAAATCTCATCCGAAGCTTGTGTCTCATGAGGATTGCCACCGCGGCAGTTGTGAGAATGTCAGATGCACGCCCATTTTCAGGCATTTACTTTGTGCTCTGTCAGAGAACTGCATCAATCCACCGGGTCATCAGAAAAACTGTCAGTTCAGCAAGGACAATGATATTTACTCTGGATGTAACAGGTGTACACTTTGAAATGTTGCACATTCAAAATAACATAAAACACTTCTCCTTCGTTCACGTGGTTATCGTGAGACTGGCATTCCGTATCACGATTATGACCCCACATTCAAATGGTATGGAAACAAGACTATGAAAATGTAAACGTTTCCCAGGTAAGAGAAAACACATTTTTCCTACACAAACAAATTAATACAGACGCGTGGTGATCACGAGCTACTTACAACTACTCCCATATTAACAAAAACTCGATAGCAACATGACAACATAGTGTTAATTATGTGACCCTTATTTGGACAGTATGTATAGGCTATTCCAAAGATCCTGTCAGACAGAAAATAAAACTACTTCTTATTGTTTGTAAGAACGGTGAAGGCGTGAAGAAGATGTAAGGGGTGAGGTACAGCAACAGGTGAGGAATGACGTGGAATAACGCACAGCATTACGCTCATTGATTTGTGCGGTCTCAGACAATGAGTCGGTAGTAGCGCAGGACAATAGCAAAATGCAGTACTTGCGCGCGACAATACCGGTACTTGCTTACTGAGATAACCCGCCGGGCAGGGGGCCCTGCGAGCGCGAGTACCGCCGGATATAATATTGATTGATGAAGAATTGTTTTCAAACCGCCCTCCACTTCTCGTCTGCGCAACCGCTCGTCGGTCGGGTGTTCTCTTAGTTATTTTTTCTCTTATTTTGTGAGTGGTTACTTTGAACGCTCTGGAATTAGGCGGCGACTAACCGGCGGGGCAGAAGGGTCGCCGGGATACCGCCGGCGAGTCGCCGGCGGGTCGCCACTTGAACCAAAGCCTCGTAGTTGTCGCCGGCGAGTCGCCAAACATTTCGCATTGTCCCTGGGGTCGCCGGCAAGTCGCCGAAGCCAAAAAAGTTTTTCCATCGAGAACGCCCAAAAAAAGTTTGAGTGCATTTTGTGGGAAAACTCCAACGGCTATGACAAAAATTATACCGAAAGACGACTTTTTCCTGTATAACTCATACGAACCGTGAAAAATAAACAGAGCTTGTCGCCACTCATTTCGATATGTTCCTCATATCGCCGGCGAGTCGCCGAACTTGGAAACCTTTGATAACACCAAGATTTTTGTTCCAGTTTGTTGTGAGGTATGAACATGTGCGAGAGTAAAAAGTTGCGATTTGTGCGTCTTCAATAGGGATTTTGAGAAGAAGTTCGGAAACTGTCGCCGGCGACTCGCCAAGTAACGTGAGAAAATTATACCGAAAGACGACTTTTTCTTGTATAACTCATACGAACCGTGAAAAATAAACAGAGCTTGTCGCCACTCATTTCGATATGTTCCTCATATCGCCGGCGAGTCGCCGAACTTGGAAACCTTTGATAACACCAAGATTTTGGTTCCAGTTTGTTGTGAGGTATAAACATGTGCGAGAGTAAAAAATTGCGATTTGTGCGTCTTCAATAGGGATTTTGAGAAGAAGTTTGGAAACTGTCGCCGGCGACTCGCCAAGTAGCGTGTTTCGATAGCTAATTAGTTGGAGCACGATTAAAAGGGAGTTTTGATCTTACCATGCTTGATAACATCTAGTATAACGTCATCATTTAAGTGAGTTGGAAAGTTTACATAAACTTTTCATCTCACTCAAATTAAGACTAGAACTTATGAGATCGCATTGGAGATCTGCCGGTGTAGTGCGTTTGGAACTTATCAGAGCAGATGTTTAGATATACATCCATTATAAACTAAAATTCAAGTAGAGATGTACTATTTGTTATTATTCGAAGTATTATACATCTGTTACGGAACATACTCCCCAGTTTGGCCAAATCATTATCACTTTAGGAAAAGAAATAAGATTTTGAATGCAGTTTATTGCTATCGTGATATAAAAACAGTGAGATCTTCTCTAACAGACTTGGATTTGATTCGCAATATAATCATTACAGTTTATTTGCAATCATTAGTTAGTCCGACCATTACTTTGAATGCGCTGGGTGCGCCATACTAAGCTCTTCGCTGCGCTTCTCAGACCATGACCAAGAGGATGTGTGCGCCGCAGTACGCCGAAGGTTGTGGGTTCGATTCCGGAGAGTGACAAATGGACGTTTAATTAAGACTATAGATGTTAAATCACGTAAATATGGTTCTCGGCTCGTTAACGCGCTAATTTACTTTTGAAAAAATATTTTCTGTCACAGAAAGATCATTGCTAAAAAGCGAAAGAATCATATAATGTAATTGGCGACTCGCCGGCGATGTCGCCGGCGACCCGAAAAGCGGCGACTCGCCATCAACCTCTTCCGGCGACATCGCCGGCGACCTCGCCGGCGACCCGTCACCGAATTCCATAGTTAGTGAAATTGATAGATTGGTTCAGAATCTTCTTTTCGTGTGCTCGGTTCGAGATAGAATGAGTTTTGATCTGTTCAAGTATTTTAAGTATTTTTAGAGCTATTTATTACATTTTCATAATTATTATGCAACACTTTGAAAGAAATGTAAGTGTATAAGTGTAAATTTCAGACCAATATTCATGATGATCGACAGGAAGTTCACCATGTCTCAGGTCAGCTTCAAGGTATGTGGTTAAATTCATATGTTAGATTTGGTTTGTGAATTATCACTGTAATGGATCTTGTATGTGTAAAACGGAGTTCATTTACATTTGTACTTTGCCACCCCCCCCCCCTCTACGTTGTAGTTTGATCTTCAGTAGTTTGAAGTATTCCCAAAATGTTCGTCCCCATACCTATCAGTTTTATAATTGAAAAGGGTGGCTGCACGTTCTAAGCTGCCGTGGAGTTATTAGAAAAAGAGGTGAATAAAATAAAATAAAAAGTACAACTCAGCTGTGTTACTCGTGTGTAGCATCTACTTCTTCAGATATGACCAGAGTGCGGTGAACCTGATTCTGTTTTCGGCGGTAGAGAGATTCGGGCAACTCGAATCGAACGACCACGACATGAGCCAACTTATTAAGGTTCATCGAGCGGAAGAATATAATGGAGTAATTCCCAGTTTTGTCCAGAGAAAAGTTTCTCAGTTGTTCCGAAACAAATTTTACGGCATAGCAAATACAAGGATACTAATTCGTTACTTTGTTTGTGCAATTTTTACATCTTAAAACATAAATACTATGAACTTTGCAGTTCATTTGGACACACCTGAAAGAGTGAAAACAAAATAGAATTTAATCATTGGTACTGTGAATGGAAACACAACCAGAAAACACAGAAATTACAGAGCGAACAAGGTAACACGTGAAAAAGGGTACACAAAATATATGAATAGACACAAGGCTTCTCAATTCGAGTCATAGACCGTGTCGCCAATGTGATCTGTATTGCTATGACGGTAGATAACGAAGTTTTGCGACATATAAACAAGCTGGGAACTGCGATTTGTTGAGGTGTTACCAGAATATACTGTTTCAGTTTCACTAATCGATAGTAGTCAGCCATGTTGGCCTAAACCTAATCGCACCCTATATTCAGAAACTGGAATACTATTGATAGGTGAAACGAACTGTAGAACATGCAGAATGAACCTACTTTTCAGTTACTTGCTTTACTTTCTTGATAATTGACTGCAAAAAAGCGCGTTTTTCAACCAAAACTCGATTCAATAATTTTCGAACACAATTTAATTCTGATTTGTCTACTGCCGCATGATCCAGACCTTGAAGACGACAGCGATATCGGAAAAAAGCACTTCTATTTAGCTCATACAACTTCGTGTTCGGTTTAATAATCACAAGCAGCGATCAAATCGCACAAATATTTAAAACATTGTATTTGTATGTGTAATATCCCAATATTTGTAATATCCCAGTAAATGTTTCCGTCGAGAGTTTAGGTGCGTAAACTTCATGATCAACGTGTCACTTCGATGACGAAACAAGAATGCTTGAGACGCTCAGAGCAGTCCAGGACGATCTGCAACAGGTTTTGAAAAGTGGTACAAAAGTATAGTTATTTTGTGGTTGGTCAATTCATGTTCCTCCGTGTAATAAATTCAATAGAAGCATTTTATCATCTATTTAATTCTGAACTGGACTCCTCATGAACCCTCAATGTTGAAGCATAGCAATTGATAGAATCTCATGAGAAGCTCGTGCTAATAATGCGGTAACTCATGAAATTTTTGAGAGATTGCTACGCCGCCAGTATATAGTTTATTTAGTTCCGAACTGGACTCCGTTTACTGTATGAAAATAGCTCAGAACGATTGGCGCCAATTTTCTTCGATTGGCCAGCTACAAAAGCGAGAGAGTGTACAGATCAATGAGGCCGCAGACATCTGAGTCTCTCTGACCTGCACACTCTCTCGCTCAGCCAATAAAAAAGTGGCTGGCCAATTGGCTGGGAGTTGTCTGAGAGGGGCGGAGTTCATGACTTGGCAACTATTCAAACATTCTGGGCAACGATTCTGTGTTTTCAAAACGACAGCAGCCTAGGGGATCGAACCTACGAACATGGATAGCCACCTGGCCGAAACCAGCGCCTTAGACCACTCGGCCATTTGGACTCATTAGAAACGCGGAAGAGGAACCGCCCATCTACGGCGATCTCGCAAATTTTAGTGTGTGCAAAATTTCCAGTTGGGAACTAAACAGACTATACCCAACAGACCCTGGTTTAATTCCGCACTTAGTATTGAGCTATTGACAATTGTCAATAATTCATAAATTGAAAACGACGATTCAGCCAATAAATCGCAACGATCGTCAAACGTGTAATATCTTGATCAAAAAAAATGTTTGACGAGAAAGTGGAAATATGATCAGAGGTTTTTCATTTCCAGAAAAAAGGGTATTTCAGAAATTGACGAGAACAGCAAAAATTCCTAATACTCTGAATTTTTTAAATTAGACCCGTCCTATAAAGCGTGGACCACGGCTAATGGGGTGAAAAGACGGTGTCTTGAGTTGACCGGGTGTTAGCAGGGGCGCGCATCAATCAATACCAATTTTTGGTAATGCTGCCTACGCATTGTGCTTTCAATGTCATTTTTTTGCGTATAGTGTTAGTTAATTATTTTTGAAGAAGTTATATTATTTAAAAAAATATTATTGTCGGACCATTGCAAAAATAAAAGAACAAGAAATCTGTAAATGAAAGACATATTTTGTCATGAAACAGTTTGGAACGCCGAAGATTTTTGGACCAGTTTTTTAACTATCCTATTATTGTTTTAATTTACTATTTTGAAATTTTTCAAATCTATCGTATATATTTACTGACTAAAAATGAGTGACAATCTTGCTTCACTCCAATGCCAGTTAATCGGAGGCAGTTCAATAATCTTTCCTTCCGGGACATTACAGAGGTTGGCCCATTTAGCGCAGTGGCAGTGCCGCGGTATTACATTCCGTCCGGGTTCGATTCCCGTGAATAACATTTTCTGTCTAAAAATTACGCGCTGTGTATTTCTCCCATTTGAAATGGTCTACCCCTAATTCATTCACTCCAAATTATCCTTTGCGACTCTGATTATAAACAAACAAGTGAAGAAATTTAAAGATAAACAGAGCTTTGCTTTTGACACTTTAGTCAGAAAAAGGCCATCCATCGGATTGTCTCAGTATGATCTTTCATTTGGAAATTCAATGCAGCTCCCTTCAACAACCCTACTGCACTCATTGAATTGGCAACATAGCACAAATTGCATGATGTTAATTGAAAACAATTTGTTCAACAAATAACTATTTTCAACTTACGGAAACTTGGACTTGTTGAAGTTTTTAATGAACAGCTTTTCATCCGGGAAATAATAATATACATTGTCCTGATTTTTAGTTAAAAATGCCATCCAAAAGCCGAAAGATGACGCGGGAGAAGTAATCAGAAATGAACCACAAATCTCGGAGGCAATGTAGAGATCAGTACCCTGTGAGTATGTACTCACATAAGAAGCACCCTGTAAATCGCTTTCTTAATATTGCGAACCTTCTGTTAGTCTATCAGATCGACGAAAAGGACCAATACAGGAAAACTTGCACACTCAATGGAATGGGAATTAGAATATTCAATGATTCATGTGGTTCAAAGTATAGGAAACTACTCAGGTATCTGAAGAACCCAACAATGATTAAAAAACCAGAAACGCAAAGCCAAGTGGCAACAGAGGGGTTATAAAAATTAAAATGTTATGAGTCGTGACGCACCTCTTCGATTTTCTTTTCGTTCTCAAGATGACTCACAACTTGTCTCATGAAAGATACATTATCACCAAACAGAGCAACTTTCCGTGAGTTCTGAACGAATGCAAATTTCGTTTCGTAAATTTGAATCTCACAATAAAATGAGCAAACGCGATTGAAACCAACATGAAACTTCTCAATTGGCCATTCTCGCGGAGATCTAGGGACTAGTAGATTGCTTTGTGAACAAATAGATGTGCATCCATTCTGTCGATAACACCTGTTTTTTTCATAGCGAACCCAAATGGAATACAACTTACTTGTAATGAAATTACATGTTCCAAAAGGGAAATTGTTCTGGGCAAAGTGGACTGTGCATGGAGTTTGATGAAATCTGCTCTTCTTATATGAGCACACGTGTACACGGGTTTCACGTCCCTAAATTAACAAATCACGTAAACTGGGGCAGCAACAAGAAAAGAGCACACATATTTAGCCAATGAATGGAAAAATGTACTCATAGAGAACCGATGTATGAAATGCCAAACAGCGAAGAAAGCGTTCATCATTGGTAACGCAAATCAAAAAACGCAGACGTGTGTAACTTAAAATATAAAACGCATGTTCTGTCCGAAACCCAAGAACATCAAGGCTAATGACCTGAACAATTCGGAAGGGTTTGAAAGCTGACGAATACTGAATACAGAAACGGATTTTGTGGACTAAACTGGAGTCCTACCTAGTGAAGAACTACATACGCATAGTGGAAGTTATTGAGGAAAATATTTGAATTGAATAACCTACAACTTTCTTGTCTTCTTCACTACTTCTCCGAACTGGACCACCGAATCAGCAAAGGTGAGAAACTTCTTGGTCTCTGCTGCACAGTGGCGGAAATAATTCCAGTTCTGTGCGTAACGTACATTCAGTTTGAGAAATTGAGCAGTTTCGTTGCCGAATCTGTAAAACACAGCGTTCTGAGTAGTTTATCTCCCACGAATTTTTGAAATAATCGCAACAAAGACATGTTGATGCTTGGTGAACAGTGATGCTCAACGACTGGAACTCAATACATTCACTTTTCGCATCTCGAACGACCAAAAGTGTTCTCCAATTTTATGTTTTGAGGTTGAGAATTTTGTTCAAGAACCATGTCCGAAATTTTCATCTCAGACAGAACCTGGCCAGGGGGAGGTAGAGCAGTACTTAAGGGAGCATGGCCAAAAGCCAAAAAAATTTCGACGTGAACAACAGTTTTGCGAAAAACAGGAAGTTGAAGGGGGACAACATGACCTGGCACTTAGATGGGTACATAAAAAGGAACTCAGAGAGAGAGAGAGAGGGTGGGCGGGGTAGTAATGTGTGCGGTGTGCCATAGCCGATCAACCACTAACGTGCCCACCGTGGGCAACAGTTAATGAGTTCCGTGTCGCCAATTTTAGGCGACTTCGAATCCGCTCGGCGGCGAAAGTTTTGCATTTAGCTGAAACATAGGAAATCTGGGAGTTCGAGGGGTAGGTAGAGAGGAGTGCGTTACCGCAAGACGCTGGCCCTGATTTCCCATGTCTAAAAAAGCCAAAAAACTCTCCCGACTTCTGTCATAGATATCGAGGAGCAATGAAACTTACTGTAATGGGTCCACAAAATCGAAAGAGCTGTTTGCATTAGCCACTGACTTCTCATATCCCGACCACGGAGCCTACAATATAGTTTGCGAGGTCGCATGCTAGATGAAACTAAGACAAGAGGCTCACAAGTTGAAAAGTTCAAAGAGACTAGAGGGTTCCATTAGTACCAACAAACGAAGGCTCAATCAGGTTAGAGGTCGAGAAACTTTAGAGACCGAGGGCGGGTAAAGACGAACCAAACATACAATATTAGGTTATTTATTTGAACAAAATATATTGTCTCATTAGGACGTTTTGCATATTACATGAATGTGAAAAAAATACAATATTTTACGTGATAAGCGATCACGGAAACATTTTACTTTCACGCCCCTACTCTTTTTCAATTCTAGCTGAAATTAGTGGTACGTTCACCCCCTAAAAACATGTGTATATAGCAGAATGTTCACGTACAGTTCTTCGTATTCTATTAAAGAAGGTAGGACACCAATAAAGAAATTCACATGATTTTGATCAACTTTAGGTGTTGAGAAAAACGTTTTAAATGAAAATGGAGAAAATTTTATGATTTACAAAAAATTACAGTTTTATTGAAGTGGAATACTGCAATACTGTCGAGGGTAGAAATTAGCATAGCGCTTATAATAATTATCGCGCGCAGCGCGAAGCGCTGTGCGAGATTTGTCTTTGGTCCGGCTAATGCGCGCCTCCGTTTTTTTAGTTTTCCCATAAAAAGGCTCAAATTCGCAAAACAGAACTTTTACGATTTGAGAAGTTTCTACAGCGTATTTGTGAATTGTGTTTCAAATTTGAACAAAATCGGTTGAGTTTGAGCCAAGTTATGATGTTTTCGCTTCATCAAGAGCGCCAACTTCCGTCGTGTTTCCTTCCTTCCTTCCTTCCTTCCGTCTATTGTGCTGTGATGCTATCTCTGCCAGAACTAACCAGATTTGGCTTAAATTTGTAGTAATAATAGAACTCGTATAGAAACGGAATGAGCGCAAATTTTTTTTTGAAAAATTTTTTTTTAATCAAGTTACGACCTTTCGAAATAAATGTCTCTGCGTCTCTCCATTTTGTGCACTCTCTCGCTCTCTCTGTCAGGTCGGTTATGCAAACTGTCTTGTAACTTAGGGTAACACAGACCGATTTCGATGAAAATTTAAATATGATACCATCGTGACTTTAATATAAGTAAAAAGTATTCTATCGGTGACGTCAGTCAGGATTCTGGAGACCCGATGACGTCATCTTTGAAAAGTGCAAAGTTGACGTCAAATATTTCTCCAAATTATGACAACAGTTGGCAAGTGGGTTATTAACGATGGAGCTCCATCGGAAGGTGTCGTGTTCTGGGATTCTGAATGCCAGATGACGTCATATTCAAAAGTTCAAAGTTGACGTCAAATATGTTCTCAAATGATAATAATAGTTGGCAAGTGGGGTATTAACGGTGAAACTTCATCTAAACATGACGTATTCTGGGATTCTGAAAGCCGAATGACGTCGTTTTTGAAAAGTGCAAAGTTGACGTCACATATACTTTCAAATGATGGTAATATCTTAGAAAAGGTCAATTAACGGTGGAACTCAATCTAAAAGTGACGTATTCTGGGATTCTGGAGACCAGATGACGTCATTTTTGAAAAGTGCAAAGTTGACGTCACATATATTTTCAAATGTGAAAATATCTCAAAAATGGTATATTAACGATGAAACCTTATCTAAATATGACTTATTCTGGAATTCAGGAGGCCAGATCCCAGATGACGTGGACTTTGAAAAAAATTGACCTGAAATATGTTTTCGAATGCTGAAAGTTTCTAAAAAATGGTCAACTTACGATGAAACTTCATTCAAACATGACGTATTTTGGGATTCTGAAGGGCACATAAAGTAAGTTTTTAGAACTGCAATGTTGACGTCATTTTTTTCGAATGGTGGTAATACTTAACAAGTGGTTCATTAAAGGGGGACAGAAAGGAAAGTTAATATGAAAGAGCTTATCAAGAGAAACCGATATGTATAACTTTTAATTCAAACTAACGAACCTAATTTGCAAACGGTTGTTACGTGTTTGCCTGTTTTGGCGCGTGCAACGTTATATTTAGGTACCCCGGGGTACCTAAACTAGCTTTCCTTTCTGCTTTCCTTTCCTAACCCTCCGTCTGAATTGCCCCAACCTCCGTCCAAATCGCCTAACCCTCCGTCCAAATCGCCTAACCATCCGTCTGAATTGCCCAAACCTCCGTCCAAATCGCTTGACTCTCTGTCCAAATCGCTGAACTCTCCGTTCAAATCGCCTAAACCTCTGTCCAAATCGCCCAACTCTTTGTCCAAATCGCTAAACTCTCCGTCCAAATCGCCTAACCCTCCGTCTGAATTGCTAACCTCTGTCCAAATCGCTGAACTCTCCGTTTGAATCGCCTAAACCTCTGTCCAAATCGCCCAACTCTTTGTCCAAGTCGCCAAACTCTCCGTCCAAATCGCCTAACCCTCCGTCTGAATTGCCCAAACCTCCGTCCGATTCGCCCAACTCTCTGTCCGAATCGCTAAACTCTCCGTCCAAATCGCCTAACCCTCCGTCTGAATTGCCCAAACCTCCGTCTAAATCGCCCAACTCTCCGTCCAAATCGCCTGACCCTCCGTCTGAATTGCCCAAACCTCCGTCCAAATCGCCTGACCCTCTGTCCAAATCGCTGAACTCTCCGTTCAAATCGCCTAAACCTCTGTCCAAATCGCCCAACTCTTTGTCCAAATCGCTAAACTCTCCGTCCAAATGGCCTAACCCTCTGTCTGAATTGCCCAAACCTCCGTCCAAATCGCCTAACCCTCCGTCTGAATTGCCCAAACCTCCGTCCAAATCACCTAACCCTCCGTCTGAATCGCCCCAACTCTCTGTCCAAATCGCTAAACTCTCCGTCCAAATCGCCTAACCCACCATCTGAATTGCCCAAACCTCCGTCCAAATCGCCCAACTCTCTGTCCAAATCGCTAAACTCTCCGCCAAATCGCCTATTCCTCTGTCTAAATTGCCCAAACCTCCGTCCAAATCGCCCAACTCTCTGTCCAAATCTCTAAACTCTTCGTCCAAATCGCTGAACTCTCCGTCCAAATCGCCTAACCCACCGTCCAGATTAGGGTTGTTAATCGAGTTCAAAATTTCGAGTTTTCGAGTCTTCGAGTTCTCGAGTTCTGGGAAATTTCGAGTTTTCGAGTTTGGCGAAAAATCGAGTTTTCGAGTTTTGGGAAATTTCGAGTTTTCGAGTTTTCGAGTTTTGGGGAATTTCGAGTTTTCGAGTTTTGGGAAATTTCGAGTTTTCGAGTTTTCGAGTTTTCGAGTTTTCGAGTTTTCGAGTTTTCGAGTTTTGGGGAATTTGGAGTTTTCGGGTTTCGAGTTCGACTCGACTCGGAAATTTTCGAGTTTTCTCGAGTCGAGTCGAGTTTTGAGTGTTTTTGGACCCAAAAAGTCCAATTTTCGAGTTCGAAATTTCGATTTTCGAGTTTTCGCGTTCAAAATTTCGAATATTCGAGTTTTCGAATTTTCGAGTTTGGCGAGAAATCGAGTTTTCGAGTTATCGAGTTTTCGAGTTTTGGAAAATTTCGAGTTTTCGAGTTTTCGAGTTTTTGTGTTTTGGAAAATTTCGAGTTTTCGAGTTTTCGAGCTTTCGAGTTTTGAGAAATTTCGAGTTTTCGAGTTTCGAGTTCACCTCGACTCGAAAATTTTCGAGTTTTTCGAGTCAAGAGTTTCGAGTTCGACTTTAACAACCCTAGTCCAGATCGCCTAACCCTCCGTCTGAATTGCCCAAACCTCCGTCTAGATCGCCTAACCCTCCGTCCAAATCGCCTAACCCTCCGTCTGAATTGCCCCAACCTCCGTCCAAATCGCCTAACCCTCCGTCCAAATCGCCTAACCATCCGTCTGAATTGCCCAAACCTCCGTCCAAATCGCTTGACTCTCTGTCCAAATCGCTGAACTCTCCGTTCAAATCGCCTAAACCTCTGTCCAAATCGCCCAACTCTTTGTCCAAATCGCTAAACTCTCCGTCCAAATCGCCTAACCCTCCGTCTGAATTGCCAACCTCTGTCCAAATCGCTGAACTCTCCGTTTGAATCGCCTAAACCTCTGTCCAAATCGCCCAACTCTTTGTCCAAGTCGCCAAACTCTCCGTCCAAATCGCCTAACCCTCCGTCTGAATTGCCCAAACCTCCGTCCGATTCGCCCAACTCTCTGTCCGAATCGCTAAACTCTCCGTCCAAATCGCCTAACCCTCCGTCTGAATTGCCCAAACCTCCGTCTAAATCGCCCAACTCTCCGTCCAAATCGCCTGACCCTCCGTCTGAATTGCCCAAACCTCCGTCCAAATCGCCTGACCCTCTGTCCAAATCGCTAAACTCTCCGTTCAAATCGCCTAAACCTCTGTCCAAATCGCCCAACTCTTTGTCCAAATCGCTAAACTCTCCGTCCAAATGGCCTAACCCTCTGTCTGAATTGCCCAAACCTCCGTCCAAATCACCTAACCCTCCGTCTGAATTGCCCAAACCTCCGTCCAAATCACCTAACCCTCCGTCTGAATCGCCCCAACTCTCTGTCCAAATCGCTAAACTCTCCGTCCAAATCGCCTAACCCACCATCTGAATTGCCCAAACCTCCGTCCAAATCGCCCAACTCTCTGTCCAAATCGCTAAACTCTCCGCCAAATCGCCTATTCCTCCGTCTAAATTGCCCAAACCTCCGTCCAAATCGCCCAACTCTCTGTCCAAATCTCTAAACTCTTCGTCCAAATCGCTGAACTCTCCGTCCAAATCGCCTAACCCACCGTCCAGATTAGGGTTGTTAATCGAGTTCAAAATTTCGAGTTTTCGAGTCTTCGAGTTCTCGAGTTCTGGGAAATTTCGAGTTTTCGAGTTTGGCGAAAAATCGAGTTTTCGAGTTTTGGGAAATTTCGAGTTTTCGAGTTTTCGAGTTTTGGGGAATTTCGAGTTTTCGAGTTTTGGGAAATTTCGAGTTTTCGAGTTTTCGAGTTTTCGAGTTTTCGAGTTTTCGAGTTTTCGAGTTTTGGGGAATTTGGAGTTTTCGGGTTTCGAGTTCGACTCGACTCGGAAATTTTCGAGTTTTCTCGAGTCGAGTCGAGTTTTGAGTGTTTTTGGACCCAAAAAGTCCAATTTTCGAGTTCGAAATTTCGATTTTCGAGTTTTCGCGTTCAAAATTTCGAATATTCGAGTTTTCGAATTTTCGAGTTTGGCGAGAAATCGAGTTTTCGAGTTATCGAGTTTTCGAGTTTTGGAAAATTTCGAGTTTTCGAGTTTTCGAGTTTTTGTGTTTTGGAAAATTTCGAGTTTTCGAGTTTTCGAGCTTTCGAGTTTTGAGAAATTTCGAGTTTTCGAGTTTCGAGTTCACCTCGACTCGAAAATTTTCGAGTTTTTCGAGTCAAGAGTTTCGAGTTCGACTTTAACAACCCTAGTCCAGATCGCCTAACCCTCCGTCTGAATTGCCCAAACCTCCGTCTAGATCGCCTAACCCTCCGTCCAAATCGCCTAACCCTCCGTCTGAATTGCCCCAACCTCCGTCCAAATCGCCTAACCCTCCGTCCAAATCGCCTAACCATCCGTCTGAATTGCCCAAACCTCCGTCCAAATCGCTTGACTCTCTGTCCAAATCGCTGAACTCTCCGTTCAAATCGCCTAAACCTCTGTCCAAATCGCCCAACTCTTTGTCCAAATCGCTAAACTCTCCGTCCAAATCGCCTAACCCTCCGTCTGAATTGCCAACCTCTGTCCAAATCGCTGAACTCTCCGTTTGAATCGCCTAAACCTCTGTCCAAATCGCCCAACTCTTTGTCCAAGTCGCCAAACTCTCCGTCCAAATCGCCTAACCCTCCGTCTGAATTGCCCAAACCTCCGTCCGATTCGCCCAACTCTCTGTCCGAATCGCTAAACTCTCCGTCCAAATCGCCTAACCCTCCGTCTGAATTGCCCAAACCTCCGTCTAAATCGCCCAACTCTCCGTCCAAATCGCCTGACCCTCCGTCTGAATTGCCCAAACCTCCGTCCAAATCGCCTGACCCTCTGTCCAAATCGCTAAACTCTCCGTTCAAATCGCCTAAACCTCTGTCCAAATCGCCCAACTCTTTGTCCAAATCGCTAAACTCTCCGTCCAAATGGCCTAACCCTCTGTCTGAATTGCCCAAACCTCCGTCCAAATCACCTAACCCTCCGTCTGAATTGCCCAAACCTCCGTCCAAATCACCTAACCCTCCGTCTGAATCGCCCCAACTCTCTGTCCAAATCGCTAAACTCTCCGTCCAAATCGCCTAACCCACCATCTGAATTGCCCAAACCTCCGTCCAAATCGCCCAACTCTCTGTCCAAATCGCTAAACTCTCCGCCAAATCGCCTATTCCTCCGTCTAAATTGCCCAAACCTCCGTCCAAATCGCCCAACTCTCTGTCCAAATCTCTAAACTCTTCGTCCAAATCGCTGAACTCTCCGTCCAAATCGCCTAACCCACCGTCCAGATTAGGGTTGTTAATCGAGTTCAAAATTTCGAGTTTTCGAGTCTTCGAGTTCTCGAGTTCTGGGAAATTTCGAGTTTTCGAGTTTGGCGAAAAATCGAGTTTTCGAGTTTTGGGAAATTTCGAGTTTTCGAGTTTTCGAGTTTTCGAGTTTTCGAGTTTTGGGGAATTTCGAGTTTTCGAGTTTTGGGAAATTTCGAGTTTTCGAGTTTTCGAGTTTTCGAGTTTTCGAGCAACTCTCCGTCCAAATCGCCTGACCCTCCGTCTGAATTGCCCAAACCTCCGTCCAAATCGCCTGACCCTCTGTCCAAATCGCTGAACTCTCCGTTCAAATCGCCTAAACCTCTGTCCAAATCGCCCAACTCTTTGTCCAAATCGCTAAACTCTCCGTCCAAATGGCCTAACCCTCTGTCTGAATTGCCCAAACCTCCGTCCAAATCGCCTAACCCTTCGTCTGAATTGCCCAAACCTCCGTCCAAATCACCTAACCCTCCGTCTGAATCGCCCCAACCTCCGTCCAAATCGCCCAACCCTCCGTCCAAATTGCCTAACCCTCCGTCTGAATTGCCCAAACCTCCGTCCAAATCGCCTGACTCTCTGTCCAAATCGCTAAACTCTCCGTCCAAATCGCCTAACCCTCCGTCTGAATTGCTCAAACCTCCGTCCAAATCGCCTGACTCTCTGTCCAAATAATAATATAATAATATTTATTACACAAAATGTGCAACGGTACAAAAACATGGAGGAAGAATATGGTACAGAATAAGAAAATCAAATGTGTTCAACTCGTCGGTAAGATGCATCCAGTGGGTCAGGCTGGGAGCAGGGAGGTGGCAGTGTGGCAGGGGGCCCCTGGTAGCATGATGGTTGCTACCAGCTACATCTATAACCAGTCGGGAACACTCCTTCGAGAGAGAATGAACAATATGGATACCGAGAGCAGGAAAAGAGAGAATTAAAAGAAAATTGAAGAGAGATAAGATAAAATATACAATTTCATGATCCTCAAAATAAAAATAAAAAGCTAACATGATACATTAAAAACTCAAATTTGCTGATAAAATGAGATTAGATGAAAGACAAAACTACTCTACCCGAAAAAACATGGAAACAACAACATTGCTATATTGAATTGATACTGTTATATACCTACTAAACTAAAGTAAAATTACGACGAACTAGGTTTATATAAATATTACATGGCCTACATCTACATTGTGTCTTAATGACATTAAAAAGAGAGATGAACGTGAAAGAGGCCAATCTGGAAAATAAACATATACACACTTGAGCCATACAGAGCGAAATTTGGGTAAATTTATAGGATGACCTTGAAGGATGACCCGCAAATTCTAGATTTCCGTACATTCACATAGCAAATGTTTTGTGTGAAATGAACATTTTGAAAGCAAATGATTACTTACCCGATGTTTGAAAAACACAGTAGAAATTCAATCAAACCGGTCAAAACAGACAAATCTGTTTGGTGTCTAAGATTTTTGGAAATTCTCCAATCATAACATTATATAAAGACGGCTGACTCCCCCTGAAATGAACCTGAAACTTCAATTAAACAAATGATTAGATTTACAACAAACTAAAACTTCACTTGTAATTTCAAAACCTTGAAAATATCAATTTCTGAAAGTCGTTTCTTGAATGACCTGAGCGATTTTAACCTGAGAATCGTGCTATCGTGATTAGATAACATATTTAACCACCTGGCTGTGCGTAATGCAAACGAATAATACCTCTGATTTACCTTTGTATTTTCGACATGAAACGAATGACTACCTCTTCTACCATTGTGAAACCGATACTTGTATACTGAAGGGAATTTGAGAATACATGCTCCTTTAATGATTTTAAATGCCAAAGTAAGATCAAATATAACTCTTCTGAATGCCAAACTATGTAAACCCAGCTTTTTGCATCTGACTTGGTACGATGGTAGTTCGAATGGATAATTTGGGTTTGGGAAACATCTGTAATACACTACTCTGGTAAATAATTCCTGTACCTTTTCTATCTTCTTCGACTCCAACATCAAAAATGGGCTCCAGATCTGACACCCAAACTCAACGATTGGAAGGACATATGTGTTGTAACACCTCAACAAGATTTCGCTGTTTTTCACAGTTACTGTGCGCAGTAGTAGAGATAATTGGCACATGGCCTTTTTGTAACGCATATCAATGTTTGCGCGATGTGATAAAGTACTCGAAACTACAACACCCAAATCTCTGCAATCTGAAACCACATTTAATAAAGTAGAATTGACAAAATAATTGGAATGAGGATTCTTTGCACCAAGATGAATTACATTACATTTTTCTACTGCTAAAGTGAGCTGCCAATTTTTCACCCAACGTGTAAATGAATCAATAACCGTCTGAAATCGTGCCCGGGCAACTTTGTTCTCTTTTTCGAAAACAACAAATAATTTAATATCATCGGCAAATGCGTTAATATGAATATTTGGATACGAAGGAAGATTGAGATGAACATCATGAATGAATATTGAGAACAAAATGGGGCCAAGAACAGATCCTTGTGGAACACCAGATAATACTGAACGAGAATCAGAGCAATTATTGTTCACACGTACGTGAAAAGAGCGATCGTTCAAGAATGAAGAGAACCAACTTAGCAAGGGATCACAAATACCAATTGAATGCAACTTATGAATGAGTTTCGGAATTGCTACTGTATCAAATGCTTTGGCAAAATCAAAGTACACGACATCAACACATTGTTTTGATGAAATTGCTTTCAACCAAACGTTGTGAGAGGATAACAAATTATGAACTACCGAACTTTTCTCTCGAAAACCGTATTGATAATCCGGAATAATTTTGTTCAACGAAAGGTATGGAATGAGAATTGACTTAACAAGCCTTTCAAACGTTTTGGATGTTCCAGTAGAAAGAAATATGGGACGATAGGATGACACTTTTTCAATCGGTTTTCCTGGTTTGTGTATGGGTACTACATAGCAAAGTTTGTACAAAGTAGGGTAAATGCCCAATTTGAGTGAAATGTTGTAGATATATGAGAGGGGTGTTGAGAGGCTCTTAGCTGACTTTTTGAGAATAATTTGAGGTATGCCGTCAGAACAAATCGTAGTTGAGCTTTTCAACTTTCTGAGAGTCTTTTCGACTTGAGGAGGGAAAAACACAACTTTTTCACCAGAAAGTTTTGACATAAGAGTATTTGTTTGTGGCAAATTACCATCATCAGAAATAAACACAGAACAGAAGAAATCAGCGAAAACATCAGGTATAGCACAGCGGTCAGAGTGAGCATTTCCTTGTATATCTAAAATGAAGTTTGGAACAGTTTTTGGTGGCTTTGTTCTCGCAGCTATGTAAGAAAACAGGTCACGGTTGTTCTTTGTACGAAAATGATTGATTTGCTGTGAATTCTCGTACTTTTTCAATTTATACTGTAAATCAGAACACGCCTTTTCATACATACGAAAAACTGCTTGACTGAGCTGGCACTTGGAGAACATGAGATCACGATGTTTGAAAAGTTTACGCAAATATAGTGGGTATTTATCGAACGGAGATGATATGATTTTCACTGGAACAGTGTAGGCAAAAATAGAATGTATGGCACTCGAAAACCGATGCACAAGATCGTCAACTGAGTTATAATCGGTGAAAAGTTCACACCAATTTAAACTATTCACCAAATTATCGAATAATTCAGAGTTATATTTGCTAAAGATAGGATATGGGACTGATGAACAAATGTCGGTGCGCACTTGTAGTTTGAACATAATCGATGAGTGATCAGAATTGAAAAGATGACAGCCATAAGATAAAGTTGAAATCAGGTTATCATGCGCATTAGACAGGACCCAATCGATTATTCGGTTACTAGGCATTGTACTTTGTAGTGAAAATTGTTTGAGCGCAAGAGTGTCACATAATAATCCTACTCGGGTGCCCATTGGCGGAGTAAATAACTCAGTTGCCCAGTCAATATTGAAGTCACCACATAAAATAGTTGGGTAGGGAATCATAACAAGGTCAGATATCAGGTCACACAAAGATTCGACATTGGATGCGGCGGAGTTTGGAGGAAGGTAAATAACAACTATTCGGAGTTTGGTGCTGTGAAATTGAATATCAACACACAACAAATCGAAATTGCCAGTGTATGAAATGGCGACAGGTTGAACGTTAAAAGACCTCTTGAATATAATACAAACTCCACCGCCTCTCTTAGA
The DNA here is from genome assembly GCA_964036275.1 of Litoditis marina. Taxonomy (NCBI): domain Eukaryota; kingdom Metazoa; phylum Nematoda; class Chromadorea; order Rhabditida; family Rhabditidae; genus Litoditis; species Litoditis marina. The sequence goes on from OZ038433.1 coordinate 28,713,576, forward strand.
ACGATCTTTTCGAAATATTGAGTATGGAGTTCCACCTACGAAAAGTGAATCAGGTATTGTTTTGGTCAGCCAGGTTTCGCACAAAAGTAGAAAATCGACATTATTCATGGAAAGAAACGCGCGTACTTCAGATGAATGCTTACAAATGGAGCGAGAGTTACATAAAGTTACAGATAATGAATTTACAGAATGGAGAGGGGAGATATTTGGAGATTCTGACTTAGGAACAGGACACCGATTTAGTTTACCGGAGGATTTGAAACCAGAGGCGAAGGAGATACACAACCAGTTGACTGATCTGGCATAAACTTACTCAAGAATGGAAATTGTGCTAGATGCCCGGGGGGCACAGAATTTCGCGCAGGTTCAGCAACAGGAATCGCATTCGCACCGGTTGGTTTTGCCATACGGTTTGAGGAAGTTTGCTCTCGAAAAGCGGGTATTTGAGAGGTTAGCATAACTTGATCAGCGTAAACGACATAGTCGCTTGGCTGATTTGCGGCGATGGCGGCTTCCTTCTTGGTTTTACACTGTTCGGTCAACTGGTGATGATGATCTCGTTCCGGCTTACTCATAGATTTACGGAATTTGAATTTGATACTTTGATCTCCTCTACGCATGGCATTGAGAGATGAAAGAGCCAACTTCATATGTAAGGGGTATTTGAACCACATTTTCAAGAGACGAGAGTCAGGTTTGCCATCAGAAACTTTAGGCCTACCAAGCCGACAGCAACCCAATAGAGGTGATTCGACACCTGCTCTGTCTAGAAGATCAGTGCAGATATTGAAATCAGACCGATTACGTTGTGACGGTTTGGGGTCATTGCTTTCTGGAATACCGATACACACCAAAGTACACTCACGATCTCTGGCATCATAATCAAGGTTTCCATTTGGAACTTGATTATCCTCCAAAGAACAGAGTGTAACATAGCACGTATACAGTGTCCATTGAGCTGACTGCACAACAGGATCATCAGAGGGAACAAGACTAGCCAATTGGTTTTTCAAACACTGAATCATCATTTGAGGATTTGAAATGTGATCAGGAGAGAATCCAACTGGGCAGTCCATTTGTGCTGCTTCTGGTGAACCTGCTGCTACACGTTTACGGTTAGGTGGTTTTAGAGAGTTGGAGAAATGTTGCATAATACCGAAATAACACAAATCAATGCTAACCGATAAGAAAACAGAGCGCGATGACACGACCTCTCAATAGAGAACAGAGGCCGCGAATGAGAACAGAGGCCGCGAATGAGAACAGAGGCCGCGAATGAACCTCTGTCCAAATCGAACCTCTGTCCAAATCGCCTTACTCTACGTCCAAATCGCTAAACTCTCCGTCCAAATCGCCTAACTTTTTTTTTTCTGAATTGCCAACCTCTGTCCAAATCGCTGAACTCTCCCTTCAAATCGCCTGAACCTGAACCTCTGTCCAAATCGCCTTACTCTACGTCCAAATCGCTAAACTCTCCGTCCAAATCGCCTAACTTTTTTTTTTCTGAATTGCCAACCTCTGTCCAAATCGCTGAACTCTCCGTTTGAATCGCCTAAACCTCTGTCCAAATCGCCCAACTCTTTGTCCAAATCGCCAAAATCTCCGTCCAAATCGCCTAACCCTCCGTCTGAATTGCCCAAACCTCCGTCTAGATCGCCTAACCCTCCGTCCAAATCGTTTGGTGCCAATAATCGTACATGTTACTCCAATTGATGAGAAAAAACTGGAACGAACGGTTTCAACCAATTAGCAAAGTTTCCGACGATTTTTTGTTCGGAAACATTATGTTCAATTTTGGCGCCAATTGGCGGATAAACGGGCTTTTCGGCGACAAATGTCAAAGAAATGTGGATATAATGTTGATCCGCTTGTCAACTAAATGTATAGTTCTTACATCTGTGAACTGAATTGCCCCAACCTCCGTCCAAATCGCCTAACCCTCCGTCCAAATCGCCTAACCCTCCGTCTGAATTGCCCAAACCTCCGTCTAGATCGCATACCCTCCGTCCAAATCGCCTAACCCTCCGTCTGAATTGCCCCAACCTCCGTCCAAATCGCCTAACCCTCCGTCCAAATCGCCTAACCATCCGTCTGAATTGCCCAAACCTCCGTCCAAATCGCTTGACTCTCTGTCCAAATCGCTGAACTCTCCGTTCAAATCGCCTAAACCTCTGTCCAAATCGCCCAACTCTTTGTCCAAATCGCTAAACTCTCCGTCCAAATCGCCTAACCCTCCGTCTGAATTGCCAACCTCTGTCCAAATCGCTGAACTCTCCGTTTGAATCGCCTAAACCTCTGTCCAAATCGCCCAACTCTTTGTCCAAGTTTTTGTAAAGAAATATGGTTGCTTTCAGAAAGCAACCGAAAAGCAACCGAATTGCTTTCTAGAGCCAACCAAACTTTTTTCACAAAAGCAAGTTGTGTGAAGTAATTGAGCATGTTGATTTTATTATCAACCAGGTTGCTTTTGTAATAAGAGGTTGGTTGCTTCTCAAAAGCAATCCGGTTGCTTTTTGGTTGCCTTGGAAATCAACTGATTTTTCTTTACAAAAGCAACCGGGTTGACGTTTGGTTGATATCAACCCGATTGCTTGTGTAATCCACCGTAAAAACTCCTACAGTATATTCGAATGATTATTGATCGATGAACACATCACGTTTTCGAAATTATTGATCCCTTTATTGTCCTACACAGAACTAGTTACACAGAACTCAGAAGCTATGCAGCTTCCTTTTTCTCAGAGACTATTGACAAGTTGGAAAATGATCACTCTTTTGAGTACAGTTCAAGTTTAGTATACTAACTTCATCAAATACGACATCTGACGGGTGCACACTCGACTTTGGTGTTTTGTATTCGACGAGTTCAAGACACTACGTTGATTGGTCACCAGCTTATATTTTCTGACTTCACAGATTTACACTCTACATCTGATCTAATCATGAAACAATTACTGTAGAAATAGGAATGAATCAGTTTCTATAATCTGTAATGTAATACTGTATACCAATCTTCTTTCTGTTTCTAAACGCACAAGGTTTTTGACGATTAATACTTTCAATTGATGACTTGACAATTCTTCAACCGAAAAACACAGTATTTTAATAAGTTAGTGGCTCGAAATGTAGTTGACCCTTGTAATTAGGCGCACGGCTGCCCGTCCGCTCGACCAATTAGTGAACGCTGCCCGTCCGGTCAACACCCCGAGACCTTGCTGACCGTCCGCCTGGAAATCGAGAGAGCCAGCGGACGGGCCGCGGTGGACCCCGTGCGGTGTGGCTATTCTCCCAGAAGCAACCAAAGTTCATATGACCCTTATCATGAGAACATCACGAACAGCCGGTGAACATCCACATTTTTTAGCATAGCAGTCAGTGCAACCTCATGAAAACTTGATGAGATCTAGTTCATGAGGTTCACTCATGAGGTTTACGAGGAATTTTACCGCGCTATCGAAACATCACCATTAACATAACAACGGAATGGTGTATGAAATCGATCTGGCACAAACGTTCTACAACGGATTTTTTTTTACGTTTCTGGCTGGCAGTCGTTTCTCTTGCGTCAAGCTTGAAGGGAGGAAATTGTTATACTGATTCAAATCCGTGTAGTCCGAACTTCGATCAGTGGTATCTTTCGCACTCTTTCGCTAATAATTATGATCCCATGCCATCAGAATCATTCCACAGTTATCAGCTTCCGTCATATCTTGTTACACCTTCTATGACCAGTGTTCCATAATTGATGATTACTGTGTGTACTAATTAGTTCTTGCGGCCCCTTTGCCCCTCGCAGTGTCGTGGTCACGACCATTTATCGTTTATTATTCGCCTCGTATTTTGTATGTTTCCTATGCCCCGCCTCTACGCGGGCAGAGTTCCCCTCTCACCGCTCTTAGACTGTACGACCCTCCCGGGCGTCAGTTAACCTCACAACTATTGTATATTGGAAGCAATAAACTTGATACAAAACCACTGAACCACCACAAAACTGTACACATACACACAAGGTACCAAACTAATTCCGTACATTTACAATAGTATATTCTCCAACTATTCTAAACTCGAGCTATTGGTGCTTTTGAAAATATTATTTCTCTCTCTAGTAAGAGACGACGATGAGATGCCACACTAGTAGTCAATTGCACAGTCACGTGAAACATGTTGAACACATCAGAACTGAGAAACGTGCAATTACAAAGTGCACAATGCCTCATTAGAATGATAACTTTCGTGACTAGTCAACTTACTTCCAGTAAACCAGGCCTGTACCCTGTTGCTCATGTGAGCGTCAACAAGCTGACGCCTTCTATATTTCAGTGAGTGTGAACACAGTGAATTCCTATACCATCCCATTTTCCATCTCGGAGAGTTGAGAGCTGTTTGGCGCCTTATATTGAGAAGGGGTTGCGCGCTCTATGTGGTCTGTCGCCGTATGTTAACGAGAGGTTTGAAAGAAGGCTCACGCGCTCTACGTAATAGTAGGCTCGAGCGCTCTATGTGAATATAGGTTCACGCGCTCTATGTAAAAGTAGGCTCACGCGCTAAAAGTGAATGTAGGTTCACGCGCTCCACGTGAAACAAGGCTCGCGTGCTGTACGTGAAATGGGGCCTATGCACTCTACGTAGAAGTAGGTTCTACGCGCTCAACATGGGAGGAAGCTCACGCGTTCTACGTGAAAAAAGGTTTTACGCTGTACATGGGAGTGAGCTCACGCGCTTTACGTAAAAATTCATTTCACGCGCTCTACGTAAAAGTAGGCTCGGGCGCAACACGTGAAAGTAAGCTTACGTGTTCTACATGAAAGGAGGGAGTAACCCGCGTTGTTTAATGGGGGGACGGTGCAAACGTGTCCTAGAACTATTCATCTTGGAATAAGAACACGGGAGGAGGAGGCGGCTTTAGCCGCCGGCGCCTACCTTGTGTACTAATATTATTCCATTTTTGTGTGGTAAAAATGATAAAAAGTGAGGGTGAAGACAGTGAAGATAAGTTTTCGATGAAACGCATACAAGAAATATTGAAAAAAAAGTCCACAAACGGATATTCTGAGGTAAAGGTTGATTTCGTTTGGTTTGAAATTTCACGAGATGAACACTAAAGTTTTTATTGAAGAGAAAACGATTACAACTCACACCATCCAGCTCATATTCTGTTACTTTTCAAAAAAATATAGAGTAGCATCTTCTTGAATAATCTGTTATTCGCCTTCTTTCATCTTAAACTAGTGTTTGTTCCTACACATTCGTTTTCCTACTAATCAATTGATAGTTTTCTGTTGAAAACCTCCAACGTTGACGAAATGTATTTCGAACTTTCTAACTCGGAGCCAAAATCGAATGTTGAGTAGTCACGTGAAGTTAGCATTCTAATGAGAAATCGTGCACTTTGCCATTACACGTTTCTGAGTTCTGCTGAGTTTAACTTTTTTTGTCTCGCGGTTGAAACGCGAAAAACAGATTAGGGATATATGTGGGTATCTAATGAGAAAAGACAGGTTTGAGTTCCTTCGCGTCTACATTCAAACTGTGGGGTACACAATCGGTCTCGAACCAAAATAATCCATGAATGGGTGCGAAATGTAGAGACAAAAAACTTCTGCTTCAATATAAAACATACATATGGTATAATAAGAGAGAAATCAAACTGTGCGTCTATATTATAGTGTTGAATTACGTTCAGTTGTTGAAATAAGTGCAAGTGCATTATATCTATTTCGTCGATGGGGTTATTACACGTAAATGTGCGATACGTGATGTTATCGGTCTGGCTGAGTACAGTATCCTCTCACTACTGGGGTCGATAATCATCTCCGCAAACGCGGAACATCCATGTACAATTAAATCACATAGTCCAAATACAATCGAGTACCTATATTAATATAGTAAAGAGTTTGCCTGTGCAAACCCAAATAGTTTGTCTATTACAAACCTTAGTCACCTAGGCATTTCGAACGTCTTTAGAAACAAGGCTGTGACAGTCTGCTTCTCTCTGACCTGCCCACTCTCTCGTCGAGGCCGATACAAAAATGGCTTTCTCTCCGGCAAGGAGTTGTACGAGTCATTCTTACTGAGACTTTGCAGCGTGCCAGTGGATGTTCGGTGGTCCTTTTTCAATTTGAAAGCATATATGCATGAGAAAAAAGTTTTTGTTCACATCATGCAACCATTTTTAAAAGTTGTAGCATGGTGAAAGCGTCCTCAAAATTTTGCTGGCGGGCTGCTCTGCGTACAAACGAATGAAACTATGATATGTGTAACAATTTCTGATGTTCGTGATTCCGAAGAAGGATGGCAAGTAATTTGAACCGAACAGTGCGGTAACTTTGTTTTCTGTCATTTTGTAAATTTGGCACCTAGTATTAAGAGGAATGGGTAAACATTTATCATTTCGATTTCTCTCCCAAATACTGTCCCAATCCAAAAACAAGCGGAACAATACAATAGAATTGCAATTCGATGCCCAGTGACCAAGCGATAGGCATAGGATCGAATCTGTCAACATAGTCAAAATCATACATTGAACAACATTACATATATTTATAACATCCGTTCAGAATGAAATTCAGCATGAGGTCATCGAAAGGCTGGTTTTCGAGAGTGTAAGTTTTGATTATTCCAAGTCAGATTATACATGTACTACAGTAGTACACTAATATGCTCAAGTTTGTTTAGGAAGAGCTCTCACTATCAAGAGAGAACATTAGCACACACACCTGATCCCAATATCCAGCACTATTGAATAGTGGCTGCATATTTGAAACGAAGGGAATCGCCCATTTCAGATCAGTAATCAGCTGTTCATTGTCCGGTAGTACAAGAAGTTTATAACATGCTATAAAATTTATATATTTAAGAGGAGTGACCGAATCATCGTTGCATTTTGATTCTGATCACACTGTTATTGACGATTTTTGATCGAAAAGCTGAGTACAGATGCTAGAAGTTCCCGCCACCTTCCTTCCATCTTGCGTTCCCTTCAAACATACGACATTTTTCTACTCTTACATCCCGCCGGGATGTAAGCGACACGAAATAGTGAGGCAGAGCGAGATACGCAGGATGGGATGAAGGTTCCGGAATCTTCTAGCATACGTACTCTGATCTCACTGGTTATATCATCATTTCCCTATGTAGGATGATCATAGCTGAGTTGTATGATGAGCTTGAGACATGTCAAAATCAACCCAACAATATCAAACTACAAACACAGCAGAATAGAGCAACTTTTTCATTATTTCCGTAAAGCCTTGCTTTGCAAAGAGCGGATCGTATGAAATGTTTCGAACCAAAGTGGAAAACATGGTTTTTCGCTCGATTTGTGTTGCATCGCGGCTGTTATCTAAATCTATTATATTCGTAAGCAGCGAAGAACAAGTTTTCTTCAAAGAAATTAAGATAATGGTTGGTATGTATTTGTGTTAAATGTTACCAACTCACCTAAACATACCATGAACACTATTGAGAAGAACATGGAACAATTTGCTTGAACCTTCGCAGATAAAACTGCTTGACCACAGAAATCGTGATACCGTTTTTCCGCAAAATAATCGACATAAGATAGCCAGAGAGTACGAAAAACCTGAAATCAAACAATTAGGATTTTTTGACCGAGTGTATAGTCCGTTTTATTCCCACTGAGACATGATTAGAGAACTTCTTGTCGTAAATACTGTCGTAAAGAATTTTGACATTCGATTTAGTGTCCCAGCTACAACGCGTGCTCGACAATCGATTCGATTTAGGTTCGCATTAGAAAACAGTCATTGTATAATTGAATGTGTACTTTATGATTTTGACACTATAAAACCATGTTCATGAGATGATCTCATGAGTTTGGCGAGGCACTTCTTTAGGAAATGAGCGACATTTTGTTGTAGTTATTATTACACGCCATAGTGTTAGAAGTCCGACCAAAACGCTACGAACATCAAACTACCAACACCGCAGAATAGGCCTCGCTTTCGAACAAGCAAACACCTACCGCGCAGGTAATATTTTATCGATAGTCACTCACATGTCGACTCCGATAAAACCGAGTCGAAATAAATTTAGTTTCAAATGAAAAGCGAGCACCAGCAGTACAGCTATTCCTCGGATTCCCTGCAGATCCCGTCGTTTCATTGTCTGAAGCGAAAGAACGGACACCTATAGGATGGATGATCATGACTCTATGATTAGCGTAGAACTGAATGTTGTTTAGACACAACAATATTTGAGATCACTAATGCAACGCTTTGAGATCATTTTGGGACATTATGTGGCACGCTACCGAACACAGACGGGGAATATAACAAATGTACCAGCGAGTGAAATATAAAAGAGGCTGGCCGCTGTTATGATTCGAAAAATGATTTTGCGTGATATAGAACGCGCGATACGTGAGCAATAACATTATGCAAGACGATACCATCAGTAGACATTCATTTGGATGGTCAATTCAGAACCATTCAGACCATTAGAAGCCTGCGTCTCTTCAAACATACGCTATTTCGTTTCTCAAATTTATCTTTTGACTCTGACTCTATGGCTCAAATTTGCAATGCCAAAAGATGAGTGGAGACATCCTACCAAGATTGACGTCAGGAACAAACCTATCAAGGTCGAATTCGGAAACCAGGATACCAGAGACGAATTCATCTCGGAAATATTCGCTCAACTCTAACTATACTTCTCAGTTGGGTGGTCCTTTCTCGAGTGCAAGGCGGGGTTTGAGTTCACCTGAACTTCAACTTCTCTATCTGATGCGAAAAGAAGCCTACTCCACGAATTCAGTCAAAGTACAGACTCGCGGTATGTACGTGATCTTGGTTCAGCCGAAGTTGATCTCAAATTCCATCCCCCATTCACGCCCCGTAACCTCCCTCATTAGGATACATTCGAACGTTTCAGAACTAGGTCCTACAATTCAATCTTGCAAAATGGCCTCTCTTCTAATGATACTTTTTCCTTTTTCCTTTCCGTTGCGGTTATTTTTTCTGATATTCGAACAATCTCTACTGTTGTGTGAATAAAATTTGATCGGTACAATTTTTCCTAGCTCCTGAAGCTGATCATAATAGACTCTTTAGGCTTTCGTGTCCTACCTCTTTTAACAAACTGTACAAATCAAAACATACAAATGGTTTAAGCATATAAGTTGAACGTACGGGACCAAACTAAGTGTACCGGTCACCGAAAACGGTTCCGGGAGCAGTTACAATGGTTTTTCCACTGCATTTCACGCCAGCGCTCTTCGTACATTAAAACAGAAAGCTTGTTATTTTTCAACAGTTACAAACTTTTCCTGGAAATTTCCAAATTTCTCAACTGTGTTGAGCTGCTCCCAATCTCACAAAATCGTTACACAAGATACATCAAGAGATTTTGAGCTATCTATCAACTTATGAAAGGCCAGAGTTTCAGATATTCGGTGTCGAGCTATTTGAAAAGTGATTTTTTATTGATCAAATAACAGCGTTCCAGCAAACTATCGGTTCCAAATGTTTGTAATAATTTTTTCAACAATTGTGTGTTCCGCAACTACAGCCTCCCATTGATTGATTCTGGGTGAGGTGATGAAATGATAATATTAAAACCTGTTTGTTTTAAAGAGACCGTACCTCTTTAATTTGATGATTTGAGTTCTCAGTGGACACATGGAGGCGAAAAATGGACAAAACAGTCAGAATTAGTGAAATTTCCGCAATTCGGGTCGTTTTTGAGCAAATTGGAGTACGGCCACAACGCGGAAGCCACAGCACGTACCTATTTTCATGGAGACGCGCACAAATTGTCCGCAAAACGTCCATGGGACGTATCATAAATTCAATCACGTAACAACTGACATATTTAAAAGTGTTTTAGTTATCTATGCCTCTTTTTGGTTCAATTAAGATTGAAGTTGTGTGCATTAGAACCGAATTCATCTTTTGACCAAAAATTTTGTGGAGACGCGCACAAATTGTCCGCAAAACGTCCATGGGACGTATCATAAATTCCAGTAACCCTTAAGTAACCCTTAAGGTAGTTTGGCTCATAAGAGGCTTGGTTCTCGACTGATTTTCATTTTTCTTTTTTTGTGTAATAGTAAGGGACCATCAGTACACTATCAAAGCAGTTTCTTGAGACTTCATGTTTTTTAATCGATCGAAATTATAGAGAAACGGTCCCTTTAAGAGAGTATTTTTTTCCAATTAACCATAACAAATTTCTGATTTAAACTACATAACATAATAAATTATCATTATTGTAGTCTTTTTAACTCTTAATACTAAACAGATATTATTCTATCATATCTGTGTTTTCCTCTTTAGCTGCATAGAACTTCACTAATGATTGTAGTGAAAAAACTTTAGATTTTCGATTTTTCTATTAAAATTAACTTTTTCTGAAATCTCGAACCGCAACTACAGCCTCCCATTGATTGATTCTGGGTGAGGTGATGAAATGATAATATTAAAACCTGTTTGTTTTAAAGAGACCGTACCTCTTTAATTTGATGATTTGAGTTCTCAGTGGACGCATGGAGGCGAAAAATGGACAAAACAGTCAGAATTAGTGAAATTTCCGCAATTCGGGTCGTTTTTGAGCAAATTGGAGTACGGCCACAACGCGGAAGCCACAGCACGTACCTATTTTCATGGAGACGCGCACAAATTGTCCGCAAAACGTCCATGGGACGTATCATAAATTCAATCACGTAACAACTGACATATTTAAAAGTGTTTTAGTTATCTATGCCTCTTTTTGGTTCAATTAAGATTGAAGTTGTGTGCATTAGAACCGAATTCATCTTTTGACCAAAAATTTTGTGGAGACGCGCACAAATTGTCCGCAAAACGTCCATGGGACGTATCATAAATTCCAGTAACCCTTAAGTAACCCTTAAGGTAGTTTGGCTCATAAGAGGCTTGGTTCTCGACTGATTTTCATTTTTCTTTTTTTGTGTAATAGTAAGGGACCATCAGTACACTATCAAAGCAGTTTCTTGAGACTTCATGTTTTTTAATCGATCGAAATTATAGAGAAACGGTCCCTTTAAGAGAGTATTTTTTTCCAATTAACCATAACAAATTTCTGATTTAAACTACATAACATAATAAATTATCATTATTGTAGTCTTTTTAACTCTTAATACTAAACAGATATTATTCTATCATATCTGTGTTTTCCTCTTTAGCTGCATAGAACTTCACTAATGATTGTAGTGAAAAAACTTTAGATTTTCGATTTTTCTATTAAAATTAACTTTTTCTGAAATCTCGAATTTTCAAAAGTTGTTAGAACACCCCTAATTCTCAGTAAAAATACAGAATGAACAGTCATGCGTATGCGCAAAAATCTAAAAAAGCATTTAGTGGTTCTCGAGTTATATAGTGTTTATTCATACAAACATCAAACCACCAAGGTGGTGACATGTTGCATAAACGGTTAAGCATCATTCAGATGCGACGACCAGTTAGATTCTGAAGAGCAGAAGACGTCGCATGCGAAGTTTCTGGAAACTGTGAGAAACTCTCTGAACAACTAACGTGTTGAACGTCAAATGTTGAAGTTAGCGTCACGAGCTGCGAGATTCTGAAAGCCAGAAGACGTCAGTTCTTCTTGAAGCTCTCCTTAATTACTCAAACAATGTAAAAACGTTCAAATAAGTAGCAAACTTGTTGGATACGTGCGCCTTTGGCACGTATCATTTTCTACATTCATTGGCTAATCTCATTAGCATACACGTGGCATTCTATACTTCTGTTCTCTATCGCATTAGCATTTCCTCACGCCTGTTTACGTGTGTTAATACCTGTCTGCCTACGTGTTAGAAACAGTCTAGTTAATCGTCTGGCTACTGAGCGCCTGCTCAGAACTACTCTCTCTCTCCCCCACTGTTACCAGGTATCAAGGTTATATTGTATCGTCTTTTATATATCATTAATAAACCTAGTTAATTAGTGTTTTGTTGTGCTATACCAAAAGGCTAACGTATCGCCTTAAATACCTATCGTTGTGACTTCGTGAGTACGAAGGTTACAACATAATTGGCGATCAGGATAGGCAAAAATTGTTGTTGTTTCCCGTTTATTGTCGTCTACAAAGTCTCTTGTACGAAGAGATCGACACTGTATTGGCTGCGTCTTGTGAAGCAAACGAGGCGTAGTAACTCTGAAACCTGTTAAGCGGGAATCAGAACAATCTGTTTGTTGTGGAGTGCTAGGTCTGTACGAGACTGTAAGTACTGTCACCGACCCCCGCTAAGTGAGCACCCAGTTGAATTGCTGGTAAAGCCTTTTCCTTAGGGGAAGTGCTGCCCAAATTTTCATTTGGAGCAAATACGCACTGAACAACATGGAAGGACAACAACAACAGGACACGAACATGCAGAATATGCTGTTGGAATTGTTGAAAGGTCGACAAGAGCAGTTCAAGCTACAAGAAGAGAGGATGAGACAAATGAATTTGCAAATGAAATTGTTGATGGAAAACAAAACAAATCATCCGGACACAGGAAGCAGCGCAACATCGATCTCAATCTCAAGCACTAGATTACTCAATGATCTGAGTGGGAGATTATCGACCTTCGTGTTTGATACTGAGAATAATCAAACATTCTCACGTTGGTTCGATCGTTTTGGTGATGTATTTACCATTGATGGTGCCCTGTTGGATGATAAAGCAAAGGTTCGATTGCTGGTGGGTAAGCTGTCAAACGAGGTGTTTGATCGCTATACAAATCAGATTCTACCGAAAACCACGACGGACATTGACTTCGCGGACAGCGTACGCATTTCGAAGGAAATGTTCGACCCCAAGATATCGCTGTTCACTTCGAGATATCAGTGCCTGAAGTTGGAAAAGAAGGAGTCGGAAGACTATATGGAGTACACTGGGCGTGTAAACGAACAGTGTGAGAAGGCCAATTTCCAAGACTTGGACAATGAAGGACTGAAAGCTCTCTTGTGGGTTTATGGGTTGAAGTCTAGCAGAGATGCAGATCTGAGGCAGAGGCTTCTTCTGTATTTGGACAGGATGAATGCTGATAAGAAAACTGTCACCATTCAAGACATGTACAAGGAATGTGACATGTGGCTGAACATCAAGCGTGAAGTCAAGTTGGTGGAAACTGGATCACGAGAAGTGAATGAGGTAAAAACACAGTCCAGATCACCGCGCAATCGAGAAGCAGGCAAATCTGAATGTTGGAACTGTGGTAACGCTGGCCACAGATCAAACACATGTCAGAAGTCAAAGTGGACTTGCAAGAAGTGCAAATCGAAAGGTCACAAGAAACAGTACTGTGACAAGATTGCCGCATTCAAAAACGGACGGACACCGTCAAAGCCGAGAAGACAGAACAACCAGTTAGGCATTATTGGCAAAACGGAGGTTTCGAGTGCAGATGTGCATGCTGTACGGAAGTACATGGAAGTCAGTATCAACGGTTACCCAGTGGAGTTTCGGTTGGATACTGGCTCAGACATCACATTGATGAATGTGGATGCATGGAAAAGGATGGGTAAAGCAAAGTTGGAAGCCGCTGACATCACTGTGTGCAGTGCAAGTGGACACAGGATGGAAATTCTTGCAAGCTGAAATGCGATTTTGAGATTGGTGGATTGACTGGAAGTGGTCATGCCTACATTTCAGCTGGAGCAAGCCTGTTTGGTCTTGATTGGATTCAGAAGAATGAATCAATGACTCATCACCTGGAAATGATGATTGTGAACAAAATAGATAAAACGGATGGCTCTCTCGTTGAAGAACTGAAAACGCGGTTTTCATCTGTCTTCGAAGAAGGTTTAGGTCGCTGCACTAAGGAGAAAGCAGTGTTGAAGTTGTTACCGGACGCAACACCTACCTTCCGAGCAAAGCGACCCGTACCACATGCAACTGCGGAGACTGTTGACAAGGAGTTGGATCGATGGATTGGCATGGATGTCATCGAGGCTGTTAATCATAGTGATTGGGCTGCTCCTATTGTCACTGTCAAGAAAGCCAACGGGAAAATTCGAGTGTGTGCTGATTTTTCCACTGGGCTAAACAAGGCATTGGAGGATTGTGAGTATCCACTGCCTATTCCGGAGGATATATTCGCATCACTGAATGGAGGAACATTGTTCTCTCAGATCGATCTCTCAGATGCGTATCTTCAAGTTGAACTGTCGGAAAAATCGAAACCACTCGTGGTTGTGAGCACACACCGAGGCTTGTTTCGATACAAAAGATTGCCATTTGGAATCAAGACTGCCCCAGCAATTTTCCAACAACTCATGAACAAGATGTGCTCTGGGTTACGGGGAGTAACAAGTTATCTGGATGATGTGATTGTAGTTGGGAAAACTATGGAAGAACACAAGATCAACTTGGTTGCTTTATTCGAACGAGTCGAGGAATATGGATTTCGAGTGCGCTATAAGAAATGCTCATTCGCCAAGTCAGAAATACCATTTCTAGGATTCATTGTCGACAGAAATGGTCGTAGACCAAATCCAGAAAAGATTCAAGTGATCAAGAATATGGAGGCGCCAAAGTCGGAAAGTCAGCTCAGAGCTTTCTTAGGTATGATTACCTACTATGGGAACTTTGTCCCACAGATGAAGTCACTTCGAGGTCCATTGGATCAGTTGATGATCAAAGATGTGAAGTGGAAGTGGGAGAAGGAGCAACAGGATTCCTTCATGAAACTCAAAGCTATTTTGAGTAGCGAAATGAATCTGACCCATTATGATCCGCAACAAGAGATAGTGGTGGCTGCAGATGCTTGTAAATACGGCATAGGTGCAGTGATCTCGCATAGATTCAAAGATGGTTCCGAGAAACCAATCTGTCATGCAGCTAGATCACTGACCGCAGCGGAGAAAAACTATTCTCAGATTGAGAAGGAAGGATTGGGACTGATTTTTGCTGTGAAAAAATTTCACAAGTACGTGTTTGGCAGAAAGTTTCGACTGCTGACGGATCACAAGCCGTTACTAGCCATTTTCGGTAGTAAGAAATGAGTTCCTGTCCATTCAGCGAACAGATTGATGCGTTGGGCCACAATCTTGCTAGGATACGATTTTGTGATTGAATACATCAATACAAATGATTTCGGTCAAGCCGACGGACTGTCTCGCATGATCCAGAGATATCCAATGACGGAGGAAGATACCGTGGTTGCATCTGTAGAGCGTGATGTACAAGAAATGTACAGTGATCACATACGGAAACTGCCGGTGACATCAGAAGATGTACGAGTCAGTACGCTACGCGACCCTGTCTTGAGAAAAGTCATCAAAGCCGTCAAACAGAACAAGTGGCCAGAAACCACTTCGACCGAACTTCAGCAATACAAACTTCGGAAAACTACGTTGTCAGTAGTTCAGGACTGTCTCATGGCCGAGGACAGAGTGGTAGTTCCAACCGAGCTTCGTACAAGAGTGCTGAAAGAACTTCACATTGGACACCCTGGAATAAGTAGGATGAAAAGTCTAGCGCGCTCTAGTGTATTGGCCTGACTTGACTACTGATATTGAGGACATCGTGAAGAAATGTGAAGACTGTCAGATGCATGGCAAATCATTGAATAAGGTTCCGCTTTAAACCTGGCCAGCACCGGAAAGAGTTTGGCAGCGGATACACATCGATTTCGCAGGACCTATTGATGGAGTTTTCTACTTTGTTGTAATAGATGCTCTAAGCAAATGGCCAGAAATCTTCATAATGAAGAACATCACTGCAAGGAAAACTGTGGAACAGTTGACGAGTCTGTTTGCGAGGTTTGGAATGCCGGAAACCATTGTAAGTGACAATGGAACGCAATTCACTTCGGAAGAGTTCAAGGTTATGTGCAAAGCAAATGACATTGTACATTCCAGAACTGCGCCATACCACCCTCAATCAAATGGACAAGCTGAACGATTTGTGGACACTTTGAAGAGGACTTTGAGAAAGCTCAAAGGAAAAGGAGTAGCAACGGAGAGTATGTTGAATACATTTCTGTTGACCTACAGATCTACACCCAGTAGATTACTGAAGGACAGATCTCCCGCGGAAGTGTTTCTTGGACGGAAGTTGAGAACACCTTTGACTCTTCTGATTCCTCGAGCGGTCGAACAACCTACTAGAACGGAAACACAAATCGATATGGAGCGTCAATTTGACCGTAAGAACGGTGCAAAGATAAGAACGTTCAAGGAAGGAGAGTCAGTTATGGTTAAAGTTTACCGTAATCTGAACTGGACCTGGACCGCGGAGAAGTAATTGAACAGATCGGAGCTGTTAATTACAAAGTACGAGTCGGAGAGAAATGTATGATGCGTCATGCAAATCAAATGAAATCTGTGGACAGTGAGGCTGAAACGTCATCTGACGGTGAAGCTAGATGGATGAATGTCATGCTTGACACTTTCGAGGTTGAAACAGAGCTGTATCAACCACAACTACAAGAAGAAGAAGTCCGAGTCCATGAAGAACCCGATGTCGTTACCGCACCAAGAAGATCAACCAGAGACCGTCGCCCCATGATTCGCTGGAGTCCAGGCCGTTTAACAACTAAGAGTAGACTACGATTCCTTTCTTCGTGACTCTAGTTATTTTTTTCAACCTCATTTCATTTCTCAAAAGGGGAGGTGTTGGATACGTGCGCCTTTGGCACGTATCATTTTCTACATTCATTGGCTAATCTCATTAGCATACACGTGGCATTCTATACTTCTGTTCTCTATCGCATTAGCATTTCCTCACGCCTGTTTACGTGTGTTAATACCTGTCTGCCTACGTGTTAGAAACAGTCTAGTTAATCGTCTGGCTACTGAGCGCTTGCTCAGAACTACTCTCTCTCTCCCCCACTGTTACCAGGTATCAAGGTTATATTGTATCGTCTTTTATATATCAATAATAAACCTAGTTAATTAGTGTTTTGTTGTGCTATACCAAAAGGCTAACGTATCGCCTTAAATACCTAACGTTGTGACTTCGTGAGTACGAAGGTTACAACAAAACTCATAAAGACATTTGTGTAAAAAACGAGCCTGAGTGAGCGACGATTACTTTTTGAGATGGAACTGCATGTAATATAGAAAAGGAGTACAATAACTCAAGAGGGAAATGAAAAATCTGATCTCTTAATTTTCATGCATCTGAAACATTTTGGTTTTCTACTGAAAAAGAAGTTAAAAACTAGATAAAACTTTAACCAAATATGACAATGTTTCACCTCTCAATCAAAAGAGAACAAGTATTTATTTCGTTGAAATCATTTCTTATGTGAGAAATGTTTTCAAAGGTGGACTACGTATGAGTTTCTGTGCATTAGTGTGTGTTATGAAAGAAACCATTTCCCTATAATCTTAAATTGTCGAATCTGGAAAAATGTATTCTATTGTGTTTCAATGGTCATCAAATTTTGAATTCAAAATTAATGAAATTACTCAGAAATTTAAAATGAGAAAAAACTGCCTAATGCCATTGAATACATACCCGAACTTGAACATTTTCACTGTGACGCTTGGTTAATTAGTTTTTCATTGAATTTGACTTTTTCACTAATTTTTTGTATCCTGATCGGTTTTAAGACGTATTTGGCAGGGTTTTGTATTTCTATCAGTATTCTCTTAATTTTTTGTACGTAACTCGTTCTCGGTGTACATTACGTATATGGATTTTATGAGAAAGCAGAGCGAGATGAAGATGAAAAAGTTATATGTTCGTAATCAGTTTTTCAAGCTCTATAAAATGAAACTGCTAGCAAGTTTAATAATAGAGAGAAATGGTCTCTTTATAGAAGGTAGGACACGCATTCTGGTCAAAGTTGGAAAACCGCATTTCTTGCTGGAAATATTACTGAACTATGAACTATATATTGCTGAGTTGTATTTCAAAAATTTATCGTCAATATGCATTCAGTAATCCTCTCGCGAAACTTCGAACCGAGCGAGATTAGTCTTTTTTTCCTGTACTCCACGATGCGTCTGATGGATCATAATTAGGCTCCTGAATCCCTAGATTGTAGCAAGTTCTTCTCGAGTTCTAAGAGATAAGTTCTTGTTTTCGAGAGCATCATTAGGATAACTCGGTAGTAGGGTTGTTGATCGGTTATGAAAAATCGAATATTTTGAGTCTCGACTGTGCAAAAAATCGAAGATTTCGAGTTTCGAGTTTCGAATTATTCGACTCGAAATCGAAAAGTCGACAACTGTTTTTAATGATCGTTCACGCTTCCGTTATTTTGTCAAAAAATTATGAAAATTGATTAATGACATAAAGTGAAAGCGCGAGAATTTTCAAACTTTCGATTCTAGTTTCGAATTTCAGCACCTTTTTTTAGTTTCAATCGTTTCTCAATTAATCGAAATTTGAAAATTTTCTATTCTCGAATATATATTTGAAACTCGCACTTCGAATTCAACTTCAACAAACCTACTCGGTACGTATCATTGAGCTTTCATTTCCACCATTTTCAGGTGAAAATTGATATAAACGTCTGTGCAGTTTTCAGAGAATATAACTAAATTAGTATAAAAAACGAGTGTCAAGACAGTAAAGATTAGTTTTAGAGATTACATAAACCAAAAATATAAAACAGTCCAATAAACGGATATTAAGAGAGAAAGGCTAATCTCGCTTGGTTGAAAATTACACATACAAATAATACTCAGTACCGATGATGAAAGATCTGAATACAGTACACGAAAATCCAGATAGATTTTTGCCATATTTCAAACCAGCGAGATTAGCCTTTCTCTCTTAAAGGGGGCAGAATTGAATGTTCAAATGACAGGAAAAATTCGGACAACTCGTTTTATACTAATATCTTTTTCCATCAGAACTACCACCACAGTGGGAAGACATCTGACTTCAAACCTGAAATTACCTTGTGACTGTAATCATCTGACTACAAGACACATAAGATGTGAGTGTTCCTCACGAACACGTTTCCAACGTTGTGATTTTTCGTCAATAGTGGTAATCAGAGCAGCGAACGGTCCGATTCGGCGTGAGGGAAGATTCATAAGTTGATCAAAATATTGGGTAATACGTAACACATACTACTCAGCGAAGGTTTGATCTCAGACTGGAGAATAGGTCCCGAAAACCAGCCAAAAAGCATTTCACCCGGAGGGTGGTCAAACACCTATAAGCTTCGACTAGTTCACGAAAAAGAACCCAATATTCAATAAAAACGTGAGCATTTCCAACTTTGCAACATAAACGAGTAAAATTTGAATGTCCCAATATTGCCCTAAAAGGTCTTTTACTCTGGCTATTCGTTTAACATTACTGGCGCTTTTCAGAGCCGCATTGGCAGATTTACTGGAAGTTCAGTTTTCAATGTAAAATACAAAATTTAATAATATATCAAGCTCTTTTCCCACTGTCCATTTATCAACAAATGAAGAACACATAATATACAAACTAACCTGATAGCGACGAGGATAAACGGAGGTACTGCGAACACCAGTCGACCCAGTTAGCAGAACAGCTAACAGAGCGATAGACCATCATGTTCATCCAATAAAAACAACCTCAAAAATGCTTGAATCAGTAATTTCAGCAATACAGTCTATAAAATCACAGCTCGTTGTTGACCTCATAAAGCGAAAAAGTATGCGTGAATTCTGGTAAAGAAAAAGAACTAGCTAAACTTAAGTAATAATTATATAACCTAAGTACCGAAGACATATATATATCTACCAGTTAGGTTTAACTACAGAAACAAAGCCGTTTGTGCATAACTTGGCATAAAAGAGAATTGCACCGAAAATCGATTGGAAAAGAAAAAGCACGTCCCTGCGTGAGAAGAAACACATACCTTCCCCATGTCGCCAGTCGCCCGGGAGAGAAAATGCAGAAATACTGTGGCAGAGATGAACAAACATCAACAATAAACATCACGTCTGAAAAATACGGTATTTCAACAGTATTCGCTGTTCACAGGAACTAAAAAGCAAATCTTCATCTCATAACCGGTTACTTGACCGTTATTTTGATAACCTTAGCAAGGAATCGGGTATTCTAAAACAAATCCTAATACCATTTGCCTACCACATACATACTGCTAAACATATCACTTTTTGTATTTTTAACGTAGCGTGCACATCTCACTAAACATTAAAAATAAAGTTGTCCGAATAGCAAAAACAATTCGAAAAAAGGCATCTTTTCGGCCAAAAACAAGAAAATTAGTGAATTCTTGATGGAAAATCATTAATTTTCGCTATAAACGGACTCTTGTTACAATAGTCGAACCTCAAACCTAGTTATGTATGATAACGTCATACATCTGCTTCTGCGAGAATGCTAAAAAAGCATACACACTTACTGAACACCGTACTATTCAAACTATAGATATCTAGTATAAAGTATGAGATTAGGTTAAAATACAGTTGTAAATTGACTTACTCTTTGCACAATAGCCAGTTCCTTTTCCTGGTTTTCCTCCTTTCATTTAGTACCAACGTCCAACCAAACACAAAAAAAGTAGTTGGTGAGGGAATGTGAAACCTGAATTGAGTTGTATATTATCACAATAAAGTAACGATAACATTCGTGACGCTACAAAGACTAAGAATTTGACATTCTTAACTGACAGATTCACCTACCACCACAGTTCCCTACTGCATAACCATGGTTCAGAAGTGAACGAATAGTAATCAGCGCACTTCCCTACGATTTGACCGTTCTCTAGAAAGGGAGCAGTTTGAGATTCTTGTTATGTCTTCGTTTTCTTTCTCCAGAAAACGGCGTTATTTTTAACAAGACAGTTAGACAATGGATAAAGACTGTCGAGTTTTTCGATTTCCCAAAAATGTATTTTATCTATATGTTCAGCATCAATACACTCTTGAAATAGAGGAGATATGAAAAAAGTCACATGTGAAGTAAAAACTAACCAAAACAGGTGGAAGAAAAGCGAAGGTAGGATCACGAAATCACAAGCCGATCCATAAATACCGAATTCGGTAACATTCCATGAGAAGATCTGAAAATGGCGCAAGAATCGGTATTATAAATGATACTATTGAAAAGAATAGAACGCAGTGAATAAAAAGACAAACGAAAATAAAAATATAAAGAATATATGTGGCTATCACAACGTCCGATTTCTGTGCAAATAAAAAGATTGTGACGTGAAGTTCCGCTAGAATCAATCTATGAACTCGAAAACTGATTCATGAAGTTCGGATGATGTGGTTCACATTGCATTCACCATTTGTTACAATTTGTGCATAGTAAACGCTATTATTAGTATGGAAGGTGCTGTCTTAATTTTTCTCACGTTATCTTGCACCTTGCTATCCGTTGATGGTTTATTTGACAGTTTAAACGTTTCCAGGTACGGTAAAAGCAAACATTCGAACGGCTTTCCATAAACAAGGAATTTCGAGTTCTTGAAAGCCGGGAAAGTCATCTGTGAACTATTTTCATTTGGAAATTTTTAAGTTGTTGATTGTTTTTCGCTACGTAAAAATATACACAAGTATGAGAGTGTTTAAATTATTTCAGAGTTTTACTAGGATGGCAAACTTTTTTTTTACGGAAAGTGGTCAATCGAGCAACTGTAACACTTAAAAACTACTAGAATTGCTCCTCAACGTATCCTAATTTTTATATTTCTATTTACAACTTAAATTTTTGGAATAAGCAATGTAATTAGTGTGTAAGTATTTTGTAAGTGTTTGTTCGAACTAACTTCCACTCCGTCACAACTAGGCGGGTCTGCTGTTAAGAGGAAAAGTTTTCTTTAATATTCTGTTGGTTTGCCAATATTCATTAACACCTCATTGACACGTTTCGCCACCTATATTTCACGTTTTCTGTTTGTTTACAAAACTTTTCCACCATACGCTAGCTGAACGCTTACGATCTAAAAAAAATAAAGCAAACGGAGCGAAAATCAAGTTGTTAGAAAACTAGAGAATGATCGAAACAATTCATGAAATATGGGCTATTGTTGATTATTGATTGAGTTTAAAGTTGCATCGTTCGGCCTCTACACTCGATGTGAAGGGGAAAACTCACGTTGTCGTCGATCCAAGTATATGCGAAAACATTTCGTTGACGAGTTTTGAGTTAATGAAATAAGTCCGATCACAGATTTTAGGGTTAAATCAACCGCTTTTTAAAACTTATCTGTCATTAGGAGCTTTTACTATATTAACGTGGACTTCAGTAGCGTGCCCACGATACGAACGCTTCCCAAACGAACCGCGATTTCGTTTCCCTGGTTTTACGGCTGACCATCACCATTGGCGCGCTGCCAGTTCTGCCCGCACAAATAAAATGGATCACTGGTCTCGGCGCGCCAGCCAAGAATCGTATATCGTATATAAAATACAGAAGCCTTGATTTGCATATCACTGATTTAAATTTCTACTGTTATCGTGCTCTATTAGCAATAACCGCAACGCGGATGCTGCACGAAGCGGTTTTAGGTTTTTCCATTTTTTACGTTGGGTTTTTTCCACTAATACCTCGAGTACGAGGTACAACATCAAAAACTGTGTAAAGCTCAACTGAGAGTGAACTTTTTTTGTCTCAGGAGAAATAACGCAAACTTCGGGTCCGTTCTGGAAAATTGCTATTGCCGCATGCCAGTTTTGCAGGAATATCTTAGAAGTCGGGTTTCTTCTATCTCTCTTCTTCGATTTTTATTTTTCCCTCGAAAAACTTCGACAAACCAAGCTTTGTATTGTGACAAACTGCCGTTCAACCTGGGAGGAATTTGATTTAAAAATTACAAACAAAAAAACTGATTGCATGAGGATGGTTAATATTCGATATACACGTGTTTTACACTTTATTTCATGTGGTACTCATATTGTATATGAATTATAGACACTGGGAGATATGAATAAAATGAATAGTAGTTTACTATGCAAATCACTCATTGTATATTATGCAATTTTATAGTTTTGCACAATTGAGACGATGAGTGTAATTACAATTTGTTAAAAAATATTGATGACTTGAAAAGCTCAATGGAGTTACTGGAAGTAATACGAGAGTTGATTGTGGGTATAATTTCTTATGTGTCAACTCTTCAGATCGCATTCTCGAAAATAGGTCGGCCAAACTCACGTTTGCTATATCGAGTCTCTCGCTTCTTGGAGCTATTAAATTACATTGACGTTCTCATTAAAAACTCTATAGTTGCAAACGACAAACAGACCACATGAGAAACGTGAACGACCAGTATGAAAAAAGGAATTATTTGTAAAACATCAGGACCTCACGACAAATTTCCAAACGAAAGTATGGAGGGTGCTCGATATACTACATCCAGCAACTACTAATAAAAACTTGGGGAATATTGGAGAGAAAAAAAATTAGACTATAACTTTGTTCACAGGTGAAAAAGCACAAGTACGTCTGAGCTGTCTGTATACACCTTTGACCCGCACGAAACATGTACATCAAGTTGTAGGCTCCATCTAACCTCATCAAAGTCTTAACGTATTGTGATTCGATTCTCACATTATCAAAATCACAACAATAAGTTTAGAATTCTGTCGAGCATTAAATACCTGTAAGATCAACATTCCGGTACATCTATGTGAATATGCATCAAAAGTTCTTCGATAATGTCAAAAAATGCAAAGACGACCATCTATAATAATATTTCAATATTTATTCAACACATTCATGTACTCGACACATAGTAAAAAAAACGAACTAATGTATCACATGGTGTTCTCTCAACTTCTTGTTCCATGTGCTTTTCGAACGAGGGCGAGCCAAGGCAAAGAGCGCAAAGAAACAATGTTGGAATTAACTTGAAGATGAGGTCTATAATAATATATCATGTATATCAAAACAAAAAAGGAACCGGGAACCAGCACAAATGTGTTTGATTCCTGCTCTTTATCGGCGAAGGTAAACAAAACGGATTCCGTTGTAACTGTAGAAAAATATTAGTAGTAGTCAGGGAAAGACAGACTAGCACATTATTTAAATATAAAATAAAGATTCATATGTTTAAAACTGAGCTATTTTTCTCTGGGAACAAACTGGGAATTACTCCATTGTATTGTTCGGCTCGATGTACTTCGAGAAATTGGCCTAAGTCATGGTCGTTCGATTCGAGTTGGCTACGTGGTCCGAATCTCTCTACCGCCGAAAACAGAATCAGGTTCACCGCACTCTGGTCATATCTGAAGAAGTAGATGCTACACACGAGGGACACAGCTGAGTTGTACTTTGTGATCAACGAACGCCATAATTTGCTAATTCGTCCTAAAGACCGAAACCCACGATATCAGACAGGGTAAAGCCACATGCGTATTGACTTTGAAAAAAAAATCCATTAGAGTAAGAAAAAAATGGTTTATACGTTCGTGTGCGGCTTCATATGTTCCAGTTTTCCACTTTATGCTGCATTATTATACAACCAAGTATCTTAGAGCGTGGGAAAGGGCTCCAGTTTTCCACGTTATGCTGCATTGTTATACAACCAAGTATCTTAGAGGGTGGGTAAGGGCATGGGTGAGTTTATTTCCGGCGCAAACGTCCTCTTTGATAGAGTGTTTAGGTCAGAGAGGCACAGATGTCTGCGGTCCCATTAACCTCCATGCTCTTTCTCGCCTTTGTGGTTTGATAATCCCAGAAATTGGCGCCAATCGTTCTAAGATCGCTCAATCAATTGAGACCTTAGTTTTTTCTCGGAGGGATAGAAACTATAACCACTCGATCACTCCTCCACAAATCAGTTTAACCGTAGTGGTACGGGTACCGACATGTAACCGGTTCCAAAAAAAGTTTTCAAACTGTAGTATTCTGTTCTCTGACCTCATAACTACCATATTTTTCTAGTTTAAGGCGTATAGTGAGAAACATACCTGTGACACCCAGCGTACACATCTATAGTATTGTTGCTGAACTTACAACCATGCCGGTGGCCCGGTGGACTGATGCAATTTTCGGTTAGAGCGCAGAGTAAATGCCTGAAAAGTACTGGCGGAAAACTGAAATTCACAAACTTGAGCCGATGCTCTAGAGGTCAAAATTTTTCGATTCGATTCGAGCTCGAAACTCTGAAAACTGAAAATTTCCCTACTGCTGAAACTCGAGAACTCTTAAAACTCAAGAAATCAAATTGTTTAACTCGTTTAACAACCCTAGTTTCTCACCATCTGATGACGTCATAGCTGAGAGGAGATCTCACTACAAACACCAACCCGGACCTTCTTTGCAGTTTCTTCTTGGCTTTTTCTGTTGCAGGTAAATAATCATACATTCCTGAAAACCTAATTTGAACAAAATGAAATGTGTTGGTTAATTTACACCAACGGTTCCTATATATGGGGGTGACCAAATGTTATTTTTTTGCATCAGTAGACACAACAGAGTTACGAAGGAATCCTTCTCATAGCATGATCAGATGTCCTGGGAATGTGTGAGATAGATCATGCGCACGAGATATATTGTCCTATGAGATATGTGAAATGTTCCAGAATTGTGCCTTTTTGGTTACCACACCTTTTAAACTATTTTCATGCGTAATAACCGGCCGATCGTCGACCAACTCACCAACCCACCAATACAGGTGAACTTATTCCCCATGCACAACTTCTAACCAGTGACGAAACCTATTTGTTCATATTTGATTAAAAGATAGAAGCCGATCGTCGACCAACTCACCAACCTACCAATACAGGTGAACTTATTCCCTATGCCCAACTTCTACCCAGTGACGAAACCTATTTGTTCATATTTGATTAGAAGATAGAAGCCGATCGTCGACCAACTCACCAACCCACCAAAACTTATTCTCTATACCCAACTTCTAACCAATGACGAAACCTATTTGTTCATACTTGATTAGAAGATAGAAGCCGATCGTCGACCAACTCACCAACCCACCAATACAGGTAAACTTATTCCCTTTACCCAACTTCTAACCAGTGACGAAACCTATTTGTTCATACTTGATTAGAAGATAGAAGCCGATCGTCGACCAACTCACCAACCCACCTATACAGGTGAACTTATTCCCTGTGCCCAACTTCTAACCAGTGACGAAACCTATTTGTCCATATTTGATTAGAAAATAGAAGCCGATCGTCGAACAACTCACCAACCCACCAATACAGGTGAACTTATTCCCTATGCCCAACTTCTAACCAGTGACGAAACCTATTTGTCCATATTTGATTAGAAAATAGAAGCCGATCGTCGACCAACTCACCAACCCACCTATACAGGTGAACTTATTCCCTTTACCCAACTTCTAACCAGTGACGAAACCTATTTGTCCATATTTGATTAGAAGATAGAAGCCGATCGTCGACCAACTCACCAACCCACCTATACAGGTGAACTTATTCCCTATGCCCAACTTCTAACCAGTGACGAAACCCATTTGTTCATACTTGATTAGAAGATAGAAGCCGATCGTCGACCAACTCACCAACCCACCAATACAGGTAAACTTATTCCCTTTACCCAACTTCTAACCAGTGACGAAACCTATTTGTCCATATTTGATTAGAAAATAGAAGCCGATCGTCGACCAACTCACCAACCCACAATACAGGTGAACTTATTCCCTTTACCCAACTTCTAACCAGTGACGAAACCTATTTGTCCATATTTGATTAGAAGATAGAAGCCGATCGTCGACCAACTCACCAACCCACCAAAACTTATTCTCTATACCCAACTTCTAACCAATGACGAAACCTATTTGTTCATACTTGATTAGAAGATAGAAGCCGATCGTCGACCAACTCACCAACCCACCAATACAGGTAAACTTATTCCCTTTACCCAACTTCTAACCAGTGACGAAACCTATTTGTTCATACTTGATTAGAAGATAGAAGCCGATCGTCGACCAACTCACCAACCCACCTATACAGGTGAACTTATTCCCTGTGCCCAACTTCTAACCAGTGACGAAACCTATTTGTCCATATTTGATTAGAAAATAGAAGCCGATCGTCGAACAACTCACCAACCCACAATACAGGTGAACTTATTCCCTATGCCCAACTTCTAACCAGTGACGAAACCTATTTGTCCATATTTGATTAGAAAATAGAAGCCGATCGTCGACCAACTCACCAACCCACCTATACAGGTGAACTTATTCCCTGTGCCCAACTTCTAACCAGTGACGAAACCTATTTGTCCATATTTGATTAGAAAATAGAAGCCGATCGTCGAACAACTCACCAACCCACAATACAGGTGAACTTATTCCCTTTACCCAACTTCTAACCAGTGACGAAACCTATTTGTCCATATTTGATTAGAAAATAGAAGCCGATCGTCGACCAACTCACCAACCCACCTATACAGGTGAACTTATTCCCTATGCCCAACTTCTAACCAGTGACGAAACCTATTTGTTCATACTTGATTAGAAGATAGAAGCCGATCGTCGACCAACTCACCAACCCACCAATACAGGTAAACTTATTCCCTTTACCCAACTTCTAACCAGTGACGAAACCTATTTGTCCATATTTGATTAGAAAATAGAAGCCGATCGTCGACCAACTCACCAACCCACCAAAACTTATTCTCTATACCCAACTTCTAACCAGTGACGAAACATATTTGTTCATATTTGATTAGAAGATAGAAGCCGATCGTCGACCAACTCACCGACCCACCAATACAGGTAAACTTATTCCCTTTACCCAACTTCTAACCAGTGACGAAACCTATTTGTTCATATTTGATTAGAAGATAGAAGCCGATCGTCGACCAACTCACCAACCCACCAATACAGGTGAACTTATTCCCTATACCCAACTTCTAACCAGTGACGAAACCTATTTGTCCATACTTGATTAGAAGATAGAAGCCGATCGTCGACCAACTCACCAACCCACCAATACAGGTAAACTTATTCCCTTTACCCAACTTCTAACCAGTGACGAAACCTATTTGTTCATATTTGATTAGAAGATAGAAGCCGATCGTCGACCAACTCACCAACCCACCAATACAGGTGAACTTATTCCCTATGCCCAACTTCTACCCAGTGACGAAACCTATTTGTTCATATTTGATTAGAAGATAGAAGCCGATCGTCGACCAACTCACCAACCCACCAAAACTTATTCTCTATACCCAACTTCTAACCAGTGACGAAACCTATTTGTTCATATTTGATTAGAAGATAGAAGCCGATCGTCGACCAACTCACCAACCCACCAATACAGGTAAACTTATTCCCTTTACCCAACTTCTAACCAGTAACGAAACCTATTTGTTCATGTTTGATTATAAGATAGAAGCCGATCGTCGACCAACTCATCAACCCACCAATACAGATGAACTTATTTCCTATGCCCAACTTCTAACCAGTGACGAAACCTGTTTGTTCATATTTGATTAGAAGATAGAAGCCGATCGTCGACCAACTCACCAACTCACCAACCCACCAAAACTTATTCTCTATACCCAACTTCTAACCAGTGACGAAACCTATTTGTTCATATTTGATTAGAAGATAGAAGCCGATCGTCGACCAACTCACCAACCCACCAATACAGATGAACTTATTTCCTATGCCCAACCTCTAACCAGTGACGAAACCTATTTGTTCATATTTGATTAGAAGATAGAAGCCGATCGTCGACCAACTCACCAACCCACCAAAACTTATTCTCTATACCCAACTTCTAACCAGTGACGAAACCTATTTGTTCATATTTGATTAGAAGATAGAAGCCGATCGTCGACCAACTCACCAACCCACCAATACAGATGAACTTATTCCCTTTACCCAACTTCTAACCAGTGACGAAACCTATTTGTTCATGTTTGATTATAAGATAGAAGCCGATCGTCGACCAACTCACCAACCCACCAATACAGATGAACTTATTCCCTATACCCAACTTCTAACCAGTGACGAAACCTATTTGTCCATATTTGATTAAAAAATAGAAGCCGATCGTCGACCAACTCACCAACACACCAATACAGGTGAACTTATTCCCTGTGCCCAACTTCTAACCAGTGACGAAACCTATTTGTTCATACTTGATTAGAAGATAGAAGCCGATCGTCGACCAACTCACCAACCCACCTATACAGGTGAACTTATTCCCTGTGCCCAACTTCTAACCAGTGACGAAACCTATTTGTTCATACTTGATTAGAAAATAGAAGCCGATTGTCGACCAACTCACCAACCCACCAATACAGGTGAACTTATTCCATATACCCAACTTTTAACCAGTGACGAAACCTATTTGTTTATATTTGATTAGAAGATAGAAGCCGATCGTCGACCAACTCACCAACCCACCAATACAGGTGAACTTATTCCCTATACCCAACTTCTAACCAGTGACGAAACCTATTTGTTTATATTTGATTAGAAGATAGAAGCCGATCGTCGACCAACTCACCAACCCACCAATACAGGTGAACTTATTCCCTATGCCCAACTTCTAACCAGTGACGAAACCTATTTGTTCATATTTGATTAGAAGATAGAAGCCGATCGTCGACCAACTCACCAACCCACCAATACAGGTGAACTTATTCCCTATACCCAACTTCTAACCAGTGACGAAACCTATTTGTTCATACTTGATTAGAAGATAGAAGCCGATCGTCGACCAACTCACCAACCCACAATACAGGTGAACTTATTCCCTATACCCAACTTCTAACCAGTGACGAAACCTATTTGTCCATATTTGATTAAAAAATAGAAGCCGATCGTCGACCAACTCACCAACCCACCAATACAGGTGAACTTATTCCCTGTGCCCAACTTCTAACCAGTGACGAAACCTATTTGTTCATACTTGATTAGAAGATAGAAATCGTCGACCAACTCACCAACCCACCTATACAGGTGAACTTATTCCCTGTGCCCAACTTCTAACCAGTGACGAAACCTATTTGTCCATATTTGATTAGAAAATAGAAGCCGATCGTCGAACAACTCACCAACCCACCAATACAGGTGAACTTATTCCCTATGCCAACTTCTAACCAGTGACGAAACCTATTTGTTTATATTTGATTAGAAGATAGAAGCCGATCGTCGACCAACTCACCAACCCACCAAAACTTATTCTCTATACCCAACTTCTAACCAGTGACGAAACCTATTTGTTTATATTTGATTAGAAGATAGAAGCCGATCGTCGACCAACTCACCAACCCACCAAAACTTATTCTCTATACCCAACTTCTAACCAGTGACGAAACCTATTTGTTTATATTTGATTAGAAGATAGAAGCCGATCGTCGACCAACTCACCAACCCACCTATACAGGTGAACTTACTCCCTATGCCCAACTTCTAACCAGTGACAGAACCTGAAACCGTTATCTAGTGGTTTACTTTTGGGTTTTTATTTCTTGATACTTAACTGGTAAGTTGAATGAAAACCGTTACCTAGTGGCCATGTTATGTTCATGCAAAACCAATTCTACAAATCAAAAAATAAATCATCCTGCTTATAGTCCGTTTCATCAATCCATGACTTTCTACAGTAATCTTTCAAATATTCAAGAGAATTTATCCAACAAACGAACTGTCTTTTAGATCCAATGTTTGGTATGCTTGTAGTAACCAATGTGGAAAACAAAATCACAAGGTTTCAACTATTTACAACACCTACAACATATAAAAAATTCACTTGAAAGATTTACATTCTTACTGTAGAGGGTTATTGTTGCGTGAAACAGACTATACCAGGGTGTGTTACTGCAAAATTGCTGTGAGGAAATCCCACGGAGGTCATTGCATAGCCAGCCACTTCTCCTCGGATTACTGCGTCAGGAAATTCGTTGAATTGTTCCACGTCTTCAATACGAATTGACGCGTCAAAAACCCAGAAAGAGGCAAAACGCTGATAACTTTCCTGGAAAATAAACATCCAGCAACACTACATAACATGCAACAACAAACAACAAACCACAAAGTCGAACTACATTCCCATCTTAAGAGTACACTGCACAAGGGCGCTCGGTGTTGATTCTCTACTCTACTGAATAGGGTGTTAGAAATATTTTCGAACAAGATTAAACTTCGATTTCGCTTCAAAAAACAGACAACGGTAAATTTGAGTGTGGGTCGTAGGAGTCACGTACTGGTACTAGTCGTTGCCAACGGGAAGACCGGAGGGTACTGTATATCTCACTTTCCGCTGTGTACGCACACATCTCTTCGATTCCAAAGCTTGCTGGTTATGTGCATTAATAGCGCAGAGGTTAGCGCCCTGCTACGAATATTTTGCTCGCAGGTTCAATTCCGGCGAGAGACAAAAGTTTAAAAATTTGGCACCCACTATAATGGAATGGCAGGACACTTGGAGCCAACGCAGGAGATTCTCGCAGATAGTACGCAGGAAATTCTCGCAGATAGTACGCAGGAAATTCTCGCAGATAGTACGCAGGAAATTCTCGCAGATAGTACGCAGGAAATTCTCGCAGATAGTACGCAGGAAATTCTCGCAGATAGTACGCAGGAAATTCTCGCAGATAGTACGCAGGAAATTCTCGCAGATAGTACGCAGAAAATTCTCGCAGATAGTACGCAGGAAATTCTCGCAGATAGTACGCAGGAAATTCTCGCAGATAGTACGCAGGAAATTCTCGCAGATAGTACGCAGGAAATTCTCGCAGATAGTACGCGGGAAATTCTCGCGAATAGTACGCGGGAAATTCTCGCGAATAGTACGCAGGAAATTCTCGCAGATAGTACGCAGGAAATTCTCGCAGATAGTACGCAGGAAATTCTCGCAGATAGTACGCAGGAAATTCTCGCAGATAGTACGCGGGAAATTCTCGCGAATAGTACGCAGGACATTCTCGCAGATAGTACGCAGGAAATTCTCGCAGATAGTACGCAGGAAATTCTCGCAGATAGTACGCAGGAAATTCTCGCAGATAGTACGCAGGAAATTCTCGCAGATAGTCTCACCATGACCATGCGCACTTACAGTTTGGGGGATATGGATATTGCAGAACGAAAATTCTTTTCAGGAAATTCTCGCAGATAGTCTCACTATGACCATGCGCACTTACAGATTGGGGGATATGGATATTGCAGAACGAAAATTCTTTTCAGGAAATTCTCGCAGATAGTCTCACTATGACCATGCGCACTTACAGATTGGGGGATATGGATATTGCAGAACGAAAATTCTTTTCAGGAAATTCTCGCAGATAGTCTCACTATGACCATGCGCACTTACAGATTGGGGGATATGGATATTGCAGAACGAAAATTCTTTTCAGGAAATTCTCGCAGATAGTCTCACTATGACCATGCGCACTTACAGATTGGGGGATATGGATATTGCAGAACGAAAATTCTTTTCAGGAAATTCTCGCAGATAGTCTCACTATGACCATGCGCACTTACAGTTTGGGGGATATGGATATTGCAGAACGAAAATTCTTTTCAGGAAATTCTCGCAGATAGTCTCACTATGACCATGCGCACTTACAGATTGGGGGATATGGATATTGCAGAACGAAAATTCTTTTCAGGAAATTCTCGCAGATAGTCTCACTATGACCATGCGCACTTACAGATTGGGGGATATGGATATTGCAGAACGAAAATTCTTTTCAGGAAATTCTCGCAGATAGTCTCACTATGACCATGCGCACTTACAGATTGGGGGATATGGATATTGCAGAACGAAAATTCTTTTCAGGAAATTCTCGCAGATAGTCTCACTATGACCATGCGCACTTACAGATTGGGGGATATGGATATTGCAGAACGAAAATTCTTTTCAGGAAATTCTCGCAGATAGTCTCACTATGACCATGCGCACTCACAGATTGGGGGATATGGATATTGCAGAACGAAAATTCTTTTCAGGAAATTCTCGCAGATAGTCTCACTATGACCATGCGCACTTACAGATTGGGGGATATGGATATTGCAGAACGAAAATTCTTTTCAGGAAATTCTCGCAGATAGTCTCACTATGACCATGCGCACTTACAGTTTGGGGGATATGGATATTGCAGAACGAAAATTCTTTTCAGGAAATTCTCGCAGATAGTCTCACTATGACCATGCGCACTTACAGATTGGGGGATATGGATATTGCAGAACGAAAATTCTTTTCAGGAAATTCTCGCAGATAGTCTCACTATGACCATGCGCACTCACAGATTGGGGGATATGGATATTGCAGAACGAAAATTCTTTTCAGGAAATTCTCGCAGATAGTCTCACTATGACCATGCGCACTTACAGATTGGGGGATATGGATATTGCAGAACGAAAATTCTTTTCAGGAAATTCTCGCAGATAGTCTCACTATGACCATGCGCACTTACAGATTGGGGGATATGGATATTGCAGAACGAAAATTCTTTTCAGGAAATTCTCGCAGATAGTCTCACTATGACCATGCGCACTTACAGATTGGGGGATATGGATATTGCAGAACGAAAATTCTTTTCAGGAAATTCTCGCAGATAGTCTCACTATGACCATGCGCACTCACAGATTGGGGGATATGGATATTGCAGAACGAAAATTCTTTTCAGGAAATTCTCGCAGATAGTCTCACTATGACCATGCGCACTTACAGATTGGGGGATATGGATATTGCAGAACGAAAATTCTTTTCAGGAAATTCTCGCAGATAGTCTCACTATGACCATGCGCACTTACAGATTGGGGGATATGGATATTGCAGAACGAAAATTCTTTTCAGGAAATTCTCGCAGATAGTCTCACTATGACCATGCGCACTTACAGTTTGGGGGATATGGATATTGCAGAACGAAAATTCTTTTCAGGAAATTCTCGCAGATAGTCTCACTATGACCATGCGCACTTACAGATTGGGGGATATGGATATTGCAGAACGAAAATTCTTTTCAGGAAATTCTCGCAGATAGTCTCACTATGACCATGCGCACTTACAGTTTGGGGGATATGGATATTGCAGAACGAAAATTCTTTTCAGGATATTCTCGCAGATAGTCTCACTATGACCATGCGCACTTACAGATTGGGGGATATGGATATTGCAGAACGAAAATTCTTTTCAGGAAATTCTCGCAGATAGTCTCACTATGACCATGCGCACTTACAGATTGGGGGATATGGATATTGCAGAACGAAAATTCTTTTCAGGAAATTCTCGCAGATAGTCTCACTATGACCATGCGCACTTACAGATTGAGGGATATGGATATTGCAGAACGAAAATTCTTTTCAGGAAATTCTCGCAGATAGTCTCACTATGACCATGCGCACTTACAGATTGGGGGATATGGATATTGCAGAACGAAAATTCTTTTCAGGAAATTCTCGCAGATAGTCTCACTATGACCATGCGCACTTACAGATTGGGGGATATGGATATTGCAGAACGAAAATTCTTTTCAGGAAATTCTCGCAGATAGTCTCACTATGACCATGCGCACTTACAGTTTGGGGGATATGGATATTGCAGAACGAAAATTCTTTTCAGGAAATTCTCGCAGATAGTCTCACTATGACCATGCGCATTTACAGATTGGGGGATATGGATATTGCAGAACGAAAATTCTTTTCAGGAAATTCTCGCAGATAGTCTCACTATGACCATGCGCACTTACAGATTGGGGGATATGGATATTGCAGCACGGAAATTCTTTAAACAAAACAGTTGCATGAGAAGAGGCACACCGTTCTCATCATTTCGTGCTGTGTTTGTAGTTTGAACTAGAAATGTTTCAAGAATACCTCGGGGATGCAGGATATTTTCTGTATGATCAACGGTTTTGTTGAGAGTTGGCTACAAATGTGCTAGTGACCCTATTTCATTCAATGACCCTATTTTATTCACCCATAACGGTTCGGAGAGAAAACTGACCGCAATCACAATTGCTTTAAACGCGTAACTGTTTAGGTTTTGGACATGTTTCGGATATATAGTTAGGTCAACCTTAACATATTCCAGGTTGCAAAGGTTGCGGAGCTCTCCAACCTGAAAAGATCAGATTACACAGCGATTCGCGTTTTTGTTTAATAAATAATTTCAGTTTTTCCATGCTATGAAATTTTAAGGCAGTACAAGAAACACTAACGCACCTGTGCCTCGTTCAATCCTAAGTCGAAAAAGACTATTTTGTTGGGGATCGTCTTTCGTATATTGAACAATCCTGCCCGTGCCTCTAGGTAGTGATTAGCAGACGAGTATGTGACTATCACAACGTCCAATTTCTGTGCAAATAAAAAGATTGAACTGCTGTTACAGCACTCAATTGGTTCCTTCCTCCATGCACAAACTCGGAAACGAAATTCAATTCCGTTTTTTTTTGAGAATCCAGTTATATTTGCACACGCTCATCCCTCTTGAAATCTATCATTAATTTATGAAGAGTAGATTGAGAACTGAGATTAAGATCTACAAGCTGCAAATCTCTGAAATTCGAACATTTCACACCAAAACTAAATAAAAACTGTGACAGAAAAAATGTTGGTGTTTTTCAACTATGTATGACAGCTCTGGAGATACAAACAAACTTCTTGACTCAAAATTGATATTCGTTTGTTTTCAACTCCTGGCATTACCCTATGCACGAATCACTACTATTATTGATATGAACAATGTTCCAACAATTCTTCTCACATTATGTTCCACATAATTTTTCTCTGATAATTCACCCGATAGCTTGAATCTTTTCAGGTACGGTAGGAGCGAACACTCGAACGGCTTTCCATAACCAATGATTTTTGCATTCTCGAAAAAAGAAAACGCCATCTATAAATAATTTAAATTAAACTTAAAAACATGCTTCTGTGAAACTTTGTTTGATAAATCTGTAGTTTGGAAAGTGTAATATGGTGAGCATTTCAAATACGAGAAAGAGAGAAGGAGTTTAATACGTTTGAATGTAGATCTAAATCCTTTTTAACTCATTTAGCTCTTGACTCTAACATTTGATCGCTTTGTCACCAATATAATGGAAAACAATCGAGTTTCACTCCGGTGTGGATGGACTATTTGTATTTTACAAGAACTTGTCACCAATTTTCGCTCTAGAATGTTCACTAGTACAGACTTAATCACTGTTGAGAGTTTGCATTAAGCGCTGCGCACGTTTTTGTGCATATGATTGAACTGACTTGCATCCGGTCACAATTTCTTTTTAAGAAGAAGCCTTCCGTTGATGAGAAATAAATGTATAGAAGTGATATCGATAATGCCACTACAAAGACTTTCCTTAAAAAAAAAGAAATATTTCCAAAACTACGCTACAAGTTTTCCACGTTATACTGTTTGTGCTGAAAATTCACACCAGCGCGTTCACTCTTACATTCCAATAAAAATGGCGGTGAGAGGGAAAAGAAGATTATTTCATTCAGAACTGAACGTTCCAATTGGTGAATGAATGTTGAAACAGAAACTCATTATAAAATAAGTTCTTATTGATTAGATTTGAAGTTCTCACGTTCTTCCGGTGTCTATACTAGGATTGTTAATCGAGTTTAAAATTTCGAGTTTCGAGTTTGTTCGCTGTTGGAGAATTTCGAGTTTCGAGTTCGGTGACTCAGCTCCAGGATTTTATCAAGAGAAGAACATAGTTCTCCAATTTCGAAAAAACATTTCTGCTGGCGAGAAAAACTAATTTTCATCCCATCTCTGACTTTCGAAACTCGAAAATCCCGGGTTTTTAAACATTAAAGTCGAAATTTGAGTTTGTCTTTAACAACCCTACTTCACCTGATTTGAACACTCACCTCTTTGTCGTGTTCAAAAACATTTTGCTGAAAAGCTTCAAGTTCGGAAGATTGACCACAGCTTTTTGAAGCCAATTCAAAAGCATCTGAGAACACATTGATCACGTATAGTTTTTTCATTCTTGTAAGGACTTTGTCAACTTTTGCTTTCGCTTCAATATAAAACATACATATAGTATATTAAGAGAGAAATTAAACTGAGCGTCATAATACAGTGTTGAATTACGTTCAGTTGTTGGAATAAGTACAAGCGCATTATTTCTATTTTGTCGGTGGGGTTATTACACATAAATGTGCGATATGTGATGTTATCGGTCTGCATGAGTACAGTACCCCCCCCCCCCTACTGGGGTCGATATTAATCTCCGAGAACACGGAACATCCATGTACAAGATGTAGATACGCTGGCAAATTATATAACCTGGCTGTTCTCGCTAAAAGTATAAGTTCAACAACGGATGAGACTGTAAATTCATAGTTTTTTGTTCAATTTTATCGGGAAGGTGAACGAATTTCCCATTCGATTAAGAAACAATCATACTAGAAGAATGGGAATATACAAAGTGGAAGTCTGGGTAAACGTAACGCGGTTTACTTCTTAGTCATCGCTAGAGGCCCATTGTTCCGCACCGTTTATCTCCATCTCCGGAAGAGAGTATATAATGTTAAACTCGTCAGTGCGTTTTAACCATTAACAGGACAACATACAAAAACTCACAAGTTGGAAGTTTCAACTCACACTAAGTGTTTTTCTTTTCTTGTCTTCCTTCATTTCATTTGTTTGTCAGAAATTGATTGAAGATGGCCAGAAACGAATGCTCAAATAATAGATAGAAGTGAGACAGTTCGAACCCCACACTATTTCTTGCATTCGCTTACATCTTGCACCTGAAATGAAACCAACTGATTCGAACATTCAACACTTCTCATAATGACACTACTGCTACAACGTCATGTAACACTATAGTTAAAAGCAGAGCTACCTCCCGTTAGCAAGTTTATTGAGAAAATAAAACGTATCGCGGAACTAGACAGACACTTGTATTTTCACTTTGTATTTCAACTTGAACGTAAGGTTGAAATGGATTGATGCAAAACCGGAAAGGCAAATCAATGCTCTCTTTCGCTTATTATAATTATTCTTGTCATATCAGATAGTGTAGATCAAATGATTCTGAAAAGACCGTTTAGGTCGTCACTAATGTCAACATTGTTGTAGTATGCGCCATTGATACACAAACTTCTCCGAGATGGAAAATGGGATTGTACAGGAATTCACTCACTGAAATATAGAAGGCGTCAGTTCGTTGACGCTTATATGAGCAACAGGGTGCACGGCCTGGTATACTTGAAGTAAACTGAATTTTCACGAAAGTTGGCATTCTAATGAGGCATCGTGCACTTTGTAATTGCACTTTCATGAGTTCTGCTGTGTTCAACATGTTTCACGTGACTGTGCAACTGACTAACAGTACGGCATCCCATCGTCGTCTCTCACTAGGGAGAGGAATAATATTTTCAAAAGCACCAATAGCTCGAGTTCAGGATAGTTGGATAATTAACTATTGTAAACGACTACACGGATTTTTCAATTGAACCAGTATTACAGTTTTCTTCCTTCAAGCTTGACGCAAGAGAAACGAGTGCCAGTCAGAAACGTACAAAAATGGGTTGTAGAACGTTCGTGCCAGATTTATTGCATACACCATTCCGTTGTTAATGGTGATGTTTCGCTAGCGCGATAAACATTCCTCGTAAATCTCATGAGTGTGTCCCTCATAAACGAGATAACATCAAGTGCTCATGAGGTTGCATTGACTGTTATGCCGGAAATGTGGATGTTTGCAGGCTGTTCGTGATGTTCTCATGATAAGGGTCTTATGAACTTTGGTTGAGTTTGGGAGAATAGCCACTAGGGTTGTTGACGTCGACTCAAAAAAACTCGAAAATTTTCCAGTTGAGTCGAACTGGAAACTCGAAAACTCGAAATTTTCCAAAACTCAAAAACTCGAAAACACGATTTTTCGCCGAACTCAAAAACTCAAATACTGGAAAATCAAAATTTCGAACTCGAAAAATGTATCTTTCGGGTCCAAAAACACTCAAAACTCGACTTGACTGGAAAAACTCGAAAAAATTTCCCAAAATTCGAAACCTCGAAATTTCCCAAAACTCGAAAACTCGAAAACCCAATTTTTCGCCAAACTCGAAAACACGAATTTTCCAAAACTCGAAATTTTGAACTCGATTAACAACCCTAATAGCCACGCCGCACGGGTTATCGCACCCAACTGTGGGCACTTGTTGTAGAGCTCACCTTTCGTCGGGAACACGAGATAAAAATCAGTACATTACCATGTACACACATCGCATAGGATATATGCATAATGCGAAATGTCTATTATACTCTACCACCTTATTTTCCGGTTTATTTGTCTATGTATCTCTCAAGGAACTGATGACAATTTAAGAGTATTTCGACCGATGAGAGTATGTATTTCGACCGATGAGAGTACGCCGAGTCGTAGTTGCACATGTATACTGCTCCGCCTTATTTACCGGCACTGCGAGCAATTCATTGTTCCCAAGCAAAATGTCTAATATTGTTCCATTTTTGTGTGGTAAAAATGATAAAAAGTGAGAGTGAAGACAGTGAAGATAAGTTTTTGATAGAACGCATACAAGAAATTCGAATAAAGTCCACAAACGGATATTCCGAGGAAAGACATATCTCGTTTGGTTTGAAGTTTCACAAGTTGAACACTGAAGTTTTTATTGAAAAAGAAACGGTTACAACTCACACCATCCAGCTCATATTATATTACTTTTCAATAAAATATAGAGTAGCATCTTCTTGAAATATCTGTTGTTCGCCTTCTTTCATTATAAACTAGTGTTGGTCCTACACACTCATTTTTATACTATTCAATTGATAGCTTTCTGTTGAAAACCTCCAACTTTGACGAAATGTACTTCGAACTTTCTAACTCGGAGCCAGAATCGAATGTTGAAATTTTCAACCTCTGATGACGTTTACGTAACAAAAACACAACCTGAAAGTTGTAACAAACCAATTAACAAACCGCCAAAAAGGCTAACAAATAAAAATGCTAATGTCGATTTTTCCTGAAAAATAGCGGAAAGTGAGCTAGAACGTCGGGAAATACAATCAGAAGTTTTGGCAACACCAATTCAATACTCTTTTGTGAAACTTCCAATCAAGCGGGATTAGCCTTTTCTCAAAGTATCCGTTTATTGGACTTCTTTTATATTTCTTGTACATGTTTTATCGAAAACTAACCTTTTCTTTCGTAACTGTAATTAGAATTAAATGAAGCTACATTATAAACAATGAATGTTATTTTAAACAATAAAAGTGTTTAACGACAGTAATTTAGCCGTACGTGAGTATAGCGAATATCCAACCTGCTATTCAGACACGTGAATGAAAGTGCAATTCAAGCTGTCATGAGCTCGTCGTTAAAAACACGAAACCCGTTTATCCAGCACTTTTGCAAGACCATTTCA
Organism: Litoditis marina; assembly: GCA_964036275.1. Classification (NCBI taxonomy): domain Eukaryota; kingdom Metazoa; phylum Nematoda; class Chromadorea; order Rhabditida; family Rhabditidae; genus Litoditis; species Litoditis marina. The sequence continues at coordinate 28,753,744 of OZ038433.1, forward strand.
GGCCCTATCACACGCAATATGCCCATTCCACCCCAACGTCCGCCCCAACCTTTTCTCGCTTTGTAACAGTGTGAATGGTTTTTAACTAAGTTGATTTTGAGATAAAAAAAAACTACGGTTGAAGGACCGGACACTGTTGTCGCCGCCGCCACTGCCTTGCACGGAAGCATTTTGTTTCGGGCCATTTGACCCTCCACTTGCCTCACTGCTCTTACGCTGTTAGGTCTCGCGCTCTATGTAAACGAGAACTCGCGACCAATGTGAAGGATGGTATCGCGCTCTATGTACGGGAAATGTCTCGCGCTCTATGTGAGAGAGTTATTTCACGCTCTAAATTGGAAAGGTCTCGCTCTCTATGTTAGGGAGATGTCTCGCGCCCTATGTTAAGGAGAGACCTCGCGTTCTATGTAAGAGAGGGATCTTACGATCTTAGTTACAGAGAGGTCTCACGCTTTATGTTAAGGAGAGATCTCGCTCTCTATGTTAGGGAGAGGTCTCGCGCTGTGTAAAAGAGAGGTTCCGCGCTCTTTGTGAAGAAGAGGTTTCGCGCTCCATGTATAAGAAAGCGACCTCACGATCTTAATTAGAGAGAGGTCTCACGCTCTATGTCAAGAAGAGATCTCGCGTTCTATGGTAGGAAGAGGTCTCGCGCCCTTTGTGATGGAGAGATCTCGCGCTCTACGTAAAGGATATATCTCACGATCTTGATTAGAGCGAGGTCTCACGCTTTATGTTAGGGAGAGATTTCGATCTCTATGTTAATGAGAGGTCTCGCGCCCTATGTGAAGAAGCGGTCTCGCGTTCTATGTTGGAAACGACTCTCGCGCTCTATGCTGAGAAAAACTCTCGCATTATATGTTGAGAAAAATAATCCAGGAAAAAGCCAGAAGGCTCCCACCAGCCTGGGCTCACACAAGAAAGGGGCCCGGGCGTAGACCGGGGTACCTACCTTGTCCAACTCTATATTTGTAAGGCAAAATGTCCTTTAAATGGGGCTGCATTGAATACCGAATTCGGCTAACGGCGTTAGCCGAAAAGGCACGAGAGTCAGAGAAGTGCGCGCAATCAATATTCATTCACTTCAAATCATCCTCTGCGTCTCTGACAGTGAGCAAAAAATTGGTGAAATTTTGAAAGTGGGACTTTGAATTGGACATTCAGTAAGATGAGGACATATATCGAACTGTCTCAGTTCGATCTTTTATTTGAAAATTCAATGCAGCTCCCCTTTAAGCACCGTGAAGAGAGACGTGCTTTTTGATTTTGCTTTTGATTTTCGAGGAAAACACGGGCGGCTGTTCTCTGATTTCTGGCAATAAAGTCGTTGGATAGTCGTTTTCATTAATCAAAAGAGAAATGTGACACTGTGTTTTCATTCATAGGCAATATAGACGTAATAAATGGATGTAAAAAGAGAGAAAAAAGAGAGAGAAAGAGAGAAAGAAAGAAAGAGAGAGAAAGAGAGAAGACAGAGGATCTCTTGCTGTCTACTATTTTCTTTGATTATATTTTTCTGGGTGTTCGATGTGTATAGGAATCTCCACGTTTTCTATTTTTTTGATGTGTATCTGACTCCCCACGGTTTTTTATAGCTGTTTATGTGAATCCTCACGTTTTCCATTTTCGCTGTGTGGTAATCCCCATGGTCTTAATTATAGCTGTGAATCCCCACGGTTTACGTTTTCGCTGTGTATGTGAATCCCCAAAGTTTTCATGTTTGACCAAAACGCGCCCTACAATTGAGAAGTAAGGAAGAACTCTCGTATCTGCCCTATGTTAGGGAGACCTCTCACAACCTATCTCAGGTAGAACTACCGCGCTTTATGTTAACAAAATATCATGCGTCCTATTCTGAAAAGAACTTCCTCACATCTCGCGCTATATGTAAAAGAATGTCATATGAATATGAGAAAAAGTTTTGCACCCTGTGTTAGAAAAGAACTTTGTGAAGCGAAAGAACTTTGTGAAGCGCGCGCGCAGCATGCGACGCGACAAACAAATTCGTGCATTAAGATAAATTTTTGGGATTAGGCGTGGTTGGCCACGCTGATTACGGAGGTATGTCAAATCGAGTTTGGCATATATAATCATAATCAGCATGTCCGACTTCCCAGAACCCACTTCCCCCAATTTCATATGAATCGACTTTTTTATGCGGCGTCGCGTGCGTGCGCTTCACTCGGGTAAAATTGAGTATATGATGACATGAGGATCGGTAACGATCATCATCGCGTGTTTGTTTTTTTCCCGATGTCCATAGTATATCAAAATTCATTCATTTTCACATTGTGTCGCGGCGAATGCGCGCGTCGCGTGCGAGGAGATGGATGTTAATTCGAAGGATACTTATAGATATCTATGAAATCATTGAATTGAAATTACGAAAAGTTATTTCTGAATTAGGAATGAATTTGCAACTAGCGAAATCGAAAAAATTGTAATCTGGAACGTTCATACTTTTCTGATACGTTGGCGCCAAGATTTCATATTCATAATAATAAAAAATTTCAATACGAACTTTTTTCATGAGTTTCTCTCATTGATAATTTGAATTGCGATTCTCAATGAGTACCAAACACGCTGTTCTCATAGAAAGCCTAAATAAATGCCTCAAATCGGGTTTTTATCTTAAAGCCTCTATAGTTGTCTCACAGAAAATACTGTAAATCTGTGAAAAAGCCACTCTTCGAGAGAAGTTTGAAATTCTTCGTCCTATATATTTGTGTAGTTTAGTGTGTCTGTCTGTCGGAAGCAAATTTCTGCCCTTTTTGTCGAAAAATGGGGAAAAACTGAAGCTGCTCGAAGTCCACGTTTCACTGCTCAAGGTGCAAGTGGATAAATTTCATTTTTATTTTCAAGTGAATACAGATCGGTCGCAGCTGAGAATTGAAAATTCAATTTGGCAATGGATTTATTCATTCTGAGTTAAAGAATCCGTTCTGCTTTAATTTTGACTTTCGAGTTAACAATCTGACCTTTCAGCAAATGAAAAACCATTGTCAAAAATATATTATATATACTTTTATATCCCTATCTTGATTCATTTTCTCAGAAAAGCGACCTACGTAATGACACCGATAGGGGGGTTGCGTACGGGGTATGCTCAAAATAGCCTATAGAAATGCAAAAATTATTTCACTACACTCTATAACATACGAATACACAATTATAGTCTACAAAATAAAAATAAATCTAGATGTAAATGAACCAAGTCAAATTGCGTCACAGTGAAAATGTTCATCTCTCTTTCTTTCTTGCTTGATGTTATGCAAATTTTACAAATTTTCAATCACAAAGTTTTTTCACGGTCTATGGGAAGCATTAATGAACTTTTTTGAGCTTTTTAAATTTTTCGTGAAACTGAATTTATAGGGGAACGGTTTCTTTAAAACGAAGAGTGCAAAAGTTACGTGGAGTACACAATTCTATCGCAGAGAGAGGGAGAGAGAGAGAGGGCGAGAGAGAGAGAGAGGGCGAGAGAGAGAGAGGGCGAAAGAGAGAGAGGGGGGAGAGAGAGAGAGAGAGAGCGAGAGAGAGCGAGAGATGGGGGGGGGATAGAAAAAGAGAGAGAGAGAGATTTTGAGTGGTAATATTGCGCTCTATGTTAAGGAGAACTCCCGCGCCTTTTTTTAAGTGGAACTCCTGCGCTTTATGATTAGGAAAACTCCCGCGCTCTACGCTAAGGATTAGCGATAAATGATTTTTGTATTTAGTTCGCCACGGTGCCCTTATTTGAAATAGTTTTCTCGAAAATCAAACCATTTTGAAGTTCTAGTCAATTTAGTGTGCGGCTGCAACTGTTCATGGCCGGGCAACCAGGTTCACTAGTAGCTAGTGGGCATCGCTGCGCGGCAAGAAACAGCAAAGACTCCGAATTGCCTGAGTTTCCTAAATGTTGTTCGGAACACTATACATGAGTGTTGTTAAACGTTTGAGCGAGAAATTACAGCTTTTCATCTCGACCAAAATCCGTTATTCACATAACGGTCCCCCACATGGTGCAAAAACTTTTTTGATTCCAAATAGGCTGATTTTTCTAAATGTTGTTTGGAAAAACTACAATTATTTATGCGTCTTATTATTTACGAGTTGTACGTCCACCCAATACATGTTCCTGATCCTTTTGAAGAGTGTTCGGAAATTTGACCTGTGCCCTCTCCACCACCTTTAAGACCATTTTGATTTTCGTAATCTCCGTGATCGAATTCTGTAGGAGGAGAAATCATTTGCAAAACATTTCTTCACCCACAATCTTTCCCCCTGACCCCATACCAGACGAGCAAACTAATAGTTCCACAACAATCCCCACTTTTTGGTCTCTCTCACGTCTCTTACGTGTTTCACGTGAGCTGTGACTTGAAGTTAGTCTAGAAATGTTCAGCACATTGGGTTACCCTAGATTGACTTCATTTCCAGATCATTTGTTACTTTATCATCTCATAACTATATCCAAACCACCAATATGGACTAAAAAGTTATTTATAATAATAAAAAATTGTAATCAACATTGGGATGTTATGAACTAGGGGGTCGCGCGCTCGATTTAGAATCACATCCAGAACACGTTAAATTTATGTTTTCACGCTCAAACTTCGCACACATTATTTACAATCCATTTCCAACAACATATCAAAAAAATCAGCCAAATCAATTTTTCACCAAAATCATAACGTCATTTTGGCCAAAACTAAAAAAATACGTTTATTCAAAGAACCTTCTGAGGACAAGAGTCAAAATCACTTTCATACATACATTACCGAATTCTTTGGGAAAATCTCTGTTAGTTTCGATTATGAATCCAAAAAAATATTGAAAACCGCGCGCGCGCGACCGGCGCGTAAACACCACTAAGACACGACTTTCGGCAAGTCATTGTGAACATTTTTCTTTTAAATTTTTTCATTTTTTTTTGCACAGCGCAACATTCAAAAACGAGACGAACAAAATCATGTAGGTCAAAATTCTTTGACCTACTTTGGAATGTCAACGTTACAGCACGCGCGCGCAACTTCACGAATTTTTTTGAAACTTTCAGAAAACATGCACACTGGCTGGGTCTTCCCGTGTATTAAATTTCAGCCCAATCGGAGCAGTCTGACTTTTGTTGTTTTTGATTGAATAAATAACCTTATATAATATACTACACATTCAAAAGATTTGAGCGTTTTTTCTGATCTCGGCTGAGCCAAAAGATTTCACCGAAACAGATGACTTCTTTATTAGGAAAGCTGAAACAACATCCATTTGTGATTCACTTTTTTCGTTCCACTAATCTACGGAATGAAGTCTCCATATACACTTCTTATAGTAGGAATAACCACTTCACACTCGGCACATGAACTTATCCTTCGTCTGCGTCTCTTCTTTTGTACACTAGTTTGTAACACTCGTATCCAGGCGGGAAGCGAGAGCAGAGAAAGAGCGTGTCTTGCAGGAGACGCAGGTTGGAATAAAAAGGCCAGGATGATTTTTTCCTAGATTTCACTTAAACAGAACACTCAACACTTGAAGTAAATTGAATATTTCCGTAAAATTCGGATTCTAATGAGGCATCGTGCACTTTGTCATTGCACAGTGCTGTGTTGTGTTTAACATGTCTCACGTGAATGTGCAAGTGAGTAACAGTATAACGAACTTCTCATTGTTTTCAATTGTACCAATAGTAACCTCGGTTTTCAGTGCTCAACATATTTGATTGTCTAGAATTCTATCCAAAATGGAACTTTTCAGATGTCCGTCAAACGCCAAGACCTTCAGGGGATTCGTGGTTTGGCTGTTCTGCTGGTTATCGCTTTTCATTTGAAACCAAACTTATTTCGACTAGGATTCATCGGAGTCGACATGTGAGTTCAAACTACAGAGTATTGGGAGGCAGGGCGGGGGAGGCTAAAATAAAATGTCGACATTGTACAAACATCCCCCCCCCCCACTAACGTGAATGGGGGTAAGTTACATGCCGGGCGAACTTGAACAATTGCCCCACATTCGGAATCTTAGTTAGAACGCAGTCATGCAACTATATGATAAAAGTATGAAAGTTTCAGTACTATCAAAACATTGATTTAACGTTCATTTTACAGGTTTTTCGTGTTGTCTGGTTATCTTATGTCGATTATTCTGGGAAAGGAGGCGATGACAATTTCTGTGGTCAAACAGTTCTATTTGCGGAGGTTTAAGCGAATAGTCCCCTTGTTTTACACAATACTATTTTTGGTGCTTCTGGGTAAGCGAATGGGAGTTTACAAACGGTTGAAACATCATCAAGAAAATAGGGGTAGGAACGTAGATTATTTTTCACCTGTTTTCTGGTAGAATTTTACAGGACTCTGAAATTTTTTTATACTGTTTTGCAACAAGTTATAAACTTCAGAAAACCTCACAATTTCCAACCCAAACACATCTATAAGGCTGCGTGCATACTTTTTTACGCTGCATTCAGCTGCGATTTCAGTCGCTTCGCAACATTTCTGCAGTTGCTGCAAAGTGCCGTTGCAGCCAGATGCAGATGCAACTTTACGCTGCGTAAAAGTATGAACAACCCAGCGTAACTTTCAGCGCGATTCGAAGCTCAAATACAACATTAACTTTTTTCTCTGTATCCTGGCACGAGGGTACTAGAACAGTATGAAAATTTAATCACAATGATTTCTATCATTATTATTATTCATAATGATCACCGCCCGAAGTTTCGTCAACATACACCAGAGTTTAAATTTTGTCGCGTCGCAAGTCGCGCACATGTGGTGTTCTCGAATAACCGGTCCTATACGCAGGGTTGATTACTCAAACCTCTGGAGTTTCATTCAGTTTGATAAATGTTCACGGTTTTGTCGTCTTGCCGGCGTTAATTCAGATTTGACATCCATACTCGTTACCAACGGGGTAAATAACATTGGTAACGACTACTACTTATTGGATTTGAATTATGGCGCATCCAAAATAGTAATGAAACGATAATAACAATGAAAAATTGACAAAAATGATAGGTACAGTGAAGGGCAGTATGGTCATGTCAATACTGCAATTTACGTTGCAGTCAGCTTAAATCACGCTCAGTCGAGCGTTAAACACGCCACATCTGGCGTGAAAAAAAGTACGAACAACTAGACTGCAGCGTATTTTTTGCAGTTGCAGTCGACTGCAGCGGCGTAAAATCAATACGCGTATTTTCGACACGATTTACGCTGCATCTAGCTGCAACTGCGAGTATGAACGAAGCCTGAGCATTCCTCGTTCATTGACACACCTATGTGAACACCTCAGATCTGAGAATGGCTGAAAATCAATTAAAACCATCAAAGGAAAACTGCTCCAGCCATAACTTACGTTGTAATTTAACGTAAGTGAGATTTGACCCGTAACAAGCCCGTGACGTACGGATATAAAGTGTATCATTTTTTAACGACTGATATGTTTTCGATTTAAGGCCAAAAATTAGACAATGAGTAGCGTGCACCTGTCTACAAAAATAAAACTATGAAAAGATTTGGTCATTCCCTTCGATCACATCACTAAAAGGCTCACACGCTCGATTCCCACCTTTGCCAAACCAAAGCAATCGTGCCTCCATGGGCGATACATTGGTAGTAAAATATCTACGCAAGTTAAAGGGGGGCTGCATTGAATGCCAAACTTGGCTAACGGCGTTAGCACGGAGAGACAGAGAAGTGCGCGCAACCAATATTCATTCACTCCAAATCATACTCTGCGTCCCTGACAGCAAGCAAAAAAATAGTGAAATTTTGAAAATAGAACTCTGAAATGGACATTTCAGTATGAAAAGGACATATATCGAACTGTCTCAGTTGATCTTTTATTTGAAAATTCATTCCAGTCCTCTCTAGGCCTTTCAGGTCTTGTTTATGCTCCCTGGCCGAATGGGGATGGTAGGCTGGAATCGGTCTGCCTCACAAAGTTTTCCTCCAAGACTGTTCTCTGCAAAGTTTCGCGTGGAACTTTGTAGAACAGGGGTAACTTCAACTTCAACTTTTAACTTCACGAGTGTGTTCAGGTTGCTACCATCTTCTTGTGTATCCCGACGATGAACAGCTAGTTACTGATCTGGAGTGGTCTATTCCCTTCGTTTCCAACATCCAGCCACTATTCCAGAACGATGGGTATTGGGATCAGGTACAGTTTTCCACGCACAAACATTTCGTCTTTTTTGCAATTAGAAAACTACAGAAGCGAGAGAGTGGGCAGGTCAATGAGGCAAAGACAGTCTGAGACAGTCTGTTTCACTCTGATCTGCCCACTCATCTCGTCGAGATCACAAAGAAAGTGGCTTGCCAATTAACTGTGACTTGTCTGAGCAGTTACGACAGGACTCTAATAGCGGGTAAACAAACTATCTAGACTACATTTCAACTCGTTGGATGTAGTCAATATACACACATACGTGCATACATACATACATGAATTATACCCACATTGTGATGTTGTTTCAAAATGGTATGGTAAATTGTTCCAGATTCTGTCATATCGTTTCCTTGTACATGCGTGGTCACTCGGTGTCGAAATTCAATTCTACTGCAGTGCTCCGTTTATTTTCGGAGTTGGACAGTGTTTGGGAGCCAAATCGAAATGGTAGCTTTTTGGGAAAACGCTATAGTTAACCTCTCCTAAATTCCTGAATTTGAATTGCTTTCAAGGAATTGTATTGAAATTTTCTTGTTCGCTGTAGGTTTTGAACTGTAAACAAAAGTGACTGTCCACCCCTTGTTGCGATCGTGTGGTGACCCCTCCCGATCGGTTAATATGCCCACCCCTCGTTGAAAAATGGTACCACTTCGAACCCATCTTTCCATCATTTGGAGGGAAATCAAAACACAACAAGAAACTTGACACCATCGTTCATTCTACTTTTACTATTATTCGATCCGAGATCCGTTTACATGATCGCAGATGCCTTACAAACTATGGTCCTCACAGAGAACTCAAATACGACTGAAAAGGTGGATTCTGTCTTTGATTTGATTTCTATTTTTCCTTTGTCCATCAATATTCTTCACCGTTTGGGGAAACTTCGTTGAGATGGTTCTCCTCGTCCACTCAGAATATCTATCTAGTAAGATGTACCCTTCCGACGTCTTATTGATCTATCATAGATCAATAAGACGTCGGAAGGGTACATCTTACTAGATAGATATTCTGAGTGGACGAGGAGAACCATCTCAACGAAGTTTCCCCAAACGGTGAAGAATATTGATGGACAAAGGAAAAATAGAAATCAAATCAAAGACAGAATCCACCTTTTCAGTCGTATTTGAGTTCTCTGTGAGGACCATAGTTTGTAAGGCATCTGCGATCATGTAAACGGATCTCGGATCGAATAATAGTAAAAGTAGAATGAACGATGGTGTCAAGTTTCTTGTTGTGTTTTGATTTCCCTCCAAATGATGGAAAGATGGGTTCGAAGTGGTACCATTTTTCAACGAGGGGTGGGCATATTAACCGATCGGGAGGGGTCACCACACGATCGCAACAAGGGGTGGACAGTCACTTTTGTTTACAGTTCAAAACCTACAGCGAACAAGAAAATTTCAATACAATTCCTTGAAAGCAATTCAAATTCAGGAATTTAGGAGAGGTTAACTATAGCGTTTTCCCAAAAAGCTACCATTTCGATTTGGCTCCCAAACACTGTCCAACTCCGAAAATAAACGGAGCACTGCAGTAGAATTGAATTTCGACACCGAGTGACCACGCATGTACAAGGAAACGATATGACAGAATCTGGAACAATTTACCATACCATTTTGAAACAACATCACAATGTGGGTATAATTCATGTATGTATGTATGCACGTATGTGTGTATATTGACTACATCCAACGAGTTGAAATGTAGTCTAGATAGTTTGTTTACCCGCTATTAGAGTCCTGTCGTAACTGCTCAGACAAGTCACAGTTAATTGGCAAGCCACTTTCTTTGTGATCTCGACGAGATGAGTGGGCAGATCAGAGTGAAACAGACTGTCTCAGACTGTCTTTGCCTCATTGACCTGCCCACTCTCTCGCTTCTGTAGTTTTCTAATTGCAAAAAAGACGAAATGTTTGTGCGTGGAAAACTGTACCTGATCCCAATACCCATCGTTCTGGAATAGTGGCTGGATGTTGGAAACGAAGGGAATAGACCACTCCAGATCAGTAACTAGCTGTTCATCGTCGGGATACACAAGAAGATGGTAGCAACCTGAACACACTCGTGAAGTTAAAAGTTGAAGTTGAAGTTACCCCTGTTCTACAAAGTTCCACGCGAAACTTTGCAGAGAACAGTCTTGGAGGAAAACTTTGTGAGGCAGACCGATTCCAGCCTACCATCCCCATTCGGCCAGGGAGCATAAACAAGACCTGAAAGGCCTAGAGAGGACTGGAATGAATTTTCAAATAAAAGATCAACTGAGACAGTTCGATATATGTCCTTTTCATACTGAAATGTCCATTTCAGAGTTCTATTTTCAAAATTTCACTATTTTTTTGCTTGCTGTCAGGGACGCAGAGTATGATTTGGAGTGAATGAATATTGGTTGCGCGCACTTCTCTGTCTCTCCGTGCTAACGCCGTTAGCCAAGTTTGGCATTCAATGCAGCCCCCCTTTAACTTGCGTAGATATTTTACTACCAATGTATCGCCCATGGAGGCACGATTGCTTTGGTTTGGCAAAGGTGGGAATCGAGCGTGTGAGCCTTTTAGTGATGTGATCGAAGGGAATGACCAAATCTTTTCATAGTTTTATTTTTGTAGACAGGTGCACGCTACTCGATGCTATGAAACGTAATTTGTCATTGTCTACTTTTTATGTTCGCAAGTTGGCGACTCCGGAGCAGCGAAGGGCCGTATTTTTCGCCAGACAAGCCAAACGAGATGTAACCGCTGCTGTTTCGACTAGACTGCAAACTACGCCAGCTCCCACAAGAACAGAAGAAAGCGTCGCCGAAAGAACGTTGCCTCTAAAGGTACCTACAGAAGAATCTTGTGATAATGATTCCCTGGCCAGTGGAGATATTGTCAAATTTGATGATTTTCATGATAGAATTACTAAAACGTCTTCGCCGTATCCGGGACAATGGTGGCTATGTTCCAGATCTATATTCTTTGTTCCGTAAACTGCATTATGAGGACCAAACGTTTGTATCTGATCGTTACTTCGAACTGTATAATTTCCGTGTTCACCATCAATACTATTTCTGGCTAATGTTCAGCAAACTTGTCACAATTATTACGTAGTTTGTTTTTTTGTATATTGCTCTCCATGTAACTGATATTGATTCGTCCCCAATGCAAGTTTGCTGATCAGACATCGACCATGTATGCATTTCTCTCCATGTATGCTTTATTCGATTAGCCCGCCTCGAGCGTATTAAATGAACAAATTATTAAATAGACTGAGGTAGTTTTCATTTGCCTTTCAAGTTGTATACTCCTTCAGAATGATACACACCAGAAAAACCAACTTGAGTTTCATTTTCTTTGAAGGCTGTACATCATGCTTCTGATATCTTCACTTTTTTCTCAAGTGAATTCTACACCGAAGGTTGCATATGGTATGCTTCATTGCAGGTGACACATTAAAACTGTATTTAAAATTTTATGTTGTATTTGCAAACTTCGATGATGATGTGAAATGGGTAAACAGAAACGGTATTGCTGTTTGATCTGCCAACACACATCATATTTATTAGGTCCGAATATCCCACTTGCATAGGGTTCAAATTACAAAAGATCGAAACTATCCTATTCGGTGAAATCACTTATAGGAAATCAACGGTGGCCTTCTCAGTTTTTTTACGTTCTTGATTTAAGAAATCGTGGAAATGAACATAATTCACTCTGTGTTTTGTAGGGGAGGTCAAAGTATGAAACATAGTTTCGATTGCGATGTAGATCTTCGACATTTTCAGAGTATGGCAGTTTCTTAGCAGTGTTGTTCTCAAAAATACTTGGTTTCGCAAAGATAAAGAGGTGTATCAACCTGTCAATGAAGAAGGTATGTAGCGGTCGCTCTGGGACTAGCAGTTTTCAAATTAAGTTTCGGATCAATCAGATTTTATGAAAAGAAAAAAACTATTTTTCCAAGGAACAACGAACTGCTAGACAATTTTCAATGGTGTTAAATATCTCCAAAATGGTTTGCCAAAGTCTCAAGTTAACTCGCAAAAATTATAAGATTGTTCTAGACTTCACCCAATAATTGAACCTTTCAGTGAAATCGATGCAGTAATAGGTGAGAAACATTCTGACTGATTTTGTTACGAGTTTTCTATGTAGAATTTGGACATTTTAATTGTGCAACATTGATATTTTAGCCAAAATCTCCGACTCCAGTTCAATTGGTTTCCCCCAAGTTTCGTGTGACTTGTCCGTGGTTGTGCTAGTGACAACCGTCGCACTCAACCCCTTCTGGATTTCTCAGACCGAAATGAGGTGACTGGTCCGGATGCAGTTTTTCTCCTAATTTTGTCACCTTTTTATGTCATCGAAATACTAAGAATGACTAATAAGAATAGTATTAATAATAATCAAATTGCAATTACAAAATGAACAAAAACAACAGATTCTAAGGTCAAGAGGAACCGTACGTAATTTCTGTCAATTGATATTTCCAAAGCTGCACCGTCCTAGAACATCACAGTGGCTCCATTAGACGTTTTCAGTAACCGTTTTGAACAATGAAATAATTTCAGAATAGCTGGAACGTTTCTCACAGCAGTCCTGATCCATAATTCCCACTCCAAAAATGGTTCCATTCTGAATAACTCGGTTTTGAACTATTTCGGAGACATTTCGTACACTCTGTATTTGGTCCATTGGCCGATACTGGTAGCCATCAAATACTACCTAAATGTGGAGCAACTCAACAATGACAGTCAGTTTTTGTGGTTTTTCGAGGCGATTAGAACTGAAAAACCAAATAAAAATTCAACTAGGTACTATTATGTTTCGATTAAAGCATGTTGTTCTCTTATATGTCTCACTGTTTGATTATATACAACAACAGTTATGGTTATGAATAATGCTGAACATTAGGTAATAGTTATGTTGCGACTACCAAAGTTATAAAGGAAACCCAGTAAACCAACCTATTTGACATCTACTGTACCAGTATGATACTCATACTGCTTCAGATGCATCGTTTTGCTGTTTTTTTTTTCATGTAAAGTGTTTGCATTGCTTGTTTGTAATTTTGTTTGGTTTCAGTTCTGCTATTCACATTGGTGCTGGTAGTTATTTCATCAGTTTTAATTCATCACACGATAGAGGTGAATGATTCACGATTATCCGTAGAGAAGTAATGGTAAACATAGAGAAATACGGAATTACAGCGTTGAAAGGGGGGGGGGGGGGAATCATCTGAGAAAAGTGCACTTTGAGACGTTCGTGGTATTTTATTCAACTAGTGTGGTGAAAGTGGTGGAATTTGTATCAAAACCAGTATTATTTTGCAATTTGCGTAACTAACATGATGCAGCACAAGTAAAGTAACCAGCAAAATTATTCTCTTGGGTTCATATTTCATATTAATATTTATTCATTCACGTCGCTTCGTTGCGAGACGGTGTTCATCATACATATCACAGATCTTTGTTTGAGCAGCCTCTTGTGAATTGTTCTTGGTTCTTTTCCTTCAATGTCAAAACCATCAATGTTATCATGTTGTAGCTAAATTTGGCAGTGATGTAAAAAATTATGAAACTGTCCGTACGATACATTCCAGAAGTTTCTGGTGGGCGCAAATACCCCAACGTCCGTGGCGGTGTCGTTGTGCTGCGTCGGAACCATTCTGCTGTGGTCCTCCTTCCATTGTTCGGCCTCGGTTGCGTCGACGTCAGTTAGTCTCTCGCCTGAAGGTAAACGATTACTCAGCTAGTTTCTACGGTACAAGTTCCACACCACAGTCAAATGATGTTTTATTGAGTTCGCTCTTTCTGCTATATTTAGCTGTGTTTATAGTTCGATTCTGCTCCTTTCCGGTCAGCATTTGAGATTGAAAATCTGTATCTTGTATCGCATGGAAGGTTTGAGTACAGCCTTAAAGACACCGTTTCTCTATAACTTTGTTTGCATGAGAAATTTAAAAGTTCAAAAATATTCTCTAATCGTGTTACAGTAAGAAAACAAAGCAAGATACAGAACTGAAATTTGTATGTTTTCATGGTTTTTTCACGACCTTTTCAGTCCGAATGAAAACTGAAACGTCGAAAGTAAAGGGGAACGGTCCTTTCAACTGGTAAGCCCCAAGATTTGACCCAAATGTGTCTCTGTCTTGCTCTTTTTTTAGAGACTCAAGCCTATGTGCGTAGCACTCGCGTTGCACGTCTTCCGATATTAGTGAGCTATCGTTTGCTAATAAACAGCGAGTTTCTTACAGAAGTGCGCAAGACAGGAGAGACTGAATTTTGCGAAACGTGCATACTCATTCCAGTAGTAGCATACTCATTCCAATATTGAGAGATTGACATGATTTCAGTTCCGTATTATTGTATTGTGTTGTTCACAAATGTCTGAGTAGTCTATATTGTTTACATTCATGTGCACTGCACCCCTCACCTGTGCGATAGTGTGTCTTGGCGCCAGGTTTGTAGAAAGAAATACCATCTGAACCTAGAATGACACACTTGTACACTTGAACACTACCACAGGATGAACAAAAAACCGTAGAAGTCTTATTTAAATGCATTCACTTGAAGTGCTTTTCGCGGTCGATAACGATATCGGTGTTTTGAATTTCTTGCTCAATTTCAAGTATTCAGATCCAGCCCGTGGACTTCGCATGTTGGCTAGTTTTTGGGGTTCGGAAACTGAATTTCGCGCAAAAGCCCCTACGCAAAGGTTTGAACGTGAAAACGTCTGTTGCACTTAACCCTCATTCGCTAGTAATGATTTTATGAACCACAATGAGGTCTGCAGTATTTCTTCTATATTCTAAAGGGACCTAGTTAAGTTTCCTGTTTCTAAATGCAGAACTAGGGATTTCACAATACGTATAGCCACCCGCCACCCAAACGGAAAAACAACTACCAAGTGAAATCGTTCTGAACTGATTCAAGTTCCTTAACAAACCCGCTGTCTGAGTTGAACACAGTAATTTCGAGTTCAATCATTAGTTCATTAGTTGAACATAAGTTTTATACGCTTTTAGCCAACATTCCTATTCCGTTTTCGAAACATAAAATATTGTATGCCTTTATAATACTTTATAATATGTTTCCCATGATCTTTGAATAGGTAATGCACACTTTTCTTCACTTACCTTTAGTGCTCGTAGAAGTTTCAGCACAACCAAACTTTTTGGATTGTTCTCAAACGCATGTTTTGTGCCTGCAAAACAGACAATTGACTCCACACCCAGTTTCTTCCACGACAAAACAGTTATTGGTAAGGGAAATAAGTATTGTGCGTCTGAAGTGGCACCGAGTACAACGTATGTCTTAGTGGAGAAATTATAGCCGAGCCCAGGTGTGATATCTTCCACCTGAAATGGAGTTGAAAGACAAACAAGTGATTTTGTGAAAAGACGCAATCAACTTAAAAGGGAGCGTTTGGATAAAACGTGGATAAAACATGGGTATAACTTAATGATTCACAGGGATGTATGAAGAACATGATAGGAGAGGAGAACAGTATAAAATTACACAACAAACAAAAAATTACAACACGAGATCTTGTTTATGAAGCGTGGAACATCGTTGAACGTGTTCACATCGAGATTTCTAAGTTGCGATCGTAGTTTCCCGAGAGACATAGCGTTATATTCGTTACGAGTAAACTGTAAACATATTCCAATACTTTTCAACACGAGTAAAGTACCAATTTTCATCACGGTAAGTTTTAGGTTGACGAATCAATTTATTGTCTGATATTTCTACTCAAAACGAAAGGACACCTGACCAAGTGAGATTTTCCATGCAAAATTTTGTGCGCTTGCAATAAATCAATTTCAATTCTTCTGGAGTAACTAGATGGAGTATCAAGTTTTGCGAGTCTGTCACTGTATGACACATACGGGATTTTAATAACAGACTTCTATGAAAAAAAATCCCGTAGAAAACGACGTGTAGAAAAAAAACTATGACTTATTCACTGAAAAACTCAGTGAGATAACGCACTTGAGATTTATGCAGCAGCATTCTGTATGTTATGTTTTCTCAATGGACCTGCTTCGAAACACACTAGGTTTATTTAGCTCTCATTATTAAGTAAGCGGTACATCCAGTAATACTCAAGTCGTATCTGAAGATGTTTCGCCTCTGTGCGAATTTTATGAGGGAACTCACGGAACTGATGTGAAGAGTTTGGTAGTTAGAATAGTATATATACCACGTACAAAACATTACTAAAACTCTGCAAGAATGAACGTCGATCTTTGTGAATTTGAAACTAGATTCTGATTTGTGGTCAATATTCATATGACCAACACCGACTAGAAAAAAGTAAATATAAAACACTTTACCAAATGTCACTGAGTAACCTTATCATTCGTTACATAAACATGTTTTGATCCATCTTATGCTAAAATTCTCCGACTTGTAGTTCACGCCGATCGAAAGTATAACGCCGATTTTCCGAATCGTCTGAAATATCAGCGTTTGAAAAAATATTGAAGATAAAACCCACCCTAAATAAAACCACACGGTACTCTTTGAATGTTTCATATAGATGTAGACTACTTTTCGGTCAAGTTTTCTTGCTGTCATTGAGCCAACATGACACGTAATCAAATTTGCAGTCCGGTTTGTCGATGTACTTCCCTGCAATATGCATAATAGTACGAAGCGAGCGCGATGTACGGACGACCCGGAAGATAAAGGGCGAAAGAAATAAGAGAAGGAAATATGGTGGAACACATGTTGTAAATTGAGTAATGTATAAATCAATTTGTAGTTTGTTTCGCCTATAAGTCCCTACAAAACTACACTGGCTAACGGTTAAGGCTCATCAGGGGATTCCGTTAGCCATAACTAGGAGTTTATGTGATGAACAACAATTTATTTTGTATGAGAGAGAGAGAGAGAGAGAGAGAGAGAGAGAGAGAGAGAGAGAGAGAGAAATAAGAGTAAATATTACGAAATAAGAGAAGGAAATATGGTGGAACACATGTTGTAAATTGAGTAATGTATAAATCAATTTGTAGTTTGTTTCGCCTATAAGTCCCTACAAAACTACACTGGCTAACGGTTAAGGCTCATCAGGGGATTCCGTTAGCCATAACTAGGAGTTTATGTGATGAACAACAATTTATTTTGTATGAGAGAGAGAGAGAGAGAGAGAGAGAGAGAGAGAAATAAGAGTAAATATTACAAACCTATATTATAAACCTATATAAAAGAACAATGAGGAATATTATAAACCTATATAAATACATAAAGTTTCCTAAAATACCTGTATATGACGTTGTGGGGGTGACTATTGATGTCATGTTGTTTGAGTTATTGTCCTTGTTTATTTTTCGCGCCAAATATTTAAACGAAGGAATGTGGCTATATTGTAGTTCTTTTGATTTGGAGCGTGCTTGTTTTAATTACGTACTGTAGGATGGTGTTTGGTCAATTCGATAGTTCACTGAACGTCCAGTTGCGTATTTTTCATATAGTCCTTTAATGTTTATGAATTATAGGATTCTTCCATCCAGGTACTTTATTGTATTCGCTGCTTAGGTCTTTGTGACCGTATTTGAACCTGATAAGCTCATTCTGTTTGATAACTTTGTAGATTTTGTGTAAGATATAATCTTTGGGGTAGTTATTTCCATTAAATTCAGTGTATAATGTTTTGAGTCTATTAATAAAGTCTGGTAGCTGGCTACAACAACGGCTGATACGTATAATTTTACCATGTAAGGTATTCAGCCCGATTTGTAGTGGGATATTGGATTTATAGTGAGGGTAACGCATAATCTTAAAAGAATAATCATCCGTTTCGTTATATAGTTTAGTTATGAGTTGTTTATCTCTAGTTATGTGGAATTCTATGTCCAAAAATTGACCCTCTCCTGCATTAGTATTAGTTTGTTCTAAATTTAGGGATGCATGATGAATATCTTTTTGGAAAGTTTCAATTATTTGAAGGTTTTGTGTTGATTTACTATCGTAAAGTACCAATAAGTCGTCCATATAGCGAAAGCTTATTAGATTTCTTATATTGAAGTTAGTTCTGTTCTTATTGATATAAATGTATTCCATATAATTGAGGGTGAGGTCAGTCATTAGTGGTGATGCATTATTACCTTGGGGTATACCTTTGATTTGCTTGTATGTTTGGCCGCCATATTTGGCGAAGCTATTTTCCAGAATGTGGGTTAACACACTTTCAATTTCTTCTTTACTATGACTAAAGTGTTTGGAACGAGCTATTTTATCTTTAGTATATGACGTATGAAATTCATTACTGGTTTTGTAGTTTGCGTTATTACCTGCATTGTTAAAGCATATATCTATCATGTTAAAAATAGCTTTTTTCACTATTTCGTGAGGTAAATCAGTGAAGAGACTGCTGAAATCTCCGGTAAATATACCAATATTTTACTTTGTTATTTCTGAGTGATCTGAGTAGTTGGAGACTCCATTCAGTGGACCAGTACATTTTATAATTTGCACGACTTTCAATAACTGTACAATAACGTTAAAGTGACATTTAATACGTTTAAGAATTAGCTGTATATTAAGTGATAATTTTCTGATGCTGCCATCTCTGGAACCTGTTATGAATCTGAACTTTATAGGGGTTTTGTGTAGTTTGGGTATTCCGTAAATTCTAGGTACTGTTGGTGAGCTATGATTTTCATTATAGTTCCAACTATGTTGTAATAACTTATGCCTATTAAGTATTTCTGCTTCCGTTTCTTCATTGTATTTAATGTATGGATTGCTACAATTAGAATTTACATTGTCATAGCTCATTTCCGTATTCATTAACTGAATGTATAGTTTTTTACATATAAAAGAATAGTTAGAGGAAGCTTCATCAGAACATTGCAGACAATCCTTCTTAATCCAGTATTGCGATCGTGTCGATTTTCTAAGCCGTCGTCTTTGTTCGCGAAGAACATAGTCCTTCTGACGCTCAAAAACTGAAAGAGAAGGATGAATGAACAAATAGGAATAAGCAATTTTGCTGAAATTTCGAAGGTTTTTGGCCGAGCGAAGCAAATTTTGTTCAGCGAGGCTTGTAGGCAGTACAACCTTGATCAAATTTGACCAAGATTTACCTTCTGGAACAGGCAAGCGATAAACAGTGACCGCTGTATTCTGAAACGCCTGACCGAGATCAGAAAATACTTCTGCGACGAAACTGAAATCAAAATTCTGTTTCTCCTGAGCAGTGACTTCTTCGAGTTCCGGAACATTGACAAACACAACAGAGCGTTTACGCTCCTTCTCTTCCGCAGGATCGACAAATTCGACAGATTCTACATCAGGAGAAGTTCTACCAGTAGTGTCGGAAGTAGTTGGTACATTGCTAGATGGTAATACATTGATGAGAATGTTTTGAAAGGAAAATAATTGTGGCAAAGGAATTCGAAACTTTACAAATATTCGTTAGTTTTATCTGCGCTCCGAATGAAAGCAACACAAGAATTAGAAGAATTGGACAAATCAGAAAAAATATCGGACAAGTCTGATGATGCACAATATTTCGAGGTATTTCAAGAAATTATCGGAAATCCGAAACCATTCAGATTGGAGCGTCTTTTGTGCTGACCACTTAAAAAAATATATGAACTCTCTCTGTTTACGGAAAAGTGTAGACTTTACAACGGGTCGACTTTTGAAACTCAGGCATAGTATAGACCCTGGCCTGGCCATCTGTAAGACATTTCAACTCATTGTTCTGTTCTCTGGAAAAGTGTCAATTTAACAACAGATATATTTCATATATTCGTAATGTAAATCGATTAATTTGTGGTTGTTCCTTATCTTTATCGTGAAAGTGAATAATTTTCACAGCGTAGCAAAGTCTGAAATGAAAGGTCAGTCACCCTGAAATTATCGGATATAGTTAGATTCACGGTAGAAATCTCAAGTATACAGGACACAAAATGGTTCACGGAAAGTAAACCACTAAGTGTGTGTAAATTGAGAAAACATTAGTAAAAAGTGGGGGAACCAACAAATGTGTGAGTTGTGTTTGGTTTGACCTCTATATCAGCAGAAAGTGAACGAATTGCTGTGATACTGTACGAATTGCTGTGATACTGAAACTTTCTTGTTTTTCTTTTTGGCACACGCGTCTGGCGCCAGAACGAAACAAAAATTTCTAAGTTTTTGAGCTACCAGTTCACACTATAGTGAGCGCCAAATTTATAAATTTCTGTCTCTCGCTGGAATCGAACCGGCGAGCGAAAGTTTTGTAGCAGGGTGTTAACCACTGCGTGTTAAACACTGCGCTATTAGAACACATAACCAGGTTTCGAATCGAAGACATGTGTGCGTACACAGTGAAAAGTAAAATATACAGTACTCTCCCGCCTTTCCGTCGGCGACGACTATACATGTGTCAATTATTGAATAGAGCAACTTCAAACGATTCAATTGACGATTTCGTGTGTTTTGGTTTTGGCGCCAGTTGGCGCCTGTTCCGAGCACCAGAAGATAAAATTCGGTTTTGAAAATGTGAATATCACATTGGAGTGTTCAATATTTATTAATTTGAAATAGTTTTGACGACATCTGGTATTTCTCTAATTTTGGCGCCAATTGGCGCCAGCGCCCGGCGCAAACAGGATTTTTTTTATGTTTTTAGACTAAGCAACTTACTTGCCATGTGATAATTTTTGACTGTACCAAATTTCAGACTATTCCAATGACGATGTCGTGAGTTTAGGTTTTGGCGCCATTTGGCGCCTGGTCCGAGCGCCAGAAGAGAAATTTCAGTTTTGAAAAACTAATTTCACATTTACCACAAAAGTATCCAATTCCTCTTCGTGTTAAACATTTGAATTGACGACAACTAGTGTTTTGTCGTCGACGACAACTAGTGTTTTGTCGTTCGCTCGGCGCCATCGATGAGCTATACATCTCATAATTGACACGACGGGCTAACTTTTGCATTAGAACTCATGTTTCAAATTACAGCTAAATCGGTTCAGTAGTTTTTCTAATCGTCGTTTTTGGCGCCCACGCCTGGCGCCAATGATGAGCTGCACATGTCATAATTAGCGCGTCGCAGTCACTTTTGCATTAAAACTTTTAAATTTCAGCTAAATCGGTTCAGTAGTTTTTCCAATAGTCGTTTTTGGCGCCTATTGGCGCCCGCGCCCGACGCCAATGAGGAGCTATACATCTCATATTTGGCGCGACGGGCTAATTTTTGCATTAGAACTCATGTTCAAAATTGCAGCCAAATCGGTACAGTAGTTTCTCCAATACTATGCGGACAGAATTCCGTGAGGGACGAGGGAAGAGGGAAGAGGGACGAATTACGACGGAACTTTTCAACAACGACACGAAACCATAACTTGGGTGAAAATTATCCGATTCGGCTAAAATTTTCACAAAATCTGTAAATCGTGATTCGCTCTCGTTCTTTAGTTTACAAAAAACGATTATATTTGAAGCTATTTCTCAATTGGAAGCAAAAAACGAGTCCGCAATGGCCAAACCAAAGACAACTCACGCAGAGAAATTTGCGGTCCCTAGAATACATATTCAATTCATCTTGTGGAGAGGGGAGGTACCGGAACGACGAAAACATTCTCTCGTCACTCCTCTGCCTATGAGACCATCTTTTTCAAAAAAAAAAAATACCTACTAACAGTGTTGTCAAAACAAACATAGAGAAAATAGGCGGACACTGGGCATATATATATAGATAGATATATATATATATATATATGCCCAGTGTCCGCCTATTTATGGTATATATATATATATATATATATATATATATATATATATATATATATATATACCATAAATTCGTTTTTGGTGATTAAATAAACTTTATAGTTCCGGAATAATGGTAACATATTTGTATTGGATGTAAAGTTGTAAAGTGCGAAACCTTACGTTGTAAAGTGCGAAACCTTGATTATATTATGTTACCATTATTCCGGAACTATAAAGTTTATTTAATCACCAAAAACGAATTTATGGTATATATATATATATATATATATATATATATATATATATATATATATATATATATATATATATATATATATATATATAATGTGGAAGTCGAGTTCGACGAAAAGATTCGTAACTTTCTCGGATATTCGGCATTTTCCTTTCGATCCACACTCTTGAAGAGGAGCGGAATTGATTCTTCGAAGAGAAGACAAAACTAAGACAAATCGATGTATGCCCTTCGATTTCTAGAATGTCCGATTCAAAGCTCTGTTTTCAAAATTTTATTAACTTTTACTTGCTGACAGAGACGCAGATGATGGTTCGGAGAAAGAATGAATGTTGATTGCGCGCGCTTCTCTAACTCTCGTGCCTTTTTGGCTAACGCCGTTAGCCAAGTTCGACGTCTGCGGCATCTGGTACTCAGGCGTGGCGGCAGGCGGCTCTCTTCTCAAATGAATAACGGTTTTCTTCTAAAATTCATTATCGACGTATACCAACAAAACCGTGAAGCTCAACTGAAGAACTAAGGCTTCGCCTTAGGAAGAACATTTTTGAGACTTAAAGAATGACGACTATGTGGACTAATCGGTTAATCCCAAACGCTTCAGTCCTTATAACTACAATACATTTTTCAATTGCAGTTTAAAGGACCGATGTGTCGGGATTGGTCCACATAGTTGTTCCACTTTAACGTAACTTTCCAGCACTTAGCAGAGTAATTATTCAAACATCGTTCGTCGTATTAGGGAAATAAGGGGGTGGGGGGGACATTTTATGAAAAAACCAGGGTTTGAGTTCGTTCGCACCTACGTTCAATGTAACCCTTTCAGACCAAAATAATCCATGAATGAGTGCGATAAAGACGGAAACTGTTGCATGAAAGTGTGTCAAAACAAAATTTTACTGTTTCAAATAGGGTATGCAAAACATAGATTTAGTGAAAAACCTGTCGTTATAAGGAGATCAGGTCGTGCTTAAAGGAACTGTGGTGCTTTCAATGAAGAACTATCATTACCCAGAAACAGGTTGAACTGCTTTTACGCTGAGATAGATTGTTGAGTTTGAGAAAATGTGCATATTAAACATTTTAAGAATAGTTAATCATGATATGAGGAATTAATGTGCGAAACATGTAGTGTTCACTTGTCGGAATGAGTGCGAACCCATTATGTGTATTGGTGGATAGCGTAAATATGCGATACGTGATGTTATCGAAACAAAATACGAAGCATCCATGTACAAGATGTCTGCCTGATTACAGTATCCACTCTCTACTGGGGTCGATATTCATCTCCGAAAACGCGGATCATCCATGTACAAGATGTAAAAATCCAGGCAGAATATATAACCTGGCCATTTAAAAACATATATGAACTATTTTTTTCTGTTCTAGCTAAAATTATAAATTCAACAAAGGATGGGACTGTAAATTCATAGTTTCTTGTACAATTTCATCGGAAAAGTGTGCGAATTTCACATTCGATTGGAAAAGTGAGAAGAAGCTTCGACAACGCTCAAGTTTGCATTGGGAAACATCATATTGGAAAGTTGGTATAATGTGGAAGTGACGTGTATTACTCCCTGTTCTTCGTTGTACAGGCTCATTGTTCCGCACAGTTTATTATATTCTAATGGTTTATCGCGTCAGTGCGTTTTGAAACATGATATATTCGAATAAAAACGATGTAAAGTGAGAGACGATTAGCTTTTGAGATTAAATTGCATGGAATATAGAAGAGGAGGACAATAACTAAAGAGGAAAATAAAAATTCTACTCTCGCAATTTACATGAGCATCCTGATACTGATTCAAAAAATAAGTACTAAATCTTTGATAACATTCCGCTTACACTAAAAACGTATCTGAAACGAAAAGCAGCTATACTGTCAGTCAATCGCACAATCACGTGAAACATGTTAAACACTGAAAAACCGTTGCAACTTAAAATACCGGACTCGCCAATTTTGCAACTTAAAATACCGGGGTCAGCCAGATATCGCCTGTACTGTTTGAAGTTCATAAGGAGATGCAGGCTAATTCGACACCAGTATTTAAGCCTGCATCATCTCCGGTATTTTGAGCTGCCAGCGTTTTCACAGCAGCAGAATTTGGAAACGTGAAACGACAAAGTGCAGACTTCCTCATTAGAATACTAACTTTAGGTGAATATTGAATAGCTCACTCTGTTCTGTTAACTGTTTTGAATCAGTGGGGAGAAATTGTCATATTAGGACGTTTCATCTAATGTTTGTTAGCTGCAAGTTCTTTTTCAGTAGAAAACCAAGATGTTTTTGACCCATGAAAATTGCGAGATTAGATTTTTTATTTCCCTCTTGAGTTGTTGTCCTCCTTTTCTATATTCCATGAAGTTTAATCTCAAAAGCTAATCGTCTCTCACTTTACATCGTTTTTTATACAATTTGTCCTTATTTTTTATATTTCCGAAGGAAATAATGAATCAATAGATAGGAAATAATGATCATCTAATCAATTATTGTTGAAGGTTCTTTCAACGTGACAATTAATACTGAGTTGATTTGCATAACAATAACTGCGTTACAAGTTTGGTAGTAAGCTGTAAGCATTCTCTCAGAAACCGTGATCAATCCTTGATTTCGGGCAGCGCTCTAATGCAAGTTTTGCTTTTATGCCTATTAGCACTTTTGTGACATTTGAACACAACTACCGCAAATATTTCCTCATTTCAGACATAATAAACATCAAATTATATAGTTTTCAGAACGAAACACTTAAAACTAACGAGAAAAACGTTGTGAGTAGAGATATCAACATGAAAGCCCGTCCGTGACAACATATCTACCAGCAAAGAAAACACTGAAAGTTTGGAGATAATTCATCCAGCCATCTCTCGGAAAAGATACGAAATAAGTCGATTCAGCCGTCGCCGCCGGAAGTTATTTTTGCGAACCGCTATTTCCAATAACTTTACAATATTTCGAACAAATCGAAAGCGTTTTCAATGTGTTATACAACTTTTTCTCCTCTACCTCTCTCCATCAAAACCGAAAAAAATGGTCCAGACATTTTTGAGAAAATGTACTTCATCGTTTTTGAAATCTCGCATTTCTGTGTACAAAAACTAATCTGCGCAGCGTTACGCGCTGCGCGCGATGTGTTTCAAAGCAGAACTACATTGAGATTCGGTAGTCTCCTGGATCACTTTGTTTCTAGACTACTAAACTGATGATAATTGTTGTATTCCCAGCTGAAAAGACATTTATTTATCGAAAATTAACAATCTCTCCTTTTTTCACAAAGTTCAATTACATCTTTTTAACTGTGAACATTTTCTGTATATTTTTCATTCGGTTCGTCAACTGCCATATTTGTCCAACCCGAATTTATCCCGGATACAGTAGGGAACAAACACCTTATAGTCGTGGACCACGGATAATAGGGTGAAAAGACGGTGTTATAAGTTGACCAGGTGTTAGCAGGGGCGCGCAGATGGCATCAATCAATACCATTTTTGGAAGTTCTGCCAATGCATTGTGCTTTCACATTCTATTTTCAATTTAGTGTTGGCTAATTCTTTTTAAATAAGCTCTATCATTCAAAACTATTATTGTCAAGCCATAGCAAAGATATAAGAACAAAAGAAATATGTAAATGGGAGGCTTTTTTTTCATAAAACATTTTCAAAAAGTTGAAAATTTCCGAACAAATGTTTTAACTACTCTACTATTTTTTATCAACTATCTTGAAACGTTTTAAATCTACCGTCATAATTCCTTACTAGGAGTGCTTTCATTTAGTTCAATATCTAGAGTTGTTCACATATCTATTCTTCCCGAGCATTGCAGAGGTTGGCCCATTTAGCGCAGTGACAGTGTGGCGGTACTACAATCCTACTAGCCACGGGTTCGATTCCCGTGAAATGAATTTTCTGTCCAAAATTTACGCGCTGTGCTCTCCGCTCATTTGAAATGGTCTACCACTATATGCCAGATCAATATCAAGTTTGTATACGTGTAAATTTCCTATGAATCCTCTTCTCCATATCTTGATGATGCTCTCTAGATTCCATATTTGATTCTCCTTTCCCCATGCATTGTTTGATTGTCTGATTCTAATCTCCGAATTCTACATCTAATCCTATTCACTATGTTTCGTTCTTTCTTGCTGAGCGAGCGCCTGTTTTAATTCGCATAGATAATTCTTTCCAAAAGTAACGTATGAAATACCCAACCATAAAAACAAAATCACCTTTCAATTGTCAATATTCTGTCAAGCAGTCGGTTTGGTGAACATTACGTAATCATGTCAAACTGTAAACAGGGTCGTTCTTCCCCTAAACGCAGTTCTCTTACCATCTAAAGAGTGAACATCCTTAGTTTCCGAAGGCAGCCGCCGCCAAACCAACCAATTCACCCGACTCTGAAATTCAAAGAATC
This sequence comes from Litoditis marina, assembly GCA_964036275.1. Taxonomy (NCBI): domain Eukaryota; kingdom Metazoa; phylum Nematoda; class Chromadorea; order Rhabditida; family Rhabditidae; genus Litoditis; species Litoditis marina. Next base: position 28,780,231 of record OZ038433.1, read on the forward strand.
ATAGGTTAGCTTAATATAATCATTTGCAAATAAGCGAATTCGCGAGGGCCTAACTTTGAATCATTTCATGGCCCTAGGAAAACCTATTCGAATCGTCAACTTTTCATGTACGAAAGTTCGAGACCTCGGAACAGCGGAAGGCCGGATTCCTCGCCAGACAATCAAGAACCAGTTACTATTATGATGTTACCAAGTCCTCCCGAGGTTCTCTCTGTTATTTGTGATTCGTCTCCAGATCTCCAACCTCTGTGTTTCCATGCACTCGATGATGTTTCTTTGCAGAATGTTCAGAACTATGTATAGTCGTCGTCAATGGAAAGGCGTTAGGGTACTGTATATCTCACTTTCCGCTGTGTACGCACACATGTCTTCGATTCCAAAGCTTGCCGGTTATGTGCATTAATAGCGCAGGTGTTAGCGCGCCCTGCTAAGAATCTTTTGCTCGCAGGTTCGATTCCGGCGAGAGACAAAAGCTTATAAATTTGGCACCCACTATAACTATGTTGTATGACATGCAATGCAGTAGAGTCTCCATGAGTGAGCGTTACAGTGCTTTCCGTGGTTGTTATCGATTGTATCCTCATCTTGCCCCAATTGTATCTGATGTCTACTTTGATCGCCATGGTTTCCGTTACAACATCAATCCATCATGGTAACTAGTCTAATGTCTGTTTAAACATCAGTTATCATGCAATATCATATGTTCCCAAGTTTTTCTCCTTTTCTCACATATCAGTTCAACCGGTTCAGTTTTCGTAAATAAATATGATTGTCCAACTATATACTGATAAAGCTTATTATTATTATTAATCAGTTTGGCAACTGCTTCCGACATTTTACAATGGATTGTGTCCGTTGTTATTTCTCATATTGTTAGCTTGACTTTATTATCTAATCTTGAAAAAATAATTATGTTAGAGGGACCGCTTCCATGTGATTTGTGATTGAAAAACATGAAAACTAACAATTTCGCTCTTATATTGTACTAGGGGTTCCTAACTTATTCCACTAGGACGAAAAACCGGAGTCTTTCATGAGCGAAACTTTCCTTTGGGTTACTGTAACTCAAAGTTGTGCCCAAATGGTGAATACGCGACCATTCAATTTACTTCCTACCACCTCGAGTTCGGTTCAGAAAACAAACCGAACAATATACAATCTACTTTCAGTATATACTAGTGGGTGAAGAACTGTTTATCCAGTGATCCTGCACCGACATACAAATGTATAAAAGCATGTAAGTCTGTGTAGAACTTCAAGCGCAACCACCAGAACTTTCTCAACAGGTTGACCCCCCCCCCCTTTAAGGACTGAATGTCTTACGCATTGTGGCGATTGCCGTTGCTTGTCTTTTTATTTTTGCAATTGCATTTTATTTGGACCACAGATGCGGTTCAAGCGAGGAAATTGGTTTCGTCAAAAGGTGAGTTACAAACGTGTTTATCTCTTTCTTGCCTATGTTTCATTTGTTGAAGGCGTGGTGTCTTTAAAACATGCGCTACGAGTGAAGTGCTGGAAGACAGAAAAACGAACAACTGTTCATGATCCGTGATTGGTGAAAAAAGTTATTGGAAACGGTCCAAAACAAGAGCGAAACCGGTTAAAGGAGTACGAATGTAGACCGACAAAAATTAATCACGACACATTTTCAATTATAGCTTAAAGGGACGATGCGTCGGGAATGGTCCACATACCCAATACTAAATACGCACATTTTCAGCCATGAAATCGCTAGGTGGCAGTCTGTCCTGCAATCCGGCACAGCCGAAACCGTCGGCTACAGTACCCGATGACGTCAATAAAATTCGACCGGCAGATATAGTATCGATTGCAGCAATGGGAGACTCCATGACCGTTCGTGATCTGTTGTTTGGTTTCACTCTTTACGATTAGGGTGACTAGGGAGTTGTAAAATTATTCATTCTGGATAACGAGAAGAACTAACAGCTTGGGATCACAAAAAAACTCACGTTCAAAACGTGAACGCCGCTTTCTTGACTTCACACCTCGTAATTCAGGCTGCATGTAAGTGTTCATTCTCATAACAGAATGCATTTCATTTAATTGAATTGTTGTTCTGGACGAAAAATACTTAAAAAAATCTTCATTCATGCAGGGCGGATCACGTTCGAAAGACTATCGACATCAAACGAAACATTACTTTTTCAAAAACTCGTTTGTTACTGGAAGCGCAGAAAATTTGGATACACACATAACATGGCCAGTAAGTTCCGAATGATGATTCTAAAGACAACTTGAGGTCTTATACAAAGGCATCACAATCGCAGGTTCTGCCTGGTCTTACTTTCTTTTCCAACCAAGGTTGTTTTTATTGTTTCAAAGATTCGCCTTCGTGTTGTTATAACTACAAAGAAACATGAACCATTTGAATTTGAGCTCAAATCGTTCGACTAGTTTGCTGAACAATCAGATTCGATCAGCGCGAGTAACCGATCGTTGTCCGCGAACATGGACCAACTAAGAAGTGTTGATATTGATCGATGCATCAATATAATATTGAATAGAATAAATCTTTATTTGCGGTTGAAACGTGTTTTCCACAATGGTGTAGGCGTGTAGGTGGCACTCCTAATACGAAAAAATGGAGATATAGGAGAAAATGGATAGGAAACTATACATATAACGGGAAAATTGTGCAATCCCTCCCTTACCTTTGCCCCCCCCCCCTCGTAGTACTATCACCCCCCACCCGATACGATTCCCTATAGATAGAGACGTGGGTTATTGTAAAGGGGGGGGGGGTAATTGTAATTGGGGAAAAATAGTACAATATCGACGTTTAACAACCACTTCCCCCAATACAAAATGGGGGAAGGGGGCGATAGTATAACTCCGGACCTGTTTAATCGACCCCATTCAATTAAAGAAGGAGTGGGGGGTGATTGTACTACGGGTCGGATTCCAACCTATTTCGGCTCAAGGAGGGACAGTTGTACAATATACCCCATAGAACGTTATGTTAACGTTGCAGACGTTCTACGTCGTTTTAACTCGAATCTGTGGTTGTTCAACGGGCGTCGGATTCGATCCTCGCCGTTTAGGATTCAACGTTGCTAGGAGCGGTAATAATAGCAAAGACATGCTTGGGCAGGCAAGAGAACTCATCCGGAGAATGGAAGCTCAGAAAGTTTGTTCACTCGTGCTTTCAGTTATTCTCTCAAAATTTTGATCAGCTGATCAGATCAGTACATTTACTGTTTTTTTGGATATATCTGACAAGATTCTTTTCGAAATATCGTCACTTCTGTTGTTCAGTGGTTTCCCCCAAATTATTATTCAAACAGTGATTTCGTTTTTCGATGTAAACTGTCGACTTTGCATAATTCGTGTCATTCCCACTGAGACTCCTTGAAATTAACCTGCTTCTAGGAAACTGAACAACTGCCAACACAGATCAAAATTTTTTCAACATTTGCGAAGTGGTTAAAAAAAGGCCTGGAAATATCCATTGGGACGCTGCCAAGTCTCACTGAAAATGACCGGAACTATATTGCTATAATGCGGTTATTCAGAGAGTCAACGACTTCATGAAGGCCACTGATTTCAATTATTGGCAGGTTCACAACAAGTGGAAACTGATCAACATTTTTGTGGGAACCAATGACATTGGAAGATGTCATGGCCGTACGGTTGGTTTCCAAAATAACAGAAATCAACAGAGTCACTATCGTATGTACTGAAACTTAACTGAATAGTCACGTCAAGTTAGCATTCTAATGAGGTATTGTGCACGTTTTTGAGTGCTGCGGTGTCTAACACGTTCCACATAATTGTGCAACTGACTATAGGTTTCGCTTACGGAATAGATTTAGGATTACGGTCAATTGTCACTTGTGCTGTGTCTATTCTGTGTAAGGCTCAAGTATACATTTGATACCCCCTATACATATACCGAATTTGCTTCCTCTCAATGCACGCAAGCCACACCCACTGATCCTTTGTATATTTCGCCTGCTTGGTTTTTTTGTTTGTTTGTTTGTTTGTTTGTTTGTTTGTCTGTGGAGGCAAAACCATCATTTGCTGTCTGTCTGTGGAGGCAAAACCATCATTTGCTGTCTGTCTGTGGAGGCAAAACCATCATTTGCTGTCTGTCTGTGGAGGCAAAGCCATCAAAAGAACTCCCGCGCCTTATGGTAGAGAGACTCAAATCCTCTGTTAGCGAGAAGTCTGGCGCTCTATGTTAGAGAGAGAGAGCTCCCGTTTCCTCTGTTAGGGGAAGGTCTCGCGCTTTATGTTAATGAAAATGTCTCACGCTTTATGTTAGAGGGAGGTCTCGCGTCCAATGTTAGGGAGAACTTCTGCGCCCTACGTTAGAGAGAGCTCCCGCGCTCTATGGTAGAGAGAGATCTCGAATTCTCTGTTAGGGAAAAGTCTGGCACTCAATGTTAGAGGGAGGTCTCGCTCCCTATGTTAGGGAGAACTCCCGCGCCCTACGTTAGAGAGAGCTCCCGCGCCCTATGGTAGAGATAGATCTCAAGTTCTCTGTTAGGGGAAGGTCTCACTCTCTATGTTAGAGGGAGGTCTCGCTCCCTATGTTAGGGAGAAATCCCGCGCCCTACGTTAGAGAGAACTCCCGCGCCCTACGTTAGAAAGAACTCCCGCGCCCTACGGTAGAGGGAGGTCTCGCGCCCTATGGTAGAGAGAGATCTCAAGTTCTCTGTTAGGGAAAAGTCTGGCACTCAATGTTAGGTAGAACTCCCGCGCCCTATGTTACGGAGAACTCCCGCGCCCTACGTAAGAAACAACTCCCGCGCCCTATGGTAAAGGGAGGTCTCGCGCCCTATGTTAGGGAGAAGTCTAGCGCTCTACGTTAGAGAGAGCTCCCGCGCTCTCTGTTTGGGGAGGGTCTCGCGCTTTTGGTTAATGAAAATGTTTCACGCTCTATGTTAGAGGGAGATCTCACGTTCTATGTTAGGGCGAACTTTCGCGCTATATGTTGGGGAGAACTCCCGCGCCCTATGGTACAGAGAGATCTCCAGTTCTCTGTTAGGAGAAGGTCTCACGCTCTATGTTAGAGGGAGGTCTCGCGCCCTATGTTAGAAAGAAGTCTGGCGCTCTACGTTAGAGAGAGAGCTCCCACGCTCCAGGAAAACTTTGCGGGTTCTGTGTTACACAATTTTCTTTCCCCCCCCCCCCTTCTTCTATCTTGAGTTTGGCTGATGAAATGAAGATGACACTAAATATATCTGAAAGCTCTCGCCAGCCCGGAATAAAAACAAGGGAGGCGGAGGCGGCTTTAGCCGCCGGCGACCTACCTTGTCCATTTCTATAATTCGCCTATTTGGTTCGTTTGTTTGTTTGTTTGAAGCCTTTTTGCTGCATTTTTAGTCTAAAAATGGGGAGAAACTGAAGCAAATGCATTTTTTGCTGAAAACTGATTAAAGCCGTGAGCTAACGTGAGCTGGACGGATTTTATTTCTCATTGGCAGTAGTGTGGGAAGGGTGGATCATATTTTTCAAGAGAAAACCCTAGCGTATAGTAGATAGAACCTTTGCCTCTATGTTAAGAGAAACTCTTGCGCCCTATTTTAGGGGGAACTTTCGCGCCATAAGTTAGGGGGAACTCCCGCGCTCAATATTGAGGACAACTCCCGCGCCCTATATTAGGGAGAACTTACGATCTCTATGTTAAGAGGAATTCCCGCGCCCTAAGTTGAGAGGAACTTCCGCACCCTATGGTAAAGGAAACTTCCGCACCCTAAGATAAAGGAAACTTCCGCACCCTATGATAAAGGAAGTTCCCGCGCCCTATGGTGAAGAAAACTCCCGCGTCCATTTCAGCGAGACGCGCTCTATGTTAAGGGAAACTCCCGCGCCGTAAATTAAGGAGAACCTCCGCATCCTATGATAAAGGAAGTTCCCGCGCCCTATGGTGAAGAAAACTCCCGCACCCTATTTCAGCGAAACGCGCTCTATGTTAAGGGAAACTCCCGCGCCATAAGTTCAGGGGGACTCATGAGTTAGGGGAACTCCCGCGCCCTATATTAGAAAGAACTTTGCGCTCTATGTTAAGGGAAACTCCCACGCTCTATGTTAAGGGAAACTTAAGGGCAACTTAAAGGAAACTTCCGCGCCCTATGGTAAAGGTAAAGGAAACTCCCGCGCCCTATTTAAGCAAGACGCGCTCTATGTTAGAGAGAAGTTTTGCGCTCTATGGTAAGGAAGACATTCCGCGCTCGGGAAAAATGTACAATCACCCCCCAAACAACAATCACCCCCCTCGTGGTACTATTACCCCCCACCTAATTGAAATCCTAGAAAAATCGCGCGAAGGTGGGGGGTAATTGGTAAATGGGTGGGGGAACATTGTACATCTTCGACAGTGAACAATCACCCCCCACAATACAAAATGGGGGGTGATAGTACATACCCGGAACTGATGAACAATCACCCCCCACTCAACCCAAGCCTGCAGTACATAAGCATGGTGTATAATCGCCCCCCCCAAAAGTGGGGGGCGATTGTAGTACGGGCCCTTTTCAAACCATTTTCGACCAGGGTGGGGGGCAAATGTAAACTACTCCCAATGTTTAGGAAGAAGTTTCGCGCTCTATGTTAGAAATAAGTTTCGCGTTCTATGTTAGGGAGAAGTTTTGCGCTCTATGGTAAGGAAGAAATTCCGCGCTCTATGTTAGGGAGAAGTTTTGCGCTCTATGTTAGGGCGAATTTTCGCGCTCTTAAGGAGAAGTTTCGCGCTATATGTTAGGAAGAAGTTTCGCGCTCTATGGTAAGGAAGAAATTCCGCGCTCTATGTTAGGGAGAATTTTTGCGATCTGAAGGAGAAGTTTCGCGCTCTATGTTATTAAGAGAGGTCTCGCGCTCTATGTTAGAGAGAGGTCTTGCGCTCTATGTAAGGGAAAGGTCTCGCGCTCAATGTCAAAGAGAGGACTTGCGCTCTGGAGAGGTCTCGCACTGTTAAGGAGAGCTTTCGCTATCTGTACATAACTGTACAATCAAAAATGTAATGACCATTATTTTTGGATTACGAATGTGGTCACTTACTGAAATTGTGAAAACGTTCCAATCAAAAGACAACGAATGCATTGTGCAAACCCATCAAAATGAATAGCGAATGGAAGAAACATAAAATAGCGAAACCATGCCTCCGTGGTGAAAAGAAGAGAATATCCAACCTTATCTCTCGTCTGCATTTCAAGCAGGATCTTATCGAATGTGGTAAGATCTGGAGGTTGAACAGCCGCTCCCTGAGATGGGCCGGGGGGTGGTGAAGCACTCGCCGGAGGAACTGGGATCGGGGCTGGTCTGGGTATCTTGGGAGGCTTCGGTGGACATGACAGTTTTGCCACTTGGGCACTGTGGTCCGTCTCCATTTGATCGCTCATAGATGTCCTCAAAAAGACACGATTAACACGAGATATGAAATTCTCAACGACAAAAAAAGGAGTCGGATATGTATGTGAATAGAAACTGAAGAAAGATCTGTTCCGAAGAGAAACAGAAAATGCAATAAGAGCAATGGTTATGAAAGAATAACTTCTGTGTTTGTTTACTACACAATATGAAAAACACTCCGTATTAAGTTTATAAGAGGAAAGAGATGTAGTTTCATATCGAAAATCCATTCACTCTTGGTGTGGTAGATTCGGTCTGCATGAACAAATACCGATAAGTCGAAAGGGTATTATCAGAAAAAACCGTAACACACGAACGAGAACGCGTGTGCAAGCTCGGCACAGAAAGAAAACGATTGTGAGAGGGAATGATAATACACTCAAAGAAATATTGCTCCTCCCGTCACCATCCATTATGATACAGTAACCGAGTATTCCAACAATTGCCACCCCCGTAATTGTGAGCGAAACAAGCAAAATAACGGTCACAATGAAAGAAAAAATAGCATACTCTTGGAAAACTGCAAAAACATGTTTGAAATCAGGAAATTTGAAATCGGTTCCATTGGGTGATTGTCTGTGGACAATTTTCAAAAGCTCGGGAACCATAGAATTACCATTTACATAGTGTAATGTGCCGCGTAATTGAAAAATTGCCATATTTTTGTGACAACGAGCTACACATTCTTCAAAAACACGTGCATGCTCGTGGGAAAACCTAATGACATTAGTCACTCCAGATGGTGAACATCTGATTGAAAATGACTGTGAGCTACACTCCACTTCTGCGATCAAACTAGGTTTTACCGTATCAAAAGCTGTACAAGGAATATTAGTCTCGGATCCGTGCAAACAGTCATAACAACCGACGATCTCGGATCCATGAACATCGCAAGTGAATGAGTCTACTATTTCGACAAATTCGCTTATGTTGGTAGGAAATTGTATTCCAAGTTCAATTGAAGCTCGTGAACTTTTTGCTAACAACTGTTCTCCAATGGATTCGAGCGTCAAAGAAGGTTGTATAACCGGTAAAACTCGAGAAATGTCGGCAAACTGGTGCCGATCGTTATTGTCGTTACAATAGCAATTCACTTTTGATTCAGCTGGTGTACAAACACAATTGTCATGAACAGTACAACTCATGTTTTGAACCATACTCGCGTTTTCGCAAATGAAACTTGCTTTGTAGTCTCGGTCTAGTATCACAGTGTTTGTGCCATCTGTGAGGAACTGTGACGTAAGAATAGGATACGGATCAACTGCAAAGTTTGTAACGTCCATTGACAACTTTTTGACAGTTCTGTCCGTGTTGGGTCGCAATAATACCGTGTATGTTACCGGTTTGCTGTACATGTTTAACAAAGTTATATCAAATTCAAAAAATACTGACCATTCAGAACAATCAAACACTTCGAACACTTCATCATTGGAACGGACGTGATAAACTCTATGAGAGAGACAACCTGAGCTGGGAAAAAAACAATCGCACCCATAACCTCCGCATGATTCAGCGCAGTAAGTCTTTCCAGGATAGTGGTTTGACTTCTGCAATTCAGGAATTAGTGAGTCTGACTGTATAGCACCACATTTATCACCATCACATGAGCCCATTCGTGCACATCGTTTGCTGTACTCAACAAGAGTTTTTGTGTCTCTGGTGAAATATAGCGATTTTTTGACACAGTGAAAATTTATTCTCCGAAATCGGAATTTTATCTCTCTCATGAGGATGTTGTTATGTTTCAAATGAACGCAAACTTCTGATTTGGTTGTACTCATTTTTAAAATAGCAGAGTGTACTTGCGTGCAATTTTGGCTGTCTGTGCAAACCACATCTGTTATGGGCACTGTAAATGTACTCTGGCAAGAATCACCGGTAAACAGTGAAAACGCCGGTAAACAGTGAAAACAAAGCAAAAATTGCCAGTACACGAACAAATGTTGAACTTCTTGGAGCTCTGGCCAAATTTGCAGAATTCTCTTCAATGTCAATCAGAGGAATAGAATCACTATTTTTCCTGATCTTCTTTTTTGACTGGAAGGTACACAAGATACGCAGTTGTATGAGTTTGCAAATGAAACAAATTAGTACCAGTATCGAGCTAATTAGCACGTAGATAAGAACTGCCGACACCCCCAATGGCTGCTCTAGGCCAACATTGAGGGTTCGCAATCAAGTGACTGCACCATACACATGAGATCATCTCACAAAAAGGGCTAGATGGGCATTGGTGTCGGAAAATTGCAGTTATATTGCCTGTAACGGATTTAACCTGTACCATATAGTCGTTCACTACGATTTCGGCAGGGAATTGTACCGTAACGTTTTGTAAAGGGTTGAGAACGTGCATACAATGTGCATCTCCGCAGATCTCAATCGAATCTGAGAAAATCGAATTGGAAACCAACACACCGCCTTTTATACAATGTATAACTAGTTGTGAGGAGTCGGCGGATGTGAGAACCGAAGGAATTACGAGCATGAACATCATCATTATGCTCAAAGTGTGTGAGAAGACACTTGGTCCCACTTTTTTGGAAGTAGTAGGTCTTCCTATCTGTTCAATTCCCTCGTCTGCTGAGTCGCAATCAGCGTATTGCGCGCGCATCTTAGCTTGCCTGGCAGGCTGGATACGCCGACCGCCTTCATTGATTGATGCGTCAGAGAGTGCTATCTCTGCCGTTTTGCCTGGTTCAACATTGTTTTTCTGCGTATTACATTTATTCTGCTCATCTTTTTGAGACTCACAAATTTCAAGAGGTACAATTCTGTTGATTGCTCGTTTGACAATGTTCTTAGTAGACAATTGAATAGAAACTGAGCGAATTTCCCCATCCTCACTAGGGTGAAGGTTCACAATTCTTGCCAAATTCCACTCACTGCGTTTCTGATTGTCATCCATAACCAGAACCATTTCCCCTATTCGTGGAAGTAGTCTACAGTATGATTTCTGATTGATTCGCAATTTGTGATTAGTGCGAAGCTCAGTAAGATAATGATTTGACCAAATATTCCAAAAGTGATTCAAATACTGTGATGTTTTGTTCATTGCTTCAATGGCATGTTCTAGAGTATTAATTGTGTAGAATCGGTAATCAGTGTCCTCATCATTGTTCTCTTCAGTTGTGAACAGTGAAAGGTCTGCTCTTGGAATGAGAAAGTCCACCGGACGGAGTATATCAGTAGGACTAAGGTCAGTGGAAATATAAAGTGAGGGGCGTGAGTTTATCATGCCTTCTATCTCCGTAATGACGGTCACAAACTCATGTTGTGAAGGAATATGTTTTCCGAATAATTTTCTCATTGCATTTTTTACTGATCCAACCAGTCTCTCGTAGAATCCTCCTTTCCACGGTGAAAGAGGAGTGATGAATTCCCAATGTATGCCATTTTTGAAAAAGTAACGGAATACATCTGGGTGACATTCTCGAGCAGCATAGTGTACCACTTGTGCTCCCAGAGTGAAATTTGTAGCATTATCAGTCACTACATAATTTGGAACTCCTCGTCGAGCAATAAACCGACGAAATGCAAATAGAAATTCAATAGCAGAGAGTCCTTGAACTACCTCTAAATGAACTGCTCTAGTTGACATACATGTCATGAGACAAATCCAACACTTTTCCCTTACAGCTCCATCGGTTTTCAGTTTGAAAGGTCCCATATAGTCAATTCCGATGGCACCGAACGGACGAGAAGCGGTTACCCGAGCGGACGGCAAACAAGGAATGGTTGGATAGAGGTAAGGTCGAGCATTCTGTTTTTTGCAAATTATGCATGTTCTCAAAACGGAAGACACTCTTTGTCTCCCTTTAGGAATCCAAAACTTTTGTCGTACTGCACACAATGTACCATTAACACCAGGATGTCCCTGAGATTGATGATCATCTCTGATTATCAACTCAGAAATGCGATTTTTCGGGTTGATCAGAATGGGATTGACAGTGTGAAGTGGTGAATTGGATTTGTTTAATCGTCCGTAACATCGTAATACACCATGTTCGTCAGAATGTATGTTTAAAGACTCGTACTGTTTCATATCTGTTTCAGATAGACGCCGTTGTACGTCCTTGACGATAACAGTTTCCGCGATCTGAAGATCCTGAGCCGTTACTTCTCCCCAGAGTGAAACACAATCAAGACCAGGTATGTGTGATAGTAATCTTTCACCCTTTTCCCTTGATAATTCGCGGTACACTCGCTTTGAAATGAAGCAGAACAATTGCTGTTGTTCTTTTGAGATTGCAGAGAGAACTGTGTTCATTGTAGCGAAGTAAATTTTTGCCATCATCACGTTCTGCGGCAGAAACTTGATTGGCTTGAACCTTCTCATCCACTTCTACATCATATTTTTCTTGCAATAAAACCAACGTTAACTTGTTTTGTGGCCAGAACTGTTCGCTCTTCATCAAGTATATTGGACCAGTCCACCACATATGACCATTGATTTCATCTTTACTCAGCCCTCGAGTCGCACAGTCAGCTGGATTCAATTTAGTGTCTACATAATCAATCTTGACCGTGATACCATTTTCTTGCCAGTCATAGACTTTCTTGCGAATTGAGTTGACTATGTTGCGCACGAATGTACATAACTCTTTTTCAGAGTGGACCCAATGTAACGCGATTTCTGAATCGCAAAACATGCGAATAGTAGTGATTGAAATTCCAAGCTCGTTCAACACGAAATCCGCTAGGTTAGAGCCAATAAACATACCGAGAAGTTCTAGTCTAGGCATATATGCGTTTTTATGTGCACCTGTAACTTTGATCGGCGCCAAGCGGCTGCGCGAAGCCAAAAGCGTACAAGTAATCTGGCCGTCACAATGTATCGATTGCAGAGTCCGCTCTGCATGATGTAACCTGTACGGTTGCTTGAGGAAAGGAGAATTCAGTAGATATCAGGAAATCACAAAGACAGTACAGACAACTTATAATGCATAGGATTCAGACGCGCAAGACTCTAGTAATATCATTTGACTATTGTAACTCTATTATTATTATTTACTGTAATTAATATTGTTTTATAATATTGTCTAGTATGTTTATCTATTGTCTAGCGCTGCCTAAATGAAGCATGAGTTATACAGAATGTACTGTTTATATATTGTCTAACAAATCTAATGTATTCGTATGACTATCTATCTATAGTGCGCAGACAGGCGTAAGCCGCACTGGTTAAACTATTGAACCTTTCATTACTTCTCTCTAAAACTTGACCGCGTGGCAGTTACATAAATTGAATAATAGGCGTATACCACTGACGCTGAAACACTAACTGAAAAAGAAAGACATAAAGTAGGAGCTGATGGAGATAGATTACTAGGAAGAAGAGAAGTAGGAGAACATAAAGAAATAGAAGTTACCTTAACATTTGGTTCTGTAGGAGAAACCGAAAGCAGATTATTTTGACTGACTACAAAAGAGGAGGATTTAGCAAAACTAGCAGGCGAAGGATTTAGTTTCCCCGAGGGGAACTTTTTGAAGGAATACACTCACCATTCCAGTTGAATTGCACTATCAGACTCCAATAGATTCGATCACTCCGTTGTCCATTGAACTTTCCTGCATTTTCAGTTGGGTTCGTGCGATGTTCGACCTCTCCGCTCCGCTCAATTCCGCGTTGGATTTTGGATGTCGAAAAAGCCGACGGTTTTAGCAAATATGGTAAGAGTCTGTTTCATCTTTTCCGAGATGTGATACATTGATGAATTGTACTTTCATTGCTGGAAACAGCTTCCTACTACACAATCATATCGTAAAATTTCAATGGAATGAAAACTCAAGCTATTAGAAGTTTTCAAACTGCACAACGGGTTTTTTCATCTATCAATTACACGTTTACTAATCGGGATAACTTGTTTTCAATGGTTTTTCCGAGATGCTTCATTCTTGAAATTGTGAAGTTTAACTTTTCTAATAAAACTTCACACTTTCGAATATTAACGACTCTCGAGGTCTAAATTATACACCAGTCACTAGTAACATGATTGCAGATTATTGTCATTACCCATCTTTACGGTGATCGGACAGAAATTTGATATCTTTCGAACGGGATGAAGGTTGGTGGTTTGGAGTTCAAACTCTAGAATTCAGCCAGTTTTTATGTTATAGTATAGTTCTCCAAAGGTTGTCAGTAAATAAGGATATGGTTATTATAATCCAGTTTTTTAAAATTTATTTATTTGATGCACGACGAGGTGCGCTAAACGAGAAAGAAAAAAATAAACACAGAAGTACAATTGATGAAAGAAAAAGAACATAGTAAAAATACAGAAGCAATATCGAACAGTCGTCAGAAAAGTACACGTGTAGAATTATGTAAATTATGTCTACAAAATCCGCTAACTACACAAATTTGGTGTATGGATCGATGAATTCAAAAATCAGTGTTTCGCCAATCGAAGCTACACGCTCTGGTGTATATCTGAATAGGAATCGAATCGTGTGTTTTTTTGATAGACGATCACGATAGCCTTTTATCTTATGTTGAATCGTCTAAAGTTAAAGTCTTCAAATCGATTCGGTTCATTCTAATTCATATTTGTGCTGACTAGTTAACAAGGAAGTCTTTCGGTTTCAAACTCGAGAAATGTGATTATTTCGCATCAAAAATAGTCAAATTTTCATGATTTTGGCGAAATAGGAGTTCTTTTATTTTACGAATGCTGATTTCTATCTGTACATTCATACAGAAGTATGAGTGTACAGTAGATCAGTCTAGTCTATTTTTTGGCTCCTTGAAAGTTAAAGACAGGTTCGACACAAAACCGGTGAAACATACACCAGTAAGGTCCGACTATTCGACAAAAGTAGTCCATTTTCTGCTTCAAACACGTAAGAATTAGAGAGTTACCATCAAAAATAGACAAATTTTATCGTTTTTGACAAAAAAATAGCCTGTTTGTGGACTTTTTGTAGATATACGGACAACTTCATTGGAGCATTTATGGGTTGATGGCATCAGTTTTCTGACTATCCTGGCACAAGTTCAGCGAAATTCTTAAATTTCAGATGTACTGCAGTCCTGCCGCCGTTACGGACAGGTAGTCTATCCTCCATCTCCTACCCTGGTTCCGGAAGAAAGGGCGAGAGGGAACGCAACTCATTCGCGGACATTCGGTATGTTTATTTTTTTTGAGAAAGATCAACAGGAGGGGGGATAGAGGGAGAGAAAGGGATATGAACATAGAGAGAGAGTTATCTCTTTCTGCGCGTGAAGACATGTTTATCACATACAAAAAAAGTTATTGAATAAGCCAGACACTTTTAAAGAGTGGGCTTGCTCCTCACGAAGCACAATTATCGAGAATCTGTCAGTTTTTGATGCAATAAATTGAACCTATTTGAACCTAATTAAACCGAAATTTGACCTATTTTTTTTAATCAAAAACCGGATGCCTTCATTGAAAAACTCAAAACCTGCTGGTGTATGGTAACATCACACTTCAGTATTAGTTAGTAATATTGTTCTTTCTGGTCTTTTTTTGTTTCTCTCAGGGAAACGCTGGCCAATACGATACATAGTATGTTCTTTGTGGGCTCTAAATTGACATTTGTATTATCCACGTCCACGGTGTATACGTAGTTCGGTGCGTAACGTGCCAAAGTAGAAACTACAGTTCATTTAGGCAGTCAGTCATGCGCATACGTGAGGCTATTTCGCTGTTCGCAAAATAGATTGAAAATCAGGTGTTTTATTTGCGTAAACTAACTACAAAACTGAGTGGAAAGTGAGATTTCACCAATATTTGTTGAAACTAGGGCAGTTCCAAATTCCTAGTTTGAAGAAAAACCGGTGATTCAATGGAAAATTCAACAAAGTCGTTTCATGTTTGATCTTGATTCATACCCTAGAATAACACTGTCAGCCATTGTAGTTATTTACAGACTTGTGCCGCCTCTACTCATCCCCTGCGAAAAGAGGACGTTGATATCTTGCTCTTCAGTGAGTTTCTTCTCATTTTCATATAGTTCTAGACTGGACTTAACGATTAACCAACATATTCCAAAAACATCAAGTTGTATTTCACGTTAGGAATTACACTGGTAAATCGGTCTTTTCGTTAATCTGAGACGAAGTTAAATTCATAACTTAAAAAACTAGTGCTCGTGTCTAATTTGGTTCTGTAAACTGGAAACTAACGTGCAGATTCCAGTGTAGTTGGCTGGCGAATTTGCCGACTTTCACGCTATGCACGTAAAAATAGGATATTTTAATCGAAAAACGGGTTACTTTTTGGCTTTTTGCAGAACAGTCACGCTTTACTCGTGTATCTTAATAAATGTGATGGTAGAGCGGTTCACTAAGATCATTTTTTAGTTCTGAGTACCGATGGCTGCGGCGAGGGGACGTCAGAGAACCTTAGCAAGCGCGGGACTGAAGATTATCAGGAATTCCAAAAGGAATCGAAGTTCAATCGCCACAAGCTCAACTTATTCTCATAGATCCGGTATATAGGACTCATAAGCAGCCGTATTATCAGGTCTTTTACACTTTTTTTTACATCATAGTATTATTAGGTTAGCCGTATTTTGGCTAGTTTTGTTTGCATGTTAGTGTAGTTGTTCACGGTTGTGCAGTTGATATTCTTGAACTATTTTTCCTACTATCGAGTCATATTGGTTGGCAATTATTTTATGGTCCATCATAGTTAGTCCAAAAAATGCGATATTTAACAATTTGACGTGCTATTTTTGAGTGCAGAGGTGCAGAAGTGCATCACTATAACTGTTTTGAGCTTTGTAGTATGTAGTTTTAAGATTTTTATGATGTCACTCAAAATTGTATTTTTTTGTTTTTCTCGTTTCGTTTAGCCATTTTTGTGTTTTCTGTACAACGTTTCGATGCACAAGTGAATGAATATGTGAATTATTGGTTTTCATTGTATTTGATATCAATAACAAAACAAAAATAGAGTATTTGTGCATAATTGGAGGTACCAGCTGTTTTTAGCGGGATACCAGCCGACCCTGGCCCTATTGCAAAATTACCGTAACCCGACGCCCAAGTTGTGCTGCACCAAGCTTTCATTTCACAACTTGATATCAACTAGTGGCCAATTTGGTGGCGCGAACCTTGGTAAACAACTTGGTTTTTCACTTCAGAGTTTCCTAACTAGTTTAGATTACAGCGTCATGGTCAATTTACACGATCAACTGCATTGATATAACATTATCGAGAATTTCTGTTGTTCATTATTTTTTTGTGCGCATTGCGCATACACGTTCGATCAAAGATAGAGTTTTAGATTGTGAATAGATATATCCCATTCAATTTTTTTTGATTTGAGTAGTTTGGTTCCGTGCTTTCAAAATAGATGCTTGACCTATTTGTATGTCAAAAGTTCGACAATTTGTTCCTTATTTCATAAATAATGAGAATTTCAGTTGGTGAATTCACCTAACCGGTATGAAATATTTGTCTTACAGATGATTCATGTTCGTCAAAAATTCCAATTTATTTTTATCTTGTTTGTCTGTGTGAGCTATTGGTATATAGCAATTCATAGTAGAAGTTGAGTTGAACACTCATCGGAATATGAGAGGATGACGTAAACTTATAAGTTTGGAGAAAGTTCTAGTAACCGAAACACATATCCAGCTCTTGCACGCCCTTGCTACGGTGCCAGAGGTATAAAATATATGATTGTTTTTCAGAGTACAAAATTTCAACTTTTGGACTTTTCTCACTTCTAATGTGATCAACAAGCCTACAGAATTATGCTGATAACTGCCAGAAGGTTAGTTCTAAGTTTTCAGTTGTTTAGCTCTTGTGTCCGCTAACTCGTAGTTCGTTTCATTAGAGATCGTCGTACGACTTAAACTAGGGATAATATATCTGATTATTTAACGATTTTACATATTTATAGCTTAGTGCAAACAGCCAAAGGGCCCTTAACATGGGAGGAGATTGAAACAAACGTATTTGTGCCAATGGGCTACAATGTTCAAGATTCCTCTCAACTCATCCCTTAACACTTCGTCATGTGATAGAACCGACATGTGAACAAGTGAGAAATTTCCCAGCCGTGTCCTCATTGAGAGAGTGACATAAACAGAATTACACCCAAATCCCACAATCAGCCGGACTGTTCGTACAGGAGGTGGAGAGAGGCTTGGGTGAGCTTCATCAACAGACGCTAAATAGATACCGCAGCGAGCGGGGATCGAACCCAGAGTACGTACGCTAGAAGATTCCGGTACCTTTATTCCATTCTGCGTCTCCTCAAACAAACGTTATTGCCCTGCACTTACATCCCGCCGGATGTATGAGACGAGAAAAAGTGAGGCAGAGCAAGAGACGCAGGTTGGAATGAAGGTACCGGAATCTTCTAGCATACGTACACAGGTGTATGGGACGACAGCCAAACGCTAGCCAATTGAACACCCAGACAAATCCCCGCCAATTGGCCTGCCACTTTTGTAGCGGCTCCGTCGAAAGGGTGTTCAGGTGAGACAGACGCATATGTCTGCTGCCTCATTGACCCGCATGCTCTCTAGCTTTTGTAGCTGGCCAATCGCAGAACATTGGCGCAATCGTTCCGAGCACTCGGCGTGAATATTATGAACGCTCAGAGCAACACTTTTAAATTGTAAGCAATTACTTAGGTGTTCTCGGAATGGCTGGCGATTGCTGAGTCCTACCGACCGGGAAAAGTACCTCCTAGGACGCTGACGATTGCAGAGATGCCTACACTTGGAATGGTTATGCTTCATACCTTTTGGTGAGTTGCTGCCGAATACGGAATACCGCTCTGATGTGAATCAATAATAATAAGACTCTTCTTTGCAAACAAATGACTATCATTTCATATCTTTTTTGTTTACGAAGCAGCACATGATCACTTTCGTTGCGGTCCTGAGCGACATCGTAGTGTCACTTTCAGTAGTAGCGATCTAAATTAGAGTCAGACGACATCGATAACTCGACTATAGGAATTGAAAAGATTTCCGTTGTAGTTTGATCCTGGCACACTTTCTAATTCAGAGCTTCCTGAACCGGAGAGCAAGGAGATCACACTACAAACACAGAGCGATAGGGCAACATACGTCGTATTGGCTTACTTAAAAAAAGGCGAACCCATAAGTAGCACGACTTGTATGTTAGTGACACTATGAAACTACTGGAGTCCAATTGAGAAATAAGAGTTTCTAAATGAGCAATTATTTATTTTTAAACACGGTCAGTTCTGATTGACAAGTGAACCCCCGCTCGATAAAAATGTCATTAAAGTTCCACTGCAGTGTTCTTTATTGTATTTTTCTTATAAGTGTCTTCTTCTACACCCCGGTCATGTTGGATGATCAATGAATGGATGAATGCAGATCCCAAGACATTCGTATCGTATAAGGGAAATGGAGGACGTAGGTGCGCGAAGATCATGTCTGTTTATCGAATCAACTGGAAGCAGCGAACTCCACATGAAGGCTAACATCATCACGTGAAACATGTTTAACACAGATGAACTCAGAAACGTGCAATGACAAAGTGCACAATGCCTCATTAAATTGCTTGCTTCACGTGATTCAACTTACTTTCAGTATATGTGACTGAAACTGAAACACGAACATTTTTTTTTTCATATTTGGCTCCCCATGAAGGCTTCTATGAAGGACCAAGACCTCACAAGAAACTGCTACTACAAAGATCTGTGACATGTATGATGATCACCGCCTCGTAACGAAGCGAAGTGAATGAATAAATATGTAAAATATGATATGTAAAATATTTGGCTCATTCTAGAGAGTATATTTGTTTGCAGTTCTGCTTTAACAATGCCGGTAATAACATCAAATATATAACGACCACTTACAAGAAAACATTCTAAACAACTAATATAAGTAATATAAAGAATAGCCACAGTTTTTCCATAAACCAAATCAAAAACCTTATAAGCTAAATCTTAAGCAATAGTTTTGCCAGATACGGGGAGTCCATTGTGAGGAATCGGAACGTAACTCTACGCTTAGCCTAATAGAAGACTCCGTGGGACTGTTTGTCTCGGGGGCTAATCCCGGCTATGGTTACTAGTCCGAGAGCCCCGCTAGGGTCTCTAGGCGTACCTTATTCGAATGCCAATTCGAAAGCAAACAACGGGCTTACCTTGGAAGACGGACCTCCTGGGGTAGAGACTAGGCGTTTCGTTGGTTTCCGCTCATTGGAAGCTGCTTTGGCCCTGGTAGCCAACAGATCGAGGAATTCGTCCTTTTGCTCTCCCTCTGCAATATGTGAATAATTACTCATCGAGTAGGGCACTCGGAGCAACACGCCTAGCCAAGCTGAGGGCCGACTACCCCCAAGCTGATGGGTAAAACGAACACACGAACACAAACGAACACAAAAGAAAAAAAAAGCCCAACAGGTAGGAAGGGCACGAGAGAAACTAGGAAGTAAACTACGGAACCTCATAAAACCCTCTCACCCCGAAATCTAGCAATTGCAAAAAACCCCCCGACCCCTAAAGGCTGACCACTAAAATTTTTCAAAACACATACCTTGAAGCAGCTCGGCTCGCTCAAAGTTCTCGAGTGCCTCGAAGGCTGAGTAATCGGTGTCAGCAGATATGAGCGTCCCGGCTCTTCTACGGATCAATACACGAATACGCGCAAGCGTAGCTTCCGAGTCGAGAGACTTGTCGTCTAACGTATCCAATAGCCGATACAGGAACTCGACCTGTAGAGTGAAAACACATACATTGTGAAATGAAATCCACTCTTCCGATGAGAGCGTATGAACGATGTTCGTGAACCGATGCTACCACTTGAAAAACTGAGGAGGTGAGTCTCCATGCTACCTAAGCAACCTATCTTTGTTCCCGTCACGAAAAAGGGCGTTCGCACTCGTAATGTCTTACGCTACCCCAGTTCCCCTTGTCGAGAAACAAAAAACTACAGCTCGCTATAAAGAAAGACTAGCTCGGCAAGGAAAAGCAGTGACTCCCCTCTAGACGTACGAAAAAAAAGAAAAATCCGTAATGAATAGAAAACTAACCCGTAATTTTTGTTTTCGAGCTTTGGCACCGAGCGGGGTTTGAAACTAGCTGCTGCCGACGGGGCCGCGATGACCGTTGCCACTCCTGATGATAGCTGAGCCGTCAAGGAGCGAATCAACGCCGCCTGTGAGGCTGCGAGTTTATCTGCCGATTGAACTGCACTGTTCTCAGTTGGAGTAGTCTCAGAAGGGATTGCTGGGATCGCTTGGTTGTCCTTAGGAACTTGGTTTTCTTCTCCGGCCATTCGCAAATGAACTAAAAAATGAAATAAGTACTAAAACTGTGACAAAGAAGTTAAGAAACCTAGCCTAAATAAACAAAAGCAGTTAAGTAATGTGAAAGCTCCAGAACCAAAAATTACACAACTCTGAAAAGATTAAAGTCGCTCTACTAAACTAGATCCAGCTGAGATCATTGCGATCCAAAACACACTGCAAAATCTTCCTCGGATGGCCTTGCCTCCTGAATAGTGGCCAAAACCGCCAAGACGTTGAAGTCTCTGAGGAGAACGCCTCTCCTATCTTGCTCTGAACGAGACTGGCACCCACACGGCACCTCAGGGCCCGATCAACTCTTGATCGCCTTTCTCGGGAGCACCTCCCTTATGTACTGGACTACTTATCTCTTACTGATGCGCTACTAGAAAACTATCCTACTAGGACTACCACTAAAAATACTTGGCTAATTAATGCTGGAATTTATACGAATTAACGCAAATTTGCAAAGAGAAAGTTAAATCTTGAAAGAAAACAAAATAAATAAAATTAATACTTACCCAGACACTAATGTACGTAGCTAAAGTACACCGGAATGACGAAACTATATCCCAAAATTTCCAAATCAAAAATTTTGGGATCGCACTACCGTACCTAAAGAGTCGCGATAATCGCGCCTCGAGACCAATAAAACCATGAAAATCAGGCACAATTATTGCTGCGAACGGGTTCTGCCCTCGCGGATAATGAGCTTTCTTCGTTCTTCTCCGTTTGCAAAAGGTGATATAGATGGGGTTATTACACGTAAATGTGCGATATGTGATGTTATCGGTCTGTCTGTGTACAGTATCTTCTCGCTCTCGATATAAATCTCCGAAAACACGAAACATCCGTGTACACGATGTAGAATTTCAAGCAGAACAAATATGCTGGCCATTTAAAAAATATATGAACTTATTTATCTGTAATAATTTTCAATTCAACAACGGATGGGACTGTACATTCATAGTTTCTTGTTCGTTAATTTTATCGGAAAAGTGAACAACTTCCACATTTGATTAAACATTAGTAGGTTGGGAATGTACAATGTGGAAGTCTGGGTAGAAGTAACGCGGTTTACTTCTGATTCATCGCTGTAGAGACCCATTGTTCCGCACAATTTATCTCTATCTCCGAAAGAGAGTATATAATATTAATCTCGTTAGTGCGTTTCAACCTTTTCATTTGGTTTTTCATTTGCCATAGGGTCAGTTTGTTAACTCAAAAATAAAAATTTAAAAATCATTTATTCTGTTTTGAGATGAAAGTTCATACCTTATGTACAGAAAATTCAAAAAAACCACATTATTACGGAGCAAATTAGAAGACGACAGGATTTGGGTTACTGTAATGCAGCAATCCTTAACCTATCACTGCTTTGTAGTTTCCATGATATTTATAAATCTTTTCTTCACAGATTTCATATTGGTAATTTTGACCCAGGTTTCAAATATGGTTCCGTAATTTTATGGACATTTTGAAAATTGTGTATGTAGGAGAACTCGGCGGTGTATGTACGTGCGCGTGGTCGCGCCACATGTTTAGAACACGGAGCAAGACAGGAAGTTCACACCTATTACACCAAGTTTACACGGTTTTTTAATGTGAACCCTATCGACTAATCAGCTCGAACCTCCAAATAAAAGAGAAACGGTCCCTTAACAGCACAACTGCACAACATACTCGCAAATTGTTTGAGAACATAAATCGTATCGCTGAACAAGACAGACACTTGTATTTGTACTTCGTATTTCAACATGAGTAAGGTGGATATCGATTGGTGCGGACCGAAAACTAATGTCAACGAGCATCGTTGTAATATGCATCATTGATACACAAACTTCTACGAGATGGAAAGTGGGATGGTACAGGAATTCACTGTGTCCACACTCACTGATATATAGAAGGCGTCAGCTTGTCGACGCTCATATGAGCAACAGAGTGGACGGCCTGATATTCTAAAAGTAAATTGAATAGCCATGTAAAGTTAGCATTCCAATGAGGCATGGTCTACTTTGTAATTGCACTTTTCTGAGTTCTGCTGTGTTTATTGTTTCACGTGACTGTGCAATTGAGTAATAGTATGGCATCCCATTGTCATCTTTTACTGGAGAGAGGTATACAATTTTCAAAACCATCACCAGCTCGAGTTTTGGATAGTTGGATAATATCGTGCGCAGCGCAGAGCACTGCGCAGACTATTTTTTGTTCAGAGGTATGCGGACTTTCCAACACCGTTTATTAAATTTTTCTCCATAGTTCGTCGACCCTTATCCTAAATGTTTGCATGAGTTACTGAAAAGACACATGTCTAGGTCATGATAAGATGAGTTAGAGGGTCAGACGTCTTCCGCGAAAATGGCTTCCGTTGCCATCAGCGGCGGCGCCCACAGCAAAAGTGACCGATTCCTCAAATCTGGGCATCGTTTTTCTCAAAATCAAATTAGTCGAAAAATTGTTACACGGTTACAAAGCGAGAAAAAAGTTAGTGTAAAATTTTTCATACGGGTTTTGAATTTGAACACTGAGCCTGAAAAGTTTTCGCAAAAACTGCTGGATAGACCGGTTTTGCGAAAATAAAAACGAAAGAAGAGTTTTACGTGTATTAGAGAAAAGTTTTTCAACGACGAACTCATGACAGGCGGGTACAGCTTGTTTTTCATTCTCATTCACCTGTCTGAATGGCGGATTGGATATACGCTCTATTCACGTACAGCCAACGTAGGTTCGATTGCGGCCTGAAGCACACACTTTTCTCTCACTTGACCCATGTTCCAATCACGTCATCCGCTCTGAACTACTGCCGTTTAAAACAGCAATGGTTCAAGCACACCATTTATTGTTTTGCTCCCTCTACAAAAACAAAATTTTCATGCTAATTACAGTTACCTCGTATATATAGAAAAAAGTTCAATTAGTATAAAAAACGAGTGTAAAGAAAGTAAAAATTCATCTTTCATATTTCATATGTATTCATTCACGTCGCTTCGTTACGAGGCGGTGATCATCATACATGTCACAGATATTTGTAGTAGCAGCTTCTTCTGAGTTGTTCTTGGTCCCTTTCCTTTATAGAAGACTTCATGGTGGATTATCGAATGCTCTAATGGCATTGATCCCGTAACATGCGAGTAACTTTATGAGAGAAAGGAGTGCTTGCGAACATGCAATCCTGTTGAGAATGCGGACCAGCGTGAGTGAATCTCGTAAACTGAATTTCATCAAGTTCTCATGAGGTTGCATTGACTGCTATGCTAAAAATGTGGATTTTCACCTGCTGTTCGTGATGTTCTCATGATAAGGATCATATAAACTTTGGTTGCGTTTGGGAAAATAGCCACGCCGCACGGGTTATCGCACCCGATGTGGGCACTTGTTGTTGAGCTCACCTTTTGTCGGGAAAACGAGATAAAAATCGGTACATTAGCATGTACACACATCGCATAGGAGATGCATAACAAGAACTATCTATCATATTCTACCACTTTATTTTCCGGTGTATTTGTCCATGTATTTTTCAACGAGTTGATGACATATTAAGACTATTTCATCCGATGTTTATAATCGACTAGTTCATCTTAGCTGAAAGATATGAGCAAAATTGAGCAGAATGGGATATTTTCCTGAATCTTACCAACTGTCCCAAACGCCGAGTGGTACAGTCGTCGCCAAATGTGCCCCAATAGCGCAATGTTCTGCACCATGTTACGAAACGTTTGCTAGCAGTTTCGATTCCGGTGAGAGACAGAAATGTATGAATTTGGCACTCACTATATGTGTGTCTGTTCAAGTTGCACATTTATACCGCTCCGGCTTATTTTGCTGCTACGTGAGCAGTTTATTGATCCCAAGCAAAATGTAATGATATTGGTATAAAAAAAGTGTCAAAAAAGTAAAGATTAGTTTTAAAGATCACACAAACAAAAAATATAAAAAAGGTCCAATAAACGGATAATAAGAGAGAAAGGCCAAGCTCGCCCGTTTGAAATATGGCAAAACTTTAGCTGGATTTTCGTGTACTGTCTTCAGATGATTCATCATCGGTAATGAATTAGTAATGAGTCATATTTGTGATACGTTGTGTAATTTTTAACCGAGCGAGATTAGCCTTTCTCCCAAAATATCCGTTCATTGGACTTCTTTCATATTTCTTGTACATGTTTTATCAAAAACTAATCTTCACTTTCTTGACACTCGTTTTTTATATTAAATAATCTCTTTTGTACTGTAACGGAGAAACTCTTATCGAAATAATAGCACCTCTTCGATCGAAATTGAATCGAATCGAAATTTCAAAGTGGCTCGAAAGTCGAAAATCGAAATAGTCGGTTTTCATAATCGAATAACAACTCTATTAGCTATGCGATAATGATGCAAGTCCTTATTGATCAAGTTGACACAGCGCTGAACATCAAGATATTTCAAAGTAGTACTAGCAGTACATAGCCCCTCTCTAACTAATTTGAGTACATTTTTTAGAGACGCACTTGCAATTTTTGGTGAACGTCAGAACCAACAGTCACACTTTATCCAAGTAAAAAGTGCGCTTGCACGCAGGGGAACACGAGCTGGACACTTTTTCAACATACAAAGTGCTCAATCTCAAAAGCTGATCGTTTTTTCAATATTTTAAATGTGGTGGAAATTTTGTTTTAACATGCTGCTATGAGGATGGCTAACCATTTGCAGAAAGTTTGCTATTTTTTGCGTAGCTCTAAATTGTCAAGAAACAGCCCGCTACCAAAATCAATATTGGAAAATGTGCGAACAAAAGTAAAAAAAGCTGCTCAAGGAGTGACTGGCTGATAGCCAGCTAGCAGGCTATTTTTTCATAGGTCAAAACTAGGTCATCTCCTTATTTTTCCAAATGTTTTCCTTGCATATATTTGATATCAAGTAACACTTTTGTTTTGGGAATCTGTTTACATCCATAACTCTCCAGGTTCGCTCCAATTCGCTGTACTGAGTCTGGGTTTTTGTTTTTATATCTGAGCATTTTTTTGACTTTACGATAATTCGTGAACGTGGACACCCATCTGAAAATTTAGTTATAGTCCTAAATAGAGTGCTCGAGAATATAAATCAGATATAACAGATAGAATCCCTAATTTTGACCTATCAAAAATGGCCTGCTAGCCGGCTATCAGCGCCAAATTATTCCTGAGTGGGTGACAAAATGGAAGGAGACAATGAGAAACAGAAATTGAAGCAAGAAAAATCAAGCATAAAGGAATTGTTGTAGAATGATACCATATAAGGCGGGGTCAATTAAAAAAATTTGGAAAGTCGCCGAAAACCAGGAAACGTACCAAACGGCGCGCTCGGAAAAAACGGTCGACACGCGTGAGTGATTTGGCACAGAACCGGAATATTTTTCAAACGAAAGCGACTGCATGTCTGAATTGTGTGTGTTGCTTGATACTCAGGTTGTCAATAGTACAGTGCGAACAAGGATGAGTAGTGACCAATTTATTGCGAATCAACAACAGACAATGCATTCGAAAAGTACCTGATTTGAAATCTTTCAAACTAAAAATAGACATACGAAAAATTCCACAGCTAAAAATTACCAGTTCGAAAAATGCCTAAAAAAATAGACATCCAATAAATTCCAGAGCTAAAAATTGCCAGTCGACAAATTCTGAGAATAGACATCCGACAAATTCCAAAGCTAGAAATTACTTGTTTGAGAAATGCCAAGACATTGGTTTTTGATTTGGAATTTGTCAAGTAATGGTGGGCCTCAATTATTAAATGTCAAAACACAAATTATGTGATTGGCACATGCCAAAACGGCAATTTTAACAACCTAGCTTAAACAACATGAAAGTATTACGAAAAATGGATGACAGCGAATTACAAACAGATTATATAATAAAACAACACATGTTCCGACAATAATTGAATTAAGAATATAAAAAAAGTAGCTAGCTAAGTGTCATGAAAAAGCAAGCTACTTGAGATGTGGTTCCCTAGAAAAAAAGTTGCGCTTGAGAACATTGATAATGTTTGAGTTAGCGGAACCAAAAAGCCTAATGATAATGGGATTTCAGTTACACATTACATTCGCGAGGTTGTTCGCTAACTCAAATAACAAGAAATTATATCCATTCAAGCACCTCGACGTGAAAATAGCAAATTTTCGTGATAAGAGCCTATTAAAGAAGGACGATTATGTTATGTGTATGGTGTCAGCGGTCCTTTGAACTGCAATTGAGAAATGTATCGCAGTTTAAAGGACTAAACCGTTGCGATTGGACCACATAATCGTCCTGCTTTAATACAGATTTATGACTAAGAAACGTATTACTCATCTTGAGATCATACCTAAAGGCGAATTTGTTGTCAACAATTTTGGAAATCAGGTGTTTTATCCGGGTGAAGATACTACAAAACTGGGTGAAAAGTGAGGTTTTCACCAGTAAAGGTGACATTTTTTGAAACTGGGTCAGTTCAAACTCTCGATTTTGAAGGAAAACGGGTGATTCAATTTTCAATTCAACAAAGTCGCCTCACGTATGTAACCTAATACCTAGTAGAAACACAGAAAAACCAGCGTCAAAAAAATCAAACTGTCCGGGCAACGAGTGACAGACCAGCCGCTTGGTCTCCATTTGAGTGGAATCCTATTGGGCCGGAATAGGGAATGGGAATGATGCATTGTCCGTATCTGAAACAGAAACTGTGCTGAACAATAATGTCTAAACCTCTACACATATACATTCGTCATAACCCTACAAAACAGAAGACGCTTGGTTCGTGATCCCTGTAATGGCGCGAAGCGCGGTTTGAGCATACCTAAGGAAGTCCGTCCGAATGGCCATGAAAAATCGAAAAACGAGCTACCTTCTCGCCATAAACGGGAAAACATGTCTATTTTTTATGCAAAATCATTAAATTTCACGCACTCCTTCTTGTCGAATAGTCCGACCTAAACCTAACTGGTGAATGGATTTGAGTAGTGTTTCTATTCTATCCAAGTTTACACGGCAATCGTCACAGACAAATAGAAGAACTGAGCATACACTGGTAAGGTTTGTCTATTCGACAAAATAGGTCCGTTTTAAACTCAAACCCATAGGAGTTGATTTTGCATTGAAAATAGACAATTCACTTGTTTTCAATTAAAAAAAGGAGCCCACGTTTCGATTTTCTCTAGCTAATCGAACAATTTTATTGAGGTATGAAACTGAGTGCAAACAGTTTCAAATATTTAGACCTAAGTTGATTGACACTACTTATGGAGCATGTTGCATGTACTCTACTTCACTAATTGAGATTAATCGCTTATATTGTTAATTCGCTACTACTACTACACCAGAGTAAATTGAACCTATTCAGTGAGCTACCTGGAAAAAATGCACTCAAGTCGGCTTATATTTACCGCGCAACAAAATTACGCGACAACTCGCCCCTGCGTGAGTGACACCTCGTCCCCACTGTTTTTAATAATAATTAGCTAGAAACAGGGCTTAAAATGCTAATCACATTTTTTGAACTTCAAAGTTTGTTATTGATAACAGATCAAAAACGAACACCTTTAAAAAGTTTCAAGTTTAAGCTAGTTTGAGTCGTTTTTGAGCCAGGGACGAGTTGTGACCCACAACACGAGAACGATATGTCCGCAAACAGCCGCAAAAGCTAAACGATGCAACGGAGCTGGAAAATTATACAACGACGACTCACCTTCTTACGGTCAAACTTAAACTCCATCTAGTGATCAGCGCGTCGCAGCATCTCGGTGATTCGGGTAAACATCCCGAAACCTTCAAGAAACACATTTATCCATGTGAAGGCGAAAATAAACATAAAGAATATCGTCTAAATAAATGATTGAAATGAAAATACAAAATTCGGTTCAAAATTTTGAAAAAAAAAGCGGCAGGCGTCCAGAGAAAAATGCATACGCGCAAATTACGTAATACGTTTTTTGTCACACGCTATATATAAAAACTTGAAATTTTAAAAATTTTAATTAAATTAATGTTATTATTCTGTGTTTCTTCGTTATTCTCCGTTTGCAAAAGGTGATATAGGTGAGTTCCTTGTGTTTTTCTCACCTTTTTACTCGTTGGGATATTGTTTCGCTGGATAATGACGTTTTTTGTGATACATCCGTTCTCTAGAGAACCTAGGGCTACTGTTGACTTGATTTCCAATCTTATGAATTGAGAACCGTTATTTAAAGTGCCCTGATATCATAAGTATGATTTTTATTCCAGAGTTGTTCATATTTTTCACGAATTCTAAATTTCGTCATCCGTGTTCACTCTTTGGTGTAATACTAAGAAGTCGAAAGTTTACTACATTCAGGATATTTTTACAGATGGCCGTCATGAATACATGGGACATGCTGGTGCGCTGGTGGGTCTCGGGTGATCGGCTGAATTCTGACTTCAGCGGAGTTTATAAGTAAGGTTCTTGTTATTTGGCATTGCATCCTGTTCAACTCTATCAAAATAGAATAGATCTGATGATGGGATTTGTGTCTCTATCGGGGTGTTGACACGCGTGGACTCAGGAAAGATTGAATGGGGTCTGACGAACCATAAACGTCGAAAAGTGCAGACTATTTGGTAGTTGAGTAGTTGTATATAGCGGTGAGCGGTGTTGTATTGGATACAAGCTGAATTCATTTTCTGTGTGTTTCTGATTACTAAATTACTTCTAATTGTCCAGTTCATGTAGTTTCCTCACCTGAGAAAAGTTATATAATATATGGGCTCCTTCATTTAGTTTGCTCCATGCGTGAAATACCTTCACAGCCGGTCGAGAAAAGTGAACTTGAGCAACACCAAATAGTGAGTATGTGTGACAAAAATGCGGCATGTTTGTCATCACGCATAGTTTTTCAGACGTATGTGTCCCTAAAAGTGACCATGCGTCGATCGAAATCTGGCAAAAGTGAGCATCAGTCAGTATATAAATGGGGGGGGGGGGTATTGGCGCTGTATAGTGTGGAGAGTCTATGTTACGCTATACACGAACAAATGCGCGGATCAGGTTTCAGGTAATAATGACATGTGACATCTATACAATATTTATCACTTTTTCAGGTGAATCGAGGACCTGGCGCTAGGCGTCATGGAGTTACAGTATGGATGGCCACAACAAATTCCGGCGCTCAGACCATGTTAGTTTTCAAACTTTTGTTCATTTTTAGTATTCCGTAATTTCCAAGTAGTCTAGAGTATTACGTATGGAAAGATTAAATTTCAACCTTTTCACAAAAAAGGTGGTTTACTGATAAGTTTAGTCTAAGAGGGATTAGACCATAGAGCTTTCTCACGCGAACGCTGTTTCGATTACATCGATTACACTCATTATTTTAATTTCAATAAAACATGATTTTGATCAGAGTATAACAATCACTATCTACTATTTATATAATCAAAATAATAATGACGGCTATACGGAGTTTATTCATTTCCCAGGTGACAGGATAGTCAGATGTCTCGTGTATGTTGGGAGGGTGGAAGCGTGGAAGTCTACGACACAGTTTGGCATCCAGGACATGTGAGTGTTTTTAAAAACTAAATGTTTCACTTATATAATTGAATTTGACTATCTATGTAAATTTCGAACTAAAGTGGAGTCAGACGTGAACGGATAAATGTATCATAGGTACGAATGCCCCGGGCATGAACCTCGGGAACATTTCACTTTCACACTTACTTATTTCATTCAAGTCGACAAATGGGGCATATAACTTATTACACTCATCCTTCTTCCATCAAATTTACGTTAGTAGCAGTGGGGGGGGGGGGGGCGTAGTTAAATTTTGACATTGCACACACCTCAGTGAACTGTGTGTGAGGGCTGAAGGAACTCATTTTTTGTTTTCTTTCAATCCGGAAGTTTGAAATATCCAAAATAATGAACATTTGACCATCTGAACATATTTAGCCAGACGAGCTGGCCGTTCGCCAAACGTCGCTCCCTACCAAATTTACCGTACGCTGTCCACAACGCTGTTTTCAATCTAATTGAAAAGGAGCGAGCGGACGATGGGGCTGACAAAGAATGTGGCCAAGATCTAACTCGCCCCATTTCAAAGAAATAATGTTGCTCAGCAACCAAGGAAGTCATACGTTTTGGCGGTTAGCTCCATTTCAAAATTTTTGTATTCATCAATTAACCTTTCCAGGCGTCCATTATGGTTGTTTGCGTTCTCGGGAAGGTCGGAAGTACTTCTTTCTACATCAGAATTCAGGAATTCTCTTCGAAATGAGAGGAATTCTCTTCGCAATGTGCGTTTCTCTTCCGTTTCGGCGTTACTCTGTTTGTTTTTTATTCTCTTTGATACTTTATTGTAGTTTGTAGCATATGAGTTTTTCTACAAATAGCTTCAGTCTTGTAGGTTGTAAAAGTTAGCTAGTTTCAGTAAATCAGTAATGTTTATTAGAAGTTAGTGTTCTACCAGTTGCATTCAGACGCGGAAATTTGCGTTTGATTTTTTGATTGCTCAATATGCACTATTTAAAATCCGTTCTGCAGTGCAAGCATGTCTGTTATTCCCTGGAACAAAAGGATTATTAGTGTTGAAAGCGGTTGATTCGCTTTATTTAAAAGTGTTCTAACTTTTTTTCTGTGAAAACTACGGTTTTGAAACGTTCTAAATTGGAATTTGGGTTTCGGAAAATGTCAAATTGCTATTTTCTTGTTTTGGAACATTTCAAATATCTATAGAGCTTTTGGCATCTTTCAATTGCATTAACTTTTGGAATGTGTCATATTTGTATTTCTCAGTCTAGAAAGGTTTTAAAAAATTTAGAGATTTGAAACATTTTAGATCAGTTTTTAGGTTCTGACTTATTTTCTATCTTTGCTTTTCTTGTTGAAACATTTCACCATGTTTTTATTCTCGAAAACTTTGAAAGAAAATAGTTATTTGGATGTTGTCTTTCGAAATATAGATGTTTGACACATTTCAAATCATTACTTTCAGTTCGGACATTTTTGAAATGGCAATATATCTGTTTGAAATGTGTCAGATGTATTTCATTCTCGTAATATTTGATCGGTTTGTATTTTTGTCATAATTTGATAATAAATATTCCTCAGAAATGTGTTTGTTTTTTATATTCGAAATTATGGTTCCGGCTTTTAAAATCTTCCACAGGTGCAAGCGGGTGGCAATTGCAGAGACAGAAAACAACCACCGTGTCCGAGTGATTTCGGGCGACACGGCCTCCTCATTTGGCACAAAACAGCGATATTTTTCACGAAGTACCAAAATACAGAAAATTTGGCACGTTTCCTGGTTTTCGGCGACTTTCCAAATTTTTTTAATTGACCCCGCCTTATATGCAATATAACAAAAACCATGTATGAATGAATACTTGAATACATGGACTCTGTAGCCAATAAGTATAATAGGATTACAGCCCGTGAAGTTCTAGACTTCTAAAAACAACCTCTTTATTTAAATTTATTTCAAGTCAATTTTGTTGTACTAGTAAAAATGTCATTTCTCATAGCATCACAATAGAAACCGTACCAGCAGAAAACATAATCTACTATCCACAAGACTACAAAAAACAGATTGTGTTTCAACAAAAAAAGTTTACATCGGACATTCAGCATGCGTACCCAACTAACGTTTTGTCCTGTTCTTGACAGAGCACGGCATTGATTCATCCTTGGTTATTTTTCATACTATGTTGCACTATTCTTCAATAATTTGTGTAATAATAAATTGCACTATCCTCTAATAATTCGTTATTCTATCTTCTGAACAATCGCGAAGCGGTCACCGTAGATATGATCTTCCTATTGTCGTCAATGATCACGCTCGCACTTACATCTCATATCGTCTCAGGAAAATCACTAAACTTTCAATCAGTTCCAATATAGTATCGTTCAAGCTAGTACTGAATTATGGCTGATGAAAAAATTGGTTCTGGTCCACATCATTCCTACCGAGACTACTATAGTACACGTTCCAACTTTTCCATGACCTCCTTCTAACGCCAATTTCATTCTGCATTACTCTTTGTGACAACGAAACGCATTCCATACATCCAATTTTTTGTTGAACTATTTTGAAGAGTTGTAACTTCCTGCACTATCTCAACCACATATCCCCTGTTATGCCCTTACTTCTGGAGAAATTTAAGTGTTTTCTCTATTTAAGGTGCCTAGTGCCCACTCGAATGAAGCATCAGTCGGTAAAGTGGGCAATATGCAGAGCGGGGTTGGTGTCGTTGACGATAGTTGTGCTCTACTTCATGTATCCGTCAAGCACACCGACATCCGAGTCCTTTGGTGAGTATTTCGAGACGGTTCACTTTGATATGATCTGCTGAATTTACAGTTCGATCAGCATCATACCGTCACAGATTCCATGTACACAGTGTTTTCAAGTAGTAATTGCCATTTTTAACCTCTGATGTACACGCAGATCAAACTCCGACTGTTGTGGCTTCCTCTATTACACGTTATTTCATATTGGCACCAGAAGCAGACAAACAATTTGAGAGTTCATCTAGCTATTTTTAGTATCTAATATGCAAAGTGTGATTTGTGGCGCGCGAAGTATGACTACTACATGTTCTAGGTTGCCATGTTGGGCAACTCGTTTTTGTGGAATCAATTTCTAGTGTTGAGAAACAGCTTGGATGTGCCAAAAGCATTCATGGGTGGACGCTTCTGGCTTACAAGTTACAAAAAATAAGTCTTCTCATTTACCGGCTGGAATCGGGAAACGTGCCAGAGAAACTTCCAAGCTGTTCTTCAACATGTTAGGGTCATTTGAACACATCAAAACAATTTTTCACATCTGTCGAATCACTAAATAATTAATAAGAGCGCGGGCGATATTTATAAGATATTCTGCGTTTCTCTGTCATGCACACTCCCTCATCGAGGCCGTCACAAAAGTGGATTGCTGATTGACGCGGAAGTCCAAGCATGGAATATATATAATCGCGAAGTACGATCTTTTTAGAAGCACCCTCGGGAGCAATCGATTCGGATGAACATGATCCGTGGAATATTTCGGAGCTAGACGAGTTGCCGGCCTTCATTAACTACAACGAGATGTACTTCGTGCGTTTTTTATTGAGAAGACAACTTACTTGAAGCATATCCGGGAGTTTTTCAGACTAACAATTGGAGAATTTGTCTAGTATGGTGTCTTATGTTCGAAGCGAAGGTTAGTTTAGTTTGTGGCGTACGAATTTCGACTACGAGATTTTCTAGGCTGCAATCAAGTACCAGTTAGCCACGTGTCTGATACCGAAGAACTTATCCACAATGAGAGCCGGTATATTTTGTCTTCTCTACGATCCAGATGAATTCATGAGACGAAACATCTCCATGACAGAACTGAATTGGCGACACAAGTACGGGAGCATCAAGTCTTTTTCTATTTGTATTCAGGCTTTTTCGAAATTCACCGGCATTTCTATGAATAAAAAAAATGAGTTGAAAATTTATTAAACATGACCAAAAGAGGGGGGGGGGTGATCTTTAATGAAGTGTCATGTTTAATGAAGTTTTAACTCAATTTCATCAATGGTTTTAACAGTTTCTTAACGTCTAGGGTTATTCGACCACCATCAATCAATAAATGACCCTTGACCTCAGCTCTTGATGTCGCTTGTAGAGTTGAGGCTACTTATCATTACTGTAAAGTTTCAGATTGGTACGATTATTTGGTATATCAGGATGACCGTGGGAACATTTTGTTTTGAAGCTTTTTTAAATACTGATTGCTAGCGACACAAAATCCAATTCAGACAGTTTGGAAACAATTTATCTTAGGATCATCTTTTTAGAAACTGAAATGTAGTTTGAACATTTTCAAAAACTATAAAAAAATTATAAGCATAGGCACGCTAACTTTTGATTGTGCTTGGATATGAGGGCAGTTCACTGGACATTTTTACCAATTGACAACTTTTCGTTATCGTTGAAACCGGGAACTCGACGAAATCGACGGTCTTAACTTGTTTTTTAAATTCATTCGTACTGAGTAACAAATCACTATAGAGAGCTTTTTAAACCGATCACATTTCGCGGAATCTACAGCTGTGTGATCCATTTTACAATATGTTGATTTGATGGGTAGTCTGTTCCAGTAGGCACAAAATCACCTGTTTTTTCACTCCTTCCTCACTGCAGCCAGCATGTGTTTTATGATCATCAGCTATACCGCATTTCTGAATTCGGTAATAATCCGAATACTTTTTTGGATCCACCGAACTAGGGGATCCAAAATTTCAAGTTTTCGCGTTTTCGAGTTTGGCGAAAAATCGAGTTTTCGATTTTTGGAAAATTTCGAGTTTTCGAGTTTGAGAAATTTCGAGACTCGCAAGTTTTCGAGTTTTTTCGAGTCGAGACGAGTTTTGAGTTCTAATTTACCAACCCTACATCGAACCTCTCGCCAAATTCGTAAAGTCAACTTCACGGTAACACAATATTAGCAATTTCTCTGTTCATTATTGTGGAGAGACGATTGAGTAAATAGGTAGTAAGGATATATATGAGATGTTGCCACCATTCCTTGGCTGGCTACAGAGTTCAGAAAAAATGACAAATTTTCAATATTTGTATCGCAAAAATCGATAAATCAATATTACAAA
Source organism: Litoditis marina (assembly GCA_964036275.1). Taxonomy (NCBI): domain Eukaryota; kingdom Metazoa; phylum Nematoda; class Chromadorea; order Rhabditida; family Rhabditidae; genus Litoditis; species Litoditis marina. The sequence goes on from OZ038433.1 coordinate 28,815,445, forward strand.
TTTTTACTTTAGAGTTGTATTTATTCACACTTTTCACCTATATGGTACGAGTTTGAGATCTGATTTCTCAAAATTCTGCCGTTAATATTTTCACTTTGGGCCGATCTCAGAACTAATCGATGAATCGATATATCGACTATATGATCATCAGCATTGTTGGCTGAGAAGGTTATGCAGGCACTGTAGATAGCTAAGCTGGAGGTCGCACGGCTCACAAGTTTACATCACATATTTATTCATTCACTTCGCTTCGTTTCGAGGCGGTGATCATCATACATATCACAGATCTTTGTAGCAGCAGCTTCTTCTGAGGTCTTGGTCCCATATGCACCAAAAAAGTAACAGTCAAAAAAGTCGTAACAACTTTTCGTCATTCATAGCAAGTGAAGATGACAAAACTTCATAGATCCATTTTGCAGTTCAGTTGTTAATTTAAATGAGAACCATTTCCAATTGCTACTTCGTTTCACCTCGATCTAGATGGTACCAGCGGTGGAGGCAAATTCAATAATTATCGGAGATCTACCCGTGCACAACAGCGACAATACAATGTTTTAAGGGTATTATACTACATACTACAATCACAGCTTGTCGGACATCGTACATTCCTGTTTCAAGACAGCTAATCTGAAAACGGCGAGAAAAGTGATTGTGTTGTTTATATCCGTGTTCCATCAGAAACAAACTCAAATAACCCTATTCCGCTGTGATAGTAGTTTGTAGCGTGAATCTGATCTATTCCTGTCCAAGTTCGTTAGGCAGGGTTCATACTTTTTGCTGCCAACTCTGGCAGCAGCAGCAGCCGCTGCCAAGCATTTGGGCAGCACTGCTAAAATGTTGTTGCTGCCGGAGTTGGCCGCATGAAAGACAAGAAAGTATGAACGCATTTTGCTGCTGAGATTTTCTTTTCTCAAGAATTTCATACTTAGCTACTTAGTTTTTATTGTAATATTGTTTACCGGATGTACATAATTTTTTTAAACGATATAGAATAATGAATCCGTCCTAAGTGCACGCGATGCGCATGCGACTTAAATTGATGACATTCGGTAGGACCTTTCCTATACATAAACCCATCCCCCCTCATGCAAATCGAGGACTGAAATAATTTTTCTTTATGTGTCACGCGACGCATGTTCTTGTAGGAACAATAGACAAAGGAGATGAATTTCAATTTGGTGGGGGGGGGGGACTAAATTATGATGTTTTTAAGTATCCCACTATTGTTTTGAACTTACATAGGTTGGCTTATTGACCGTGCTGAATACACCTCTAGAGCGAAAATTGGAGATGGTGGGGGGGGGGGGGGCTGAAGTATCTTTTTTTTCCAAATGGGTGACACTACTGATCACGAATATGACCAAATGGGGAAGGGGTGTAGGTTACATGCCGCAATCATACTCGTGATGACCATGCTCGAATACCCCAGTTTTAGCCAAATTTAAGGATTTCGACAGTTTTGTCGCGTCGCGTGCACACTTTCGTGCGCGATATGATTTTTACTTCCATATTAGTAGTTGCATTGATCGAAACACCTACCCTCTAATTTTCATCCCAATCCGTTCATTTTTGTAATTTGCCGCGTCGCATGCGCGCAATCGTGAAACAAATAATAACTTTTATTTGTTTGTTTCTGTTTTTTATTTGTTTTTATTAGCGGAGAAGAGGGGTAAAGTTCTTTCATCCGACTTCGTATCCTGAACTTCAACATCCGACCCAATACGGTTTTTTTTCGCGTCGCGTATACGAATATGTATCAATATACATGTCTCAATCCATTCTGAGTGGAGGCATTTATACTGCCAGTGAAATTCTCACTAAAAAACTAAAAAAATGTTTGAAAATATGTAAAAACAATGTTTCATGGATTATAAGGAGTTGGCTACATGTCATGCAGTTTGCTAGCGACCAAACTGCAATTGCTGCTCGAGTGGGCAGCAAATTGCTGCCGACTGCAACAAATGTCGCGTGAGTTGGCAGCAAAAAGTATGAACCCTGCCCTAGTTGTGGGGTGTCGACGTCAAACTACAAATCGGTCATCAATATACTCACAACGTCAAGATTGTTTCAGGTATTGTAGTCGCAAGAACTGGTTTGGCTCAATTGACGCTGTCGACCATATTCTGAAGTCCAACTACACCAACTTCGCCGTGGTTCGGGACCCGATCGAGCGGTTTCTCAGTGGTTTCGCTCACGTTTGTCAAGAGTTCGTCAATCAAATTCAAGGGTGGTCTGGTGAAAGAAGTTTCGAGAAGAAAAATCTTGCCAGACCATGTTTAACCATTCTCCTTTGATATAAAAAAATGTATTTCGCAGTGTTTGCATTGCGTGATTTCACCAAATTTATAAACTTGGGTAGTTCATTAAAATAGCGCTGATGGTTTTGGAAACAAGCACAGATTGAAAATATTCCTTATAATTGAACAAAAGCGGCATGAAACTCAACTTGCAGTGTACCAATATGACTGATCATTTCCACCAAAATTAAATGAATAATATTGAGCAACTTATAGGTTGAACTTGAACAATCAATGCTAAAACTAAATACACATAACATGATTACCTTGATCAACTTGCACATCCTGATTACAACCTGCTACTACTTACCTGAGTAAACTGGAACACCAGTATCATCCTGCGTTTCTCGTTTGCGCAATTAGTATCCCGACAAGATGTGAGCAAACTGAAATAGTGTTTGTTTGAGTAGACGCACGTTTGTATGAAATGCTCGGATGTCCATGAATACAGCATCTGCTGAATTCCAGGAAAACTCGCTGCTATGGGTGTGGCTTAGACATGCGATGTTTTTTGGAGAAACAGTACAGTCGGTATGCAGCCTATTTGAGCGGTGACCGCGACATGCGATATCACAGCCTGGAGGACAACCATTTCGCACCTCAGACCTGGTCGGTATCAATCAATGAATCGTTGTAGCTCAAACTATAAAAAACGTACAGTCAATTTTGTAAGCAGCAGATTTCGGCAAGCGCTGTGTGCACGCAGAAGACCGCTGTAAGTCTGTTTAGTTCCCGATCGGACTCGTATTCATCACAAGTGTTGCTTCCCTGCCACCTCTCGCGTTGCGTGTGCAGAGCGCCGGTTGGGCATTTTGCTAGATCAGGGCACAATCAATAATCTTTCGAACACTATGCCGAAAGTCGGGAGAGTTGGCCGTGGAAAATCCAAAACGGTTTTTCAAGTCGAAACTCGCTAGGCCACGCCCCCCCCCCCCCCTGCCCCCAACTCCCCCAGGTTATGTCTGGCCTGCCAAATTAAATTTTAACATATGCATGCAATTATTATTTAGTTACGATATCTTCGTCCCTTCTGAAGTGTTTGTATGAGAGATTATATTCTTCACTAGTCACAATTATCAAATTTACTTAAGTTTCATTAGGAATTCCGAAAACTTTTTGCACACACTGAAACGTTCGTGATAGCGATATATGAAATCATCGCCAGAGTGTTTGAATAGTTGCCAGATCATGAGCTCCGCCTCTATTTCATACAGTAAACGGAGTCTAGTTCGGAACTAAATAGACTATACCGCAACTTTGGCGGAACGTCCCTGTGCGCCTTCATTCGCTACCTCAAAATGTAGGAACTCTCGATTTTATCGCTATCAACAGATATAGGTGTCAACTTCCTGTCTTGCTCCGTGTTCTCAAAAATGCGGCGCGACCACGCACGTACATACACCGCCGAGTTCACCTACTTACAAAATTTTAAAAATTTCCATAAAATTACGAAACCATATTCAAAACATGGCCAAAATTACCAATATGAAATCTGTGGAAAAAGATTTCTAAAAATCATGAAAACTACAAAGCAGTGATAGGTTAAGGATTGCTGCATTACAGTAACCCAAATCGTGTTGGCTTCTATTTTGCTCCGTAATAATGTGGTTTTTTGAACTTTCTGTACGTAAGGTATGAACTTTCATCGCAAAAAAGAATAAATGATTTTTTTTCATTCTTCAAAAATTACCTACATTGCACATCATACAGGTACGGTCCCTTTAAAGACACACTATCTCATCTGCCCAAAAAAATATTTTACGATCCCCACATCGCGTAAACAATCTGGCTTTTTGATGTGCTTGTAGAGCAAATGACGACTAACCAATCTCATGTCGAAAGTAAATGTTTTATTGCAGGCACTGTGCATTCTCCACTCGATTTGCTGAATACAAACTGGTAAGATATGAAGGCAGCGGCAACGAACACAATAAAATGGTGAAGGATATTTTGGACATTCTGAGAGACAGCGGCGTCGAGGAAAACCACCTGCACAAGATTGAGCAGGAAGTTAATAGTGCGTCTCTTACTTATGTTTCCCTCTCTCCCCCGGAGCTCCTAGCGAACGTTTCCTCATTTGTTCTTAACTACTATAGTTCCGGTCTGAATACTCCAGGCTATTTTTCACCGTTTTGGAGTTTTTGAAAAAAAAAACGGAAAATCTCTGTTAGGGTTTGGTATATTTCATAAGAACCCGAAAGTGAGAAAAGTTTCTAGATTTACTCGTTTGCTCTGAGAAATGGTCATCCGAAAATCTTGGCATGCTGCCAACAGGTCTCTATGCGTATGAAACAAGTATACAATGAGTAGGAGAATGTCTGAACCACCTTATTTCTAACTAAAATATAAAATTGAGACCATTAGTTTGATTATTCGATGGCATACTGCAGGGAATCACAAATGCGTGAACCAGAGTATAATGATGGATGATCTGTTTTCAGAAGGGACAACACCCCATACGACACGTGGATCAGCTGTTCGAAAAGCAGTCAACTCCCAGTTGCTAGAGGATCCGTATTTACTGGCTTTGTTGACAAAAATGTATCATTTTGATTTTGTTCACTTGGGTTATGATTTTCCACGTGTTTAGTGTCACCATAAGTAATCAAATAAACGGCTTTCAATAAATTGGCAAACAGCAACTCAAGAATCAAACTGACAAAATAATTTCCCAACTTCGTAAAATCCATGTGTTATAATAATAATGATAGAATAATGTTCATTTGCATAGAGTTATATAACAGAACAAGTGAAGATAACGTGGTCCGTATGATAAAATACTCTACGACATAATAGTTTTCACGCAACTACAATCAGAAACTGAACAAGGTGCACAGTGATTCTGTTACCACACCTCTCTTTTACTACTAGTATACTACTAGTGTTCTTGTAGTAATGTAGGCGTAGGGGAGGAGTTAAACTATATTTCTACTCCTACCTAACTACTAGTAAGATGGTAGTCACCTACTAGTTTATCTGCAGTAAAATTCAATTTTGAAAAAAATAAAATAAAATAAAAATAATAATGTTTTCAACGACATTTATTTTCTATATAGTGGACGCCCATCGATAATGACGGGCACACAGACAAATAAATTACCAATCCGCCTCAGCCGGGTATCGAACCCGCGAGGCTAGGAACCAGACGGCGCCCACTAGCGCATACACCAATTGAACACTTATCAAGAAGAGCAGTTAGCGTATACATTGCCACGATTACTTGATGAAAAACGGTTGTGGGTCTAAGAAACATGTTTGTGGTCTATAAGTGAAACCACGAAAAGTTCATTGTATCTCTAATACTGGAATAATTAAACTTGAAAATACCAATAGTTTTTACAAAACGACTTCATTCAACAAATCACAATCATTAAATACAAACAAATGCATCACAATGGACCAACTATCGCAGAAAGTAACAAACACACAAAATTGCAATATTTAATAAGAACCTTAAAATCACAACCATCAGAGTGTAACCTGTTAGCCTAGCTTGAACCAGTATGTTCATTAACAACATTTTGCAATACTTCTAATCATGAACTCTTAAATGAAATCGGGAAAACATACTTATTACGTTAGTTAAAAACAATTTCCACACAAAACGTAAAGAAAGGTTCACCTACTGGTCTTTATCTCGGAGTACGGAGTCTATAAAATTCAGGATTTTTTTAGTTTTCATAAATCAAACCTTTAATTAAATGAAGAATATCATTTTGGCTCACGAAATACTAAATATAACAACCGGTCGTTAGGAATGTAACCGAACATCGTATATCAACTCGTACTAGACAACTTTACTGGTGTGAAACTCGTTGCGTTTAGAAAAAACAGGCAGTTGTTCATTTCCCATGCAAAATAAAGGATCAGGGCAAGTGAATTCAAAAAACATGTACACACCAGTAAGGTTTGACTATTTCATAGTAATCAACACATTCTAGATTAACATACGTACAAACTATTTGGCATGAAAAGAGTGAGTATTTCGGCGAAAGGAAGCCCGTTTTTAGAAAAAAAATTCAGACAACTTCCCTGGAGTATGGAAAAAGAAAAAATAGAGTCTTATCATACCGGAAAAAATGGCTATTGCTGCAGACTGCAGTTGCCAGATTTCATTCGGTGATGAATAATCCAACCCAATTCCTTTCAAACTGTCAGTTCCAGTCACGAACCCGAGCCAGAGCCTGGAAGTAGAAATTAGTTAACAAAATTCAAATAGTCTTGTGCAATTATTAGCCGCAAGGATTGAGGTCTGAATATAAAATGTAGAACTCTGGTTTTGAAGAAAGAATACGCACAAACGGAATAATTAACTGGATAACTACTACTAGAGCATGGAAGATTTGGAAAACGGGGGTCTTTTATATTCAACTGGGAAATTCAGATATTTTTCATTTCAGTTCAACCTTATCAAAATCTTGCGTATTAGAACAGAAAACGACTTCCTTCAGTTCAAATAGTCACTAGTATGTGCTATTTCATCATTATTGATCATGGAGGGTAATCAACTGCATAGAAAATTAACCTGTCAATAGGACAATCGGCAAGGTGGGCCTATTACCCACTACTTTTCGTTATATTTCGAATGAGAAAAAAATATGAGAAAAGGATTCTTTTCAGCGTTAACACAGAAAGAAAATGTGATAGTAAAAACTCTAACCTTGACATCGATCAGATCAGGAAAACTCAGTAGTTACGTCGACGACCCCTTGTTTCCATTGCTGATGTAATGGTACGAACGAAATAATAAAAAAACAGATATCATTTTGCTTTCTGACCTGAGCTGAAAATACAAGCTCGAAAGAATATAGTGAATAATCAAGTAGATCTCTAAAACGGCTTTAAGAGAGGGAAATGCTATAATTTTTCACAAAATGAACTCAAAATAAACACTATTATCGCTTTATTCGATAGGAAAATTTGAATAAAACCAACAAAAAGCTGCAATGCAGCAATCGCGCGCCATTGATTAAAGGACTGTGACACAGTCGCAATATAGCACGATTATCGCTGGTCCACGACTATAACTAGTTATGTAATCCTCTATTGCACTACTCAGCCATTAACCCTGTGTTGCACCCAGCGGGACTCGAACTCAGCAGCTCTCGCTTCTGAAGCGAGGCACTTACCACTGCGCCACGCTGAGGGCGCCAGAATCGTATACGATTACAGGCGCGCTTCAATGTTCAGTGCTCACTATGGAATAACGTGAATGCGCCACGAGCCCTAACAAAAAACCTTATACTCAAGCCCGTTCTATATTAACACAGGGAGACTCCTCCTTTACTACTACTACTAGTTTACTAGAAGTTTACCTGTAGTCCCAGATTTCCTATGTGTAACACAATGCATTAGACTGGGTAAAAAGAAAATTACAAATAATGGGTAACAAGAAATATCAACCTAGGGGTTGCGTGTGTACATAATACAATAAAATAACTAGGTCATGAAACGGGGTGGGTCGTTGAACATATTGATAATATCGAGTTTTCTTAATTTAGACCGTAACTGACACTGCGAGTAAAAACATTCCAATATCTTTCAGCACGATAAAAATACCAAATATCGTCACGATAAAGCCTAGGTTGATAGATGAGCCTTTTTATGTCTAACATTTGAGCTACGAACAAAAGGACACGTGACCAGATTTGATTTTCCCGAAAGTATTTCACGCGCTTGTAATAAATCAGTGCGAATTCGTCTGCGATAGCTTGATTGGGTATATAGTTTCAGAGGACGATATTTGTGATACAAGAAAGGAATTGGACAGCGTTTCTTAACTTTCTTAGAGGGGATTCTAATCGACAACATAGCCTAGATTTAGGAGGAGGATTGAACACTTCGGAACAATATTCAAGAAATAGGCCTAACATATACATTGAAAAGAGATATATACCTAGTAGCGTTGGTAAATCAAAACACTCTAAGTATTTGGGTGGCTTTTATGTTCGCCAAGGCAACTTCACTGTTAATGTGAGATTCGAACTTTAGTTTTTCGTTAGAAATCACATCAAAATCTCCAACAGTCGTGCTACTAGGTATATTAACATTCTGTACAATATAAGGTAAACGAAGATTGTTATTACCGAGCCTAAGAAGAGTAGTTTTATGAGGGGCGATAGGCAAAGACCAAGCTACAGACCAGTCAACAATATTGTTTACAGCTAGTTGAAGCTCACATGAAATATTACTGTACACTTTGATATACTCAGCTAACAATACAAATTCTACTGTATTAGGTAAAGACAAACAAATATCATTCACAAAGTAAAGAAATAACAAAGGTCCGCTAACCGTACCTTGAAGCACGACCAAGGTAATACCCAGACTACTTGAAGAAAGATGATCACCAACTTTCACAATACTTGATCTATCGTTCAAAAATGTATTATACCAGTAAATCAGATTTCTTGTATAAGGTCGAAAAGTAGATGAAATCCAAAACAAAACACATTTTCAATCGTCTTCGGTCGGTAATGTTAATCATAATGCTTGACAGGCTTGACAAGTCGATCTAACATTGACACGCGTTACAAAAAGGCCATGTGTCAATTGGTACTTCTTTTGCGCACGGTAACTGTAAATAAAGTAGAAGTTTTGGTGCGCTGTTTCCAAACGTACGTTTTGCCTATTATTGAATATGGATGTCAAATATGGAGTCCTTTCTTGATGCTCGAACTCTGATAGACTTCTGCCGAGTGCGAGCCGGGAGTCCCGGCTGGCAGCGCGCCACAAACGAGCATTCCGCCGACAGGCCAAACGGCGTCAGTAAATCTGCCCCGCGTATACCGTATTCGTGCATCACCAACCTTTAATTGTGGAAATTTTGATAATGATAATTTTTATTTATTCATCGTTTAGATGTAGTATGTTAATCATTGGATTTGTTTTCTTTACTTGTTGGATGGATCCTATGCTCCTATGTTAGTTTTTGATGATACATTGTTCCAGAAATCGCTTGAGTGCAATATACATTGATTGTATCAGCCAAATTTTAGGCCATAAATCTTATTCAACTTCATAACCAATTATTTGCAGATATTATCTATCAAGTGACTATCCAATAAACTGTATTCTTCAATCTCGGTTTACTGAAACGGGTCATGCTTCTGTCTGCTCCAAGAAAGAGGTAATTTCGCAATTTTGAGTCAAGTTTTCCACCTGTTCCGTTATATTATTAACCTCTTGTACAGTTATTCTCTTTAAACCGTAGAGACGCAAGTGGTACCTCTACTGAGGTTTGAATGCCCATGGAGAACAGTTTTTATCCGGTATATACGTGTAGAATTACATCAATAAACAATAAAATCAAGATATCTTACGTTAAAAATGGATTTTAACAAAAAAATACTTGAAAACCTTTTTTCTTTAAATAAAATAGAATAGAAGTAATGGTTTTGAGGACCTAACCTAAAATATTGTAGCAGAAGCTTTCTGCGACATTTCGGGTTTTCGTTTGGTGATTTTCACATTTCTCCCATTTCACTACTCTTTTACTGTTCACAACTGATTCAAGAAAACGCAATGCACGAGGATATACATTTTACAGACGTTGGACTGAAATTCTGCGTCCTTTTCCACCTCCTAAAACGTGGATATTCCTGGATGAAGATCTCAGATCAGTCGCGAACGAAGACTCTTCGTCGGGAGAGCTCAGTGATTTCGGAGAAGATGACGACAGGTGAATATACTCAGGTCATTTTTGTTAGTTGTTCTCTGCAGTCGTTTTCTGGGTGTTATGGGTGATAAAATAAAAAGAAATGACAGTTGGTTTCAAGGGTACTTTTTCAACCACGGGTTTAACCTCTATTAAAATCTAAATAGCCGTGGAGTACACAAAGAACAGTTTATTTGCAGTTGTGGGGGATCTGATCCTCCTTCCGGTGCTTTCGGTGGTTCTCCCAGTGCTCCCGCTGGTGGCGGACCTTTCGGTGCTAGTGGTGGTGCTCCCGATGCTGGTGGCAATTCATCCGGTGGTGATGGCGGAGGTTCTGCTGGTGATAGTGGCGGAGGTGCTGCTAATACTGGTGGCGGCGTTCCTGGTGATGGAGGTCCTCCCGGTCCTGCTGGTGGAGGTCCTTCCGGTCCTGCTGGTGGAGGTCCTTCCGGTCCTGCTGGTGGAGGTCCTCCAGGAGCTGGTGGTGGCGGTCCTCCAGGGGCTGGATTTGGCGGTCCTCCAGGTGCTGGTGGAGGTTCTCCCGGTCCTGCTGGTGGAGGTCCTCCAGGTCCCGCTGGTGGAGGTCCTCCCGGTCCTGTTGGTGGAGGTCCTCCCGGTCCTGCTGGTGGAGGTCCTCCCGGTTTTGGGGGCGGACTTGTGGTCCCACCACTGGTCAATCCACGTGAGTTCCTTGATTCTACTTGAAAATAATTAAGCAAAGTTCTGTTGGAATGAACTTGTAACGGATCGTGATATGTTGGACGTGTACGGCAATGTGAATCATTGATGAATCATTGAATCACGTACTAGACTACCAAACTGCGAAGTTTGTATGTGTAAGTGTGTCATCACAATTTCAACACGTTTTAAGTCGCTGAATGGCTTAGGTTAGTGGTGTAGATCCTTCGAATTTGGCATATTTGACTTCGACCTGACTTGTGGTTCCAGGAGACTGGTTTGATCGACTCTGGTACATCTTGGCGAGAAAACATCTGGATAACCTCTGTGACGCAGATGTGGAACGTATATTCCAGGACGCCGCAGGTCTGAAGGATGGGAGATTTCTTGTTTCTCAGCGAGAGGTCAGTTATTTTGATGTTATAACCAAAAATTCAGGATTGGATGCATTCAGATCGAGGGTGTTTTTGGTAGCTTTCTTACTTTGAATTAAATCGGATTGGTATCTAAACTGATGTAATTGGAAACCATTTTGCATTCGTTTTAGGCAGAGGAACTCGAGCGCGAAATATTGCGTCCCTTTGCGGCGTCTGTCTTTTTCAAGTGTACCTGCGGACAGGAGCTAGGCACAGAAAATGCCGTTTGCCCACGACGATCCTGCGCTAGGTAGATATATATTCCGTTTTTCGCTCAGGATAATGGTGAATGTGCAATATGGTAGATAAACTCGCCATCTGTTGCTCTGGCACGTGTGAGGTAGTTGCATTTCGCTCGAATTTGAATGTGTTAGGTACTTGTGAGTGAACAACCGGAAACCCAGGGATTTAAATGAAACGCAATACGTAACGTCTTACATTGATAATTTTACAGAGATCTGCACAAACGAACAACTTTATCTGAATACAAGAGGTTCTCGTCCTTTTCCATAAAAGGGCAAATTGAGGAAATCATTCGAAGGGAGATGGACGAAGTTGTCACTTGGAGGGAAAAACTTCATGGCGGGAATCTTCCCTTCGATGATACCTACAGATGCAGCTCCGATTATAAAGTAAGACATTTGGTTATGAAAATGTGTCTTTGATGTTTAGCTCTTCCATGAATCACCGGTTCGCATTAGTTTTTGTATGAAACAAAACTGCTGTTGTTGTATACATTCATAGTTCAAATGTTTAATGCTAACTTACTTATACCCCAGTAAGGTCCGACTAAGCGACAATGAGTAATCCGTTTTCAAGTTTAAACACGTGAAAATTTGGGATTTTTCCCAAAGGTAGACCGATTTTTATCTTTCAGGCTGAAAAGTAGTTCGTTTTTCGAACTTTTCTGATTATTCAGACAACCTTGCTGGTGTATGAACTTACTGTTGTTTTTAGGACTGCATAGAGACAGGTCCAGAATGTCGGGGAGGGCACATCAAGCTTTAAATACGGACGGCTTTGGATACTCGAATGCTAACTATACGTGAGTTTCAATTATCTTCTCGTTGCAGCAGTTTTCAGTTGCTTGCGCTTAGATATTGTAGTCAATTCTGTTTAGAGTTGTAAGAGGGAGCGTCCATGAATGCTCTTACACCTACATCCGCATTTTCATGAAAAACCTCACAAAGAAAAGGTCTCTGATGCTCCCATTATGTTGTTTCCCGATCTCCGCTCCAACAGTATTGACCCGAAACTTGCTTGTTCAGTGGATCTTTGTGGCCGGTCGTGCTATCGATTCTTGATATTCCTCCGGGCAGACGCTATTCCACTAAGAACCTCATCACGGCATCCGTGCTGAGAAGCAGATCTCATCCCACGGTAGAAGACCTAAACACTCTGCTCCGAAGATTACTCTCACAGCTGAGGTTGAACGATTCAGTTCAAGTTGGGTTTCGCAACGTGCAATATACAATCACCTGGTCGGTCAGACATGTGGCGGCTGATAACGAGGTGAATTTGGAATTTTTACTTGAATAAGGACGATTATGTTTTCCAATCACACCGTTGACACGGGATTGGTCCACATAATCGTCCTCCTTTAAAAGAACTTTCCATTATCATTATTGTGCCGGTTTAGAATTGTATCGTTGGTTCGATACTGTGAGTTATGAAAAGTATAAGCAGCTGTACGACGTTTTATTGATAGCTGGGGAACTGACCAGTTTTCTTATTTTGAATTTTGAGGCCCTTCCCAAGCTCTATGATCATCGGACTTATTTGCACGGAAGTTGCCTTCACTGTGTTCCTGATGTGGTGCGGCTCGCCGGCGCTTATCGGTATTCCCTGCAACCCGGCCGAGTTCTCAAGGACGAAGCCTATGTACGGATGCATGCCCCCAACTCTACCGGAAATTTCGGATGTACGTTTCGTGACAGCTCTTTCCAATAAGTAGATGATTCAATACATGTCGGCTTTTATTTATTCTGTTTCGGTCTGTTTCCAATTGCCCGAACAGACTCAGTTTTTAAATACAGATTCTGTCCCCGAGTAGAGTAAAGTTTGAATTAGTTCCCTTGTGGTTCTGGCAGGTATTGCAATTTTCAGCCCTGAGCGTTCTCACCGAGATTTGTCCGCAGCCGCGCGTAGACATTGATTTACTTCACGGCTGGGGCGAAGGCGTCGGAAAGATGTTTCTTGAAAGCATTAAAAACGGAAAAGTTGCCGGACTCCGCGTCAATCAGGTTGTTCTGGATCAAATAGACAAATGTGGATCCTCGACTAAGCTACCCACCTATTGGCAGGGACGGTGAGTCAAGTTTGAATTAGTTCCCTTGTGGTTCTGGCAGGTGTTGTGCATAGAAGCCGTTCCAGAAGTGTTGAAACGTTTTGTAAACAGTTATTTGGCTATTGGGAACAGTGCTGAGGCACAGTGCCAGTTGGTATGGTAGTGAACTGGCTTTTTTGTATTAAACTGATGTTTTTATCGATCTCATCTCATGTCTCCGCTTCCAGGTTCAAACCAATCGCTAAACTATCTCTCAGTTGTGGCAAGGACTTGCGAATGGTTTGTGCTGTTTTTGGTTGCGTATAATTTTTCTCAGCTCTCTGTTTTGCTATATTCGTCTTTATCTCAACCTGTTGTTAAACGTGAAATAACCCCGTTCTTGCTCATTTTTGTCCAATTCCGACTGTGGCATGGTCAATTATCTGGGTAATTATTCACTTCTGGGCAAACTCGTAATTATAGCGTGTTTTCAGCACCATCATGTCACATTTCCTCTTGTGTGTCTCTTGGGATTGACGGAGTGCCCGGTATCTGCTATGTTTGGTCTTGTTGTGGTCTCTGTCTGGAGGCGCCTCCTTACCTCGGGACTCACCAAAAACGACTTGGACGAAGTTGGCGACGGTTTTGAGAGCATCGGCACCATATGGGACGATATTTTTGGGACAGAAACCATCACATACAAACTACATGTGAGTGGACTTAGTACAGATGTTTACGGTTCTTATTTCCTAGTAAATTGACCACGTAGGTTGAATTTCAAGCATTGTATCCCGGCAGAAATGATTATGTTTCAAGTTTCAAGTTTACTTTGCGTCAGATTTTTTCAAAACATGATTTTGCAGCTCATATGTGCTCACCTGCCCGATCAGCTGTACACGCACAACAACACGATAGAATTGGACTGCTCCAGTTATGAGCACAACAACTTGAACTGGAAGCAACCCCTCGACCCCCTCAATACGCGCTCATTCGACTGTACCATGGAAAATAGGTAACAACTTCAGCTTGTGTGTGTAAAACTATTGTGAATCTAATCTGTAGACGTTATGCGAAACTAATCTATAGACGTAGTGCTAGTTTCCATTTATGTTTTTTTTTATATAACTGGTTTTTCTTTTTTTATGATGGTTTTCCTTCGTAGGATGCTCGTTCGTCATCGTGTTATGTGTGAGGTGGAAGAACGAAGTGTGGACACGAACATTCTCGGACTGAAGAAAATCGGAGAAAGACTTATGAACAATAAGTGCGTTTTCCATTTATAGGCCGGCTATCTGACGGTTTCTAGAGCACTTCGTGAATGAGAAGTTAGAAAAAGTTCCGCAATAACTGGAATTTAAAAAAAAAATTAGGTGCAGAGAGATGCGTTAGAAATGAGTAAGGTTCCCAGAAATGATTCCCAGTTTCAGGTCGCGAGGCATGAGAAGATACACTGAGCAAGGTGACAATATTCGTCTCCCTGTAAAACCACAGGCAAGAGTTCCAGCTGGGCAACCACTGGCCTTTCTCTTCGAGGAACTGGTCCGACTTCTACCGGGAGCGCACGAGTTTTAGTAAGTTTTCCCGGGTTATTTTATAGAAGCGCAAATACTCCACGAGCTCAGCTGTGATTACCCGTGTTTGGTGGGCTTTCGAATATTTTATTTTTGTGCGAAAGCAGTTTGGCTGTCTTTATTTGAGTTGGCTTGGTTTCAGTTCTCGAGTTTGGGTGCGTGGCACTCTTCTGGCAGCTCACCCACTCTGGAAACTACCGTGCAAGTCTCGACAAGATAATGTCGTCTGCCAGCGACACGGCGAAAATCCAGTCTATGGGACGGTTAAGCTCATTGCTAAGCACAATGGGACCGCACATGTTCTCGTTCAACTCTACGATACTTGCCCAATTACCACAGATCTGAGAGATGCTGTTCAATTAGAACTAATGAATCACCCTGCTCCTCATCTCCACACTCTCCTTCAGTTATACGATGCATTTGTTGTACCTCATCAATATGTTCGTAGAATTGTGGCCCCTGGCCTTGTTGGTAATGCACCTCCCGCTCTTCCAGATTTTGTTTATGAATGTTTTACCGTCGATGAGATTGTTTCCGTAGGTTGCGTACCCCATTTTTTCGGACACGATTATTTTGTTCATCTGCCTTCCAGGCGGCAGTGGCAATAAAATAAGAGATTGTACATATATGTAATGCTTTAATGTTAGTTGTTATTGAATATTGGCATGAAGCTGCATTTGTAGAGAACCAATTCTTATTTTGTACGTTTCAAACGTAAAACATATCTCTTTTGTGAAATCCAATGTTATTGTTTTGATTCGCATATTTTTGAATTACAGGGTATGAGCAAGAGAAGTCACACTCAAAACCGTTTCGCAAATGCGATGGTGCCTGTCGAGGCGTTGCCGACTAAAAAACAAAAAGCCATCAGTGAGTTTTCAGTTAAACAATTGTTTGTTCATTTGTTCTTTTTTCCGGTTGAACAATTGTTCCTTTTTGCTACACCATTTTTCCTTTTTTTTTGAAGTTCATTTGAATAGGAATTGTTTTCTTTGAATTGAGTATTCAGAATTTGCTACCAAGTCTGAGCCATTGTTTGACTCATCGGACAGAGCATCCACTTCCGGAAGCTCGCTCGGGCTGCTGTGTGACCCACAAAACAAGATGGACACCATGCTAAAAACGATCATGGCATCCAAGGACCTTGGACCACGGGAGTTCAATGTCAGTTTGTTTCATGTTGGCTGAAAAACAACGGACAGCTTTATTTCATGTTGCTGAGCTCGTGGGAAACATACTCGTTGCTAAATCTCAGTTTTTCATCTCACCAAAGTTTACGTATTTCAATCTAGAGACGGCGTCGCATCATACCCTGAATGCTCAGCGTTTTGAGAAAAACCCCCCTGTTTTTGGTCCAAAGATTTGGGCAAACCCCCCCCCCCCTCGAAAATTGTCTGATTTAGCGATTCTCTAAATTAAAGGCAAAACCCCCTTATAATGGCTGAGGGGGAGGGCAAAACCCCCCTGTTTGAAAAAGTCACAACTCTGAGGCATTTAGGGTATGCGTCGCATAGTGGGGATTTGCTGAGATGTTTTCGCGTGGATTCTGCATTTTTCAGGAGGTGCTGATTGGCTTTGGAGTCGATAGTTTCTCCACTCTAGCCTACGACGCAATGCATTCAACCGTTGTTGCCGACCCCTTGCAGCAGGCTCAACAGGCTTTAATCTACCACTCGGTGGGGCCATCTCGACTTCATGTTGTTGTGCCTAATATACGTGCACTCGCACTAATAATAGAATTCCCACTATTACTATTACTATCACTATCAAACAATTCCCACTATTAGTAGTATTTCTTAACAATTAATTAACTTATTTCAATTTGTTGTTTCATCCTATTGTTGTAGATTCATTCATACTGCAACACTCCAAATCTGATACTGTATTTCCAGCTCGACGTGCTCTTTTCTAAGCTGACGCATTCACAAGAAAAACATAGTGCCCGAGAAGTCCTGCTTGTTAGCGGAGACTGTTTCGAACTCAAGGTTGGTTTGATCTGATGCCACTGTTTTGATTTCATTTCTATGCAAATTAGTCAACTTTCACGTGTTTTAGTCTGAAACGGGCTACTTTCTGTCGATGAATCTGAGGTTTATCAAAACGGTGAAACTACGTATTTTTGTTCCAACGTAGTCAATAGTCGCCTTTCAGTAAGTTGTTGCTATATTTTAATTTTCAGAGCTAGTTTCCTCCTTCACTTGGATTCATTTTTGCATCATCTTTTCCACTTTCATTACAGGAAGAACCGAAGTGGTCTCTCAAACCCGAAGATTACGTTGTTCGCGTGGATAGTCCGTTCCGTAACGTGAACATCAGAGCGGCCCTTTCCTCTACTCGCGCGGCTCTGGGTTCTATCCAGTCACGGACTTTGAGTAAAGAACTATCTTTGCTGCTCACCGAAGTGTTTGCCCAGGTATCACATTTTTGTTCCTTTTTGAATATAATTCTTGTTTTTTTATGTCGGGTGCGCGTCTCTGAATACGCTATTTCATAGGATCTCGTTTGGGGCCAATAATAAACTTGAATAGTCTCAGCTTGTCAGTTTCTGTCCGTGAAATTGGTCAGTGGATGTATGTGTTTTTTCTCAGATGATTCCGAGTGGTTCCGGTGTTGGTCTCGCCTACTCTCTGCTCAAGGGAAAGAAGAAACATTCCGAACTACCGGAAAACGTCGCAAATGATATCGCGCGTGAGTTACCTCATTCAACACAAGTTTGTGATCAGTTAAGTATGACTAGATTAGTATGAATGGAATGTACATTAGATAGAACACCTTTAGTAGAACACTTTCATCAGTAAGATTAGAATACTTATCGTTACGTTGAAATTAGACAATCACATGTTGCTGGTTTTCCTGCTTCATGATGTTTTTGCCTTTCCGAATAGTAACATAGCTGCACTCCGTGACTACGTGTTTCTTTAACCCATGAAATTTTCCGAATATCAGGTATTATCGCAGCTCACATCGGCAGAAGGAATGACATCGCAATACTTCCGAATGCCAAAAAGCTCACTCTATCTGACTGGCTCGGTGTAGTCAAAAAATCTATATCCGAAACTCTGTGAGTTCTTTTTTCTGCATATGTCGAATTTTATTAATCTGTAAAAGTAAAAACTCATGAAAACCTTGTTTTAAAGGTCCACTCAACCTGGCTTCTTTGTATAAATATGTCCAAACGATCGAGGAATTTCGAAAAAAACGGGGTCAAAAAAGTTTCAAAAAGATCGAGGAATTTCGAAAAAAACGGGGTCAAAAAAGTTTCAAAAAGATCGAGGAATTTCGAAAAAAACGGGGTCAAAAAAGTTTCAAAAAGATCGAGGAATTTCGAAAAAAAGATCGAGGAATTTCGAAAAAAACGGGGTCAAAAAAAGTTCATAAGTGAGATGGAGAGAGAAAGAGTGAGGGAGACTTCTTCTAACTTCAAGTTTATGTTTCAGAGGTGCTGGTCCCAACCGTCGAACTGTGTCTCGTTGGGATGGAATGACTGAAGATGAGTACAGGTCTCAGCTCCAGTTGGATCCAGATGTCCCCATTGAGTTCGTTCATCCCAAGTTTGCCGTGCAAAGAGAAGTAGTAAAGGTCCAAGGAGTGCAAGGAAAGTAAGTCATTAACCTTGTCTCGGAAAATCAACTCAAACCGTCAGAGCCAAAAGGAACACAGTCTCTGTAGCAAATAACGAGGAAATTTGATTTTGACGTAACACTCATTCGAGTCTGAAAACGGCTTTCTTTTTTGGTAGTCTCAAGTTAGCAATTGATTTGGGGTTTAAGACCCTCTGTTCAGCATTTGATGGTTTTTGAAAAGAAATCTAAACCCGTCTGGCTTTATCATGATGGTTTTGTTTTGGATTGTCGTATTATTTCCAGTGCCGATGCTGAAAACAATGGCTCCCTGGGGAGACCTGCGCTGCTGTCTCAAATTGATCCTGAACAGGACGAAAACACGTTTTCGGCTCAGGAAGTGATCAAGTTAGTTTCAATTTTTAACAAACGGCGACTTGACTGTTTTGTTTTACTGTCTACTTGGCTCCTATTGCTTCTATTTTCTCTTATTTCCCAACTGAAATTCTGCTTGAAATTCTGCTGTTGTAAGCAAAGACTAGCTACTACTGTTTTCAGCGAGTCATCTGATAACCAGTCACACAAGATGCAATATTCTTCCTCCACCGGGGAACAGCTCACTGTGCTTCAGAATGTTAAAGAAAAGTGAGTTATGCTCTTGCTCCTTTGCTCAAAGCTCTTGCTCTTTGGCTTAAAGTATATCACGGGAAGACAGGTAGAAATTGTAGTAAATATATAAACTTGTATTTTTACAGCCCAGCATATCCGGAAGCAATCGCTCAGCACTATACTGAGTTCCTCAGTTACATGAGCAATACCGGGTGAGTGTTTTTATAATCAGTCTCTTTGATTGGGTGAGTTTGTTTGTCAATCCTATTCCTGAACTACTAAATATACATTTTATAGGAACTCGCCCGCTTCTGTAAATTTACTAATGTAACGTTTTGTAGGAACTCGCAACCTTCTGTTACTCCACTGAATGCCCGTTTTATAGAAACTCGTCAGTTTCTGTAACTCTAATAAATGAACGTTTTATAGCAACTCGCCAGCTTCTCTGACTCGTGAACAATTCCGGCATATGATCATAAACTCTCCTCAGCAGAGAGCTTCTGGGTGAGTGTTTTAACTTCAAAATTAAACGGTTCACCAATTCTTGAGCATCTATTGCGGTTTCAAGAGCTATGAACACAAGTACACAAGTTTGAAGTCATACTCCTCCCACAGAGTTGTCAAAAACGGTAAAAAACCGTCATTGTCGCGAAGTTCTCTCATTACATTACATAAGAGACAGTAATTACATGAAATAACAACCCTTTCCGTACTTTAGTGACACCTACTTTTGTGTACTATTCGTATAAATGGGTCACAAGTCTTACTAGCACGAATTTTTCGTTATTTGCAGCTCACACCGTAATCTGGACTCCGTCGAGAATCTATGATTTTTATGATACTCATGTGTTCGACATTATGTTGATGTTCTTTTATGTTGTTCTCGATTCCTTGTTACCGTTTCCGTTATTTTTGAATAAACGTGAATTAAACGTGAATGCAATTGGATTGAGAACTAATACATTAATTAAAAACCGAAAACCTAATTCTATGGTTTGTTTTGGTATTCTGGTTTTTGCTATTTTGATTCTGAACGCAAACCTGAATGTCGATTTTGCCAGCTGCCAGCCTGTTTGTTGACGGCGGCGGGCTTATTTGTAAAAACGCCAGTTATCCGTCTGGCACCGCGCAGCAATCGTGCGCGCGCCCGGCAGGATTCTTTCTCAGAATCCAAGAAAATAGAAAAGGTACAAGAGTTCTTTACAAGAGTTTTGTATTACAGGTGTTATCCGTCGACAGATTATCCTAGAAATCTACCTTCATATGAAGAGAGATGCAGGCGTTTAGGGTTACACAGTCTTGCCTATCGTAGAACAGTTTTCGATCTTGTCACGGCTTTCAAAATTATAAAAGGAATGAGTATATTACGTTTCTCTTCATTTTACAGGTATCGTCCAATAAGTGGTAGGCGAGGAGGTCATTCTTTTTTTGTTGAAAATTCCAAGATAAATTTACGATATTACTTGTTTTCGTTGCGTACAGCACGGTGGTTAAACCTGCTATCACAATTTGATCCCTCAATTTTACATGCGAAAACTGTCATCACATTCAAAAAGCGGTTATCAAAAGTCGATATTGTGAAAGTACTAAAACTTCCAATCAAGTTTTGATCTGTCTTGTTGGAACGTAGTTAGTGGATAATCGAATTTTTCAGCTAATACAGGTAATTTTTGTTGGTAAGTATGTTTGATACTACGTTGTTCGAGTGAGTTCAGAGGTGTCAGGGAAGAAATGGTAAGGAATCGGCGATATCTATCATTTTCTCTTCCAACGTTTTCTGTTTTTTTTTTCTTTTTCTCTCATCAACAAAACGGAACGAAATTTACGGTCATCAAACTGGGCATATTGCGAAACTATCTTCTCTGTATTTGAATAATTTTTAGTATATGTTTGTTTTCCAGGTTGGCGAGCATAACTTATCTCTTGGGACTCTCTTAATGTTCGTGTGTATTACTGAATTAGTTTAGGCCAACGAACCTGTTCCCTTCCACATTTGTAAGATTTAAAGTAATTTTGTATAATTAGAAGTAGATGTGTATTGTGTATATTAGTAAATTTAATTTTTAACCGGTTGAGCATTGTTATAGTTTTAAATATTGTAGTTTAAGAAGATGTGGTAGTTTGAGTTCTGTTTGTAAGAATGTTATAGATGTTTTGCTAGCCTTAACCCCCCCCTCTACCCCCCAAGAATATCAGTGCCTTTATCTGAATCTTTTAATATGTATATTTTTCTCTTCTCTTTTTCTCTTCTCCTCTGTTTCCGATCTTCTCCGCTCCGCTCCGCAACGGTTGTGGGTGTAGCTGGTAGCAGCCATATTGCTACCAGGGGTACCTCCGCACCAAGTCCGCAACTCCTCCGTTCAATCCCGCCCTCAGCCTCGTCCACTGAATGCACCCTACCACAGCGTGGGAGCATTGAGCATTTCTTCTTTTTCTATAGTCATCGATCGATCTCTCTTTTCCAATTTGTCCCGTTGCACATTTTGTGTAGAATAAATAAATAAATAAATAAATAATGATAATAGTAATAATAATAATAATAGATTCATTCCTGCAGAGGTTGAAATCACATGTACAGACATGGAGAAACACTTCAGAGTCCGTATGCCACAAGATCCCGGTACCTTCATCTCATTTTGCTTCTCTTCCTCTGCCTTACTATTTCGCGCTGTAAGCACAGAGAAAAATCGTATGATTGAGGAGAGGCAAGATGGGATGAAGGGGCTGGAATCTTCTAGCATACGTACGCAGACGTGTTATACTACAAGTAAATTGAATAGTCACGTGATGTTAGCATTCTCTCTGGAATTTGGCGGCGACTCGCTGGCGACACATCGAGGTCGCCGGCCGGTCGCCACATGAACCAAAGCTCCCAAGTTGTCGCCGGCGAGTGGCCGAACATTTCGCATTGTCCCTGGGGTCGCCGGCAAGTCGCCGAAGCCGAAAATATTTTTCCATCGAGAACACCCAAAAAAAGTTTGAGTGCATTTTGTGGGTAAACCGAACGGCTATTACCAAAATATTACCAAAAGACGACTTTATCCTGTATAACACTGATATGAACCGGAAAATAAACAGAGCGTGTCGCCGGCGAGTCGCCACTCTTTTTTTTCAATGTGTTCCTCATATCGCCGACGAGTCACCGAACTTGGAAACCTTGGATAACACTAAGATTTTTATTCCAGTTTGTTGTGAGGTGCGAGAGTGAAAGATGCGATTTGTGCGTCTTCCATAGTGATTCTGAGAAGAAGTTTGGGAACTGTCGCCAGCGACTCGCCAAGTAGCGTGATTTTATAACTAGTTAGTTGAAGCACGATTAAAAGGGAGTTTTGATCTAACCATGCTTGATAACAACTAGTATAATGTCATAATTTGAGTGAGATTTAATGTTTACATAGACTTTCCATCTCAATCAAATTATGACTAGAACTTATGAGATCGCATTTGAGATCTGCCGGTGTGGTGCGTTTGGAACTATACACCCATTATAAACTAACAGTCAAGTAGAGAGGTAATATTTGATATTATTCAAGGTATTATACATCTGTTACAAAACATACTCTCCATTTTGGCCAAAACATATCATTTTAGGGTAAGAAAGAAGAAGACAGTTTGTTGCTATCGTGATATTACCGAAAAACAGTGAGATCTTCTTCGACAATCTCGGATTTTATTCGCAATAGAGTCATGAAAGTTTATTTGCAATCATTAGTTAGTCCGACCATTATTTTGAATGCTCTGGATGCGCAATACTAAGATCTTCGCTGCGCTTCACAGACCGTAGCAAGATGGTCGAGAGGATGTGAGCGCCGCAGTACGCCGAAGGTAGTGGGTTCGATTCCGGAGAGATTGTTAACTCACGCAATTATGGTTTCTCGGCGTGTTAACAAGCCAATTTGTTTTTGAAAAAAATATTTTCTGTCACAGAACGTTCATTGCTATAAAGCGAAAGAATCATATTTGGAAATTGGCGATTCGCCGGCGAGCTCGCCGTCAACCCGAAAAGCGGCGACTCGCCATTGACCCCCGGCGACCCGTCACCGAATTCCATAGCTAATGAGACCGTTGTCATTGCACCTCTCTGAATTTTGTTCTGTGGCACATGTTCCACGTGACTATTCACTTGCCTAACAGTATAAAACTGATAATTATAAGATCCACTCCGCTCTTTCTGAATATAAATGATTTAGGTTCTAGTGTTTCAATTATAACAATGTTTGCAATGTGTTTGTTATTGAGATTTTCGAAACAAGGAAGCAGAAAAGTGGCTCGTGTGAGCTACTCTACGACAGTGAATTTCTTGCGAACATCTCTGTTTTTATGAAATTGTATGACCCATTTCTGTGACAAAAACTTTATTTTACATTTCACAGATTTCAGCTACATGTGAACAATACGATGTTGTGAATGAGTGTGCAACAAAAATAGAACAATACATTTATTTGCACAATAGTTCACATTGTGCGTACGTGAAAGGATTGTACTTTATGCTGAAAAAACACCCGTTCTGGTTATTAGTTTTGTGAACCATTGTGCAAACAAATGTATTGTTCTATTTTTGTTGAACGTTCATTCACAACATCGTTTTGTTCACTTTTTGCTGAAATCTGTAAAACCGAACAGAACGCACACACTTCCTGGTTCCCCACTCTTCACGAATTGTTAGAATAGAATAGAATATAATAGTTTATTGAAATCGTAAGTGAGTTCAAAAGTGTGAATACAAAATAAATGCAAAATGATTCGAAAGTCCCGTGCGAAATGGTTGTTGCGAAAGAATGCAAAACTCTTGAATCCCTCCCATATTGATACTGTAACGTTGGTATTGAGCACATTGCCGGCCAAAATAACTGGAATACATATGAATACGTAAGTTACAACAGAGCTGATACACTAATCAAAAGGTAATGGAATATCAAGTAGCTCAGAAATGTTCACATTTTTAGGTGTTTACCAAAAAGTTTTGTTGAAGGCAAACTAGTAAGCTAGTGCTGTTGCTATAATTATGACGGAAGGTGACATCGAGCATGTGCCTCTGGTGTTCATTCGGATTCGGCGCAAGTTGTAGCCCCCGTTACCATTAATTGTCACCATTTTCTCCAAATTCCAGAAGTCGTGACAATCGAATCTCTCGACATATGTGCAAGGCTCTGAAACTGTTTTTATCCAAAACTCTTATCGTTCTGGGCGACAGATAAAGTTAAAACTGGCGTTTTTGGCAGAACTAGCTCAAAGCCCACTTTGATGTTGCTTTATTCACGAAAATCTGAGTTCTGTGAAAATTTAAGTCATTACCGTACGTCTTTTTTTTCATTTGGCGCCAATAGGCGCCCGCGTCTGGTATTTGTCCACAGAAAGGACACTGACCATTGGAAATTGTCGGAAATGAACCATTCTGAAACATATCAGAACCTCCTCATGACGTGATTTTCAGTTTTTGAGGCCAATTGGCGAAAAAGAACATTTGGCGCCATAATTGGGTGCTATGGGCATATAATCTGAAAAACCTATCATACTTTCAATCTATACTTGTATATCCGACCTCTGTGAAAAATTATAGTCGTTACAGTACTTCACGAGTCTTTTCTTATTTGGCGCCAAAAGGCGCTCAAGTTCGCCGGCAATAGTCACCTTTAGCACCATGTTTTGGGAAACAGTTTAAATTCACTATAATGACCTCTGTGCGAAATTTCGCACATTTTTACTCATGGAAACCATCTTTTCTTGCTTCTGGGGCCATCTGGCGCCAGCGCCAAGCGCCAGACAAAACTTGACATCACCAAACTTTCGGCACCGAGCTAACTTTGGGGTCTACAACCTGTGCCAAATTTTTGCCAATTTGGTTCAGTAATTTTTTCAAACCTATGCGGACACCGGACGAGAGACGGGAGACGAGAGACAACGGAAATTTAGAACACAATTTTTTGAGAGCACAATTTTTTTTCAAATTTGACCAATTTTCCTAATGTTTTCGCACAACATGTATACAACAGATATCTAGCTCTCCCTTTTTAAATTTCGAAAAAAAATGTATAATTTGAAGACTTGTGTGGTTTGATAGCTGAAAATGAGTGCGCAATGGCCAAATCAAACACAACTGGTTTCCGGTATTGTGGCGATGACTGGTTTTCGGTATTGTGGCAAATAGGCTATTTGAATGCTAGTGAATACCGAAACGGGTGAGTTCGCTACCCGCAAGTAAGCTATTTGAAATTGGCTTAAATGGCTCACTTGACTTAGTATATATTTCTTGTAATATTTCTGAGCAGTTTTTTTTTTCCATTTCATCGTTTGTTTCCCTGGTCTGTGTTATAGGTATTGTTGTAAATTTTTTGTGAGTTGTGACTGTGGTAGCAAGAATATACACTGTGATATGATTGATTCATATTAGTTCGTATTTTTGGGTCAAAATATGAAACATTCAAGAAAATGATCACTGTTTGACTCATCCTGTTCATTTGCTTACGTTGTGAAGTTACACATCTCCAGATTGTAGGAGAGTTAACCATTGAATTTTCCGGCGCAATTCACCTTGTAATAAGACGTGATAGGTTACGGTAGTTGTCATGATCCAGGTGTTCTGGCTAAATGTATAGTCAATGTGTAAAGTATTGGTATTATACTGTGTTCTATGATACAATTGGTGACAATCTGACAATCCCTGCGAAACTGAAAATTTGAAAATGTTCCTGCCAGACCACCTTCAACCCGGTATTTCGTTCACCTTTTACCATTGTCCGGGTTGCCTGGTTAACAGTTTTGTTAACCACTCTCCCAAATTTCCCTTAAAATACATTGTATTTCCAAGTTACAAATGAATCACCGAAGGGTTAACCAGGTAACCTGGTTAAGATTACCGGACAGGGTTAAAGAAACCATTTCTCTCTAAGTTTCATCTTCAAGCTAGCAGTTCCATCGAATAGACCTTGAAAACCTGAATACGAACATACAACTTCTCATCTCCATCTTGCTCTGTTTTCTCATGAAGTCGATATACGTAATGTACACCGCAAACGAGTTACGCACAAAAAATCAAGAAAATGCTGATAGAAATACAAAAACTTTTACAATACGCCTTGAAACCAATTAGGGTACAAAAAATCATTCATTGAAAAACTAAAAAACTGATCGAAAATTTCAGATTATGTGGAATTGGTCTCGTTAAGTTAACGAAATACCCGGTTGCTTATGCAATCGGCCTGTGGGTGTGGTGCGTCTCTTTGCTTTTCTCACCGTGGTTTCCTGTTTTTTGTTACATTTCGAACGGAATAATGTTTTGGATTGATGATTTTCGAATTAATTTTCATTGAAACTACGTCTATAGTTTATCAAAAGTTCCATTGTCTCGCTAGGAAAGAGACGTTCTAGTAACGGCTTCGTTCTGTACCAGTTCCTTGTTGTGTGAATAGGATGTAGAATATGAGCATCTCGATACCCAGAGAGGTTGAAATCTGGAAGAGAAAATGCGTGAAGTGAACAAAACTAAGGATAAAACTGAGAACTAAACAAAAAAACTAGCACCCGCCCCTAACGCCAACGAATATGATTTCGATATTTGGGAGCAGAGGAGAGACGAACTATGGCGGAACTGTTCCACACGAATCAACGACTCGCCCAAACTTCATCTGGGTTGAATAAACGTTTTGCACAACCTTCATTTTTTGGGTGCCTCACGTTTTCATTCTAAGTTTTTTGAGGGAAAAAATAAGGTTTATACGTTGTGTGAACGCTGCAAACGACTTCAAACCACAGACAACTCAGTCAGAGCGTACCGTGATTCACGCAATGTTCTCAATTAATACTGTCAAGAGCTACGTAGGCAAAAAAAAACCTCTTGTGATTACAGGCCAGTTCGCTCTATCCAATCGTTTTTCTCTTTTCACCTTCAAATACTCTTCCATCGCAATCTTTGATCTAAAACATACATTGTTATATAGTACTGATCGTTCGTTCAATAGCGCAGATGCACGATTATCTTTCCTATGCTGAATTTCAACAGATGGTTGTAGCGGCTTTGTATACAAAAGAAGAACGAGATACTGGACGAAGATATAATAAGCAAGTGTACAATAAGTATAAAATGTAAGTATGCGGTTATTTCGCAACTCGGTTTGCAAAAGTAGTGCTCGAAGTTAATCCCAGACGGGCATATGCGAAATGTGGTGAGCAACCTTTCCTATATCCGAATTGATTGATCAGTTGCCTGCAGGATTATTTAGTATCGGACTAGCCGGTCGCGCGGCTCCCGCCGCGCGCCCGTCTAGCTGGGGGTGGACCCCCAGACCCCCCTTTTAATCATATCTCAATCTGTGAGCGCTATCTCATAGCGTTCAATATTTCTGAGACCAAACTACAAAATTTCGAATTTTGATCCTTAATCTTTGATCTTCGGGTCGATCATCAAGGACACTGTTCTCATTCTTTCCTGAAATTTTCAAGCCACTACGATGATCAAGAGAGCCGTGGCGACCGTGGGAAAATTTGCTGTCCAAAATAGCTTAAATAGAGGTCTAGGTGCGCCGTATATAGTACGGGTTTCACCCAAATTGTATAACTCGTTAACGGATGGATATTTTTTCGAAATTTTTTTACCACAATTCATGAATATTTCATACCTCTGAAATATATAAATAACGTCTGTTTCCAACTGGTTTGAATTTTTGACCTCCCTTAGGCAAGGTCAAAGGTCAAAAACGGATGAATATTATATTTGACCAACTATTAACAAAAGTGTTGTCTCTACTTAGCGAACCCATACTATGAATCTACGGACCATTGTTACATCTCTTCTCTTTTTATGAACGAAAATGCACCAAAAAACGTCAAAATAGACGAAAAAAATTTAACTAACTTAGGTTCGCAAACTTTTGACTATGCTGTGACCACAGCTCACTGAGTGGATGTTTTTACTAATTGACGATTTTTTCTGAAAGTTGCAACCGGCCGACTTCCTTGTTTTGACTTCTAAATTTTTTTCAAATCGTCGTCATCAATCGATAAATGGTACCGTCAAGTTTTCATGAACACATATTGTTCATAGTTATTGTTCATTTATGTTATCAAGTTTTAGACAAATTCCATTCAGCCACTCGCTCAGAACGCAATCGATGACGTCATCGTTTTTTCACATTATCGTTCGCCAAAAATCAATAAATCAACTTTTCCACTATCTGTCAGTTTCTAGTAGGTTTTTATGTTGGGCAGCATCCACATGCAAAGTTTGAAGGAAATCATCGACAAAAAAAAGTGAGGCACTCTCAATTCTAATTTTTTTTCAAACCATTGCCATTAATCGATAAATGGTACTGAGAGGTTCTGGTCGGAATCTGTTGTCCACTCTTGTTCTTCATTTATGTTGACAAGTTTTAGTGCGATTTCATTCAGTCATTCGCTCTCCACGAAATCGATGACGTCATCGTTTTTTCGTATTTTTGATTACCAAAAATCAATAAATCAATATTTTCCCTGTTCTTTTGCATTTTGTACGTGGACATACTGGGTAGCATCTATGATGAGAATTTGAACGAAATCAAAGGCAAAAAAAAGTGAGTGATCCACCTTTATATATGACAAGGTGACTAGCCGGTCGCGCGGCTCCCGCCGCGCGCCCCGCTAGCTGGGGGTGGACCCCCAGACCCCCATCTTGATTGCTTCTCGGTCTGTGGAAGTTATCTCATAGTTTTCACTATTTCTGAGATCAAATACGAACTTTTTGATTTTTGATCTTTGGTCTCTGATTTTTTGGTAGATCATCAATGACACTCTTGTTATCATATTCTGAAAGTTTCAGACCTTCACGATCATTTAGAGAGCCGTAGTGAACCTCAGAAAGTTAGCTGCAATATAGCTTAAATGGAGGTCTAGGTGCGCCGTACATAGTACGGGTTTTCATTGAAACCCTGATAACTCGCGAATGGATTGATATTTTTCGGAAATTTTCTCACGATAAATCATGACTACTGCTTGTCTTAAAAAGGTCGGGAGCAAAAAAAATTACATCCTGTTTAAATTTTTGACCTTCCTTAGGCAAGGTCAAAGGTCAAAAACGGATGGATATTATTTTTGACCAACTATTAACAAAAGTGTTGTCTCTACTTGGCGAACTCATACTATGACTGCACGGACCACTGTTACATTAGTTCTGGTTTTATGCTGGAAAAACAGCCAAAAAACGTCAAAATTGACGAAAAAAATTTAACTAACTTAGGCTCGCAAACGTTTGATTATGCTGTGACCACAGCTCACCAAGTGGATGTTTTTACTAATTGACGATTTTTTCTGAATGTTGCAACCGGCCGATTTCTAAATTTTGACTTCTAAATTTTTTTGAAACTGTCATCACCAATCGATAAATGGTAGTATCAAGTTTTCATGGACACATATTCTGTATCGCTGTTGTGAACCTCAGAAAGTTAGCTGCAATATAGCTTAAATGGAGGTCTAGGTGCGCCGTACATAGTACGGGTTTTAATTGAAACCCTGATAACTCGCGAATGGATTGATATTTTTTTGAAATTTTTTCACGATAAATTATGACTACTGCTTGTCTTGAAAAGGTCGGAAGCAAAAAAAAATTAGATCATGTTTGAATTTTTGACCTCCCTTAGGCAAGGTCAAAGGTCAACAACGGATGGATATTATTTTTGACCAACTATTAACAAAAGTGTTGTCTCTAGCTGGCGAACCCATACTATGGATCCAATGACCACTGTTACATTAGTTCTGGTTTTATGCTGGAAAAACAGCCAAAAAACGTCAAAATTGACGAAATTTTTTTAACTAACTTAGGCTCGCAAACTTTTGATTATGCTGTGACCACAGCTCACTAAGTGGATGTTTTTACTAATTGACGATTTTTTCTGAAAGTTGCAACCGGCCGACTTCCTTGTTTTGACTTCTAAATTTTTTTGAAACCGTCGTCATCAATCGATAAATGGTAGTATCAAGTTTTCATGGACACATATTGTTCATCGTTGTTGTTCATTTATGTTATCAAGTTTTAGACAAATTCCATTCAGCCACTCGCTCAGAACGCAATCGATGACGTCATCGTTTTTTCACATTTTCGTTTGCCAAAAATCAATAAATCAACTTTTTCACTATCTGTCAGTTTCCATCACGTTTTTATGTTAGGCAGCATCCACATGCAAAGTTTGAAGGAAATCATCGACAAAAAAAAGTGCGTTACTATCAATTCTAAATTTTTTTCAAACCATTGCCATCAATCGATAAATGGTGCTGAGGGTTTCTAGTCGAGATATGTTGTTCACTATTGTTGTTCATTTATGTTATCAAAATTTGATGCGATTTCATTCAGCCAATCGCTTGCAATGAAATCGATGACGTCATCGTTTTTTCATATTTTTGTTCACCAAAAATCAATGGATGAATATTTTTTCTGCCCTTCCACTTTTTATACGTAGTCATGTTGGGTAGCATCTATGATGAGATATTGAGGGGAATCAAAGGCAAAAAAAAGTGCGGCACGCCTATACGATTATATATGACTAGGTGACGCACTACCATTTGTTTGTTTTGAGTGTGATCGGAACTAGGAGTATTACTCTCATTTCTACATGAAGTTAGCTCACCAATCACCATTTTGTAGGGTTTCATTGAACAACTTGCGATGCGTGTCGAATTTATACAGAAGTTTGACTCACCTCATTCGATCAATCTTATCGGAAACAAGAATTTGGTCGGTGGCCCAACTCTCTGTGATGTTCGGCTTGCCTCTGCCATCTCTGATGAACTCCACGTTAAATTCCGAGTAGAGACGCCGTGCCAAGGTATCACCGTCCACGAGCCTATTCTTTCCTACCTCTAAACTATGCTTTTTCCATCCTAGTCTATAATGATAAGATTGGGTGAGTTATTTCGCTTTTGAAACATGTGATTGAGTTTTTATCAGAACTAAGCAAATGTATAACAGGTGAAACGGTGAGAACCCAAACGTATGAACGACTTAGCGACGATTTAGCTGGTTTTACATGTTTGATGTATAATTTTTCAAATAAGACCAAATCCAAATTTATTTCTACGTTATTCTACAGTTTTAATATGACCAGTCCGACAAGTTCATGTCCTCTTGGACACTATTTTTGGTAGGAAATAATCCCTATGAAATAAAAATGACATAGAGTGCTACAGAAACATTTAATAAAATGTGTTCCAATATTTTTCCATAGCTCTAGCTTTGGATGTCAAACCGGTTATTGTGCAAGTTTAGGATAATACAGTACCCATAAGGGTCATCCACATTTTGAATTTTATCGCAATTGTTGACATTGGATACTTGCGAAATCTGGAACCACCCCCTGATTATTTATAAAACAGAATAGATGAATGATAGTTTTTAATGGAACGTGTGCAGCAACACAATGAGTTGAATGAGCGACACGTGTGTGAGTAGGCGACACATACAAGCTATAGCAAAAACATTCAACGTAGGTCAGCACCCGAAAACCATTATCGACATCTGCGAAAATGAACAATGAACCGCGAATTTGGTGCAAATGGTCGTTATTGTCTTCAATCTGATCTGATGTGTTAATTGTTCCGGCCTCCATAAGCTCGGTAATCATCATCGAAATTTGTGATGTACACTGAGTGCTCATATTTCTGCTTCTCGAACTGCCTCGCAATTGAAGCACCGTCTTTTTTAGCTTCAATTTGATCCTCTCCATGTCCTATCGTCTTTGAATTTAACCTCGGCAATTCTTCATGTGTATTTTTTCAGCATGTCACCTCGTATTTGTCTAACAATAGAACGAACAATATAATTTGATCAACCAACCTGCGAGTAGACCCTGGCTTCTTTGCGGGAACACAGCACCGAGAATTGTACATGAACATGTGTTGTTCCGGCCGAGGGACGTGAGTCTCCAAATCGAAAATCAGTAAATCACTATCAGATGTGATTACTAGATCATCGTCTCTAACATTCACATATGGAGCAGTCACGGCGAAAAGTCGACATGTCTGGAATAATGTCATAATGCAAATGATCAGCTTATTTGTTCATATTTATTCCCGATCCGCAACGGTACTCAAGTTGAGTTAGGATGTTGAAACAGCTTGAAAGCAAAGAGCATGATTGGATAATCACGTTCCGACTGTTAGATCACAAACGCATTATCTCAAAAACACGGAATGGTGAGAATAAAAGAAGTAGTAGAGCGATTGACTTTGTAATTGCGTACCATTTGCGGCACACACATGTCGAACCGGTCAATTCGGGACTAGGCGGAGGTTGGAGAGCGGCCAGCCCATCTGCTTATCATTGATCAATACACTTTCTCGTATGATGGTAAGTAATCAAGGAGAACTTCCTCTAGAACCGACTCTTCCCAAACTAATAAAAAACTGATTCCTACCCAACTAGTCAGTTCGTTTTGGAACAAAAGGCGAATTTGTGCCAACAAAGGTGACACCTAACCAGTTTAAATAATCAATGCTTAAACTGGGCGACTGCGTAAGATTTTAGGGTTTGGTTCGGTTTGGTTTTGTCTTGATTTTCTTCTGTAGATGTCTCCGGAAAAATAGGTTTGATTTGGTTCAGAAAGATTTATTTCGGAAAGAAATTAGCCTGTAGGCATCAACCGCTCGCCTCGCGTCGCCACGCTCAAGCATTAAGCCTTTGCGTTATCTACTGGGGGAAGCGGCGACTATACCAGTGGCCCGCGTTGTTATTATTCAGCTTCCAGTTGCGGCAATCCCTTCAGAGTTGCATGTTGCATCACCGATTCTGAGCTGAATTTTGCAACCGGTCGTTTTTGTGTTGCTTTACTTTCCGATGGCGAATTTTCGCGCTGAGGTGCGGCTTAGCCTGCCTTCAGATGTTTTGTGCGATACAAGAAACACAAACACGATACATGCGCGCTCTGATCATGTGTGTCGATTGCATTTTCGTAGCGGCGACAGATACATGCATCAAGCGATGTATCTCTCGTGTTCATATTTTTTCTACAGTATCTCGGCGTCAGATACATAATTTTGAATCGACATTCCAGATTTCACAGTTTTTGGGTTGTAACTCATGAATTAATAATTTTGTGTACATTTTCCAATTTGATAGAATGTTCCCCACCTCAAACAGATTTGGTTTCACAAAAAAAAATTTCTCGTGCGCGACGCGTTGAAATGAGAAAGTATGCGGATTTGAGTGAAATTTTAGAAGTGGGGTTGTCTATCATTCTGAATACAAATGTGTGTATCAATTTTGAGTCACGCACGCGCGTGCACGCGCCGCGAAAAAATTTAAAAACTTTCAAAATTCCATGAAACTTGGGATCTAGGAGAACCGATCATTCTGAACTCATATGTATTGGTACGAACTTGGTGAAGCGCGCGCGCAGCACGCGACGCGAAAAAGTCGATGAAAACTCAAACGTCGAAATTAAAGAGGAACGGTTCCATTAACTGGTAAGCCCCAAGATTTGACCCAAATTTGTCTCTGTCTCGCTTTTTTTCAGAAACTCAAGCCTATGTGCTTAGCACACCGTGTCTTCCGATATCAGTGAGCTATCGTATGCTAGCAAACAAAGAGTTTTGTTTACAGAAGTGCACAAAGAAAGAGAGACTCGATTTTGCGAAACCGAGAAACACACTCATTGCAATACTGAGAGATTAACATGATTTTAGTTCCGTCTTCTTGTATTGTGTTGATCACAAATGTCTGAGTAGTTTATATTGTTTACATCCATGTGCACTGCACCCCTCACCTGTGCGATAGTGTGTCTTGGCGCCAGGTTTGTAGTAAGAAATACCATCTGAACCTAGAATGACACACTTGTACACTACTATTCTTGGTAAATGCAACATGTTGCTGGAAACAATGTTGGCTTTGTTAGTTATGAGACTGCAGAGCTGTGAAGATTTTGCCGTTCGAAGAACGGGACAACTACTTTTATTCTAATAATTTACGGCAAAACTAGTTTGAATTACCTACTGTAAACCCGAGCGGCGACAACAGAAACAGTTTAGAACAAGCACGCCTATTCAGATTTAAATGATGTGTTTGTTTGTTTCTACTGCTTCAATTGATTGAATTATGTACATGCAAGCATGTTAAATACAAGAGGAGCAATCAAGATATCCACAGTAGGATATTAGAACATTCGAAAGCAAAAATAAGTTTTGGAAACTGACAAACATTATTCGGTCATCATCAATGAATGAAAAATAAACAATATGACAACTCGGATGAAACAACTCATAAATACAAATGGGATACATCGGGTCAATATCACAGGATGAACAAAAAACCGTAGAGGTCTTATTTAGATGAATTCACTTGGATTGCTTTTTCGACCGATAACGACATCGGTATTTTGAACTTCGTGCTCAATTTCAGGTATTTGGGTCCAGCCCGTGAATTTCGCACGTTGGCTAGTTTTGGGGGATTGGGAACGTAAGAATAATTCGTTTTGTACCGTTTAGGTTGACATCGTTCTTAACACGTGTCGGTCGTGAGGTCGATATTGGTCGCCGAGGTGGAACAAAGCCGTTCTAGTTTTGTTCGCTGTTCTCTAATCACTGTATTATACTGTGACCACGTGTATGTTTTAACTGATTTGTATCTGTAAACAAAGGTTGTATATCCGAATAGCACTAGTTTTACATATTCCGTTTTTGCCCAACGAGTGTCGTAGTTGTGAGTTGTAATTTAGCTCATGGTAAAACATAGTCATTATTTGATGCTGATATCAATCTCAGTTCTGCGATGGTTAGTTCTTTTTTAGGCTCATAATATTGTTGTATCTAGACGATACTTTCATGTGCTTGTATTATTGTATTCGTTTAGTTTCGGCACATTAGTCAGGTACAGCTGGCATCTGGCACCACTATGTGTACTTGTGTACTCAACTGTTTACCGTTCCGTTTAATCGACGTTTCTTGTGAATTGTTTTTTGTTGCGTTCTCAGCATTCGAACTTTAATCGGTAGCTTAGCAGCTGTCACCAAGAGCTAGATAAATTCTGCTCGCAGCTCATGTTTTCTCCATATTTTCTTAACGCTTTGTGCGTTTCCACTCTCAAGTAGACAACAGATACGTAAACTATATGCCTACTATAGGTTCTGTATTAAGTGTATGTACATAAACTATGATCATCCACTGTTCTCAACAAGTAAACCATGAAGCTATGCAACTATTTCCAAATTCAATTGTCAGTATACTGTCATACACTAAACAGTAATGTGCTCAGTATTCACATAACAGTAACATGTACATCAATCACAAGATGCAAAGTTGAGTACAAGGAACATACTTTCCTTACGGTCCTATGTACAATCGTACTTCGCAACGTATTAATTTTCCATAACAACTTAGTATCTTCTTAACTCTTAGCTACATTTATTTTTACATGCATGCAAATATCGCTATTCTGGTCACTTTACTAATCAGTTATTCATTTTTCAACATGTCGATCGTCGGACCAGCAGCGAGACACTACTTTGCTACGAACAACGGGACTGGCAGAGAAGAAGAAGATTCATGAAGAACCAGTTGATTCATTATTTATTGAGATTGTCACGTTGAACCTGTCCACTATATATAAAGCGATTCCACCTCAACTGTCGTTTAACACAGTAATTGTGTTTAATTAGGAGTCCGACTCAAAGAGGAGGACGATTAATTAATTGTCATTTATAGGTTCGCATGAACCCCGGTTACTTGGGATCCGCCGTCTCCGGAATGAAGAAGTTCCTGACCGGAAACGGACAGTGAACCAACACCAGCAGACAAATTGTACATAGTTTGTTGTGTTATGCAATTTTCTATATTATTTCATCAGTTATATGTTGTTTTTTGTTGTTATACTAGTAGCCAATCTTTGTTTTAATGAACTTGTTATCCTTTTCAGTTATTAGCATAATTAGAAAAATTAGAATATAGAAAGTTAATAGAACAGCCAACTAGTTCATAGATGGGACAAGCAGTATTCTCGAATCATTCTATCAATCATAAAAAATAGTGTGATCAAACTACAGGCATTGAACTACAGAAAACAGGTCTGGGCTGCAACGCATGGTAGGAGTTTGGAACAAAAAGAGAATGTACTCGGGCCGTACTTCTACTTCCACGTCCTCTTATGGCAACGAGCCTGGATGGATATTCAAACATCTTCGGACACATAGATAGAATATCAGATACCGACACACTTGCGTGACTGTACCATGTACAAGTTTTAATTTCTATCTTGTATACTAGTGCCAGTCCGTAATTGATCTGACAGTCAATATATAGTCTAGTGAGTGACGATAGGGTGTGTCCAAATGGTTGCGCTATTCTGAACACATCTTTATTAAAATGAAATTTGCAGAAATATTAAGGAAGAACTGTAGCATCCTGAAAGTGTTACATGAAAGTACTATACTTGATTTTCAGTAAGATTGAAAAGTGGGAGGTGAAAGTGCAATATACTTCAACATCCTAATGTTCTAGAGAAGAAGAGGTTCTGGACGGATGTAGCGAATAATACCATCGGACCTTTTTCTACTAGTGTCTAACTTCTAGCAGGCGCAGCTATCGAAAGCAGCCGTAGCTGCCAGCACGAGACAGAAGCTGCTGCCAGTCTAAACACAACGGCCCTATGTGAAAGCGAACACCACAAGGGAGATGCGCTCCATCCACGAATTTTTGAGCAGCGAGCAACCCTAAAAAGCAATTAGTGGCGAGTGAGCCAAAAATCTGCGGATCCAGTGCGCTCTATCCACGAATTTTTGAGCAGCGAGCAACCCTAAAAACAATTAGTGGGGAGCGAGCCAAAAATCTGCGGATCCAGCCGCACTTTTTGGTTAACTGGGTCACCACTCTCAAATGGCAGAGAAAGCGAGGATGGAGCGTATTATTACATCGTTTTAGAAGTTGAGACTTGGTGATAGTACTTGGTTTCCAAATCAACTTTTCTACATACAATTTTTTCGAATGTAGTTCGTCTCAGAAAAGCTTACGCTTGGGTTAGTTATGGTTTCTAGAGTAGCTCATTGCACCTTAGGGTACTGGCTGGTTCCACTTCAGGTAACTGGCTCGTTTGTGTGTAAATCTATCAGTAGGTTTGTTCTGTTTTTTGTTCATAACTTAAAACTCTAACTTGTATTACATAGATCGAAAAGTAAGTCAAAAACAATACCAAACTGTTTCAAACTACTTTCAATTCTCAACTATTATTACAAAATACACTATCTCATCAATTGTCTGTCTTCTACACTTTATATAAGAAATATACATAATTTTTAAAGGTAGATTGCATCTCCATCCACATTTTTTGAAGAATCTACCGCGCCATCCACGCGACTGATTTGACTATCTAAATACATATCTACTGATGGTATCGTCTCGCATATATGTTATCGTCCACGTATCTCGTGTTCTATCTCACGGGAAATCATATTTCGAATCATAACAGTCGTCAGCATCTTTATATTTCACTCCTCGCTGGTACATCTGTTAAATTTCCTCAGTTCGGTAGTTCGGTCTTTTTCAACTTTTTTCGTAGGTTTTCGAACTCGAACAAACTAGAAATTCATGTTGGCGGTTTCTCGCCCTTATTCCAGAACCGACTTTTTCGCAAAATATGTGTTTAGACTGACATTAATCATGCGGAAATTGCATTGGCACGTGACCAATGCAGCAATGGTCAGTTAACGAGCTGCGTATTGTTCTCGTCTTTCTTACTGACCCTCTGGCAACGTGCCAAAGAAATTCCGGATTCTCGTTTTTTTCCGAAAAATCAAGCATGCTGTGAAAAATGATCAGTTTTCGGAATGATTGTTCTTTAAAACCCTCTGCTGTCTTCTTGGGGAAAATGGCGACTATATATGCGTCTTGTTACTCAGCACAAAGGGAGATTCACAGTTTACCCAGTCTTTCTTCAAGCGACAACTTTTCATTAGTATCTTTTCAGCCCATTTTCTATCCGTTGGCTTTGGACAATGAAACGACGGGACCTACAGGGAATCCGGGGAATAGCTGTACTGCTTGTGCTCGCTTTTCATTTCAAACCAAATTCTATTGCACTAGGTTTTATCGGAGTCGACATGTGAGTGACTATCAAGAAAAAATAACCTGCGTGATAGGTGTTCGTCTTTCAAAAGCAGGACATGTTCTGCGGTGTTTGTAGTTTGGTGTTTGTAGCATTCAGATCGGACATTATCGCTCGCCAAAAGTCCCTCGCCTAATCATATCTCAGTGAGAATGAAACGACCATAGATTCAGTCAAATTAAATAATAGTTGAATTTCAGGTTTTTCGTACTCTCTGGCTATCTTATGTCGGTTATTTTGCGGAAAAAAGGCATCACGACTTCTGTGGTCAAGCAGTTTTATCTGCGAAGACTCAAGCGAATTGTTCCCATGTTCTACTCAATAGTGTTCATGGTATTTTTAGGTGAGTTGGTGACATTTCACACAATTACATACCAACTATCTTAATTTCTATGAAGACAACTGGTGCTTCGCTGCTCACGAATATAATCGATTGCGATATTGCCGTGATGCAACACAAATCGAACTGAAACCCATATTTTCAACTTCAGTCTAATTGGTTTAGTAGTACCAAACAAAACTCACGACAAAACACCTCATAGGACCCGCTTTTCCCAAAGCAAGGCTATACAGAAATACTGAAAACTGTTTATTTTGCTTTATCCCCATGTATTTGTAGTTTGATCTTGTTGGGTCAAACTTCTAAATTTTGGCGTGTTAGCCGTGGGAATTAGGCCAGCGTTTCGCGCAAACGAATTCTCTTCTACCCACTCCTCTAACTCCCAGATTTTCTTTGTTTGAGTTAAATGCAAAACTTTCGCCGCCGACTATGACAAATCTCGGAGGACTTAGCCGTGGAAAATCAAAAAAAAAGGTAACGAACTCCGGACTAAGCCCCCCCCCCCCCCCTAAGTCTCATTATCTAAAAACGAAACTTCTTTATCTTCCAGCGAAATATAAGAAAATATATGCATTTAGATCTAACTTTCTCATTAATTCGCATGTTTTGAGTCAAAATTCAATTTTATCAAGTCCAAACCACAGTTTTGCCCCATTGAAAACTTGAAAAGTGGTGCGCGGCAATAATTTTTAGAGTCCGGACTGAACAGATAAGCCACACCCCCTTTCGTCCCCCTCTAACTACCTCAGTTTCTGTCTGAGGACTGGATTCGAACTCGCCTAACATCTAGGCAAGGCTCGGCTATGGTACAGATTACTACCGCGCCCGCTTTCTGAGCTTCTTTTTTATGTCCATCTAAGTGCCAGATTCTGTTGTCCCCCTTCAACTGCCTGTTTTTCGCCGAACTGTTTTTCATTAGAAAAACAAAATGTAAATGTTATTGTGTTAATAGAGTATAAGTTAATGGACTAATATGTTTAAAAAGTTATAATCAAGTTAACAGTAATCTAGAAAGAAAAGAAAAAATTTCTTATACTAATCAAAATTTATGGGTTAAATTTCGTTTGCATCGTTTCGCCGTTAAATCTCGACGATGCTATTCTAGTTGGTGGTTACGGCATCTTCAGGAGATTCCACCAACTAGAATTTAAGTGTAATCGAACGAGTTAACATGTTATAAAAACACAAAAAATGTTATATAGTCGCCATTTTCCCCATAAAGACAGCAGAGGGTTCAATTGATTGAGCGATGCGGGGCGAGCGGTCGTTGATTATCTGCCAGCAGTTAAGAGAGTGAGTAGATCAATGATACGCAGACGAACTGGCCGCTCGCCAAACCCCGTCCCATACAAAATCGATGGTACTGTGTCCACAACAGTTTGACAAATCCTATACCTGTATCCTATTGTGGAGGGCAGGGGTGGTAGTCTAGAGAAATGTCGAAACTCGGTAGGCCACGCTCCCTTATGTACCCCTCTAACTCCCCCAGGTTCTGTCTGAGAACCATCCTTCATAGGTGAATAATACTGGATCTAGCACAACAAGTGAGAAAGATCAGCTTTTCGATCGAAAATCGTCAATAACGGTGTGTTTTGAGATGGATATACAACAATGATTTAGTCACTCCTTATATAGATTTATTTTATAGGATGTTATAAACTTCTTCTACTACCCGACAATGAACAGCTGATTATTGATCTGAAATGGGCGATTCCCTTCGTTTCGAATATTCAGCCAGTTTTCGATAGTGCTGGATATGCGGTTCAGGTGAGTACAAATGCTCTCTTGATGTTTCTGAGCGCTCTTCTCGAACGAAATTGAGCATAGTGTTGTAGTACTGTAGTAAATGCACAATATGACTTGGAATAATCAAGACGTTAGCGCTGGAAAACCAGCCTTCCGAAGACCTCAGAGCCTCAGACCTACGGTTTAATTCTGAACGGACGTTAGAAATATGTGTCATGTTGTTTAATGTATGATGTTTACTATGTTTCCAGATTCTATCCTATCGCTTTCTAGCGCACGCCTGGTCACTTGGCATCGAATTGCAATTCTATTGTATTGTTCCGCTTATTTTCGGATTGGGACAGTATTTGGGAGACAAATCAAAATGGTTACTTTTTCGCTTGTTTTTTTTTCAAAAGGGAGTACTTTTATAGAGCCTGTGAAGGGTATGCAGTTTCAAGTTCAACCTTTTCTATTGTGAAAATATAAAATTCGAACTCGTTGTCTATTTTTAAGCTTTCTTGTCTGTGCTCACTTCTCTCGAGAATTTAGCGTGCCCCGAACATAATAATAATAATGTTTATCAGTATAATAATGGACCAATATGAAATCACGAAATGTAAACTGTTCAAACTGACATTTGAGAAAACAAAAGAAAAACGAATGAAGTTATTGAAACTAGTAGAGTACAATACAATACAATACAATACAATACAATACAATACAATACAATACAATACAATACAATACAATACAATACAATACAATACAATACAATACAATACAATACAATACAATACAATACAATACAATACAATACAATACTTCGCTGCCTCCGAAAATCAATTGTAGGTCACCAG
The DNA here is from genome assembly GCA_964036275.1 of Litoditis marina. Taxonomy (NCBI): domain Eukaryota; kingdom Metazoa; phylum Nematoda; class Chromadorea; order Rhabditida; family Rhabditidae; genus Litoditis; species Litoditis marina. The sequence continues at coordinate 28,856,472 of OZ038433.1, forward strand.
GTCTTTCCAGGTTTTATGGCGCCATTGTCATGTCGTCACTATACTCTCAACTGTCTTCTGGGCCAAAGGTATCCTATGGTTTGCTTCACTGCAGGTAAAGTTTCGAATTGTGACGTATGTATTCACAAACCAACGTGGTAGATTGATCTTGAATTAGAACAGAAAAGGTAAAATGGTTAAAGTTTCAAATTGAACACCAAAATGCATATGCTGAATTCTGGGGAACCACAGTGAGTTACAATATTCTGACCAAAATGTCAGCAGACAGTGTCTAAATCGGGCGCAGCGCGGAGCGCTGCGCAGACTACTTTTTGTTCAGAGGTCTGCAGTCATTTCAAAACAGTTTATTACATTTTTCTTCAAAGTACGTCGATCATTTTCCTAGATACTTGCATGAATTACTGAAAGGGCAACACGTCGACAAGACATTAAGTTCACGTTCCAAGTAGAAATTGTTGAGTGGAGTTAGAGGGCCCAACGACTCGCAGAAATGGCTTCCGTGCGGGGCGGCGGCGTCGGCGGCGTCGGCGGCGACAAAAGTGTCAGCTTCCTCAAAACTGGGCACAGTTTTGCTCATTAACTTATTTCAAAAAATTTTACACTGTTGAAAGCTATAAAAAAGTTGAGGTATACGTATTTTCAGCTTTGTCTGAAATTTGAATATTACGTGTGAGAGGGCCAAAAATGGTCTCGCAAAAAATTATGGACATACCGGTTCCGTGAAAATAAAAATGAAAGAAGAGTTTAACGTGTAGTAGGAAGACGTTTTCCAATGAAGAAGTCATGACAGGCCGGTACAGCTTGGTTTTCACTACAATTCACATGTCTGAATGGCGGATTGGATAAAAGCTCTATTCACGCACGGCGAACGAAGGTTCGATTCCTGCCGGGAGCACAGAATTTACTCTCATTTATTGTTTAGCTTATTGTTCAAAAAGATAATTTTTATTAAAAATGACCGTTACTTCGTAACTAAAGAAAAAGAGTTCAATTAGTATAAAACGGGTGTAAAGAAAGCACAGATTAGTTTTGGATGAAACGTATACAAGAAATATGAAAGAAGTCCAATAAAAATATTTTGAGGAAAAGGCTAATCTCGCTTTTCTTGAAAAAAAAGATTATAGGCTAGATCATCGTGAGTCCAGAAGTTTTCTTTTCGGTAACAAAAAACTCGGTATCCTTTTTTTCTGAAATTTTGAACCGAGCGAGATTAGACTTTTTCTCAAAATATTTTTATTGGACTTATTTTATATTTCTTGTACACGTTTTATCCAAAACTAATTTTTACTTTCTTTACACCCGTATTTTAAACTAATCTAATTCTTGTTTGTGTTGTTCAGAATATGGCAGTTTCTCAGCAGCGTTGTGCTCAAAGACACGTTGTTTCACACGGACGAACCGATCTATGAGCCGGCTCAAAAAGAAAGTGCGTGTAGTTCTCTTTGTTTTCTTTATGTAAAATCTGATACGATCTATCTATCCGTTCTCTCTCTCTCTTTGTTCTGAAACAATCCCAATTACAGAATCATATCAATAAGAACTGCATATGAGAATCCGCAACAAATCGAAAACGTTTGTTAGCTTACTTGATTTGTGTTTCACGAACACACGAAAATTATGTGTTTTATTTTCACAGAAAACACCGTATCTACTCGGTATACTTCCACCCAACTTCCGTGTGATATATCCATAGTGCTGCTTTTGGTAATAATTGTTACCAACCCACACTGGATGACTGAGACTAAGATGAGGTCAGCTTTAGTCTACATCATTCATACCGTTTTTTTTTCAATCTTGTGATTGTAATCGAAAAGGGACAATTTGCGCAGATACGGTCTATCAATAGCCTTCTAGAGTGTTTCCGGCAAAGTTGAAGTTTGCACTGCGAACAGGGACTGGATTGAATACTGTATGTCTCAGCAGAAAGGTCTCAGCAGAAAAGATGTGGGCTACATGTAGTAGAAACCGACTTGAAGCGTAGACGAGTTAGTGGTGACATGTTACGACTACACTATAAAAACACCTTTTCTAGACCAAACACGATATTATTTGTATAGAAAACGAATGTGAAATGAGAGACGATTAGCTTTTGAGATTGAACTGCATGGAATGTAGAAAAAGAGGACAATAACACAAGAGGGAAATTGAAAATCTAATCTCGCAATTCTCAAGAGAACGTTTTGGTTTTCTACTGAAAATGAACTTGCAGCAAACACACACTGGATCAAACGTCCAAGTATGACATTTATTCACCTCTCAATCAAAACTCTCAAGAGAGCAGAGCTGTTGACTTCTGTGGAAGATACATTTTTAGTGCGAGCGGGATGTTCTGGAAGATTGAGCACTTACGAACTTTTCTCAATCAGTGTGTTTGATAGTTTGGATGATCATGAGAATTGCGAGATTGGATTTTCCATTCCCCTTCTGAGTTCTCCTTTTCCATATTCCATGCGGCTAGGCGCAACGTATTCAAGGCCAAGAAATGGCTCAATGTGGACCAAGTATTTCATCCTCTATCTCTTTCTATAAAAATCTCAAAAATCGGTTAAGGAGTTTTTGAGAAGATGACATAAAACCACCTTTAAAAGTCCGCAATGTTGTGATCAATGACTAATCTGCGCAGTACTTGATTAAAAACCCAATTGCGGAAGAAAATGAAAATTTGCGAGGTTTTCCTGAAGAGATGACGAGGTTTTCAGAGTAGAACGGAACAACTTTTCATCTTTATGTTTATTGGAAGTCTTATTATCGTGGAGAGATGGTGTATCTCTACATCTGCATTCTAAGATATGGCGGCGGGATATGAGATCAACGAAATAGCGTCAATAGAAGCAAGCGCATGTTGGGATCGATACTCGGAAGTAGTGAATCAAGTTGTTTCGCTAGATTTTCCCCACCACGTTGGTACCGTTTTGATAACAAACCCAGTTTTCGAAACTAGTTTCACAACCTGGGCGGCGTTACGGTTGCTTACGAAATCGGTCAGGGTAGACTATTGGTCGAGATTGACGTGGAGAGACTGCCACAAACTAGAAGGGGGATTTGTTTTTGTAAACAGGAACTATTTTTTCCCGTTGATAGAAATTAGTTGCAGAGTGATTGGAACATTTCTCACTGCTGTGCTCGTCAATGTTTCCAATCCAAGAGGAGCTTCCATCCTGAACCACCCCCTTCTGAACTATTTTGGAGACATCTCCTACACACTATATTTGGTTCATTGGCCAGTACTGGTAGCTATCAAATACTATTTGAATGTGAACCAACTCAGCAACCAGTGTCAGTTTGTTGAAGAACCATGAATACAGTCACTGAACACGTAGTTCCATGTGCGTGAACACGTTCACTTAATTTTGTTTTTGAAAATCATATTTGTCTGTATTCTAACCGCATTCTAACGAACCTTTCTCTAGTTATAATATCAGATCGTGTGCTTTACAACTGACGTCTCATAAAATAATGCGTTCAACTGTACTGCGTCTTCCTTGAAGATAACAGAATAGGGTCCCACCACCAATTCTGAAAAATTCATCTATAGCAATCGCTCTAGGAAAATCAGGCAGTAACCATACATATAAGACGACGAATTTCGAACTTTTCACGAAATTCGGCTTTTCACAGATTTACAGCATATTCTGTGAGACAAATAGAGAGGCTACAATTCAAGAGGAAAGCTCGATTTCAGGCATTTCATCAATTTTTCTATGAGGACAGCGTGTTTGTTACTCATAGAGAATCGCAATTCAAATTATCAATAAGAGAAACTAATATGGAAAGTTCGTATTGGAATTTTCAACTAAGAATAATTTGTATTGAAATTTTCCATTATGAATAATTTCAATAGAAATATATCATAACCAGAATAATTATTCACAACTGTAGTTTCACCTTTAACTATGAATAATTTCAATACGAAATATTAATAGTTTATATTAGATGTGAACAAAATATTCCGCGAAAGGATTAGAACCTGCGACCTTAGTTTTATAGTCCGACTCACTAGCAGCTGCGCTATTGTGACACATTTCCTTGGAGAGATAGGAAGCTTCATATACCGGTAAATGCAGCATCAATTCCTCGGTATAACTATGCGCAGATGGATATTCAAATATGTGCTCTTGTGGCGCAGTGGGAAAGTGCTCACTTGATAACCGCAAGGTCGCAGGTTCGATTCCGGTGGTTACAGGTTTTGCAGCAATCCATTGCTTACCATAGAAAATTTTAATAGGAATTCATGAAAAAGTGGGGGCCCAACGACTGTGAGATTTGTCTTCTGCTGTGCGCCCCCTAGACAGCTACTCTCAAATGGAACAGCTACTGCTACAAAAACCGGAAAATACTTATATACTCAAATATAACTGTTCATTACAAACATACAAAAGTCGTAAAATATTTTCTCAAACCTGTAAACTAGAATCTACAAATCACAGCTGCGAAAGAGAGAACAACTGTTGAATAATATGACAAACGTTATAGCCCCTAGAATTGAAGTAATGACAAAAAATGCCAACCATTGTGCACAAAACCAGGAACTCTATAATTGAGTACGTTGAGTTAACATCTGTGATTTGTAGATTCTAGTTAACAGGTTTGAGAAAATATTTTACGACTTTTGTATGTTTGTAATGAACAGTTATACTTGAGTATATAAGTATTTTCCGGTTTTTGTAGCAGTAGCTGTTCCATTTGAGAGTAGCTGTCTAAGTGGCGCACAGCAGAAGACAAATCTCACAGTCGTTGGGCCCCCACTTTTTCATGAATTTTTCTCTTTTTGTACACATGCCGTAGGTATGTGGTTTGATCTGTACGGTGCAGATAAAATTGTTTCCTTAATCAACCACTTGTCAAGTATTACCATCATTCGAAAAAAATATGACGTCAACATTGCAGTTCTGAAAAATTAATTTATCTGCCCTTCAGAATCCCAGAATACGTCATATTTGAATGAAGTTTTATCGTGAATTGACCATTTTTAGAAAACTTTCAGCATTCGAAAACATATTTCACGTCAATTTTTTCAAAAGTTGACGTCATCTGGCCTTCTGATTTCCAGAATAAGTCATATTTAGATAAAGTTTCATCGTTAATATACCATTTTTAAGATATTTTCAGCATTTGAAATAATATGTGACGTCAACTTTGCACTATTCAAAAATGACGTCATCTGGTCTCCAGAATCGCAGAATACGTCACTCTTACATTGAGTTTTACCGTTACTTGGCCCTTTATAAGATAACCATAATTTGAAAATATATGTGACGTCAACTTTGCACTTTTCAAAAATGTCGTCATCTGGTCTCCAGAATCCCAGAATACGTCACTCTTAGATTGAGTTTCACCGTTAATTGACTCTTCCTAAGATATTATCATCATTTGAAAATATATGTTTCATCAACTTTGCACTTTTCGATTATGACGTCATCCGAGCTCCAGAATCCTCGATGACGTCATCAGCAGAAGACTTACATCTGAATCAATGTCAGTTCATGTCGTGGTATCATACTCCAAGTTTTACTTGAATTGGTTTGGACTGAGCTGAGTTATAACGCAATTTGATTTACCGCGACAGAGAGGGCGACAGAGTGCACGAAATGAAGAGACGCAGAGACATTTGCAAAGACCTATAACTTGATGGAAAATAATTTTTTTCGAAAAAAAAGTTTGCGCCCCCAAGGTTTGAATGAAATATCTATCGTGTGCCAAATTTTCATTCAAATCGGTCCGCACATAAAAAAATCCCAGGAGTGCGCACTAACACACACACACGACGGAAGTTGGCGGTCTGCATGAAGCGAAAACGTCATAACTTGGCTCAAACTTGACCGATTTCGTTAAAATTTAGTGCACAACTTGCAAATATGCTGCAGAAACTGGTCAAGTTTGTAAAAGTTCTGTTTTGCGAATTTAGGCCTTTTTATGGGAAAACTAAAAAAACGGAGGCGCGCATTAGCCGGACCAAAGACAAATCTCGCACAGCGCTTCGCGCTGCGCGCGATTCTCTATTATGAATATTTCCTATACAACATACATATAGTAACAATTTGAATTGGAAATTTCTATGGTTCCAACAATGAATATTTCATATTGAAATTCTCTATATATTTCCAGATTTGGCCCGATGGCGTGAAATCTGCTAATATTGCTAGAATGGGGTACAATTTCACAGAAGATCGCGTAAAACAGGAGAAACCCGATTTTTCTATTTACTTCACAGAAAAAATCTGTGAAAAAGCCAGATTTTGTGAAAAGTTTGAAATTGGTCGTCTTATAAGTTTTGGTTTCGTTATGTTTGTAGTTTGATCCAGTTCTATTCAACGTCCAAATTAAACCACGATCAAACTACAAACACATCATTTCAGAGTTTTATGCTCAAATTTTCCTTGTTTCTCTAAGTTGAAACATTCAGAAAAGTTTGTGGTGCATCGTTCAATGCTGTGCATCAATGTATGTTTTCAGATGTCATTTTTACGTTGGCGTGTGTGATCACGCTGTCGGTTCTCATTTATCACACGATAGAGGTAGCTGAATTGAATACTTCAATGTTTCCGAAGCAATTTTGAAAAATAGGAGGAGTTTAAGGGCATCTGGCAGGTCAATACGAGCGCAGAGCCGCTGTGATTGTAGTTTGATCCCACTCCATTTCAGTGGGTTTTTTAACGCATCGATATGTGCACATCGAACTCCTTTACAGTGCGTGTTCAAGTATTCAAATGATAGGCTTAAAAAGTATTCTAGATAGGTTCACACCACCAATTCTGAACATTCATCTACAGAAATCGCTCTAGGAAAATCAGGCAAAAGCCATACATAATGTTTTGGTTTCGTTATGTTTGTAGTTTGATCCAGTTCAATTCAACGTCCAAATTGTACTACGCAGAAAAATAAACTACGTAGGCTCGAATCTTTCCATCCGTTTTGTGTAAGATTTCTGATGAGTTGCTGAAAATTAAGTTCAGCGAAACCCAGTTGACCTAAAAGTTTTCAAATCCACAGCACTTGAAGAGATGCATTCAATTCTTTTCATCTCAATATTTGATTTTTAGAAATTCCTCGTGAGCTCCAGCACCACAACAGCGGTCGTGGTATCATTGTTTTGCGTTGGGGCGATTGCTCTGTGGTCCCCTTTCTATTGCCCCGCCTTTTTTGAATCAAAATCAACTACATTTACGAATGAAGGTAAATGTTTCACTACCATTCATCCAGAGACATGCGTGTCGTGAATAATCTAATGTTGGGCTTCAAACTTTGAAACTGTGGTTCGTGTGATTTGCTACCGTTTGCAGAAATTTACATCGATTGCAGATTCTCTGATGTTGAGCTCGTCGTCGAATCATGAATCAATCAAAACACGCTAAAAATGTAAAATATATAACGAAAATGTCTGTGCTACAAGAAAAGTATGAGGAAAATTAAAAAGCGATGATAGAACGTAATAACTTGTTTGTTTTGTTTTTCTGTTTAAAATATCATATTATACATTTAGATTATACAATTTCTTGTCGCTAAGATGTATTATAAATACTACCTCGTGCCGAGTCAAAAGAAAAAATCAACAAGCCGATAGTACGACCGGTCTTTCAGAGTATACGTCCGTTATCAAATGGAACCTGGGTGGAAACAAGAAGGGTCGGTACGACGTTACCTGTGAACGCGATTATCTTGCTGAAGAGTGGACCGGATTACCGAATCATCCAAAGAGATGTCATACGGCTAGTCTTGCTTCGTTCATTCAAACATGTAGCCAATTAACCAGTCTATAAGTCTGGTTACTTTAGTGTTCTTGGACAACATTCCAATATGACAGTACGGAGCTGCAGCATTGAAACTCGGAACGCGCTCTGTTGATTACAAATTCGCGTTTGGTCGAAACTGTATTGCAACAAATCTAGAGATATTAGTATAAAAAACGAACGTAAAGAGAGAGAGTAGATTAGCTTCTGAGATGAAGCTGCATGGAAAATGGAAAAGGAGTTCAATAACTCGAGAGGGAAATGAACAATCTAATCTCGCAGTTTTCATGAGTCAAAAACATTTTAGCGTTCTACTGAAAATTATTTCGCAGCAAACACACATTAGATGAAACTTCCGAATACGACAGTTGCTCACCACTGATTCAAAACTGTTAACAGAACAAAGTATACTAGAAATAAATTGAATATTCATGTACACTTTGTTATTTTAATGTGCACTTTGTTCTTTGTAATTTCACGTTTTCGAGTTCTGCTGTGTTTATCATGTTTCACGTGACTGTGCGATTGACTGATAGTATAGCTGATTTTTATTTCAAATACGTTTTAGTGTGAGCAGTAATGTTCTCAAAGGTTGGGCACTTATTTTCTAAAATTGTGTGTGAGATTGATCATGAAAATTGCGAGATTAGATTTTTCATTTCCCTCTCGAGTTATTGAACTCCTTTTCCATTTTCCATGCAGCTTCATCTCAAAAGCTAATCTACTCTCTCTTTACATTCGTTTTGTATACTAATTGATCTCCTTTTCTATATTTCCAAGGGAAATTAATATGAAACGATATTGAAGTCAATACCTGTTGAACATTATCAACAGTTCGAAACGAATAGATAAGTGGTCAGTTTGATGTTGAGGTATTTGTGAGCGAATTCAAATGTTCGTCCCGAAAACTTAAATCACACTTTCCAGTAGACAAGCGACACGTGTCGCATTGAAGTCGCTGGGCCGTTGTGCCTGCATGGCCGAGTGGTCTAAGGCACTGTTCTAATGAGGCACCGAGGGTTCGAATCCCGCCTAATGCAGAAATTTTGCTTTTATGCCTATTAGCAAACATAACTACCGCAAATATTTCATCTTTTCAGACATAGTAAACATCAATATATACAGTTTTCAGAACGAAACACTTCCGTAAACCGCTAGCGAGAAAACAACTTTGTTAGTAAAGATATCAACATGAAACTCTGTCCGTGACAACATATCCACCAGCAGAGTGAACTCAGGAAAATTGAAGAGAATTCATCCAGCCATCTCTCGGAAAAGATACGCAATAGGTCAATGCAGCCGTCGCCGTCGCCGTCGCCCTAGCCGCCGGAAGTTATTTTTGCGAACCGCTATTTTCAATCACTTTACATTATTTCAGAAAATTTGAAAGCGTTTTTAATATGTTATACAACTTCTTCTTCTCTAACTCTCTCCATCAAAACCGAAAAAACGGTGCAGCCATTTTTGAGAAAATGTAATTAATCGTTTTTGAAATCTCGCATTTCAACAAAAACTAATCTGCGCAGCGCTACGCGCTGCTCGCGATAGTGTGCCCCGAAGAGGCGTCAGAAGACAAGAGGGAAAATCAATATATATGACAGCCACGCTGTATAAACAGTAATTTACTGTTTTGCAACGACGCATGTTCTGAGAAGATCCGAAACAGTCTGCGTCTCTCTGACCTGTGTACTCTATAACGGAGGCCGCTATGCGATCAGAGCTGACCGTATTTCACTGCTATTTTCTTTCAGTTCGGTAAAGGCGACCTGAGCATACTAGTTCTCGGCAATTCCATCGGCTATCGAGCATTTCCTTTAATTCATAATATTCTGGCAGGAAGATACAGGGAGTTGCGGTTGTTTACGAAGAGTAGTGAGGTTTTCTTCAGAATTCCTAAGAATACTTTGAGTGCTCTAAGAAATAGTCATCCGAAAATCTTAGCACGATGACAATGGGTCTCGTGCAGTGAAACGATCTCATATTCTACACTTGTATAACACACTGTTTTCTAGTGCAAACTTTAACTTTTCGAAAATATTTTCGGACACTGTCTGTGATAGGTGATCAGAATAGAATGCAGAAATTGCTAACGTTTCCAATTACATCTACGCGTTTGCAATATATTTCATTTGAGCAGACTTTCTCATGGACTCCTACAGTATACAAAATTTGAAAAAAATTGAAAACGTGCTGAGTGATTATCGAGCATTTCTTACACAGTGTGTAACAACAAAACGTTAAGCTTCAACGTGATAATACCTTGTGGAAAGAAGAGTGATTGGAGCTTTTCCCGTTTTATCAGTAATCCTCACTTGTTTCCGGCCAACTTCCGTTGATGCATATTGATACCAACTTTTCGAGAGCGGCGAGGGTTGTGGTGGATCGAATGCGGCCCGACCTCATTTTTCACATTTACGCAGTAGTGTGGGTTTGCATGGAATTCTAGCACATGCACTAGTTTTTTCACAAGTTTGATTGATTGATGTATTTACATGTAAGCATGTGAGATACCGATAGGGATAGAAAAATCTATCGTGTATACAATTCACTATGTTTTAGTGTATACGGTAGTGATTTGACATGACTGAATCATTTGTGCCATGCCACGCAGTGTGAAATTTGGTGTTTGTAGCAATGCATTTGATTAGTAGTATGAAGTTCAAAGTTACTATAGTGTTTGCTCTTTCAAAGCAAAGCAGGTGTATGTTACCTAATCTCGTTGTATTTGTATTTCTTCCTTTTGTTTTTGTTTGAAAATGAGACGGTTATGAAGCTACAACAAATTTTGGTTGTCCAATAGCATATAACAATATAACCTGATAGGACACAATTTATTTGGTCTTTTTAAACCGATTTTGCTAGTTTTTCTCAATTATGTTCCTATATAGGGACCTCACAAACCAATGTTATCGTCCTCTCAATCAAACCGCCCCCGACAGTGAGTTTTTGGAGATGCAAAATTGCACTGATTACTTCAGGTGGGACATTTCAATATCCGTTGATTTTCAAGAACTTTGAAATTTTGCCCAAAAACAAGTTGGTTTCTGCAGTGATCGCTTCTCTAACTAGCATTTCACGTGAACCTCTAGAATTTAAGGTAAGTTACGTCAATTCGAATAGGTACTATTGAACTGTAAGAAATGAGGCACAAATGAGAATAGTATCAAGGCAAGTTATGAAAACTTAAGACGATTACTGCTCCTAATGGTGTTGTAGTGAAAACGCAATTAACTGCAAATATGCACTCAGGAACGCATCTACAACGTATGCAATACAAAGAACAATGTTTATTATAGGTACAATCATGGTAGTGAATTTGATGAGAGAGTATGGTAAATCTAACAGACATTTGATCTATTGTTATTGTGATTTTCACTTTGTTTCTAGAACAGAAGAAGAAGCCAAATTTACATTTTTCGAATAGCAGGGTCTTATGTCATTATCTATGAAACATTGAGCGTTTTAGAACCAGAATTTCAAGATTTGCATTTACCAAGTCGACGAAAAAGGAGATTGAATGATCCGACAGACCAACAGTCCAATTATTCTGTCATTCAATGGCACAGTCACGTGAAACATGTTGAACACAACAGAACTCAGCAACGTGCAATGATAAAGTGCACAATTCCTCATTAGAATGAAAACTTTACGTGACTATTCAATTTACGCCTAGTATATTTAACTGCTTCAAATGTTTCAATCGAAGTTTGTGTATTTTCTAGTGCAAGATCCAAGCGAATGGTGATTGATATGCCGTACTACATGGAACTTAACACGAAGGTCGCGTATGAAGTAGCCAAAAGACTTCAAAAAGGGTCCACCCTCGATGACTTGAAAATAGATAAAAAGGTATCTAATGAAGGTTTTCGTCACATTTTGTGTTGCAAAGAAAATTTAGTTTCTTTTCGTCCCTACTAGACTGTACCGTTCATCAGTAGCATACGAAGTACTATTTTTTCCACATTGAAGTCCGACCTCTGTTATAAACTGCTGAATGTTTATAAATGATTGTAGTACCCTCTGAATGAGATGTACACGGTGACTTGCACTAAGTTTCCCAAACTATATATTCATTGACGGTTTGGTTGATCGTCTTAGTTTTTTGTTAAGAAACAATGCAATATGCAGGAAAACAGCTAGATATCACTGAATTTATTTTTAGTGAAATTTTATAATGAGCTACTCAGAGGTTGGCAGTGCCTCTTGTGATCAAATAAAAGGAAAAGCTAGGATCTAACAATTTAACAATTTAAAATGAAAATGAAACAGAGGTAAAGAGTAGTAATACGTTCTGCCTCTACCCTAACACTTTACATGTTTTCTAGACCGATGACCTACAACAACACTTCCACAGATTGCGCTTGAAGAGTCTCAAATGTGAAAATTGTGTGTACCATCATATCAATGAGGTAAGATATAGTTTTTTCACCTAGTTCCAACCGTCTACAGTAATATGCTCGAACTTGCAGGTCAAAGTTTGATATGTTGCCGTTTTTTTGGATTTTCTTCCATATTTTGGCAGTGTTTCCTGCACCCCTGATACTAAAAACTCTGAAAGTGCGATACTAAATTAACAGTATTACTCCTTGAGAAGAGCCTGCTGAAAGTTCGATGGTTGACGGTATATTGTAGATATACGTAGAGATGTAATCAGCGTCCGTAAGCGGCTACCACTACATCAGATGTTGAAGTACTGTAGTTGTCCCTATCACTGTCTCTTCATACTTTCATAACGACAAATACGAAAGTAATGAGTATTAGTATAAGAAACTAATGTACAGAGAGAGTAGATAAGTTTTTGAGATGAAGCTGCATGGAAAATAGAAAAGGAGTTCAATAACTCGAGAGGGAAATGAAAAATCTAATCTCGCAATTTTCATGGATCAAAAACATTTTGGTGTTCTACTGAAAAATATCTTGCAGCAAACACACATTAGATGAGCACAGCTGATTTATATTAGTAGATACCTTTTTAGTGTAAGCAGGAATGTTTGCAAAGGTTGGGCACTTATTTTCTGAAGTTGTGTGTGAGATTCATCATGAAAATTGCGAGATTAGATTTTTTATTTCCCTCTCGAGTTATTGAACTCCTTGTCTATTTTCCATGCAGCTTCATCTCAAAAGCTAATCTACTCTCACTTCACATTCGTTTTTTATACTAATTGATCTCTTTTTCTATTTTTCCAAGGGAAATTAATATGAAACGATATTGAAGTCAATACCTGTTGAACATTATCAACAGTTCGAAACGAATAGATAAGTGGTAAGTTTGAGTAGACAGGCGACACGTGTCGCATTGAGGTCGCTAGGCCATGGCTAGGGCGACGTCAATGCAGCCGTCGCCCTAGCCGTCGCCGCCGGAAGTTATTATTGCGAACCGCTATTTTCAATAACTTAACAATATTTCAGAAAAAATTGAAAGCGTTTTTAATATGTTATACAACTTTTTCTTCTCTACCTCTCCATCAAAACCGAAAAAATGGTCCAGCCATTTTTGAGAAAATGTAATTAATCGTTTTTGAAATCTCGCATTTCTGTGCACAAAAACTAATCTGCGCAGCGCTATCGCGCTGCGCGCGATATGGAAAGTGGATGGAACGTTATTTTCGTCCTCAATTGTTCTAGGTAAACGATCATCTCTAAACTGAATGTCATAAGTCTCAATGTGAATATGTGTCGAAGTAACGTTTCATTGTTACTCAGCTGAAGCATTGTATCCGATGGGTAACAACACGTATTTTGGTACAGTACTGTTTTCAGGCTATCTTTGAAGGAGACTACTATTACTTTTACAACCGCAGGAGTCTACGTGCGTACACTTTTGAAGGATACCATTTCACCTCGGAAGGACTAGAACTCGTCCGACCTTCCTATGAGAAAATAATCAATAAGACACTCTCAGAGTTGGAGAACCATAAATAATGACTGGATGTCGAGCGAAAAGAATGAAGTTTGCATTACTGTTATATAAATGTGTACAAAAGTTCATTTGTGTCTCGATTATGCCCAGTTAGAACATATTATGTTCTCAGTGAAAGATGTACACTTTTCGATTCTCATCTACAGCGTTAGTGTACTGGTTAAAATGAAGTAGACAAAAGTTAATAAACAACAGAAAAAATGAGCAAGTAACCAAATGAGCAAAAAATGAGCAAGCAAGTAAGCAAGTAAAAGAAAAGTTGAGAAGAAAAAGGGTATAGTTACCCTGTTACGCGCACATAATATTACATGCAATTTAACAGTGCTGGACGACGGTGATTAAACCATCTTTTGTTAAAAAATGAAGAAATTCCGTATTAAGAACATGGGACTTAGGGGGATTCTTAACCCGGAGTTCGTTACCGCAAGACTTGGTACCAGATTTTCCACGGCTAAGTCCCATGAGATTTGTCATAGTATAGAATAGAATAGATTTATTCGCGATTCAACGGAGACCGGAGAGCAACATGGTTTCTCGCAAAGCTGCTGTATCCTACTTTTTATTGGACGCGTTGCGTGTTGTCCGGCATTGTCATGTGAATGTCACGTGGACTGATCGAACTAATATACGAGTTACTTGTCCTCTCCAATCTCAATACAGTTGAAAGCAGCCCGAAACAGTACCTATGCTTAAGTTGTGTTCCGTTCTCTTTTAACACGTGACTTCCACATAGTATGTGGCACTCCAAATGAGTAAATGGAGAGAAAAGTTGAGAAGAAAAAGGGTATAGTTACCCTGTTACGCGCACATAATATTACATGCAATTTAACAGTGCTGGACGACGGTGATTAAACCAAATAGTTTGGGACAATAGTTATTTTGAAAGAGACGTCGTAATGGAGATATGTTATGTGAAGAGATCATTCGGATTGGCATGTTTGGCTGGGATGAGATGTATGCACGTTGGCTGCGCCATGCGTGAAAACAGAGGGATGCAATAGACGGTCACAAAACACATAGTAATAAGACATAAATTCTGCTTTGTTTTGGGTTTGTCCGTTCATGTAACTCCATACCAAAAATCGAATAGTCCGATCATGCAGTGTCAAAACGGTTCCGTTAGTAACGTTGCCCCTAACAAACGACACGTCGTAGATCAGATTTCTACCACAAAGTACAGTAAATGGTCGCACTTCACAACACCGCGGATAGACATAAATGTCATCCAACCTAATAAGACATAGGAAACATTTGTGACCATCCATATATACATAGGGATATGTATTCAAACTTATTTGTGCTAGTGTAGCTTTTTAAAGTCTCACTCCCAACTAAGACATGTTTCACTGTCTCTCACTAGCACTATTAGAGATAAATAAGCTGTTTTGGACAATCACCGTTATGTCCACACTGTGTATGTATAGAAATAAAATGATGAGAGAGGTTTTGTCACATGCTGAGCTCTACAACTAATTGCGGCGATAGTTTCGGAGTGCCACAACTACTAATCGCTGTATTTTATCATTTTTGTTTTCTTGACGGAACGGAGCATCATGGAACACATCGCTCTTGAAACACTGAACAGCTCTTGAATTGCGAGATCATCAACCACAGCTTCACAAACAGTAACTGAAATTTTGAGTAGAGTAAATGTGTACACATCAAACTACTTTTATTTTCAAAATAAGCTCTTTATGCTCAGCTTGGGACATGTTTGCACCATAAAATGATGTTGGGAGTAATCTTGACCAACGACGTATTCTCATGAAATAAGAGTGATAATACGGATTGAATTCCGTAAAATCTATTTGAATTCAAATTGACTATTTCGGCCTCCGGTCGGGCGCAATACAAAAAAGTTGGAAAATTTCAATGGCTATAGATATTTTGTAAAGGATGTATGGGTCTCGAGATTATGGGTCCTGAGTGGAGGGCCCGGATGTTGTACCATGTTGAGGAGGAACTAGACCTTCTCCAGGCAGGTGAGAACTGAGTTATTTGATTTTGTTGACTTTTTGTACATCTAGTACAAAGACTTTGTTCTTTTCTATTTTGAGTAGAAACGTTCACATGGTTACATTTGCGGAGTAAGTTAGACTTGATATTCACTTTGTGTACAGTGTATCGTTTTTTGGTTATTTCGTTGACATATTCGACATGGTGCAGGTAGAAGTGCTCGCACTTACCGGCTGGCAACAGCCCTTGGTGTTAGCATCACCGCTGTGGTTGATGCCCGGTGCTTTACGTAGATTTGACATATACGCTGTCGGGCCCGATGTCATCCACATCCGCTTCACCAGCAGGCTGGACCATCCATCAACAAGTCTCCCGGGAAGGTGGGTTGTGTTTGATTTATTTGATTTATAAGAAGTTTATTTATAATATTTGTGTTAACTGAAACAATTGAGTACGTTCCTTCATGCTTTTGAAAAAAACTGCCTCATATGAAATGTGCACAGTTGAAGATCTTGATCAAACCGTTTTGTCTGCTTCTCTCTAACTGCGTTTCCCATTCGATGGTGAAATGTAGTTAACTACGTGATGCGCACTTTTTCAAAGAAGTATTTCCGGCCACAGTAGCCCCTCGCACAGCAGGATTCCCGTGTTTTGATAGTAGTTACATATGAATAAAAAAAATTTCTATTGCAGATTTCTGTTGATAAGAAACACAAGAAAAAACTTTGAATAAAGTCTTAATCTCTTTCTACATAAAAGTTCAATTTCACATAAAAAGGTATCACTGTCGTCATATAGCTCGATATTAGACTCTGCACATTTAATTTCGTTCAGTTTGTAGCATTCTAGAGACGTGTCAGGCCGTATTTCCTGGTCAACGGTGTAGTTTTGCAGTGGAAAAAAATCCTGCGCTCACGTTGGTGTGCGTTCTGAGAATATTGGAGGCTCTGAAAGAGCCATTAGCTATGCTATCCTTATTGAATAGCATAAAAATTCCTCATAGTGCAACAGTGAGTAGTGTACCAACGATGGACTTTCGAAAATGAAGTTTGGTTTTCGGTGGTGTCTCAATCACCATATTTTCGTACATCGTCCTATGTGTGCAGTGGTGGTAATGAAGAGTTGTTATCCGCCTATGCATGTATAATTGGGAGCTCTCTGTTTTTGGTTCGTTACATACTCTATAATATTTTTTCCCCTCACGCTATTCACCTTTTTCTCTGGCTTCTCTCCATCCCTCTTGCGCAACTGACGTTTTATGGTCGCGTCGCGAGAGATATAGGCAGCCGGAGGGTGCCAAAAACTGTGCCAACACCCGAAAAAGCGGGGGCATATATAGTCTGTTTGGTACCGAACTGGACTCTGTTTACTGTATGAGAATAGGGGCGGAGCTCATGACTTGCCAACTTTTCAAACATTCTGAGCAATGATTCTGTGTTTTCAAAACAACAGCAGCTTGGGGGATCGAACCTACAAAGATTGACAGCCACCTGGCCGAAACCAGCGTATTTTTTACACTTTTTTGGGCACAATTTTGAACACTCACAGTTATTGGGCACAATTTTGGAAACCTACAATTATTTGGCAGAATTTTTCGCATCGTTTGGAACTGCTAAAAGGTGTGTTATAATGTTTTGAAAGGTATTAGTTGTTTTTATACTCCCATTTTGTCTTACTTCGATTGTATTAAAGTGCGAATTGGTTTCGGGAACTGACCTATATTATATGAAGTTGGTTTTCCATTAACCGGCAACCGGCTTACCTTCTCCTAATTATTTTATTCTCATCATAAGAATGTTTGTAAGGTACTATCCAAAACTCTGATTTGAACAATAGTTGAAATTCGTTTAGTTGCCGCTAACAGCAAATTGAGACATGAGTAGCAATCGTGGATCTAGGTCAGCGCTGAGCAGGTTCTACTGTAGCTCTATAAAAGGTAATAGCCTAATGGCATGGTCCCCAGAACCTATGAGATTCAATGTTAAAATATCCTTTTCCTTGATTCCGTTTCAATGTCAATTTAACTGAGTTCTGACTCAACTTTGTATCATTTTCTGTTAATTGTTTCTTTATTTCTTGATAGTATGGGTCTTTTCCACCAATTGTGATTGTTTTACGCTAGTTAGTTACAAGTTAGTCGCCTGTGAATGTTTTTCAGTATAAGAATTACAGTGTCACGAGTATTTTGAGTTTAGGTGTTGTATGATGTTTTTATTTTCTGTTGCATTCATGTCGTTTTGTTTGTAATAAATGTGTTTAGCACATATGTTTCTTATTTAAAATGATTTTATTCAGTATTGCGGGCGTTTTTGATTGTGGGCAGAGTCCGGCAGACTCGTGCCCGCCTAGCGCCACGGCCTGCGTTCTGCCCGGGCCGTGGCAGTTGGGCACGCAGGCCGAGACGGCTCGCGCACGCAGGCCGTGCCCATAATCTGTCATAGGAACCTCTCTAATATCTCCAATTGGGTCAGCCGGATCACCGTATCTAAACAGAAATGTTAGGAGTTTGTAGTTTGGACAGTACTGTTTACACTACAAAATATCCCACTTATTAGAAATACAAATCTTGTGCTACCAACCTCTCCAAACCACTGTGCTCCAATGAGGAGAAAGAGGCGGCGAAATCGAACATCGGAAATCTAAAAATATTATGTTTTTAATTTGAAAAATAAGCTAATTTTCGTGTTCTTATCACGTTTGGAGGTCTGCTTGTAATCTAGTAAAAACTCTCACAATGCCAATGGTGCCAAAAAGCTTAAAGATGTGGGGAAAAGTTATTTGTGATAAACAGGCTTCAATTCTCGATTTATTATGCACATAAAAGGGTTGAAAATGGCTGTGACTGGTACCTCCTGAATTGTTTAGCGAACTCAAAGGGATGAATATAGTCCACTCGATTCGAGTCGACTATGGTAGTGTTTTGATATTCCACTGTTAAAACGTGAAACATAGTTTTTATGACGCACTGAAAACGAATATTTTCATCGGTTTTTTTAAAGTCAACACGTTTCTAGAAGAACATTCCAAGACTGCCATACTTGTTTCGTTTTAAACTTCAGTATACAAAACTGGACAAAGACATTGTACTCCGCATTACACATATTTTTTTTAGTACTGAACGATCAGTAGAGTTAGTTGCTATTTCAATAAAAAACATTCTTTCTCTTGTTTCTCGAGTATTTTGTCTCACAATCATCATCTTAAAATTGAAATTAACCCTGCATCGTCAATGTTTATGTCATCTGATAACAGAATAAGTTATGTTTAATTCTCCCCAATCTTTCAAGCTCTCTCTTATTCAATATTTTGCTATCTGTATCTCCTTCTCTGTGTCTAACCATAGCTAGCTCAAATCACAAAACAATTGTGAAAATGAGAATAAATGTACTTATTGAACCTATTATTCATCAAACGTAAACTACCCTTGAGGCTCCGGCTCGCAGAGCTAGCACCTCCACCCACGGTGAGAGAGAGCCAATGACAACTCCCGATCCTCCATCCAATCTATGATACTGCATGGCATGATGTATGCCCACTGCAATAAACAATACATATAAATCAATATATTTTGAATCTTGAATATCGTTCACTGCAGAATACAAAAAAAAACTTTTTCGGAGAACAACCACCATCATTAATATTGTTTTTTTCTACAAATAAAACCTTTTTCGGCACGCTGATAAATTCTTAGTGGAAGTGGCGTGAACTATACGACTATACCCTCTCCATACAACTTCATTTCGCGGAAGAACGTGGGTTGCTTCGTCAACTTACTTCCTCCGTTTTTAGGATAGGTTATAAATGTATGTGGTGGTTGTGTCATCCATTTGTTGATTGTGTCCCATAATTGAGGTGTAGAGGTGGACAACTGATTGTAATAGCTCTGTAACACTAACCTTTACAAGTATTGACTAACATAACTTGATGAACTGATAGGCCTGATTGTTTGAACTTGGGAAATTTTCCTAATTTCAAATCCATTCACAGCAATTTCAGTGTTAGCATTATATTGTTACATCGTACACTTTTCCATTGCGCATACCTGAGTTCTGCTGTGTTTAACATGTTTCACGTGACTGTGCAAGTGACCAAGAGTATATAAGACATTGCTTCTGGTAAATACCCGTGACGAGGTCGGGTACATTGTTTGTTAGCGAACTCATGTCACTAGGACTTTTGGATGGTGGCATGATTAAGTTAATGTGCTCATCTCTTACTGAGCACATTAGCTTAATCATAAGGTATTATCGTTCGATTTTGTAGTTGAACCGTACACGAGGATAGTATGATGGAATATTTATTGTGGCGACGTCTCGGCAAATTCGCCGTTACAACACAATACACAACAATGCCGAGGTTCAAAGAAAGCAGAACTTGGAGAATACTATGGTATTATCGTTTGCATTTACCTCCGACAGCGCGACTTTGAGCATGAACTTGAACTCACCGAACGGTATGTAGCATAACCATTTAGGGTGTAGTCATCTGTCAACTCGGGAGCAGGCGACTTGGGAGCAACAGTTTTCGGAATGTAGGACAGAGCGATATCCAGCCAGTTGGAGAATACCTTGAACTTATTGACTACAAATTGGTACGATCTCTAGTAACGTCCATATTTTTCAAGTCGGGACTTTGTACCTTCTGAGAGAGTTGACTAGTTAGCACATAACGACGTGTTAACAAAATTATTCCGGTGTGTTCGACTTATTGTTTGTGGCTAGATAAAATGATTTCTCGAGAGAATGAATAATACTTTTATGTTGCGAAATATCTGCCTGAATCACAAAATATAAGGACGTGGTGGGGTTCAGAAAGAACTGTTGAAATGGAAAGTTTGCCTGAGGTCAACCTCATATAAATACCTATTCTACAATACACGTACACATCTAACTATACTACAATCAATTCAATCTTGGTTAGCGTGCTGCGTTATGTTAAGGTACGTGAGGTAGCTGGCTCCGTAGCAAAGTGATTGATAGGATGAGATCAACCTGGTCGAGAACCTCTACGAACTGGTCAACTTTCTATGTATTAACATGGTGTAGGTGACCAAAACCTCTATCAGATTACGTATGCTAGAAGATCCAGGCACCTTCATCCCATCCTGCGTCTCCTCAAACGTCCGCTATTTCTCTGCTCTTCACATCCCGCCGGAATGTAAGAGACAAGAAATGGTGGGGCAGAGCGAGAGACGCAGGATGGGATGAAGGTGCCGGGATCTTCTAGCATACGTACGCAGGTGCTGACCACATAGTTTATCTCGGAGGCAAACTGTCCATAGAACCTAGCTAGCTACGGTGCCTCAACTATATTTCTGCCCCCTCTCTTTCCAACTGCGAACTCACTTGTTCGCATGTCGGTTCCACTAGATGACGAAGTGTAGGAATAAGTTTAGAAGAATCCTGAATCTTGTAACCCATTGGCAGAAATACGTTCTTCTCAACTTCTTCCCATGTCACTGGCCCCTTTGCCGTTTGCACCGTCAGCCTAAAAGAAATCTCGAATAAGAATTCCAGTTAAACCTCACTACGATAATAGAAAACTTTTGATTCTGCTGAGAAAAGAGAGCTATGTTTCAAAAATTGAAAAGCATCAGTTGCCCATCCACCACAAAAACTAAATTTACATTTAATATATGAAGTACTGTAGGTCTGTTTGGCTCCCCCCTACAGTTTTAGACTTTTTTCCAAACACCGAACTCATATGTTCACGCGATTTCTTAACCAACATCGTTCAGTTCTAGAGTAAACAAATCAATTCAACCTCCAGCCTCTATCAAAACCTGAACTCATACATAGTACATATTCATCACACCATTGTATCGATGAGAGTTTTTTCACCTACCCCTGTTTTCGATACATGTAGCTGAGATAAAAGAAAAGTATGAAAATCATAGCAATAAGTTTGGAAGTATGTCGACCGTGAACCATCTGCAAGACAAATATTATAATCAGGCAGGGTTTGGCTTATGATTTCTTAAATTGACAAACAATCAAACTAAAAAACGGTTGAATGAATTGAACATTTCGTTCGAGCCTATACTAGAAGTAAATTGAATAGTCACGTACACTTCGAATTCTAATGACAAATCGTGCACTTTGTATTGCACGTTTTTGAGTTCTGCTGTGTTCAACATGTTTCACGTAACTGTGCAATTGACTAATAGTATACAAAACACACTCCTCGAGAAAATGTGGTTCGAGAGGAACTTATCCTCTCATATTATCAGTCTCTAAAACAATCTCCGCTTTGAATACGTAGCGGGTACGTCTGCATATTCGTTGTATATCTGTGCGTGATTATCGCTAGACAATAGGCAGATCAGATCTACCGTCCGTTGTGTCTCGAATCACAAGGAAGATTTCCATCTCTCAACATGTTCGGGTAGTTTGGAGTTTGGACTCAGTGGTTTCGCTCACGTTTGTACGGAGTTGGTGATCTAGTTCTAACCGTTTCTCAAAATAGTATTTGCTATGCTTTTGTTTCACATTTCGCAATTCGTCAAACGTTAGAAGCTAATGAACAGCGGTGGTTTCATACACGAACAAAGATGGCATATCTGAATTACACTTCTTCGGCAAAAGTGGCTTGATTCTTATCTTCCAGTGTATGAAAATGACAGAACATCTTCATGTTCATGAAATGAAGGTATTCATGGCACTAGAAGTAAATAGTCACGTGAAGTTACCATTTTTTGACTAGTCACGTGAAGTTACCATTCTAATGAGGGGTCGTGAACTTCGCCGTCACACGTTTCTGAGTTTTGCTGTGTTCTACATGTTTGACGTGATTCTGCAACTGACTTACACCATAAATTGCTACTATCTCACATGTATAATAGGCTAGGAGACACCGGAAACGCATCATGAGTCTTTCGCGGAACGTAATTTCAACCTTGTACTCCTCTGGATCGCGAGTTTTTGAACGTATAAAACTTGGCAGTTTTAACGCCTGAGTTCCCGTTAACAATCTTGTGAATTATGATCAAATCAAAGATGTTACGTTTTTTTTCAAGAGAGTGAAGACCCAATTTCTTATTTCTAAACTCAGCTGACGGTATTTTACAATAAGTATAACTTCCTAGTCGCATGAATAACTTCCTGGTGAAGTCATTCTGCACTGATTCGATTGCTTTCACACATTATCTCAGAGTTGAACATCAGTGCACCACTCTCAACAATGGACGAATGTATGTTTTATAAACCTTAATCCACGTGAACTTATTCTTAACCTCGCTTTTATTGAAATATTACGGAAAATGGGCTACATCTGTTGTAATCATAAGTTTCATTTCGGTAATATGAATTCAGTATTACTTTCTTGAAGCCGTCAACTTAGCAAGATTATCCCTTTCTGTGAAATATCCGTGTATGGCCTGATGGCCTCCCTCTAAATTTTTCGTCCTTTTTTTCGTCCCTTTCATTTCTTTACACTTTACACCCTTTGTTATACTAATTGAACCATTTTTCTATGATTACCAAGGAATAACTAGATTAAAATGAAACGACACTTCGTTCGAGAGGAGGCAAACTTTCGGCTCTAGGCGGGAGTAGAACTTTTATTCCCTACGCTTAAATAGAGAAAGTACCCAATACGCCATTCAGACATGTGAACACAAGTGAAAACTGAGTTATTCTGTTTCCGGCATTGGGAAGTTTTCGCTCGTCTTGTTCCTACTACACGTACAACCTCGTTCAATGGTGACAACCACTTCTACTACTATCACAACTATACGGTACGCTCTTCCCAAAGCAAGCCATACGTTGTATTTCCTTCCTTAGCTCGCGCCGTCTCACCAACCAACTATTTAACTCTGCAACGTCAAATATTTGACCGAATGCGACCACTATTTCCGCCGTTTGCTACTTTATTCATACTAATACGACCAGGATAGTGATCAAATAGTATCCGTAGAGGGATGGGGGACGTGGTTGAAAAACTAGGCATGAGTGGGCGCTATTACCAAACTACCGTATTCCTTTCAAAGTAGGCCTGATCATGTTGTTGTAGCACAAATTAGATTTTTCTTTCTTGAATCATTGAATCTTTGAATATCTTTGGGAAAGGTGTTAAGGTTTGTTTCATCCATAAATATAAGTCAACCCTGATGGCCTAATCGCGCCTGATTTGTAGGCGGCTGATCTGGCTCACATGTTATCATTAGTACAATGCGTTCGCATTTTTCCGTTTGCAACTAGAGCCAGCTAAAATGTTTGCCCAAATGTAGCTGAAATTCAATCAATATGAATGTTTCCGAATGAAGTTCGCCAGCAGCGTACAAGTACGAAGTACGAATGCAGTCGAGCAGTGATAACTTCATTTGATTTTGTATTTAGATTTCCCCCCTCCGTTAAAACTCACGACTATAATATCTCAGGCATGAACGTCAAATGTTGTGTATAGTCTTGTTTTTTCCAACGAAGACAGCAGACGACTGAATAGATAGACCGATGCGGGGCGAGTGGTCGCTGATTCATTTCAAGCAGATGAGAGAGTGTGTAGATCAACTCAAAACGATTGACACTAATTGTCTGGGGTTAGCTAACTACAAAAGCGGGAGAACATGGTCAATGAGTTCTGAACTCTGCGTCTCTATGACCTGTACACTATCCCGTCCAAGCCAAAACAAAAGTTGCTTGCCAGTTAACAGAAAATACGCAGACGAGCTGGCCACTCACCAAATCCCGCCGTCTACCAAATTGAGAGTACGTTGTCCACAACGGTTTAATGGACATTAATAAAGCAGTCCACGTGCAAAATTTTGATTGATTCGTTAGGCATATCATTATGGTGAACCCAATGGATAATGTAAAGAGCAAAAAACGAAGTGGGAACAATTGTAGAACATGTTAAAAATTTCTTCATTATAAATGTTTGCGAATACAAGTAAGTGGTTGAATCAGTCACAATCAACGAGAGTTCCTCCGCTCTCGACGAAACTGCTCCCCGCTGTAGCCGTGAGCCTGACAGCAGCCGTCCGCGCTGCCGCCTCGAAGCAAACCTCGCGAGACGGTCCCACCTCTTTGCCAGAAATCATCGGGGCGCAAACTCAAATACAGACACTTTCTAGAATATCTCCAAGAATTAACCACAGCTCAGACCGATTATATAGCGTCAATTTTCTGCGATTAGCAAACTACAAAAGCGAGAGAGCATGGGGGTAAATGAGGCCGCAGACATCTGGCGGCGTAGCAAACCGTCCAACCTCATGAGAAGTTCATATGAGTTTCTCATGAGATACCTCATGAACTACTCGTGAACTCTCAATGTTGTAGCATAGCAATCCATAGAATCTCAGGAGAAGCTCGTGCCAATAGCTCATGAGGCTATCTCATGAACTTTTGTTGGGCTTGCTACGCCGCCCGCGACACGGCCCCACCTCCTTGCCAGAGATTATCGGGGCACAAACTGAAAGATCAACTTCTCTGGAAATTTCCCAGAATAGTATATTAGCGCCGAATCATACAATTCTCAGCCAGCCAATTGGTCATCCACTTTCTTAGCGAGGTCTACGAGAGAGTGTGCAGGTCAAAGAGATGCAGATACCTGCATGCTCTCTCCCTTTTGTAGCTGGGTTATCGCAGAAAATTGGCTACAATAGTACTGCGTTTATCCAGCTACAAAAGCGAGAAAGCATGACGATCACTGAGTTTGCAGACAGTCTGAGACATACCATATCTTTCTGACCTAAGTGGGAATGACCGAAATTATGCACGCACTGAATCGCACTTCAGAATTGTATTCTGTTCTGTTCGATATAGCCAACTGGAAGTATAGTCCTTTCTATGTCAACTTTCACTCCTACAGTATTATTACAAAACTTCCAGTCCGTTTCAATTACGTATTACGTGAAAATCTTCGGAAATGTTAAACATTTTCGCATTCAATTGATTTTTGATTTACGAGTGTTCGAAAATATTTTCGATAAAGTTCAGGTTTGCATTAGAAAGCAGTAAAGAGTTAAAGAAGGACGATCACGTGGTCCAATCGCAACGGTTCAGTCCTTTAAACTGCAATACATTTTTCAATTGCAGTTTAAAGGACCGTTGTCACGGGATTGGTCCACATTATCGTCCTACTTTAATGAAAAGTTTAAATGTGTTTGTGGTATTCTAGGTCGGAATGGAGAGAACTATCCAGTAGGTATGTGAGTACAGTCATAAAAAAACCATTACAAATATTTGCTACTACTATTTCAAGTAGAAAATTCTAACTCACTTGCTACCACCGGGCAGACTAATAGAATTGAATGCACGCATTACTGTAGAATCGAACACTCGAAAGGATGCGATATATGGTCGTCGCCAACGGAAAGGCGCGAGGGTACTGTATATCTCACTTTCCGCTGTGTACGCACACATGTTTTTGATTCCAAAGCTTGGCGGTTTTTGCATCAATAGCGCTGTGGTAAGCGGCCTGCTACGAATATTTTGCTCTCAGGTTCGATTCCGGCGAGAGACAAAAGTTTATAAATTTGGCACCCACTATAGAGGGCGTTCCGGGTGGCTCTCATATCGGCAAAAAACGCTGTAATCTGACATACTTATAAGATTAATGGGACTGTTTTGTTTTAAATTCAGTAACAAAATGGTCGTCATTGTTTCCGAAAACGAGTTCAGAAAACTTGTTTCTTGATAAACAACCTACAATATTGTTTTGTTTCCAACAAGGGCCTATTTGTCGAACATTTTAACAGGTTGAGAGAACCAAAACCAAACAACCAGGAAGTTTTCGCCAATTTTCGCCGTCGTAGAACTATACTAAAAAATATGGAACTGAAAATGGCGGAGGTGAATCTGTGTATATTGTGAAAAAAGATAACTGTGTCGTTGGGAACTTAACCGAGAACCAGTCACTGAAGAATCGAACCAACCAGTTTTGTAGTTAATGCAGGACGGTTATGTGGACCAATTCCGTGTCAACGGTCTTTTAAACTGCAATTGCAAAATGAATTGCAGTTTAAAGGACTGAAGCGTTGGGATTGGACCACATAATCGTCCTTCTTTTACGGTTTCCACTAGGGTTGTTCAAACTCAAAACTCGACTGACTGAAAAAAAATTGTTGAGTAGTGAACTCGATTAACAACTATTTCGAACCAAACAGCAAACCCAACCATTCTGATTGTAATAGAACCGAGGTATGCATGGTGCCTGATTCGAGGTTTGGCTAGCGAAGGACACACTCTCCAGGGAAATCGTCAAAACACGTTCTTTAGTTTCGGATTATACCTTGCCATTGCATAAAATGCTCTTTCTCTGCATTATTTCTTTCCTTTGATCACAGTTTTGACATAGGTACCTTCTCTTTCAAGGTTCAGCCTAATGGTCGGGTTCAATATCGCCAGGTTTGAAATCGTCTTTTCAAAAACAAAACGAATTTGAGCCGATCAGATAGTTGCATTTGCAGAGATGAAGATGAAATTTTCCAGTTTCTTCTAAAATGAACGAATACTACATATTTTTGTAATGCTACATCAAACAGTTCACCCCAGATAACTGCTACAAAATACTACAAAAAATAACACACGAACTTTCACACTTCCAGACCGAAATCAACAAACATGATTTATCCCAGCCATATCAGGAAATTCACAAAACAGGCAAAACTGCATGTGACAGCATTTTCGTTTCGCGCTGTACTGTGCAAGTTTTACCTGTGAAAACGCTGGCAGCTTCAAATACCGGAGAAGATGCAGGCTTAAATACTGGTGTCGAATTAGCCTGCATCTCCTTATTAATTTCAAAAAGTACAGGCGACATCTGGCTGACCCCGGTATTTTAAGTTGCAACGGTTTTTCAGAGACAATTGGTAATACTTGTAGTCGAAAGTTCACACTAGGTTTCAACTCATACCAATTTTTTCTCTCCTTTTTTCATTCTTCTCTCGTTTTCAACATAAGTAGACGAAAAATAGTTTTACTAGTTTAAAAGCAACTTTAACATATTTTTTCTGTACATTAAAGACTAGATAGAAATGGAAAACTATGTAATTGGCAACGACTAGTAGCACAGTAACAATGCATTCACAGTTGAAGAATAGATACAGTAAAAACACCCGGTCAAATCAAACAGAACGATTAGAGATTATAGAAGGGGGTGATAACATTATCATGTATATACGATATTCGGGGATCCAATGTGGATTTTTGTAAAGGTTACCAAATCCGAGATGTACCATAATCCTCCAATGCATCAAACACCAAACTACGACACGAATGCAGCTAGATACAACTACAAACACTTGTCCGCCAGTCCTAATGCGGCCACCTCTATATACATTACTGTAAAGTCTTCACAAACCATACTTCGATTTACTTATCGCTATAAACATATATTAAGAAAAATGTATACCATTAGGTAGAAAACGGCTCAATGTAATATGCTCGCTGTGCTTACAGACTTACGACTCAAATGACTCAGATAATTACGACATAGATACAGGGTCAACCTATTCTGTTCAAGAAGTGAACAAGCAAATGCAAATAACAACCGAGAAAACTTCGTAAACAATTACACATAGATGTTATCAATGAAAATATCACCGAATTAGATAGAAACCTAAAATATAAAAAAAACTTGAAAACTATAAATCGAAAATTCGAAATTCAAAAATACTGATATTTGTGGTTATTATGAACAATCTCCGTTGATTAGATTATCGAACATTATTATAGACTAAAATATGAGAAAGAAAAACCTCCACCACACGGGTGACCCAAGCCAGTTAGAGAACACTGAGAGAGCACGTGGTTGGAGAGACATAGACATATCTCATGAGAAGATGGTCAACTATGATATAGTTTGTGACTGCAAACGCAGGAAACAGTTCTGACAAACTCGCACCGGTCGCGATATCTTCATGTGAGTTATGTGGGACTCGAAACGACTACATCTGGAAATGTTATAAATAAGTACGCGAATAATCACACATATATTTTATTTAGGCTTGTTCTAGGTTTTCTACTAGTATCTAGATAATGAACTAAGTATAGATACGCTGACGTAAATGTATTCAGAATGATTATAGTATTCAATGTTATCATGACTCCTTTGTCTTTCTCACTTGTTAGTAGATCCAGTTCTATTCATCTATGGAGAATAATCTTTACAGAGTTGTAATTTGACCTCGAAACACGCCGAAACTCATAGATTCCGACCAAAAACCCAAGATCAAACAATAAACACAGCGAAACGGAGCAATACACAGCGTAATGACTTTCTTTGACAAAAGAAACGCATACACTCTACCGACAAATAACTCACTTTGCGCAGAAAATCTGTCCACAATTGCGACAATGATGTTTTCGGTCGGCAATTGTGAATTTGTGCTGACATTGTGTACAACGTTGACGGGACATGTCCTAAAATGCTGTCAATAACCGAAACGACAACAACAACAACAACAACAACAGATGGCCGTGACCCCAAACAACCGCACTTTCCTGTCATTTTCGGGTAACGGCATCATACAATATACACGCGTCCGCTCCCCACTTTGAATAAAGGGCTGTACAGATGATTCACAGACATATTATACCTTGCATCAAAAAAAATGTTAGACAAAACCTAGAAAGTCTGTACAGAGTCCACGTACGAAATAGGTCTATAGCAGGAAAAGTGCCCATACAGTGCAACCGAGAAAATGTTGCGGATTCTGAAAATCATGAGAAAATGTACAATCGACCCCCACCCAGATGAAATCCTGGTCAAATCACTACAGGGTGGGGGGGACAATAGTACATCACTTCCATGATACGGCTAACTCACTCGAGAACCGGAAACTCTCCAAACCGAACCGATCACTGGAGAACCGAACCGACATTCTAAACCGACCGGTTCGCGATTAGGTTCGGGAAGGAGCGGTTCTCCAGTGGATGGGCCCCATACTACTGACCTGTACCCAATGATCGGCCCTTCCCCCGTCGTCGCCCAGTTGCCAGCACCAGACACGACCTATTCCATCCCCAACGAACAGACTTCGATGGTCCCTACAACAGACAGACATAAAGTCGTGGTGAACAAATCTGAACTTCTCAAAACCCCTTGATTATTTTTATCCAGAATGTCAGCACTCGTGCAGTAGTGGTTCACGTCTGGCGTGACTGTTTCTCAAAAGGTACTATTTCTTCGTTTTACATAACTGACACTGACTTGGTATCCAGAAATAGGACATTTGCAGAAAAGAGCTAGTTTTTCGTCCATAAACCAGTTGAAGGAACGAAATGTTTACTTGCAAGACAGATTGATTTGGCGTTTTAACCATCTTTTAGCCTCAATGTGTGCAATCTTCCTTTAATTTTTGTCAAAATTTCCGTGAAAACCGACTTGCTGGGTGAAATGGCGGTAATGGGGGCGGGATGCGTGTTATCCGGTCGATTGAAGGCAGTATGCATGGTCAACGCAGCCCGTTGCACCAGCACGCGAACGTACTTTGGATGCGAGAAAAGGTCGGCGGTCAAGGAATCTGGAATATTATCTGACTTATTTTCGGTGAAATACTCAATTGTGGAACACGGCTCACCAGAATTGATATATTTCGAAGGTTCGGGTCTTTGTACTTTGAGAAACACGTGGAACGTGGTGATCACCAAAGGTCAGCAGTCATCAAATCATCCTTGCAGTTTGATCTCTTTGATCTCGATACATGCCATGACACTGACAGCAGAAACGCCACGGGAACAAACTACTCATAACAGCAGGAGGTAAATTTCTTCCTGAACCAAAATCGAAGGATTCTTTCCGAACCAGGTGGTTTGTTTAAAAACCGAATTAAATTAGCCAGACTGGTGTTCGTGCCTGCGGCGTCATAGAATTTTCGTTACAGTTTGATCTCGATACGCCATACTTTACGAATTTCGACCGAAACGCTACGGGATCCAACTACAAAGGAGGCTGACCAGAGTGGTTCTCATTGGGTGAGGAGGGCGGTTCGGGCGACTGTGAAACGGAGACGGCGCTCGAAGAAGAAGTGTCCTGACTGGCGCCGAGTCGCAGACGTCGTCGCTGTTTCTCCAGACGAGCCTGCACCGTCACGGCGGCCGAGGGAGGCGTCGTTCTGAAACATCAGTATTGGAGGAAGAACAGAAAACAATCCAAACAGCTTCTTCTATGTAGCGTTGCTTCTATGTAATGATGTATTGATAAAACTTAGAACTATTGATTGATCATGGAGGTTCATTCCATTCAGATCATACCCCAGAGCAAAGTGGGTCCAAGCAGCCAGAAACAATCGAAGAACGGATTACTTTTTTGTCGAAAACGAGAAAATTGGTCAATTCTTGATGCAAATTCATAAATTTTCCTGTATTTCAATATATAAAATAAACAGACTACTTTTGTCGACTAGTCGGACTTTAGTGGTGTATGTTTGCAATACTAGTTAAAGTATTGGCTTACTGGGTGGTGTCCACGTGGGGTATCTCGACGGATCCGTCGTTCTCTACCATGACACAGGAGAATATCTTCACAACACCGTCCGCCGTCCCGCACATTATCACGTTGTCCGGGTCCCACTCGTTCAGCTAAAATCACATACCATCAGAACAAGAATAATGCATATATTCATTATTTATGAAACCCACTGACTCAGAGTATGGAAACATAAATTAAGACACCGAAAGAACCCAATAAACTAACATTCATAGTTTCCTATAGCATAATTTATCCAGCCATTTCGATTTTCCTAGATTCCCCTGGATTTAGCCCATTTTAGGCTCGTAGTTTTAATCCTTGTGACAGAATTTGTTTATTATTAACGTTGCGTCCGGAAGCATGAAGAGAACTCAATAACATCACAACCAATGAGACGACACCTACTACTGTATCATGTGAATTCCTCATAGAAATGAAAATGACTATAATACTATGTACACTCATATGGAAATCCAAGGCCTTTCATTAGGAAACAGGCCCCCGATTCCTATATAGATCATCTACTACCCACCGTACTGAATGCCAGCGAAACAATCATCTGAGAGGGATCGATGGTGGGACTATTGTCACAGGTATTCATGGCTGCCAACAGATCCCCATTTATAGACCACACGTAGAGGAGGGTGGAACAAGCTGTCGCAATGTCACCCTGAAAGATCGAAATGTTGCAGCAAAACTCATGTTGAGGTGAATACCTTATATCCATTTTTTTCTGAATATGAATATTATTCCAAATTCAAAGAGAGTTCTAAGTAAGTCATTGATATTAACCAAAAGTCAACCCGGTTCTTTTTGTAAAGAAAATTCGGTTGATTTTCACAGCCACCAAAAAGCAACCGGATTGCTTTTGAAAAGCAACCAACCTATCTTTACAGAAGCAACCGGGTTGATAATGAAATCAACAAGCTCTATTACTTCATAAAACTCGGTTGCTTTTGTAAAAAAGGTTGGTTGGTTCTAAAAAGCAATTTGTTTCGTTTTTCGGTTGCTTTCAGAAAGCAATCGAATTTTCTTTACAAAAGCAACCGGGTTGCTTTTTGGTTGATATCAACCCGGTTGCTTGTGTGATTGGCCATGTTTCATTGATTTAATAATTTAGGGGTAGGGTGTGCCGAAAACTTCAATTTCTACGATCACGAGAGCTAGTTGAAACACATGACAAGATGACATAAGAAAATAGTTAGAAATGTCAAAACCCCGTATAAAAACAGTTTGACATACGGTGGTATCATTGACAGCTACCGCGGAGACGGGGGCCGGGTGTTTCGTTAGCTGTCTGATCAGAGACAACTCCGACTGGTGCCACAGGATTACGGTACAGTCACGACTGGCGGAGACGACAAACGCGTGGGAGGTACAAACCACCTGAAAACAGTTTATCAATCGAATAGTTAAAGAACGACTATTATGTGGTCCAAT
This sequence comes from Litoditis marina, assembly GCA_964036275.1. Lineage (NCBI taxonomy): Eukaryota > Metazoa > Nematoda > Chromadorea > Rhabditida > Rhabditidae > Litoditis > Litoditis marina. Next base: position 28,888,926 of record OZ038433.1, read on the forward strand.
CCCAAGGTAAAACCTATATGTAACCGGGTTTTTTGGTAACCTAACCGGTTTTTGGTAACCTATTTTTTGGGTTACCTCAGTGGGTAACCGGTCGGTAACCGAAAATGAAAAACCGGTTACCTGTTTTTCTAACGTAAAATGTGTTTTTATCGTTAGTTTATTTGGTAACCGGATTTAAGTTTTAGGTTACCTACCGGTTACCTTAAGGTAACCTGAAAAAAGGGTTACCAAAAACCGGTTAGGTTACCAAAAAACCCGGTCACATATAGAATTGGCCCAATCCCAACGCTTCAGTCCTTTAAACTGCAATATATTTTTCAATTGCAGTTTAAAGGAACGTTGACACGGGATCGGTCCACATAATCGTTCTGCTTTAAATAAGGAAGTGACCAAGATTCAAAGACCACACACCAGAACTACCCTACCAAAAGGAGCTTGTTTCTTCAATAGAGTCTTTAATAATCACGATTTTTTTATCAAAAGTAGGCCAATTTTCCCGATCTTAGTAGAGAGAGAGTCCTTTTTCAATTTTTTTCGGACAAACTTACTGGAGCATGTTAAAAACTGAATTATGTCCAAAAAGCTTCTTTGATGGAAAAATGAAAATAAATAGATTGGTTCACTTGATTTTTTTGCATATGACACGTGAAAAACGTTTACCAAGCACGTGACTGCATCCGAATGTCCATCCAGTACTTTCCGTCGTTTCATTGTGGCCGGTTTTCGACACAGGGACCAGACACTGAAACGAAATGGCATGCTCTGGAGAAACAAACCGCCGAACAAAGCAGTATCAATGCTAAGCCTTCCCGGCGCAGATATCGCTCTAAGCCGATATGATGGACGTTAAACGAAGGAACTAGAATGCAGAATATGACTATTGATTGAGTTTAGATGGCCGTAGTACCAAGAAACACAATCGACAACTGCATGCAGTCGGCTTGCTTGTGCTAAAATCGTACGGATCTCACAACAAACTATTCCGTTGAATTCTTCATTTTAGAGTTGTTCTTCGTACTAGACATTCAGATTTTTAACTGAGATTTTTTTTTAAATTCCTATTCAGAGACACAAATTTCCTACCTAACACATCCTGTACTGCTTCCCATGAACAGTGTTCGTTCATCGCCACACGCAATACAAGTCAGCTCGTCCGAATCACAAATCTCGTGCACACAGGTCGACTGGAAAACAATTTAACTTCAATTTCAGTCTATGCGACAGGGTCGAACCCAATAAAGAAAATGTCGAACTCAAAAATGTGTCGTTCACGCGTAGTCGAACTCCGCACAAAAACGGCCAGTGGGTACTGTTCTACTGCAATAGGAATGAAACAACACACAGCTTTCTCCTTGAGGACGATTATGTCGACCAATCCCAACGCTTCAGTCCTTTAAACTTCAATAATTGCAGTTTAAAGAAAAGAGAGAGGTAGAAGTAGAAAATAGAGAGAGAGAGGGAGAAAATATAAAACTGACCTTCTCCGAGTCCAGTTGCCCGACGCGTATTGATCGATCAGCGAAGCCCCAGAGAACGTATCGATTGTTTCCCATCATTACCTTATTCTGCTCCAATGCGATTAGACCCGTTCGCTCCGAATGGTGCAACGAGCCGACCGCAGATCGGAGTTCTGACGAATTCAGAAGCTTTATACACATAACTGAGTAGCAATCTAGCCGGTGAACATCAGTTTTCGCTGAAGACCACCCTCGTTTTATTTAGAAGAAAACTAATTTATTTTATACACCGTTCGTATGTCGCGCCACAGACCCAGGTTCGATCCCCGCTCGCCGCGGTATCTGTCTGGCGGACCGTGAGCTGGTAACAAAGCTCACCTATACCTATTTACACAACTTTACGGACAGTCCATCTACGGTTGTTATGAACAATAAAAAAGACAAACGAATTAAATATGGCTATACGGAGTGTTTATCTACCCCAATGTGTTTGTAGTTTAATCCCGCTGATTTTCAGTCAACGCGCGTGAACTAAGGCGTGCATCGAGACCAAACTTCAATAAATATTGGTCTCTCCTATCCTTATGCACATATTATTATTATTATAAAATGGTGCCTATGTGAACACTAATCCGTAACCCATATTCCACGAGGTGGCAACTATCTGTCAGCTACCTTTGACCGGAAGTTGTGTTGGTTTGAGGGAGAGCAGAGAGTGATAGAACATTCTATTCATTTTGTTTTGCCTTATTATTATCATCATTATCATTGTTATTATCATTATATAGGTTACAACTATACCTTTGACCGGCAGTTGTGGTGGTTTGAGGGAGAGCAGAGAGTGGTAGAACATCCGATGGGTCGTCGCCCCCGGCGTGTTGCTGAAACCGTCCACCGGACTGATTTTCTTCTGCGGATGCGGTTTCCGGAACAATTGCGAGGGAACCTGGCCGAAGTTGTTCACGAAGCCTGCAAATAAAGACAGAACTCAGACCGAACAATTTAGATATAATAAATCATAGAGAACAGGAAGAAAGAGTAAACCAGAGAAGTCCCTATTTACTATTTGGAATCTAAAAATCTAAATGTAATATTCAAAAGAATGGAAAGCTATGAATACGTTGTACTACCTAAAATCACACCCGAGATGTCACCGAAAGACTTCAATCTAATTTTCTCAATTTGCCATATATCTATTGGAAAACTCTGAAACTTACCAATCGTAGCATTTCTCGTCAAAGGATCGTCGATGGACTCAAAATCCACATTTCCCTCATAGAACAAATGATGGTAGAGATTGCCGGCCTGTAATACACTCAGAATCGGAGAGACATCCGATAGAGATAATTGAGAGTGTGATAGGTTTATCCTCCATGAAATGCACCCACAAACCAAGTGGCCAGCGTTCGGCTGTCACTCCACACGACCCTGGTTCGATACCTATGGTACGCATTATATAAGACGACGAATTTCAAACTTTTCACAAAATTCGGCTTTTTCACAGATTTACAACACTTTCTGTGAAACAAATATAGAGGCTACAATTTAAGAGGAAAACCCGATTCGAGGCATTTCTTCAGATTTTCTATGAGGACAGCGTGTTTGGTACTCATAGAGAATAGCAATTGAAAATATCAATAAGAGACACTCATATGGAAAATTCGTATTGAAATTTTCGATTATGAATAATTTCAATTGAAATATTTTATAACCCGAATAATTATACACAAATGTAGTTTCACCTTTAACTATGAATAATTTCAATTCGGAATATTCGCGCGCAGCGCGAAGCGCTGTGCGAGATTTGTCTTTGGTCCGGCTAATGCGCGCTTTAATTTTTTTAGTTCACTCTCAAAAAGGTCCAATTGTGCAAATCAAAACTTTTTATGATTTGCTGACTTTCTATGGCACATTTACAAGCTATGTTCAAAATTTGAACAAAATTGATTAAGTTTGAGCCGAGTTATGACGTTATGCGCTTCATGCAGACCGCCAACTTCCGTCGTGTGTCTGTGTGTGTGTGTGTGTGTGTGTGTGTGTGTGTGTGTGTGTGTGTGTTGGTGCGCACTCCTGGGATATTTTTATGTGTGAACCGATTTGACTGAAAATTTGGGACACGATAGATACCCCACTCAAACTTTGGGGGCGCAAACTTTTTTTCGAAAAAAATTATTTTTCCTCAAGTTATAGGTCTTTGAAAATGTCTCTGCGTCTCTTCATTTCGTGCACTCTCTCGCCCTCTCTGTCGGGGTAAATCAAATTGCGTTATAACTCAGCTCAGTCCTAACCAATTCAAGTAAAATTTGAAGTATGCTACCACGATATGAACTGACATCGATTTAGATGTAAGTCTTCTACTGATGACGTCATCGAGGATTCTGGAGCTCGGATGACGTCATTTTTGAAAAGTGCAAAGTTGACGTCACATATATTTTCAAATGATGGTAATATCTCAGAAAGGGTCAATTAACGGTGAAACTCAATTCAACTTCATGCAGACCGCCAACTTCCGTCGTGTGTCTGTGTGTGTGTGTGTGTGTGTGTGTGTGTGTGTGTGTGTGTGTGTGTGTGTGTGTTGGTGCGCACTCCTGGGATATTTTTATGTGTGAACCGATTTGACTGAAAATTTGGGACACGATAGATACCCCACTCAAACTTTGGGGGCGCAAACTTTTTTTCGAAAAAAATTATTTTTCCTCAAGTTATAGGTCTTTGAAAATGTCTCTGCGTCTCTTCATTTCGTGCACTCTCTCGCCCTCTCTGTCGGGGTAAATCAAATTGCGTTATAACTCAGCTCAGTCCTAACCAATTCAAGTAAAATTTGAAGTATGCTACCACGATATGAACTGACATCGATTTAGATGTAAGTCTTCTACTGATGACGTCATCGAGGATTCTGGAGCTCGGATGACGTCATTTTTGAAAAGTGCAAAGTTGACGTCACATATATTTTCAAATGATGGTAATATCTCAGAAAGGGTCAATTAACGGTGAAACTCAATTTAAGAGTAACGTATTCCGGGATTCTGGAGACCAGATGACGTCATTTTTGAAAAGTGCAAAGTTGACGTCACATATATTTTCAAATGCTGAAAATATCTTAAAAATGGTATATTAACGATAAAACTTTATCTAAATATGACTTATTTCTGGAATTCAGAAGGCCAGATGACGTCAACTTTTAAAAAAATTGACGTGAAATATGTTTTCGAATGCTGAAAGTTTCTTAAAAATGGTCAATTCACGATGAAACTTCATTCAAATATGACGTATTCTGGGACTCTGAAGGGCAGATGAAGTAAGTTTTCAGAACTGCAATGTTGACGTCATATTTTTTCTCGAATGATGGTAATACTTGACAAGTGGTTCATTAAGAAAAGAATTTTATCTGCACCGTACAGATCAAACTACATACCTACGGCATGTATACAAAAGGAGAAAAATTCATGAAAAAGTGGGGGCCCAACGAATGTGAGATTTGTCTTCTGCTGTGCGCCCCTTAGACAACTACTCTCAAATGGAGCAGTTACTACTACAAAAACCGAAAAATACCAATATACTCAAGTATAACTGTTCATTACAAACATACAAAAGTCGTAAAATATTTTCTCAAACCTGTAAACTAGAATCTACAAATCACAGATGTTAACTCAACGTACTCAATTATAGAATTCCTGATTTTGTGCACAATGGTTGGCATTTTTTGTCATTACTTCAATTCTAGATGCTATAACATATTATTCAACAGTTGTTTTCTCTTTCGCAGCTGTGACTTGTAGATTCTAGTTTACAGGTTTGAGAAAATATTTTACGACTTTTGTATGTTTGTAATGAACAGTTATACTTGAGTATATTGGTATTTTTCGGTTTTTGTAGTAGTAACTGCTCCATTTGAGAGTAGTTGTCTAAGGCTGTCTTCAGACTTTTTGTGCGATACAAGATACAGATTCATGCGTCAAATTTGAATTATTTGTATTTTCAGATTTGTATCTGTATCGCGGTCAAAAGTACCGTACGCCGACCAAAAAAAGTATGAACGCGAAGGATACAAAATGTCTTATTATTTTCATGATCATTCATCAATTTTCGAGTTATATTTTTTATTTTTGAAAATAAAGATTTTTTCACATGCAAACGGTAGTTTTTGGATAATAGTAACAAGGCCAGAACGTATCTATTTCATTACAGACGTCTTCGTACGATTGTTTACTTGTTTGTGTGCCGATTTATTCAAAATTTGATCATCCAGCTACTTTACCGTCGTCATATTTACTTATTTTGATTTCGTTCTCGTTTACATCACCGTATACGCTTAACTTTATATGGATCCTGTTTTATTTCAGATGGAAGTCGGGCTCACTGAGAAAACGTTGGATACGAATAGAAGACTCAAGCTTATTAGGATCATCGAAACAAAACGACCTCTGTGGGACAAATCACATCCCAAGTATCTGGACACCAACAGTAAATGGTCGCTATGGGAAGAAGTTCGACAGGAGATGCAAGAGGGCCAGTTTGGCTTCAATTTCGAAGGTTGGTTTCTTTCTTTGAAGTATTTGCTGTTAGCTATTTCGCTGTGCGATAAACAGATTTTAGACATTTGTGTTTTTCGCTAGAATTAGTTGAGGTGGGTGGCAGGTGAGTTTTTATTAGAGAGATTACAATTCCCTATACCCAAAATTCCTTTTTTTTTCTATAGTTGCACCCCGTTTGGTAAGGCACCTATTCTCTGTAAACACTTCCATTTGAGTTTAATTGGAACAGGTGGGTGATGTAGAAATAACACTGCTTGTATACTTGAGCTGCTGTAATTTATTAATTTGCAGTGGATATTCTCAAAAAGATCTGGAAGTCGTTGACCGATGGCCACAACCGATGTAAAAAAGGAGCATCGACTGGAAGTGGAGCCGGTGCCACCTCCAAGTGGGTTTTCTACGAACCGATGGGGTTTCTGAGGAGAAGCGAGATACATGGGTGAGTTTAACGCTCGTATTTTGTTCTGTTTATATTGCAGCATGGTTAGTTAGAACAACAACCGTGTGTGTTTTCCATGGATTTGTCGGCTAGCTCAATTCTCAATAGCTGAATATTTGCGTTACTAAAGATTTAATATTCGAGATGGTATACAACGCTTCCTTTTTAGGTGAACTATTTCCTTTGAAACCTTTTTTTTAGTTCGAGGTTCGTTTCGGTGACTGAGGTTGGTGCGCCGCCGAATTTGATGGTGGTACGGGAGCCCAACAGACCCGCTAGTGCTTTCGACGAGGAAGAGCTGGTCGAGGACACAGGCGAAGAAGAAGGTGTGGATATTGAAGTTGTGGACCAAATGCCTAAACTGAACTCCGGTATGTATTTTGTCTGGTCTTGCATATTCATGTGTTTTAATTTTTACTTTGTTTCCGAGCAAGAAACAGCAGGCGCGTTTGGATACGCAACAAATACTCAATGAAGAGTTCCGTTTTTGTTTCATTCCTGATGATTATCTATAGAAATGATCGAAAGCTACACAATAATTGTTGATTTTGGAAATAGGGTGAATACTAGATGAATGCATTTATTCATAATAGCATTTCAGCAATGGATTTGCCGCAGACACCTCGATCTACCGTTGATGTTTCGAAAAAGAGGAAATTGATCAATCTAGGTAGGTTTGACATTTTTCAATGTCAATTTCGCATCGAACCGATGGTTCCCAACACCAGTAAGGTTCGACTAAGCGACAAAAAGTAGTCGGTTTTTAGCTTAAAGCACGCGAAAATTGATGATTTCGCACGAAAATCAGAGGAATTCTACCGTTTTCAGCAAAAAAAGTAGCCCATTTCTCGAATTTTACTGACTATTCGGACAACTTCACTGATATATGTATGGTTCATTTTTTCTCAGGTCATTCTGGTAAAGTAAGCTAACTCCATTCTATTTCAGATCAGAATGTTGTCGATCCCGGACGAAAGCATGTGCAAGGAGACACCCGCCTTACTGAACAGGAGAACGATTACACTGGTTGGTTCTCAAACTTATCGACAACTGGTTCTCACTGCCAATAGGCTGTTCGATTTTGGAACACGTTTTCTTGCGTTCTATCCAAGTTGTACATCAACAATTATATAAACCACATGTATACGCATGTTGTTCGACTAGTTGACAGAAAAAACATTTTTGGATCAAAAGTTATCCCGTTGTTCAACTTTTTTTCTGGGTATACGGATTATAACTTCAGGTTTTTCTACACCAAACGCAAAGACCGGTCACGGCAGTGGTGTAGAGAGGAAGACGCTTGGTTCGGGAAACAAAAAGACAAAAAAACCCGCACCGGAGGACGATTTTTTCCGCAGCGGTAAGCCACATAAAGAATTACGTTTTTAATATTAATATGTGAAAAGAGGTATCCGGTTTTTTCACACGTAATACGGGGAAACTCATAATTCTGCTGCGATATAGGTAAACGGGAGTTTGGTATCCTATTTTTTCCTGGCTGTTTAATTATTCGGACAGCGAAGTAGTTGCTGATTTCAACACGGGAGCTATCAATGTCGATATATCATTGCAGTGACAGCCTCGATCCAAAAACTGGCGGAAACGGAGGAGAAGGTGGACGACGAAATTGATGTTTTCGGTATGTGTTTTTTATATTTCATTTCGGTATTTTTGATATTCCATCTTGATGAAGATTAACTTGACATCAGACCCTCGCTACGTCAATTTATTTTTGAAACACCGCAATATCTATTATCTATAATGATTCAGGGAAGAACCTGGCCAACGCTCTACGCCAGGTCAGTGCTAAGAGGGCCAAAATAATGAAAAAAGAAGTGTGCGCACTGATCGCTCGAAGTCTGAGTGCTGATTCAGATGAGGAAGAGTAGTTTGTATTTTACAAATTGTTGTGTTGTTACGTTTGCAAACCGATGTTATTGTTTATTATGCTTTGTTTCGTGTTCTCCCAGTGTTGTTGCGAGTATTCAAATATAATGAAATTTATTCATACTGGTTTACACTTCATGCCACATTATCTTTCAAGGCAAAATATCTAACTAATTTCTCCCGCATTTCTTTTGCTTGTGTGGTCACGTTGCCACCTTGAGCTGCCTGGTGGTGCGTCTGTCCTCTATTGATCGTGCCAAAACGATTCGAATTGACCAATGCGTCCTGTCGTCTCCCAACCAAATTGTGGATTATCTGCAAAAATGAGCGAATGATAAAATGTTGACTAGATAAGGGAACATTCAAAAATTTAGTACACGACTACAGGGTAGTATAATAGACAACTCTTATAACAAGAACACGTCAACTATCTATCAACTTACCAGTAATGAAGTGACGACTGCCGAAACATCTTCGGGGGGAAGGGGGATCGGTCCGGAAAGTATTGCGAACCTCTGAGCCAGAATACCAAAAGCAGACTCGACAATACGTCTCGCTCTGAAATGAGCCAAATGTATTTGTATATTGGTCGAAAACACGCTATTTGTACCAATATTCTCAACTATGTGCCCAGTCCCTATCCCGATCAACTCACCCGCTTAGTTTCTCATTGAAGTGTCGTTTCTTGGCATCATCTCGACTGGCACTCTGCGTAAATGGACGAATGAACCGACGGGTCATACCAAAACCTCCATCACACAGGAAATGGTATGACATTCTACCCTCCCCAGGTAGGTCTTCGTCAGGTGGAAATATATGATCGTTTTGTTGAAGGTAACTCTGAAACTCTACTGATTACTGATTCAACTTCGGTACGGTGTGCTCTGACCAAAACACCTAGAACAAAAAGCACAAATGACTTGATTCACCTTGATAGCCGAATTTCCAAACACGCTAGCGTCACTGTTTTTGCCTGGCGATCCAATATCAAAGAACATGAAACGATACTCGCAGTCAACTATAGCCATCAATACAACAGAGAAGAACTGCTTGTAGTTATAGTAATTTGATCCACTGTTTGCGGGTTTCTGGAAAATCATCAATAAAAGTTCGAAAGTAACCTAATAACTAGCAGTCTCCGCAAGGATACACACAAAAAATAATTATTCTCAAAATAAGTTTCGCTACTCATACTTACTTTTTAGGTTGTAGTTTGATATATCATGCTATTTTCGGACCGTATTATCAAAAACTCACGCGTATTGCTATGTGTTTCCCATCAATACAACCCACGGCGAACGGGTAATCATATTTGGACTGGAAATCAACACTGGTTCGTTTTAGATCAGCCGCAGTCAACTCGGGAAATGCGTCCCCAAACAACTCTGAAAACAAATTAAAAGGAAATCAGAACAAAGACAAAGAGTTGCAATCATAGTCCTCACAAACGAACCTTTGTTAATTGCCGTGCTGACCTCCTTGATTATCTCTGACACTGTGGAAATTCCCATTAGAAAGTCACCCGCAGCTTCAGTGTACGACTTCCCATGGCCAGCCCATCTTAATTACATAAATTAAACCTGGTTAACCCTCTTGGTAAGCCTAAATTTGCCCCAAAAGACATTGTAAAAGAGGGTTAACAAGTGGTTAACCCGGTTAAGGTTACCTGGTAGGGTTAACGAAATACCGGGTTTTATGTGGAATTGGCCGGAGTGAGGACTACATAAAAACTGTTATTATTTTACTAACCTTAGAAACAAAGCGAGTCGTTCGGATACAGATATAGGAGATCGATGGGTTTTCCTGTGAGATAGATGTTTTGCGATTCGGTCTCTCAATTCAAAGAATTCGTCGGGATCCAAACGGACAAACTCAATGAAAGAGGCGGCGTCTTTAGCCAGTAAATAATCATCGAAATTTCGGAAACGAGCATCAAGGGACCTTGCATGAGCTTTTCTGACGTACAACCGACGTTTTTTATTCCGTTTCTTTATATATCCGGACACAATAGAGATCAGACCGGCCACTCGGAATCTGGATTGACGCGAAGCTACCATCTTTGCATATCCGAGCTAAATTAAATGAAATAAAACGAGAGCCCAAATAAAAATATCATTAATTATCATACTCTCGCTTATAAATTACCGAAATATGTATGTACAAATAAGTAAGAATGATAAAAACAAGTTCAAAATGATGTTTAATGAATTTGTAGCAACAATTCAAATGAAGTGTAGAATGCCGGCCGCAATCTTCAAAAAAAGTGTATCGTCGATTCAAAATGATGTATCTGCCGCCGAGATACTGTAGAAAAAGTATGAAACCGCCAGATACATCGCGTGACGCATGTATCTGTCGCCGCTACAAAAGTGCAATCGATACACATGATTAGAGCGCGCATGTATCGTGTATCTTGTATCGCACAAAAAGTCTGAAGACAGCCTAAGGGGCGCACAGCAGAAGACAAATCTCACATTCGTTGGGCCCCCACTTTTTCATGAATCATAGTTTATATTAGCGAAGTATGTGAACAAAATATTCCGTGAAAGGATTCGAACCTGCGACCTCAGTTTTGTAGTCCGACTCACTAGCCGCTGCGCTATTGTGACACACTTCTTTAGAGAGATAGGAAGCTTCAAATACCGGTCAATGCGGCATCAATTCCCCGGTATAACTATGCGCAGTTGTCTGTCCTAACTTGTGCGCTCGTAGCGCAGTGGTAGAGTGCTCGCTTTATAACCACAAGGTCGCAGGTTCAATTCCGGTGGTTGCAAGTTTTGCTGCAATCCACTGATTACCATTGAAAATTTCAATTGGAATTCTCTATTATGGATATTTCCTATTGAAAATATCTATAGTAAAAATTTCAATTGAAAAATTCTATGCTTCGGACAATCAATAATTGATATTGAAATTCTCTATAAATTTCCAGATTTGGCCCGATTGCGTGAAATCTGCCAATATTGTTAGAATGGGGTACAATTTCACAGAAAATCGCGTAAAACATGAGAAACCCGATTTTTCTATTTACTTCACAGAAAAAGCTGTAAATCTGTGAAAAAGCAAGATTTTGTGTAAAGTTTGAAATTGGTCGTCTTATATGGATGGATGAGCCGCGTGAGCTGGTAACAAGACTCATCTATATCCATCTCCACCGTCTACAGAACGTAATGGAGGGTTTCTAATGTGTTATAATTCGGCAAATGCTATACATAAAGTAGCATAAGACTGAGTTAGGTACCAAAAAAAGTTAATTTCAATTTACCTTGACTGCTTCCTCCCCGTTTTGTTTGTACCCAAATACCAAATCGATCCATTCATGGAGATGCGATGACACATAGTCACATTCCAACGCATGACGATGTAACCTAAACTAACGCAAGTTAGATTATCTAACTCAAAGAAGTTTTAACGTTTTGCTACAAAATATTGGAAACAATTTAGGTGAGCTTTTGAGCGAGAACTAACTGCCGGTGTGAGACCCTTGGCTCAATTCTAAGAAAAACCTGGTTTCTTATTTCAGGTAACCACATAAGGCTCCTTGAAGTGCATAGGTGAAGGATGTAATTCGCCACCGTTGGCGAAGTATCGTGTATCTATGGTCACCTCATGACCTACTCTCGCAAATTACCCCACGTTTAAAGAAAAATCGCATGTTTTGGATACATTTCCGGCCATATAGTCAGGTTTGCGAGAGTATGTCCTACCCCTTTTATAGAGTTCGTTCTTTCCAAGGCATACGCTGTATTGTCCAATTGTCCCGTTGTGTTTGTAGTTTGATGATGTTGATTCTTGATTGAAAACCGTGAATTGAGACATGTTTCGAGATCAAACTACAAACTACAACGAATATGCAGTCACTGCCCGCCAATAATACCCACCTGATGAACTCGCGCGGATCCCCGTGCGCCCATGGTGGCAGAATGACGTCATCCAGCATCACTCCGCTCTGCTTCACCCCGAGGTCAAAACGGTTCTTGTTCTGTGAAACGTCAAACTTCCATTTGATGTTTTTAGAAGAACTCAGCGACAAATTCAAGATTCACCATTCCTCAGATCACTTCAAATGGTTACAAAAAGCTGTGTCATGACCCCCTCCAGATAAACTAATCTCTCTGCATACTCGCACATATGATAGAATGCGCTCGAACCGGTCGAAACTTGTGCTATTCATTGCAATCATTATGTAACTCTTCCGATCTATCCACCGTAAATCATCTTGTCAACTCAAAAAAATTCAGTCTACTCGGGTTCGAATCACCCTGGAGAATCTCCTATGAAAACTTTCTGAAAGGGCGCGAGCGGCTGTAATAAGAAGTGTAGTATCATTATCTGTGGCTGAATTATTTCGAGAAGAGACTTGATTAGTATTGAGATAGACCAACTAACCTGGAACATTTCGGGTAGCGTGAAGAACTCGGGGATCAATTCCTTCACATCTGCCATATTGTTGCGGCTGGCACTCATCCAAGCGTCCGCCACACTGTGGAACATTCGGTCGGCAAGATCAAAGTGGCCGCCCTACAAATAGTCAGCTGGTAATAACGGGTGAAAAAACAACTTTCGAAGGGAAAATAAAATAGTGGGTTCCAGCTCTGTTTCTTGCTAGGAGGGTTGGAGAGAATGAAAACAAAAATAATAATTCATGAAAAAGTGGGGGCCCAACGAATGTGAGATTTGTCTTCTGCTGTGCGCCCCTTAGACAACTACTCTCAAATGGAGCAGCTACTGCTACAAAAACCGAAAAATACTAATATACTCAAGTATAACTGTTCATTACAAACATAAAAAAGTCGTAAAATATTTTCTCAAACCTGTAAACTAGAATCTACAAATCACAGCTGCGAAAGAGAGAACAACTGTTGAATAATATGACAAACGTTATAGCACCTAGAATTGAAGTAATGACAAAAAATGCCAACCATTGTGCACAAAACCAGAAACTCTATAATTGAGTACGTTGAGTTAACATCTGTGATTTGTAGATTATAGTTTATAGGTTTGAGAAAATATTTTACGATTTTTTTATGTTTGTAATGAACAGTTATACTTGAGTATATTAGTATTTTTCGGTTTTTGTTTTTTTTGTAGCAGTAGCTGCTCCATTTGAGAGTAGTTGTCTAAGGGGCGCACAGCAGCAAAAGTTTCCCAACAAATTCGTTGGGCCCCCACTTTTTCATGAATTTTTCTCTTTTTGTATACATGCCGTAGGTATGTGGTTTGATCTGTACGGTGCAGGGCCAATTCACTGGAGAACCGGGTCCTTCCCGAACCGAATCGCGAACCAGTTACTGGAGAACCGAACCGAACCGACTGAACCGTCGTTCGGAACCGACCGGTTCTCCAGTGAATGCTTCGAACCGAACCGGGATCCATTCATTTTACCTTGGCTACGACTTGCTCGTTCAACTCATGGTTAATGTCGGTTCGATTCGAAGCATTCACTGGAGAACCGGTCGGTTTATAAGTTGGTTCGGTTTGGTCGGTTCGGTTCTCCTGTGACCGGTTCGCGGTTTGGTTCGGGAAGGACCCGGTTCTCCAGTGAATTCGCCACGGTGGCCGCAGATGAAATTGTTTACTTAATGAACCACTTGTCAAGTATTACCATCATTCGAAAAAAATATGACGTCAACATTGCAGTTCTCTGAAGTTTCATCGTGAATTGACCATTTTTAAGAAACTTTCCGCATTCGAAAACATATTTCACGTCAATTTTTTTAAAAGTTGACGTCATCTGGCCTTCTGAATTTCAGAATAAGTCATATTTGGATGAAGTTTTATCGTTAATATACCATTTTTAAGATATTTTCAGCATTTGAAAATATATGTGACGTCAACTTTGCTTTTTTCAAAAATGACGTCATCTGGTCTCCAGAATCCCAGAATACGTTACTCTTAGATTGTGTTTCACCGTTAATTGACCTTTTCTAAAATATTACCATCATTTGAAAATATATGTGACGTCAACTTTGCACTTTTCAAAAATGACGTCATCCAAGCTCCAGAATCCTCGATGACGTCATCAGTAGAATACTTACATCTGAATCGATGTCAGTTCATGTCGTGGTATCATACTTCAAAGTTGACTTGAATTGGTAAGGACTGAGCTGAGTTATAACGCAATTTGATTTACCCCGACAGACAGGACGAGAGAGTGCACGAAATGAAGAGACGCAGAGACATTTTCAAAGACCCATAACTTAATGAAAAATAATTTTTTTCGAAAAAAAGTTCGCGCCCCCAAAGTTTGAGTGGGGTATCTATTGTGTCCCAAATTTTCAGTCAAATCGGTTCACACATAAAAATATCCCAGGAGTGCGCACCAACACAGACATACACACAGATACACGACGGAAGTTGGCGGTCTGCATGAAGCGCATAACGTCATAACTCGGCTCAAACTCAATCAATTTCGTTCAAATTTCGAACATAGCTTGTAAATGTGCCATAGAAAATCAGCAAATCATAAAAAGTTCTGATTTGCACAATTGGAATTTTTGAGAGTGAACTAAAAAAATAAAAGCGCGCATTAGCCGGACCAAAGACAAATCTCGCACAGCGCCTCGCGCTGCGCGCGATATATAATTGCTCAAGTTGAAGTCATACAAACAAATACTCCGGAATGTCTAGAGTGTATGGTTTTGTGAGTTCGTATTAACAGAAACACAGAAAGTAAGTCAAATGAAGGTGAGACTGGTATTTCATGTTAGGCTACCGACGTGTTTCCACCTCAGGTAAACTGACAATAGTCATGAAAAACGGGTTAGATGACGAATTAACTCAAATTCTGTCAAAATCACGTACCTGGAGGCTGAGAAACTGTTGTGTGAATGGCTCGAGTCGTACCAGATACGAGACAACGATCATGGCCGACGAATAATGCGTGCCGTACATGTAGGGCGGGGTCTCTCCAGTGGGATCGTCCCACTCCCGGAACCTTAAAGGGACGTGGTTTGGTCAGAGTCGATGACGATTAGGCTTGCTACAGCTTATAACTCAAGTTAGAACATCATCACAAGTTCATAGTGTCACGATAGATAGTTTACACTTAAACAAGCTGTGGTTGTGCAAACTTGGAGAAATACCAATCACACATTTTCTAATATGAGACAGCCGCTCAATGTGTTCAAACTTAATCGTCATCCACTCGAGATACCGATCATTCGAATAATATTAAACTCAGAATTCGTCTCGGATAGAAATCATTCCACTAATTCAGTCTCTGAAATCTCGGCGCGGTATTTCATGACGAACCACATGAGCTGGTAATAACGCTCACCCATGCTCAGTTTCTTGTCTTAAGACACTTCTATGTGTGAACATTGGTTGTAATGAATTAGATAAAAAGATAATTCTCGTAGGAGTATATTCATATATAGGTATCGTACATGATATCCCCATGTCACATAGTCACTCGTAACTTAATAGCACGATTGAGGGAAAAATTCATTCATCGATCTATACACAACCTACCTCTTCAAAAACTGTTCGAGTCGTTGTGTGCTTTGAGCACCCATTGGCTTCGACAAATCTCGGAATGTAGCCGGATTGGTGAAATCGAGGACAGGCGATGAATAGTCGGCCAGCACCCAGGGGAAAACTGGATATTGAGAGAGATCGTTGTAGGACCTGTAATCGGACGAATAGAGTCACAATCAAAAATCCTCGAACACCTCAGTAATTTCCAATTGCTTTAAAAGGAATGTTTGACTCGAAAAAATTTCGAGCCCGATCAATAACGCTTATTTTTAGGCGTTATTTTTAGCCATAACTCTGGAATTCGTGACGATAGAACCCATCGGGAGTAAATTCGCCACAAACGCTTGAAACCAAAATAGATGATTTGAAGTTGCATCAAACAAACAACAAAAGAGTTGTTTATAAACTCTAAAAGGAGACATTGTTCATGTACAACCAGCTGCCCCTTCTCACCTTCCAGCTAGTGTATTGATGTGCATCAAGTACTGGAAGTTCGATATTTGACCATTCAACCATCGCTGCGTCACAGACTGCTGGCCTAAAAAGGTGCATTTTAACTGAATCTCTCATTTCTGTCGATTATACTGATTTGCAAAATCTCATTACCAACAACCTAATTTCGGAATAGCGGTTTTCCTCTAAACAACGTGATGCTCAATAACGCCATGAAAACGCAAAACGCATTATGTGAGATGACTGTCCGGTCTAGGGGGAGTTCCAAAGATTCATGTTCAACCTGCACCTGAGCGAGAACTTTTCTGCAATTTCTTTGGCCCTTCCCGTGCTTCCGTGGAAGCTCGTGCCGTTATTCTCCTTTTCTATTTTATTTTGGAATTGTCTTCTTCAATATAAGGGAGAGTATAGGGTAGGCAGCTAGGCAGGTATATATTGTCTCTACTCACCTAGAATTATAGAGTTGAGCAAACTGGCCCTGCCACTCTGTTCCACAGCCAGGCTCGCCTTCTGGCCGCCAACCGACTCGGAACCACCAGAAGTTCGCCCCTTTGACATCGAATGCAGTCTGGAGGAAGAGGCGGAATGCAATGAGAAACTCATTCAGGTCCCTTTCTCTCTCGCTCTCTCCCTTTCTCTATCTCTTTCTCTTTCTCTCTATTTCTCTCTTGCTCTTTGTCCCCCCCCCCCTATATTGCTCTCCCTCCCTCTCTCTCTCTCTCTCTCTCTCTCTCTCTCTTGTTCTCCGCCTACTCTCCAATTATCTCCATGAGATACAACCATGTCTGGAATAAACCAAAGTACGGCAACTAAATTGAAAAGCTCACTTCTCGTGCACGCGATCCCTCATTTTCTTTGGAAAGGCGAGGAGATAGTTTCTTCCGTCTGCACTGAATACTTCCAGGGCAATCGGCTGCAGCAGATATCTGTAAATTTTACGTCAAAAGTTTGTAAATGCACGCGCTTATAAACATTCCAATCACTCATTCAATGAACACCAAATCAACAAAATATCTGCAAAATATAGGATTCAATCGAACCGGAAACTTCTAAAAGAGGAATCGTGCATTTTTTCATTGCAAGTTTCTCAGGTCTGCTGAGCCGGCCAGCTTTCGACAGCGCCTACTACATTAACGAAAACGTTAGGTCCAGTTATTTCTAAAATCTGGTCTTTCCCGGTCAAAACTACTTGAGGTCCCTTTCCCTCATTCAAGCTGTTCGGTATTCTCCTACGACCCAACAAGAAAAATCGGGTGTGATCAGTGTATGTTCAACTACTGATCAATTATTCAATTGATACGTTATTCAATTTGCTACCCCGTACGACTTTCATGCACAATATTGACAAACTCCTTATCAATAGATCCTAAAATAACCTTCGTTTGTGGACTTCTCTGATGTCGTCATAGCTGAACTTGCTGCAGAGCCGAGATGCGCGCGGAGGTTGCGTGGTTCCTGTGGCCGTATAGGGCACTATCGGGTCGTGCAGTCTGGAATCAGTTGCATAATATCAATTAGTATAGAACTGGAGGACCGTGTAATTTTTCAATAATTCGACAACATTTCGAGAAGAGAACTAAAAGTACCCATTTCACCAAACGGGCTATTATACTTTTACAAAACATGATTGAATGCCAAATCTTAGGTTGGGTTGTCATGTCACGAAGTAAAGCATGTCAACTTTGTCAACCCACTCTTGGCTGAGAAAATCGAGATCTCTGATTTCCCGCGTCTTCAGAAGTGTGAACCCATCGACAACGTAGTAGTGGTCCCTTCCGAAGAGAAGTAGTCCCTCTGAAGTCTCCAGTCCCTAAAACGAAGAGCTTATAGAAAACTAGAACTTGGGTCATTCTGCTTTAGATACAACTACCACGGTATCTCCATGACGGACCGCATGGGCTGGTGACAAAGCTCACACACGCCTCCATATACGGTTGTGAATGTAATTCTGTCAATAAAGTAACACAGTTGTTTTTATTATTAAACACCCTGGAAATTGCGATCTGCACAATAGCTTTTGCGTCTGTCTAACAGTGCAAAAAGGATCGCAACTTCATGTGAAGCTCGATAAATTAAGGCTTTTGCGATCTGTTCGTATTATCTGGAGTAGTTGATGCATGAATCCAACTCCAAGCCAAATTCGATCAGATTCCAACATTGGTCCATTTCAAGACTCATGAGACTAGAGCGACGACTTGAAAGTGTCTATTCGAACCTGTATCCTGGCGCATCGGAACATGCTGTGCAGCTGTTCGCCCTGCTCGAGCAGTCGGAGAAGTGTCTGATTGTCTGGCCCTCGTTTCTTGTCCTCTCCCTTCTTCTCTCCCTCTCGTACCTCCGGTTTCCCCTCCGAGGTCTTGTCGCTGGTCGAACTCTCTTCCAACTGCTCATCCTCCGGCGAGTCATCCTCAAATTAGACACTGTTAACACTGTTACTGTGCGACATTCAATCATGGGTTGACTGCCTACGATTTTCTTGAATATCCCGAAAACTTCAGACGAAGATTCCAACATTTCAATATTAATTAGAAAATCATGGCTAAATGGTCTTCCTTGACTGCCAACACAGATTGTTAATTTGTATTTCCGGTATCATCTTGCTTTGTTATGCAGATGATAAACCATCCCTCGACTAAACTTAAAAAAAAACGGCTTCCCTGAAAAGAAGTCGGGTGGTGCGGTTACCTCACTGGAGTATGGATACAATATAATACTAGCTTTATTTTTCTCCCGTATCACTGGGTGTTGTGTAAAGATGTTGTTGGCGTCAAAAGGGCGCTGGGAGGGTGAACAACAAAAGTAACGGTGAACAAAAGTAACGGGGTAGTAACGGAGTACAAAAGTAACGCTGGGAGTTGTGGGAAAAGAGTCTTCTATTACCTTGCACTCGTTCTCGCCGTCCTCCAGTCCCTCCTTGTCCACGCAGTCCAGACTGTCATCCGAAGGGTCTTCCGCCGACGTCGTCACCGCCTTCTTCGCCTCGACGCTTACCATGGGCAGCGACAGCCGTCGGATCAACGATGAATTAATCTCTGAAAACATGAAAATGAGCAACTTCGACGGGGCTTTGTGGATCGGAAACACCTAATTCACAATAAAGGCCAAACAGTGTGTGTTAACAGTCAGTACAGCCGCGTGACGAAGTTTAATTACCGTTTACGAAACGGTACTTTGCTGGAGTTTTCGGCTATCTAAAAAACCCGGGGTAGACGACTGAACCCCTTCCCCCCCCCCCCCCCCCCCTTAACAACTCACGTGCCAGATCGCAGAACGTGAATGCTATAGTCTCCTCTGAGGGGGTGGAGATGGAGGTGGCGTGGTCGACTATCCGCTGGTCCATGGTGCGTGCACGTCGCCGGCGACACGCCTCGTAGTAGGGGCCGCTGTCTCGCGAGATGGCCACCTTCGCGCGCATCGCCTTCTGAAACACAAGACATTGTTTTACAATAATACGTAGTACATGGGTGAACTGTCAAATGTTTTCCGCAAAATGAACAATGTTAGAATTAACGTGAAGTTGAGCTTGGTGAAGACATTGTAGGTTGGTCTAATTATTGCCGAACGTAAGTGGTAGTACTAATTGCGGCAGGCGCGAAGTGATATAACTACAACATTTTTCAATAATCCTCTTTCCCAACAGCTTTATGCCAATACATCCGCCATTCGACACAGCCATTTGTTTTCCGAGATAAGTCCGATAACCTATACAACTCACAGCACTGGGATCCTCGAGATGTGGACGGTAGGGGTACTGATGATAGAAGAATCGGTTGGGAATCATCTTTCTTCTGATACGGGATGGGCCTTCAGTAGTGTCCAGACGATACTTGTCCAGTTGCGATGCCTGAACCACACTCACTAGGTTTCGTTTGGGAAACGAGCTCAATGTCCAACCACAAAGAGTAAACTGTTATCATAATACATGTTGATACAGATTACCGGTTTAAGTAATTTTTGAACAGAAAAATAATCTGAAGAACAAATGGGGGCAGTAGGGGCCGAGTGGTCAGTGTTTGTTCGGTTGTCGCTCCACAGACCTGGGTTCGATCCCCGCTCGCCGCGGTATCTGCATGAGCTGGTAGCAAAGTTCACTGATGCCAATCACCACCCATTACTGACAATCCATCTATAGTAATTGTAAGATAGTTTACAATAAAGTGGCAAACGGGTGAAATAAGCCGTAGACAACTGTATTAAACTTGCCTGTTCCGGTCCCCAGACGCCTCGTTCGCGGGTGAGTTCGGCTTCTAACTGGTGCCACTCGTGCAGACACCACTTCCGCATATGAGCATGCCATTCATGGTACCTGATAATCGTGTTCACATTAATACCCCAATAAAGTTGTCCAAACAGTCAGAAAAATCTCGAAATCTGGCTTCTTTTTTGCTGAAACCGGAAAATTTGACGACTTTGATGCAAAATCATAAATTTTCACGTCTTTTTCTTAAAACAGACTTCTTTTAGGCGAATTCGTAGCTTACTGGTGTATGGTCATGTTCAATAAATATTCTCATGAAATGAATTATAATAACAAACAATAAAAAATAAATAAATATTCCTCACCTGGCTGCCTGACTGGAGACCAGTTCCTTTAGCAGACTCACGTGCACTCGCAACCACATGTACACAACCTGCAAAACAAGTAGCATTTCATGTGAACGTCACGAAATTCCCGACTTGACCAAATTGGCTCGCCTTACAGTCGAGATAGACCAACTTCACAATTTATTAGGACATCTTTCCCACGTCCACTTGATTCATACTCTGAACGTTGAAGATCAAAACGCGTGCAACCCGCTCGCTATTGCAGACAATTCTGTACTCCGCAGAGCCCGGGTAAATAAAAGATTGGTATAGTTTGTAAGGTAGGGAAAATAGGATAATAATATGTTTGACCCTACTGAATCCACGTATTAATGTCGGAGACTATACCCACCTCCTTGTCCACACTGACATTCTTCCATGGGGCGGCAGCGATAATAGACGAATGAGAGCTGAGCGCCCCTCGCTTGCTCGCCAGTCGGGTCAGACCAGAGGCCATACGGTTGATTTTCTGAAACCGAAACACATTTTTCAACAAACCAGGTAAGGAGGGACCCTATTGTAAAAAAAATCTCATGGAGGGAGGGTCGCTCAAAAAGCCAGCTGGTGTATGATAACTACATAGCATTCAGCTCTATTCCCAACTGACCGAGCTGATCTGTTGTTGGAGGTCCTTGGAGACGGTCTGACTGTTCGATTGGAACTGGCTGTCAACGAATTGCTGCCAGGCAACCCCCGCACTGTGGGCCAGCAGGGCTCGCGCGGCATTCAATTCACTGCAAAACAACTTGTTTATACCGTTTATAGTCAAAGTGTGAGGAAAACCTTCATATCACCTAACTACAATCAGATTTGTGGATGTAATCAATGTGAACTACCAGTAAGGGCCCCTTCATACTTTTTTAGTCAGCGACAGATATATAGAGCAAAGTAGAGTTATCGATCATGTATAATCCACGTATCGCACACAGGACACAGCCAATCATCATACTTCGCTCTATGTATCGGCCGCCGACAAAAAGGGATTCTGAAGAGCTGCTAGGATACACATACTTATCTTGTAGTCAAGAAATCAAAACTGTGGGAACGCTTTTTAGATCCGATTAGACACTGTCGAAATAGAAAAAAGTGTATCCTAGAGTGTTAATACTTTTCTGATCCATTGGCGCCAGGACACGGATACGAAATGTGACGATACAAATGATTCAGAATTGAATCGTAGCCTTTGCATCTTGTGTCTTGCGAAAAGTCTGAACCCTGCCTCACGGTCTCCCGCTGAATGGGTGTGATTCTTACCTGACAGTCGGTTTCTTGAAAGTCTCCTCCAATAGAGCTTTCTTCGCAGCGAGAAGGTCCGTCCATACACGAGACGCACACAATGCTACCTATTATCATTATTATGAATATTATTATTAATTGGACTGTCACCTAAACAACGACTTGTTACGTCATGTCAATGAGAAAGTATTGTCCATTGTTCTCTGAGCACTAAGCTCATTTCGGAAGCCTGACAAACTAGGGACCGAAATGTCATTGGCACGCTGCCAATGACTACTCCAGATTGGCTCAAAAGAATCTAAGCGAATTGGTCAGCCACTTTTCTATTTTAGCTGGTCAATGGAGGTCAATGTGGCTCCTGACCGGCTAAGATGGTCTGCGTCTTTCTTATCCACACTCTCTCGGTGAGACCGCTACAAAAGTGGCTGTAAAATGTTTGAGAGGTGACAATTATACCTGTGCACTAGCTCTGTCCAGCGACGCGCTTTCCATCTGAAGTATGTCCGGTGTCACGGACAACATGAATATGAGATGGGCGAGGGCGGAGAAGAACCATCCCTCGTTGGAGGCCAGGAAGATGTATCTCTTCGTCACCAGGGAGGACAACGTGTCCAGCACACACAGTTGCACTAGAAAGCGAGGTCACGACTCAGTAGTAGTTGTAGCGCCCTCGATGAGAGAGTTTGCAGGTCATAGAGCAAACGTAGGGCGACTTTGTTAGATGATTTATTGAACAACCCGCTTTTCTTCAAAATAGCAATCAGAACTACCCGAATTTCAACAGTAGTCAACTTTAACTGATGAAACCTCACCTTCCATCGTTTTGTAGTTTGGACATTCACATCAAACGCCAGATTTGAAATCAATTCTGTGGAAAATAAAGTCGTCTCACGTATGGGACAAAGAACACATAGAGACAAAGAATGTCTCAGCCTATCTGCTTCCCAATTTTGTAGCTGGTCAATCGTCGAGAATTGACGCTAATCGTTTTGAGAAGACATCCTCACCAACCTGGCACAGAATCAATTGGGCGACTGAGAATGAACAGAACACAACGCATGATCGATGCGGTCAAACTATCCAGGGAAATCGCCTGGAAAAGCAGTGTGCTAAAGGATACCGGAACACAACTTGAGCGGAGGTTTTTTTCAGGCTGCTTTTAACTGTTTTGAGATCAGAGAGCACAAATAACTCGTATGTTAGTTTGATCAGTCCACGTGACATTCACATGACAATGCCGCGCGACACGCAACGCGTCCAATCAAAAGTAGGATACAGCAGCTTTACGAGAAACCATGTTGCTCTCCGGTCTCCTTTAATAACAAAGTGTTTCACACGGTGGTAGTTCACACTTTAGGCAGAATAGTAGACAGAAACATAGTTTTTGGATAACATGAACATGTATGTTCATCACATATACGATAACACGCCATGGAACATTAATACAGTGAAACTAAGCGCTAAAATACATATAGGTATGACGAAACTATACACAAGTTGAGAACCAAATTGCTAATTATTAGAGGAGAGACATTATGTCAATTCTATGAGTCATGAAGATCAACAAAGAGAAAGTATTCTCATTTCTCATTCATGGTTACATACCCGGTTTTCCTTGCGACTGGCCACAGAATGCACGTGGTAGAGTGAGTTGAGCAGTCTAACCGGACTGTCCACCAACACTCCATTCCACAGCGAATCCACTATACGCGAGACCGTATACGAGATATTTATTCCTACCTATAAAATCGTATATCGTGCCCTGAACCATGAAAAATGTCTCTGAAATTTATGATTTCTTCAGATATATCAAGCAATAACATTCTCATAACCTCCTCCTCACAACGTTTTTCACCAACTCTTTCAAAATGTAAATTCGCCAGTATAAAGAGTAAACAAATCTTTGTTGTTAACCTCAAAATACAATTATACTGTTAGTCAATTGCACAGTCACGTGAAACACGTTAACTTGCATTGACAAAGTTCGAGATTCCTCATTAAAATTGTTGTATCCTCAGATGACTAGGATAAACACTAATAACACTACAGATATCAACACAGAAGTTATACCTGTAGAATAGAGGAGACGAGCGAGAGACGAACCAGTTTATAGACGAGCAGATGATACAATGCACACAATAGACAACAAAGTAGAACACGTCACTTGACACGTGAACGCGCACTATGCTAATGTGTACAGACATGTTAACAGGATTGCTAAACGAGATAACAGGTCTACCACACAACACCTCCCTTTTTTACAACTAAACTACGGAGTGATGTGAACTAACTAAAATATCAAGAATCGGCTGTTGACAGCTTCGGCAACCAGACGACTTCTTGGATTCGACATCAGGAGACACGAGACTGAGTACAATCATGACTCACAGAACCACTCTCAAAACTAGAAGTGTTCTCCTTAGACGACACCCTCTTCTCCTCCTTCAAATCATTCATCCAGACATGAGCGAATTGGGGAGACTTTTTGGTTTCAGGGCTGAACAAAGATTGTTCCGTCATCATCTTGAGGTAATACTTCATGTTCTCGCTCTGCGTTAGCCAATCTAAGCCAACCAGACTACTTGCATGAGAAACATAGGCACAACCAGTACCGTATTCACCTTTCATCTTGAAATCGCAGTTGAGTATGCCAAGCACTCTCATAGGCCTTCCATTGGCATTAACCACTCCAACTCCGCATTTCACAAGCCTTGGTTCACCAAGCTTCTTCCAATCGTGTACATTCAACAATGTCACGTCAGAACCAGTATCAAGTTGAAACTCGACTTTCACACCCTTGATCTCTACTGGTAGGTAACGTCTCACTGCGTTCACCTTTCTGCTTTTCGCTGAAGACTCTACAACGACGGAGTTGTTTACACGAGCTCTTCCAGACGAATTGGCGTTGAACTTGACCACCTTGTCACAGAACTCTTCTTTGTGACCGCTCTGCTTGCACTTTCGGCAGTTCCACTTCTTGGACTGGCAATTCCTTGACAAATGACCAGTTTTTCCGCAGTTCCAGCACAAGTTACGACTGTGCTGAACTCGTTGATCTTGAAGCTGTGACTCAACCGCATACACTTGATGGGAACTCTGAACCATCTTCGCCTCTCGCTTGATGTTCAACCATGTGTCACACTCTTTGTACAGATCTCGCAACGTGACTGCTTTCTTTTCTGCATACTGTCGATCCAGATACATGAGCAATCTGGTCTTCAGGTCATTATCCCTGTTTGTTGTCAAACCAGAGATCCAGAACAGTGCCTTTAGCCCACCTTTGTCAAGTTCTTGGAGTTTTGCTCTTTCACACTGCTCATTCACTCGGCCAGTGTACTCCATGTAGTCTTCTGACTCTTTCTTTTCCAACTTCAGACAGTTGTATCTCTCAGTGAAGACAGATGTTTTGACATCGAACATCTCTTTGAGAATCTCAATTGTGTCACCAAAGACCAGATCAGCAGTGGTTTTAGGCAAAATATGACTTTTGTACCTATCAAAAACCTCATTTGACAACTTTCCGACAAGTAGTCTCACTTTGGATTTGTCATCCAACAGCGCACCATCAATGTTGAACACCTCACCGTATCGATCATACCAATGTGAAAATGTCAGACCACTTTCTGGATCGAATACAAAGGTAGTGAGCCTTGCGTTCAAATCCGTCATCATTCTTGTTACATTTGTCACCGGACTGACAATGTTCGTACCACTGCTATCAATTTGAGCATTCACAATACTACCTTGAAGTAGCTTCAACTGATCTCTCTGAATATTCATCTGCTCTTGCTGGAGTTTCAATCTCTCTTCTTGTTGTCTCATTTGCTGCTGTTGACCTTGCAAAAATTGCACAAGAGTTTCATACATTTTATCTGACATTCTGCTCAATCAATGATTTCACCTCAGACAGGTAATACTTGCAGAGAGCCTTAGAATTCAGTGTAAATGACCACCGAACACTCTTTTCTGGACACCGGACTGTCACACAAATCAATGAAACCAACACAAATCCTCTGAAAAAGTTCACTCTAGACTTTTGAGACACTAGACTGCCCTTCAAAAGTTTTCTAACCAAGAATACTAGACTATCTTGCTAGAAATTAACACTAGACTGCTTAACTAGAGTTTCTATCCTGATCGCCAATTATGTTGTATCCTCAGATGACTAGGATAAACACTAATAACACTACAGATATCAACACAGAAGTTATACCTGTAGAACAGAGGAGACGAGCGAGAGACGAACCAGTTTATAGACGAGCAGATGATACAATGCACACAATAGACAACAAAGTAGAACACGTCACTTGACACGTGAACGCGCACTATGCTAATGTGTACAGACATGTTAACAGGATTGCTAAACGAGATAACAGGTCTACCACACAACAAAAATGTTAACTTTACGTGACTATTGAATTTCCTTCTAGTAGAACGATGTGCAACCAAAAAATCGACGAGATCAAAAAACGGCCTAGAGGAATAACAGTTTTTCTATGGACAGAAGTAATAATCAATGAAGGCTGGTAGGATGATAGGTGACCATACCTGAGAGAGAGATTGCGGTGGCACGTTTGGTGGAAGTGCGGATGAGACCAACAAATCGGTGCTGATCAAGTGATCCAATGACTGAAAAAAAACACTAAGAGTAAACAATAAGAAAAGCCAAGATCAGAGGATAAATCCCATTTTGAAGAAGATTCACTATTAACCATTCGGTTGGCGAAGAAACAGGGTTCAGGGTGAACAGTCCTCTTGGAAGCGGGAAAATGGTTCTCTGAATTCTCTGTACATATCTCAATCAATTCGCATCCAATAAGACAGATAGATTAGAGAGTAAGGGATGTAAAACCAACAAGCGAAACCAGGTTCGACGGTTACAGGATTGAGATAACGAAAATAGGTTTAGATGAAAAAGTGGACTGCAACACGATAGGTGATTGGAAAGAGTCCTCACCGAGTGAATCAGTGCAGTTACAGTAGCCATTTGAGACTTGCGAGTCGTACCATTCTCGGAGATGCTCTGAAAGGGACATTCATTACCATGATAGAGCCGATAAATTATCTTTCTGGTTTTCTGATTTAGACCAGATGTGGGCCGTTTACAATTGTGGAAGTAGCCCCGTAATTTGCGCCCTCTCAGCACTACGTTCGTGCCACCCCCTTTTTGGGGTCCTGAGTATAAAAGTAGGCCTGAATGAGCTAATTATAGCAGTAATTTGCTTTGACGGAACTTTTACAACACAGCACCTTGATGTTCCCATTTAGATGTTTAGATCACGATATAATTACATTTTCGCACTTTCTTTGAGAAATTGGGCTTGCAACTGGTACACTTCTGACTGGTTCACGTTCTTTTCAGTTCGCCATTTCATTAAGTTCAACAAATTAAACACATATTCGCTACACATGCTGCTTAATTATTGGTTAATGTGGTATGCTGATTGTTTCATGAAATAAATATGAGACCTAGTCATTTAAAAAATTGTAAAACCGCCGTTATTTTTCTGTTCTAGAACAGCGTAAACATAACAAAGTAAAGTCTATTATTTTTGGTATTGGACATGTACCCTTCGTTCTGGAACGAAAATGAAAGGAACTTATAGAAATATTTGAGTGTCCAGAAGTATGCGCTCACCTCGATGACAATATCGATGAGGCTGTCCACTCGCGTGCCCGCCGCAATTTGGAAATTATCACAGAAAATGCGCTTCAGAATATCGAGAACACCGCGAATTGTTGGATCGGCGACAACTGAAAAAAGACATGACAACCTCGGTCAACTCGTACCATGAATCGATGAACTTCCGAAAGGTTGCCTTCATACTTTGTGCTCACATGTTGGGACGCAGAGGCACGAACGAGCAAAGTATTATCATCCATCCAAAAACTCTTGTTAACTGAATACCACCCCCTAACAACATGAACTCTTCAAAAATGAGGCTGTTTATCTGATAGGTTCTCGCCTTCTTTACGACCACCGTCAAATACCATATTTCGATGAGTGGCAGGTATGACCAGAACGACTAGCGACAATCTTCGCGATCAGCAAACTACCAAAGCGAAAGAGCATGCAAGTCGATGTGACCGCAGACAGGCTAAGACATCTGCATCTCTCTGATCTACACACTCTCTCGTCGATGCCACTACAAATGTGGCCAGCCAATTGGCTGGAAATTGTCTGAGAGAAAAGAAATGTCCACCTTTCTCTCTGGCGCGGTCCAAGTCCGGCGTGCCAGCCTCTTTTCTATCGGCTGACTCACTTCGAACTCCCATCGCATTTGTATCCTGCATATGAAAACTAAAATCCGAGTATACTGTTACTCAATTGCACAGTCACGTGGAACTTATAATGCTAAATTTGCGTGACTATTAATTTTACTTCTGGTATAGACCCCCCAATTCGAGCCCTCATATGATAACTTTGTATG
The DNA here is from genome assembly GCA_964036275.1 of Litoditis marina. Classification (NCBI taxonomy): domain Eukaryota; kingdom Metazoa; phylum Nematoda; class Chromadorea; order Rhabditida; family Rhabditidae; genus Litoditis; species Litoditis marina. The sequence goes on from OZ038433.1 coordinate 28,917,427, forward strand.
TTAATCAAGTTCTTTTATCAAACACTTTTTTCTTTTCAATGCAATATGCAACAAGCTTGAATTTAATAGAGAAAAAAACGGGAATATTGATATCTGATCACTTATAAGTTATAACGGTTGAAAAAAATATTCCAACCTTTATGAGCGCAGAGAATAGAGCCAGGAAAAACTCCTCAGAATGAGCGATCATGAAGAACTGGGAGGAATTTTGGTATAGGAAAGAGATCATCTGCAGAACTGCTTGGGGATAGGCCACGTGCCAGCCTTCCAGAGCCTTAAAAGAAACATAAAGACCTTTTTCTGTCCTAGAAAAAGTGTTATTCGACACAATCCTTTTTTTGGATCAAGTTGCATTTTTTTTGGCTTGCGGAAAGAGCGAATCTTCTATTGACACCTGAAACAAGATTAATAGTTCATACTGATAACTGTCAGCCGAATGCCCGAACGCCGGGCGTGTAAATGATACGTATCGATTGAACCCCCAAGAGTGTGAGAGGCACAATCGATGTTCGAAATTTGCGCTTTCATGTTTGCGTCTCCCGACCTGGGGTGCGAAGTCTAAATGCCCAAAAATCATTATCCCATTCGTATTTGTGAGTTGTTTTATACGTATTGTCATATTGTTTGACTTTGATGTTTTTTCAATTTCTCACCCTTTTTACCGCGTTTCAATGTTTGCGTATCCTACTGTTGATAAGTATATTTCCCCTCTTGTATTGCACATGCTTGCATGTGAATAAATCAATCATACCCCAGTAGAGCTCATCGATAAGCCAGAAAAAATCGAAAAACAGGCTACTTTTTCGGCGGTTTACACATGCAACCAAAATGCAACCGGGTTGCATGTGTTAAGAAAATTTGGTTGCTTTCCAAATGCAACCGGGTTGCTTTTGGTTGCTTTCCAAATGCAACCAAACACTCAATTTTTGGGGATTTTCCTGTTTTTACTGCAAATTGGTTGCTTTTGGTTGCATTTGGAAAGCAACCAAAAGCAACCAGGTTGCATTTGAAAAGCAACCAAATTTTCTTCACACATGCAACCCGGTTGCATTTTGGTTGCATGCAACCCGGTTGCTTGTGTAATTGGCCTACTTTTTCGCCGTAAACGAGTGAATTTGTCTGGTTTTAAGCAAAATCAACAACTTCCACGTGTTTGAGTCTAAATATATTTGACGGACTACTGTAGAAGGACATCGATTGGTTGAACAAAGTATTACCTGGTTTCCGCTGTAAATGGCCGCCCGCAGCATTGAGAATAGTGGCAGCAGGGCGTCGCAACAGAACTCCGCCGAGCTAATGGCCTCGTAGACTGAGCTGAACGGGCTCAACTTATAAATCAACAGCCAATTTATCATACGCATTACTTCGAAAATAGCCGATGAATATTAATTTGTTTTAATTTAGTAGCTTGAGCTCTTTCTGTGAACATGAAGAATTGTAAATTGCCAGCAAGAAGAAAACTACTTTGATAAACTGAGAAAACTACCACTCTCAATTTCATCAGTAAACTTCAAAAACACTAATTTTTGAATCAAGGTAATCAAGTCGCACAGTTACCTGCTGAGAGACAGTCCGAACACATGAGTCCACACCTGATCCACATTGAAGTTCTCACAGAATCGCAGTTCTTTAACAGGCTGAAAACAGGAAATAAACTACAAGCAAAAATCAATTGCACCAACATGTCATTTTACAGTTACCGCTCCTGCAGTAAAATACTACCGCGCAGACCACTAGAATATCGTGAAACTTGAAATTATGTCAGCTACTACTATTTCTTCCAGCTAACTACCAGATAGGCGGAAAATTTTCAGATTTCCCCTCACTGTTTCAGAAAAGTACTTTTTATAACAAGTCGAACATTTCGATATTTCAACCTGAACGAAAAAACGGATCGGATCTGTCAATATTGTCGACCAAGCTGACCCAAGAGCGAAGACAACATTGCCAGTCATGTTTTAGAAATAGTGAGAAAACGGCGATTTACAGATGCAGCCAGGTTGCATGTGTAAAGGAAATTCGGTTGATTTTGGTTGCTTCTCGAATGCAACCAAACACTCAATTCTTGAACATTTTCCTGTTTTTAATGCAATTTGGTTGTATTTGGAAAGCAACCGAACTGTGTTTACACATGCAACCCGGTTGCATTTTGGTTGCATGCAACCCGGTTGCTTGTGTAATTGGCCTGAGAAATCTTAGTCCGAAATAGATAGATAGATGGATTTATTCGCGATTGAACATGTCACTTCCATATAGTAAGTGGCACTTCAAATGGTGAGAAAAATTGTAAGAAACCTGATAAATAAGTCGAAACCGTATCGATTTATGTTTCCAATACTATTTACAAACAAGCCTCGATAATAAAATAAACGGACCAACCTGTCCCACAAGCAACGACAACATAGCCAGATAGGCGTGCGGTTTGTCGGCGTGCGCGGCCATCACGTGTTCTAACGCGGCGAAACCGGCGCAGTTCTTCAGCTCGGGATTCATGTCGATCTTGCTGCCCACGGCGCCCCCGTGAGCCGAGACCGAGAAGCCGAGCACCACCTGCACACGAAATTCTATTGATAAACAGCCATACGTGAGGCGACTTTGTTGTACACAGAAATTGATTGGAAATGGGGTGTTTTATCTCGGTAATCAAACTACAAAACAGAGTTGGAGGTTAGGTTTTCTTCAGTAATGTTCGCCTATTGTTGAAACTAGGGTTATTATATTCATCTCTTGATGAGAAAATCACAGTTTTCATAGAAAACTACTCAGCGAAGAAAGGGTCGATTTCGAAACGAAGGCTTACGATTATTTTTACTAGATGACCGTATTTCACAAAAAGTGACCATATACGAGGCAGGAAAGTGACTCAAATTGTCGCATCGGATAAAATCCGCCTATAGTCTCAGCAAATGAAGTGTGCGCGACCTCAAGTGTGGGTATGATACCAGTACTTCTGTTTTATTCTAAAAAAAACATTCCACCTATGAATATGGAGGAGCTAAAACTACAACCAACCGCGGCTCTGTTCCTGACAACGGTATCCGCGTCGGCCAACCACCCCCCGTTGCCCGTTCCCTCCCGGAACTTGTTCAGCAGTTGTGGGTGGGACAGAATGGCCAAGAGTATGCGGAGGGCCAGGAAAACGGTCCCGGAATGGACTCCGGGCGACAAAAGAGACAGAATCCAGTCAAAACCCAGCACCTTCACCAGCTGCTCCGACATTCTGCAACAGATACGAGAGATAAAGATGAACGATTATATGGACCAATCCCGACGCATCGGTCCTTTAAACTGCAATTGAAAAATGTATTGCAGTTTAAAGGACTGAAGCGTTGGGATTGGTCCACAAAATCGTACTCCTTCAAAGAGGGGTAAAAAAGAATGCTGATTCAGGCACCCTGGCGTCCTGAACCCCAAAACATAGCTTAGTGCGCCCAAAATAACAGTCACTTTCTTTCTGACTCCCTTTAACGCGTAATCGATATTCATTGGCTGTCAATTATTAAGCTTACTTGTTATTTTGAAGGAATAGAATGTATTTTGCCTGTTTACGCAGCATATTTGTAGGTTTTGATGCTCGCTTGTGTTAGAATATGAGAAGACACAATGTGCACATTGTCGAGTGTTTCCGCGTTCGATCTGACTTAGGGTTGTTAAAGTCGAACTTTCCAAAAATCATAAATCAATTATTTTATCTGGATGAAATTTTCCAAAAATCGAAACTCGAAAATTCGAAATTTTGAACGCGAAAACTCGAAAATCAAAATTTCGGACTCGAAAAATGTATCTTTTGGGTCCAAAATATACTCAAAACTCGACTCGACTCGAAAAAACTCAAAAATTTTCGAGTCGAGTCGAACTTTCCCAAAACTCGAAAACTCGAAATTTCCCAAAACTCGAAAACTCGAAATTTTGAACTCGATTAACAACCCTACTGACTGCTCTATTGAATAACAATAAACCGATACGTGTAAATGGAGACAAATAGCAATATATTCACGACAAATTAGATGAACGCGAAATACTCAGGGTATAAGCCTGGCCACTCACGAAATTTCATTCTCTCTTCAAGCACAAAGTATACTTCTCCAATACGAAACATATACCTTTGTATTGTCAATTTACATTTTGAAAGAACAAGAATGCAAACTTTATATATTTTGAATGGCCAGGTCTCGTATAGGTTACGGTAGCATTACTTACTGTTGATTAAAGGTTGGACTGGAATGTGCCAGAAAGTTGGCGATCATGTTGAGCAGTCGATTTCGCACATAGACCATGTACAATGGAGAGGCTCCTCGTCCCTCATCCGGTTGGGAATTCGCCAAGAGTTCCGTCTGCAGTTCGGAAATGTGGAAGGGCAGGGTGGCCTCCACGGCTAGATCTTCGGCACTGGAAACAGTTTGGTTACAAACATTGTATTAGGGTTCAAGAACTGTTTTTGAAAATCATGTATAATTGTACGAACATAACATAGATGTGAATGGTTTACAAAGTCATGTGAAAAGTCTAGAACAAATCCCCATTCGGAGACTTTCAATGATGAAGTGCACGTTTGATGAAGTTTTGCATATTCCATAAAAGATTCAAAACTAGACTAGGCGGTATGCTCTAGCAACATACACCAGTAAAGTTGTCCGAATAGTCAGAAAAAAATCGAAAAGTGGACTACTTTTTCGCAGAAAATAAGAAAATCGGTCTACTTTTGATTTGATGGAAAAATTATAAATCTTCACGTGTTCACATCTAAAATGGACTACATTCTGTCGCTTAGTCGGACCTTACTGGTGTTTGTCCAGCAACCTCAACCACTTACACTTAGCCGGAAGAAAGAATGTTTTGTGAGAACGATACAGTTGAGTAAGTTCCGGATCGGAATTTTGTAAAAACAAGATAACAAACTAGGATATTGAGACAAACCCAGTGTGCAGCGTGGCAGCAATCGTCTGCCCCAACTTGAGAACACTTCGATTGTCGCACTGCGGCTGCACGAGAGCCGAGAGGAGATTGAACACTATCTGAAATGGTCGAGATGTATATTTTCCGAAGATGCACTGCATCATAATCAGACTCCACTTGTCTGAGCAGCGGGTAAACATACAAAATAACGCGATCCCTCATACCTTTTCGTCCATGTCGGAAACAAAAAAACGTTTTTGGATAGTAAATCTTAAATTTTCAAGTATTGCAAAATAAAATGATGACCTTGTGCGGATTAGTCACATCTTACTGATGTGTGGGATAAGTCGAGAATATGCACTCCCCTAAGATACACTTGCAAACATAGTATGAGCTAATCGACATCAGTAATTGGATCAGGAAATTGATATTCATAATTTTCACACTTTTCGTCTTTTCGATGATATTTGCCAGACTCTTGACTCGACTAGTGCACCTGGGTGAGCATTAAATAAACAAATAACCAAGGCTGTCTACTGACCTCATTGGTTGAGACCAATCGCTTCGGATGATCAAAGATGCTGAACAACAACCGGGATAGAAGAGGCGATCGGCGAACGATTGTCAGATTCTCTCGTTGATGACTGGAGGGGTAAACAATTTAAATATGTTGATAGTTGCATGTGAAAAGAATATCTCAATCGATTGAGACGAAATGCATTGATTTATCTCAATTTAAAGAAGGACGATTGTGTGGTCCAATCGCAACGGTTCAGTCCTTTAAACTGCAATACATTTTTCAATTGCAGTTTAAAGGACCGTTGACACGAGATTGGTCCACATAATCGTCCTTCTTTAAGATAGGGGAAAGCAGAACGAGAATGACCAACTAAAAGAGAGTGAAAGGTCGTTTACGGCTTCCCAATAGATTGGGAATACCTTTAAACGTAACGTTGAGAGTTGCACGTATATAACACGGGATCAACCTAGCTACCGCTTTCAAGACTATGAGTATAGAAACGTTGAAAACAACCACAAAACACCTACTCAGTGATGAGTTCGTAGAAGTGTTCGTACAGCATTCGGTGAAGCTCTTCCGGCGCCTTCGACCACACATCCAAATCACAGAGAAGATCATCGAAGGCCTGAAATAGTGTAGAAGTCACCAATTAAACATATTTTATTTTTCTGGTAATCTAACCCTTTCATGGTAATGTAGCCTTATTTTGGTTTCCTCAATAGGTAACCTGAAATTACCCTAGAACCGAACTCCAGAAACCGTTAAAACTAACGGCAAAAACCACACTTAGGGAGGATGGAAGGGTAATCCGTCCTCCACTCGAGAAAATGGCTACCGAAAAACCGGTCAGACATAGAATTCACCCATACAAACGAACCACGTACCTGTGAATTAGGTATTGTTGCCACCTCTCGGGTGGTGTCCAAGGTGCCAGTCATACTGAACACCATGTGCATGATATGCGAATTCAGCAGGTGAGCCTTATCCTCCAACAACACTGCTAGCGTCTGCAAAAAGTCCAGTATATTCTAAGAAGCCTACACTATCTCAAATTCATTTCATAGCATACAAACAACTAATGCAGCTCGCATTGCTGGTTTCTTTGAATGCCGAAATTCATCAGCACCAACCAACACAAAATACCTTTTCCGGTGTTCTTAAATACATAATACCAGCAGAGAGAGCTTAATCATGAGTTTGAACCTCCAATAACCCCGTTAAACCCACCTGATAAGCTCGTTTAGACTGAAGTGTAGTTTGTAGGTTGCTGTTAGACCGAACCGCCGATACCACGGCCTTCAACGAGGCGTATAGTCCTTCAGAATCGGTGGCCATGGCAACGAGACCGTAGAGACACGCGTAGCCTCCCATCGAATCCAGTAGACGGGGCACGGGTCGAGGGGAGAACGAACGCATTCCCAGGTAGCTACAAACATTGGCATCATGGATAAAACCTTCTCAAAATGGCGCTGAACACCACTCACTTTATGTTTTGAAGTAGAAACTGTTTGAGTTGCGACAAACAAGGCAAGTTATCACTATTGCAGAGCTATCATGCCTTATTTGAGATAGCGCACGTAAATATTATTTCCACTGCACTACTCGGATAAAACTTCTACAGGAATCGGGACCTGCATATTGAGAAAGCTTGGTAAAAAATTATACTTACCGGCTTGTCCCATAATAATACTAATTTATCTGAAGCCTGCACAATTTTTGTTTTACACAAGAGTGTTTTACAATATTCCTGATTCCTTAGTACCAACAATACAACCAACGCAGTCTCCCCTCCCCCCCGCACTAGCCCTACACAGTTACGGGTTAGGCACATATCGTGGACCCGTTTTTCTCCCGTTGTTTTTTTGAATCAACATTTCCGACACTCATCAGTCTTTAGAACTGTTTGTCATACATCGGTTGATAAATTATTATTACTGAAGTAGGACGATTATTATGTGGACCTATCCCGACGCATCCGTCCTTTAAACTGCCATTGCAAAATGTATTGCAGTTAAAACGACTGAAGCGTTGTGGTTGGTCCACATAATCGTCCTTCTTTTGAAAAAACGGTGAATTCTATATCTAACCGGGTTTTTAGGTAACCTAACCGTTTTTTGGTAACCTATTTTTAGGTCACCTCAGTAGGTAACCTGTTGATAACCGGAAATGAAAAACCGGTTACCTGTTTTTCGAACGCAAAATGTAGTTTTCACCGTTAGTTTGGACGGTAACCGGATTTTAGTTTCAGGTTACTTCCAGGTTACCTACCAAGGTAACCTGAAAAATGGTTACCAAAAAAGGGTTAGGTTACCTAAAAACCCGGTTAGTTGTAGAATTGGCCTTAAAACGTACCCGATAGGGTTGTTAAAGCCAAACTCGAATTTCGAACCAACTCGAAATAACTCGAAATTTCGAGTTTCGAGTTCGACTCGAAACTCGAAAAACTCGAAATCTCCAAAACTCGAGTAACTCGAAACTCGAAAAACTCGGTTTTTATCCAAACTCGAAAAACTCGAAACTCGAAAAACTCGAAATTTTTGAAACTAGAAAAGTTCGAGTTTTCGAGTTTCGAGTTTGGTCTCGTCCCAAGTAAGAAATAATGGACGAATGAGCGTTTCAGAGCACTTTTTTTGCTATTTCCAACATGAAATGCTTCTTTTTTCACGATTCTCGTATAATCATGTGAACTAAATGAGAATTTCTCAAAAAATTCTTATTTGTTTAGCTCGATAAAATCCTAAAACTTAACGACCAAACTCGAAACTCGAAAATCGAGTATTTCGAGTTCAACTCGAAACTCGAAAACTCGGTTTCTTTTGAAACGCTGAAAACTCGAACTCGAAAAACTCGAAATTCCCAAAACTCGAATAACTCGAAACTCGAAAAACTCGTTTTTTCCCAAAACTCGAAAAACTCGAAACTCGAAAACTCGAAATTTCAAACTCGATTAACAACCCTAGTACCCGACGACGACGGCTCCAAATGACCGTCCGGCTCCCGGAGAATGGGCGGCCGTGTTCAGGTGAATACGCAACGGGGTACTGTTGTCTTGCGGAGAGATGCCCAGCTGGAAACACAACATCGATTAATATGTTTTTAAATGAATAGTCGGAACTTACTGGTGTGTATGCAAATAAGATAGCTTCCAATTTACGTTCCACATAGTATCTTAGTACATGGCGACGCAAAGCCAATCACTTATAGCTGAAAAATGACCTTTAGCTGAAAATGGTGATGATAGAATAAATTATTTATTCGCAAATTTCTGGCCTGCTGAAAATTTATTCTATCATCACCATTCAATTATTCGCAAAATTCTGGCCTGCTGATTTTTTTCGACTACCATGACTCACATACCCATCCTTGAGTGGTATGTATACTTGAATACTGATTCCAAGGTGTTGGAAGGAACTATCCAACTAACATTAGGTGCCAACATCTCTGCATCCAGTTTGCTGTGCATTGTGCGAATCTTCGAGAGAGTGAGCTCCGTAATTGCTATTCCACTCAGAGAAAAGACGATCTGAAACAATCGTATTGCGTACAATAGAGAAATTGTCGTTATTCGTTTAGTTGGAGCTGGATCATGACATGTTTTATGCCGTGTTCAAACTATTTTCTTCAACTGCATATTTACGCTTATCAATTTGTTGTTCCGAATGGGAATGTGAGCTTCTCACAACAAACAATTGATGTTAAACCCCATATCGATTACCATTTTCTCAACCCCTCCCTTTTCTTTTTGAGCAATACTTAATTGAGAATAAAGAATGTATTCACTTTTTCTTCCTGAACGAGCGACGTGCCATCCGGAGCACATGTCTGCAGATTCCCCACGTAGTGCGGCTTCAGACAGTAGATAGAGCGAATTATCTCGGGTGGAAGGGGTTCTTCCACCAGGAACGTTGACGCTATTCGAAACCTGAAGAAAAAACAGACTTCAAAAAGGAACGTGTTTCGCAAATGTTGTTTGGCCACGCAATCGAATCTCTCTTGTCCCTATATCAAGAGCTTGTCTTCTTATTAGACAATTTCAAGGATTTCCAGCCAATTCATTTTGTAGCGACCTCGATACGCAGTACAGAGAGATGCAGACAGCGGGCTGCTCAAAATTGTCTGTGGTCTCATCAACCTTCACGTTAACTTGTTTTGTGGCTTGATACTAACATAAGATTGGCTGATAACAGTCCAATAAACTACCGTAACCTGTGCGGTCTTCTATTGGCTGGCAGTGTACCAATTGTGTACTTACCGTAACCTGCTGGGTCTTCTATTGGCTGGCAGCGTGCCAATAACGGCGTTGACCGCGTGCGTATGTGCCAACTGGGTGGCAGCGCCGCCCGCTGTCTGCACGATGTACTGCAGTTTCTGATGCGAAAACTGTCGCCCATTGATGAAAACGGTTGCCTAAAAGAAGAAAAATATCATGCATAACATAAATATACAATAGATGATGTAGTTTGATTTTCTGACCTTCTATCACTTGATAGACGATCAGAAATAAAAACACATCTTTTATTCGAGACTTTTATTAATTTACGATTAATAGAAGCTGTTATTTCGTTGTTTCGGTATCAACCCACAAACTTCGATTCTACTGTGAAACCATTCGCCAAGATAACCGGAAGTTCCGGATTCGGGAGGCCGGTTGCACAAATTTGGTTCTGTTATATGGTAACTGGTTCGCGGTTGTATTTTCGAAGGTCCGGGATCAAACTACAACAAATATTTGGTAATTTCATATATGTTCACGAGATGAAAAAAGGCAAACTGTACCGAGCACGGTTTGAGCACGGAGCGACTGAGGACCACCGATATATGGGTCCATTCCATCGGACGCAACACGTCTGCCAATGCAACTCGGATCACCTGCAACATTCAAGCAATCTGATCTGAATGTAGAAATGTCGTAAATTGTAGGCCGTTTACTCTTAGTAATTTTCCTGATTTACCGTGCAAATTGCTATTGGTGATAGTTGTAGACAGTCTATCTAACTAACACCGTCATTTGTGTAAAAATCAAGTGATTTGTGTAAATATTAAATCAAGCGTATGTATGATAACGAGAATAACTCGATGATATGAGGCACAATTCTACGACTCCAATCCCTTTTTGATATCTGACATACACAATAGCTATTTATACTTTGCATTTCGCGGCTCTACCTTCCCAGCTGAGGGATTGATTGAAGTATGGCTGCAACCTTTGCACCCACCTTGTCAGAGGGGAACTTGGTGTCCTTCTCCAGGTCCGTGCCCGGACTATCATGTTCGTCGGTTGAGATGAGCAGACTTCTATCCATGGCACTCAGTTGGATGGTCAGGCAGGCCAGATGCGACGGACCCTGCAATATTTTTCATTTTTAATGTTTCACTTCGCGTCGTTTCTAGGAATTCAGACTAAACTAGAATGCAACAGTTTAGTATGTGCAAATGATTGATAAACAAAAAGTTCGAAGGTGAATTAGCTTGAAGGCGGTGAATTTGAATCGTCATACGAATTTATTTATTTATTTATTTATCTACATTCAAAGAATGTGGCACTCGCTCATCAGAGAAAGAGAAGAAGAATAGAGAAAAAATTGCCATGAAATTTAAATTGTTCATAGAAATATTCTGCTGTCATTTAAAAACTAGGATCATGTGAAACGGCAGTCGAACGCAAACCACTTTACCAATTGACTCCACTGTAGGAAAAATTTGGGTATTCTGTACAAGTTGTCGCTTACATAAACGCGGTGTTATACTGTATATCTCACTTTATGCGGTGTGAAAACACTTATACACGATTCGTCAACAGCGTTGTTATAAGTCCAGATGGTGAAGTGGTGAGCGTCCGTGCCTCTCCCAAAATTTTGGGTGTGGTACGATCCTCACACGAGGCTAAGCGACAAAAATAAGTGATGTGAAAATTTATGATTTTTCATTAAAAGTAGACCGATTGTCTTCTTTTCGGCGAAAAAGTAGTCCGTTTCTCAATTGTTTTCTGACTATTCTGACCACTTTACTGGGGTATGTTTATAAGTTCGGCACTACACTCACCTGTTTTTTCCTCTCGTCCTGCCAGGATACCGTGCGACTGACAGTCAACAGACGCAGTGGGTGCGCATCCAACTTCTTGTCAGAAAAGGCATCCACGTACAGCCAACTGCAAGAGAACAGCGTCAACTTACGACGGAACAGTACCTCGAATACTTATCTTGGCTTGATTACACGTGCACAAGGTCAATTCTACAACTTACTCAATTTAGAGCTCACCTGACAGCTTTTCGACTAGCGGCTGTCACAAAAGCTGGCTAGGTTACCCGATAATTTATTTAGTTGAAGTATTCACCGGTATACCAACGACAGTAAATGGATGTAAAACATGTGCAACGCAGAAAATCACCGAATCTGCATTTCCTTGGTGTTTCTGTGCTCCCTGTTACCCCATCTTAGAAATAAACCACCATATCGCGAATTTGAAACCGTAAGATGACCAAAAAACACAGAAAGTTGGTTTTTGGAACACATAATCAGATGAAAAACTACTGTTTCGAGTGAAACTCACGTGGAAAACGTGAGTCCGTTGAGAGAGGGGAACATTCGCTCCGATCTCTGTGTCGAGAACAGCGGCGCTATGGACGGGACGAATAGACAGCCGAAGCCCTCCATGGCCATGTCCAACTCGATGAACGAGGGGGCGTGGCCTAATCTTTGATCTCGCGGGGTCATCATCGACACCAGGGCACGTACCCTGTGACACAGTTACATGTACTGATGTACGAGAGCTGACAAAGTCCGTTTTTTTATAATTTTAAAAACTTGACACACCATCTTCCTTAAAATTGAAATGTCACACTCAATTAACGATCCTAACGTGTACCCGTATGTACTATACAAAATTCATCAATTACCTGCAGTTTAGCGAATGGCTAACAAGTTACTATCAAACTGCTACTAAACATTAACGCAAAGTTTGAGAAAAAAAGACCAATTACTACCAAGTTGCTACTCAGTTCTAGCGAGTTTCCATTAAACCGCTTATTAAGGTTCGATCGCAAGGCTACTAGCCGTTCAATAGCGGTTAAGTAGATGATTGAATTCTGTGACTGAAAGTACCTCTGCAAGGGCACGGGGCCTCCCTCATTTGGTCGAATCTCCTCTTCTGTGACGTCATCATCCAAGTTCCGACAACACAGGGGCAGGTCGAGGCGCAGAAACTGCCTGTATACAAAAGTATTATTATTATTATTTGTATTATTATTATAATGAATCGATTCTCCTCTTTCCGAAAGCAAGCCCGAACGGTTTATGTTTCCTGATACCGCTGTGTTTGTCGTATGATCCCGTTGCTTTTCGGACAGAATTCGTAAATTATAGCGTGTATCGGTGTCACACTACAACGATTATTTTGTCACTTAACGAAGTAAACATCAATTATTTTGTCTACTACACGACACTAGAATTGTAAAGCATGGACAAAATGGGATGCCACGAGTCAGCTGGTTGCCACTTTTGACCAAAAGTGCAAACATGTGACGAGTGAAAGTGACTATTACGCTTTTGTACAGCCATCAAAAAATGTACATCGTACGTACATCGTAATTATCTTCATTATGTTTATTCCTAACATCCTAACCCCCTTTTTGTCATAGCCCAGATTTGGCGAGACACGACTAATAGGTCCTCTAAATAGCTGCCTGAGGCCGTCAAAAATTATTTGACAACCATCCATTAGCAACGTTCGACTATTTCTTTAAACGTCACCCGCCCAACGTTATCATTGTGCTTTATCAATTTCTAATGTGTTACCACCTTACACGTGGGGACGTGAGTACGCAGTTTACTAGCCGTAAACGTCATAGGAATACACTTTCCCAACCTAATTTTATATCTGATCATGGTTGCAACCTTACACCTTATGCAGGTAGACACACAACATGCTACAATGTATTTTCACTAATAATCAAACGTACTTTATTTTCTCTAATTCTGAGCTTTTATTGTTATTACCTCAACTGATTTGGCTGCATTGCCTGGTAGGAAAGTCTCTCGAGTAGATAATAAAATGGTTGGAGTAGCAAATGGCCCTCACATTGGAATAGACGAGAAGAGATGGAAAGCAAGTGCCGCGGCATGTCAACCTGAACAGCAATTAAAATTGAAACAGAAGTAAATAAATCATGATTTAGATTATTATTATTGTTGGATGTGCAAGAACATATAACATTCGAATGTACCAGTTCACTCCATTGTAATCAGATGGTTATGACTGTAACTTCGTGAAGATCCACCCTGAAGCTTAAAGAATGCACCCTAATTCACATACCAGTAAGATTCGACTATTCTTCAGAAACTAGCACGTTTTTCCATTACCATCCGTCTAACTATATGATTTTGGTTTTTATAAACTAGTTACTGACCGAGGTATCAGAAGACATTAGTAATTACTTTATTGATAACCGAAGCATGGAAAGGAACCTTTTTTTTACTTCAGAACTCCAAAATATAACGTGACAACTGACCTGACACATCATTTGCTGGTTGCGTTCCGGTTTGAGCAGTGCCTTTAAGAGCATTGACGAGTACAACTGAGCAGCTACTGTCCATGTATTCTCCCTCGAGTAAATGGAGGGCAGGAGGTAGAGAATCGACAGAACTGCACCCGGGTGCACCTAAGCGCAAGAATGAAGGCTAAGCAAAAAGTCAAGGAGGAGGTCGGTGAAATTCCACGGGCCGAAAACCTTATTCAGCACATGGACAGCAACGTTGTTCCAAACATTCACTGTAGTTGTTTTAATTATTTGATTTCAAAACCGGGTAAAGGGTCGTATTGGACTCGACGTAAGATAAGCCATATCGAGAATTCCTCATCAAACTATTTCTTATTTCGCTAACCACATAAATTAACCCTTAACGGGGTACCTGGTCATCTGGTTTGCCCGCCGACCACTTGGTAACTACGTACTGGATAATTGGAACCCGGCTAATCGATAACTGGTGCGGTTAACGAAATATCCGGTTCCTAGTGGGATTGAAACCCCTATAGAGACAAGGTAAGACCACGTAAAACAGTTCAAAAAGAGCGTACCAAAACAGAGGATGTCCATGAAACAATCGAATCTTCGAGCGAGCTGTCAGCAGACCAAGTGACATCAGACGACATTCTGTAATAAATTGACTAATTCCATCGTCGACTAATTCCAATATCATCGAACTTGTACTAGGAAGTCGATTGGAGTACAATGCGGCGTATTCCATTTTGTCGCTACTTATTACGTCTCTCTTGACAATGAAAGATGTCCCAAGTGCTGAAATGTTTTCGATTCATGAAAGACGATAGTATTATGCAGAAAAGTTCTAAGGAACGACAATTTGGGCAGATAGCCGAATTTTTCGCTCACTCTTCCATCAGAACTACTTTCGGAGAGCACTTAGTGCACGACAAACAACTATCGTATATTTGTTGCATGACACGCACACTCTAACTACAATAAAGTCTGTGAACGATAACTTCTGCGAAAAACATAAGTACATTATGAAATTCCCTAGAATCCTATCGAATACTCACTTTTCATAGTTGTCGAGGGCCATATTGAACAGGAGACGAATGATGTAGCTGGCAAAGAATATTGAGGGTGGCATTAACTCTGGTATCGACCTGAATGGTATGCATATTTGCAAATTCACCTCTTCATTTGTTCATTATACATTTTGGGTTTGGTTGCTAATGAGCTGCTAAGTAAAGGCCTAAGGAACAAAGACTTCAATGCGCACTTTTCGTGATCGTAATGTTTACATGTCACTACATTCGTTGGTATATGTAGATACGGCCAAAAGCTCGTAGCAATGTGTGAAAATGGCATATAGACCAAAAATGCTCAAGTGACATGACTTAAAACTTAGAAATTGCCTATGTGGCAATTTCTAACTTTGAATGTTTATATGTTATTCAACTTTTTTTTCATCTAATTAGCATTTGCCGCCAACCCACCCTGACTGAATTCCCTCGTCCATTTTGAATACCGAATGACAGGCATCCAGCTGTTCCTTGAGGTCCGTGTTCAGAAGGGACCACTCGGGCATCTGGACATCCACCATCCCCGTCTCACCAAAGGCCCCCGTCAGGCGGAGGACCGTGGTGATACTGTCCCACGTCACCTGGAAAACACGCAAAATTAGACAGCTGAGAGAGACAGGTACACCCCGTTTCACCAATCGATGGTCTGCGACAGTAATCCGTCGAATATTCAAGACGCTTTTTCAATGAACGGTTGATTATTTTGATTCACATTTTTGATTTTGTAAGATGTGCAGAAGATCATGCCAAAACCTGAAGAAAATCCAATAACGCCAACTTTTGAAAGTTTGACCTGAAAACAGGTGGTCTAGCTGCAGCTGAGTGCCCGACCGTAGAGTTCTGAGATTATGGTGAGTTTGACAGCAGAATGTCATCTGCTACGGTGGCTAAAAGTGTTCGCACTAGGGTTGTTAAAGTCGAACTCGAAACTCGAAATTTCCCAAAACTCGAAATTTTGAACTCGATTAACAACCCTAGTTCGTACCACAGTCAAAGAAAAACAAATAACACTGAACACTCCATTCGGCCATGTTGTGACAATAACTTACCTCCGAGAAAAAATACTTTGCATTCTGTGGTTCAAACCGCATGCTAATAGACAATACTTTGAATATTAAGTGAATGAAGTCGAGAAGGGAAGTTTGTGACGCCGGAACGCTGCCTGAAAACGAACAAAATAAGAGAAGTTTCATCGAGAGTCAGGTGAAAGTTTGATTCTGAATCGGTCATGAAATAATTTTGAATATCTGGGTTTGCGTTGAAATCGTTCGTTTTTAACCCTAAACAATCATATTTCACCATATATGGTCATTTTAAGATTACACACAGGGCCAAAAAGGTATTTTGCTGATTCTTTTTTTTTCGTTCAGTACTGTGTTCAATGCCTTTCAACAAATGAAATGGGATTTCGTGCACTAAATACACGTTTATAAGTGATCTAATAAATCGGAAAACAAACACTAACCGCACGCCGGTTCGGAGCCAGAAAAGACTCCTCCAAGTGAAAGAAGCATAGATATGAAGGATAGATAGCCGCCCGTTTTGCGAAAGTGTACACGTACTTTATGGGATTCACGTAGAACGCCGAGCACAGTCTGAACAGTGGGAATAATTGTAATCGATGATAGAAGATGAAACGGGAGACAGTGACCAAATAGTTGTTGTAGTTTGATCCCGCTACACGCCATAATTTATGAGTTTTGATCAGAAAACAACTGGGTCAAATTGGGACTAAGCATCAAGACGACATCTAAACAGTGAATCCTACAATACGAAACCTAGGCGCCTTAAAGATGTCTAAACTCGAAATATATCTAACTTGACCAACCTTCAAGAGATCTGTGTTCAAGTCAAGCTGATCCTGGGGATTTGCTTGATTCGTAACCTGAAACAACCGGATACAGCGAATAATATTCTCGAGTAAAACAGAAGAACCGAAAATCGGTGAGTAATTTAGGTGCCAGGTCTTCATACATACACTGTGACAAGGCGAAACACCCGGTTCTGTAGAATAAACAGAACAGTATTTCTTCCCGTTTGAGGCGCTCTCCTTCTCAAAGTGTTCAATAAAGTAACAAATGACAGAAGAAAGATACCTGTATGAGCCCGGCCATATAGAGATCATTGGTTGCCAGCAAAAGGAGTTGTTTCAGTAACTGAAGTGCACTACTTCTCCATTCCTCGTCTACACTCGTAATGACCAACATCAATTGACGAGGCCCGAAACAGTCGGAGAACATTTCTGAACGGAGAGAAACCATTTTAAGCGGTATTGTGAAAAATTGAACTAATTTGATATTTCCGAGAAAAAAAATGACATTGATGAACCCATGATGTTGCGAAATAATCACACAGATGAATAAAAAACAGTAGTTTCGGTTGTAGATGTAGTCTCGGGTAGAAACCAGTGAGAAAACAAAAACTGATCACACTAGTACTTGCTCTATCGGCAATTTAACTTGGGAGTCAAGGTCATTTAACTCATCCCGTTATGTTCGAACTTCGAAATCTGACTAAGTTGCGTTTTTAGCAACAATTGCAAATCGCGATATTTTCAACACCAAACTACAACTTCGAATTTGAGAATGAGAACCCCGTCAAAGTGTTTCTTAGCAAATAAGTATGTCATAGATTTGTGACGAGGAGTCTACAAACTTTATGGTGAAACAGAAATAAACTAACTTCCATTCTCCACATTTCCTTTTATGATGACCGTAAGTAGATCAGTTGAGAGTAGAACCAACTTCCTATCATCCTCGGTGAGATTGCTTTCTGGAAACATAAATGTCAATCTCGATCCGCCTGCGCCGCCCCATGTACTGGTAAACTTGACAGAAATTCGTATTTTTCATCAAGTTTGATATCGGGGGGCTATAAATGTCTCGCGGGGGCGGAAAATTTCAAAACAGGACTGAAGATTTTTTCAAAATCTCGTCAAAAAGCACAAGTTTTTCGGTGATATCCTGCCTTCTAAAGAGTGAGGTCGTAGCTGGTGAGTGGTAAAGTAGGAAACCTTTGTGGCTACTGGCCACTCCTGTCCGGCACAGTTAGACTCCAAAATACAAATGAAACCTCGAAACTCACTTCGTTGTTTCTCAAATAAGAAGTTGATGACATAGCTGAGAGTGTCCAGCAGACCTACTTCCCGAAACGCATCCTGTGACAGAACGTCTATCATTTACAAATAACAAATGAAAACCGAGCCTCAAAACTTTTGTAGGTGTGCTATATGAATTTTATACCATTAATGTAACCACATTTTTTTAATTTGGTGCATTCCAGGTGGAAAAAACGCTAAATTTAAATCCCATTTACTCCATCTTCAACCCAGGAAAAATCTTTGATAGATATAGAAAAAACAATGATCGAAGGGATATTTTACACAGTATAAACACTTATAACTGTACATGCTCACCTTGATGACTGAATCAACCGTTAATAGACGGAAAGCCGACTGAACGGCAGATACACACGGCGAAGAATTGCCTGAAAATTGATACAGTTTGTGGTCGCATCGCTGACGTCTTTAACTTAAAGAAGGACGATTATGTGGCCCAATCGCAACGGTTCAGTCCTTTAAACTGCAATACATGTTTCAATTGCAATTTAAAGGACCGTTGACACGAGATTGGTCCACATTATCGTCCTTCTTCAACAGTAAATGACATATTATTACACGCTAGTCACGCGAAGTGTGCACTAATCCATAGTCTATTCACAAGTTATAGAAAAAGTGTGATTTAACAGCTGACATTTCACATTGCTATACATTTTACATTCTAATTATAAAAGTAGAACACAAGTCGGGTAAAAGGAGGAAGAAGAATTCAGTTTTGCGCTCAAGTTACTCTAGGAATTCAGTATAAGATTTCCATCGCTGCAACAATAATCCTAGGAAGGGTCCTTATAAAACAAGAACATCTCATAATATCAAGGTAAACCCAACCTGAGGCCAGTTCCGTCTTGATTAGAATGCAAATACTGATCAGCTCCTTGCAGGGAATGTGGTTCAGTTGGAATACGCACAACTCCACCAGATCCAGAATTTTACTCTGAAACGTACATTGCAGAGAGAACAATTTGGCAAACGGACTCCCTCTTAGTTTTCCCTGAACTTAATTGAATTGAAATATAACTTAATGAAAAGCCAAATCGAGAAAAAGGCACTGAATTTTTGATTCCATCCTACTACATCTTTCTCTTTTCACATTACAAATCTTTCAATTTGCATGATTTAAGTGTCATTTAACTGCTGTTCATGAAAAAACGAGAAAAAAACACAGACAACAATAGTACTGACCCTGACCACAGGATCTTTCTGATGCATTTGTTCGATGAAAATTGATAACGGGTATTCTTTGTCCAGGATGAAATAGTTGGCGGGATCACAGGTGTACAGGGAATGGATGACATCTATCACAGTCGAGCACACGGCTGTACTCAAACTCTGCAACAGAACAGGGAATTAGTGAAGTTGCAGAAACAACCAAACATTCAAGCCAATATATGTAACCGGTTTTTTTGGTAACCCCTTTTTGAGGTTACCTCACAGGTAACCGGTAGGTAACCTAAAACTAAAATCCGGTCACCGTACAAACTAACGGTAAAAATCACATTTTGCATTGGAAAAACAGGTAACCTGAAAAAAGGGTTACCAAAACCGGTTAGATTACCGAAAAACCCGGTTAGATATAGAATTCACCAAACATTCAGTGAGGTTCGACTAGACTAAGTTTAGTAAAACAACAGTAGCCCATTTTTCGACTTTTTCCAACCATTCCGACAACTTCACTGGGGTCTGCGAACAACCCCCTCATTACTTCAGGCTTCAGGGTCTCTGAATAGTCGACAACGGGATATGAAAATCCGAGAATGGGGTCTGACTGGCGTATACATACTCTAGTAAAATTGTCCGAATATAAAAAATTGACTTTTTTCGCCAATATGGGAAGAAATTACCTATTTCTTATCAAAAAAGACCAATATCGAAAAGTTGTGCAGATTTAAATGGAAAACCAGACTCATTTTTATAGCATAGTACCTTACAAAGATGGAAACTACGAGCCAAAAATAGGTTAAATCCAGGGAAAACTAGGAAAATCGGAATGGCTGGATGAGAACCAAACTAGGCTTGTCGGCACCTATTTCAGGCTTGGTGGCACCTATTATGAGCTGGAATTACCCTATTTTAGGCTTGTAACACGCAACATTTATTTTTTTCGCGAATGCCTGGAATAGGTGGCTACAAGCCTAAAATAGGTGGCTACAAGCCTAAAATAGGTGTCTACTAGGCTAAATTAGGTGCCGAAAAGCCTGAAATAGGTGTCGACAAGCCTAATTTGATTCTAATCCAGCCATTCCAATTTTCCTAAACTTCCCTAGATATAGCTTATTTTAGACTTGTAACATTCACCTGAGTACTAGTGTGTGGGCGTTGAACCTTCCTCTCTAAAAATTCATTTGGCTACCCTTTCGGTCACCTGTGCTTACAACATTTTGAAAAGAATCCGTACACGAATCACGAAACGCCTACATTAACAAAGAACTCTATCGAATGCAGTTAAACCAACCTCTAGAAAAACGTGATAAAGAAGGCTGAAGGCCTGCGTATTTCGCACGCTCAGGCCGTTTCCAACGGGAAGGGGAAGCTCGAATGACGTCAGTTGAATCAGACCCGAATTATACTGTAAACGCACCATTTTCAGGCAATCAGAATGAGTCATTGAAGTGAAAGTCATTTGAAAGTGAAAGTCATTCAGTACATTAACACTTGAAAAGTCAAAAATAAAGTTTGCAATCTTTTTTTTGCGTATTTTTCAAATTCTGCCTAGAGTGAGTTGATGACTTTCATTTTTGAATGACTTTGATTTAATATGACTTTCAACTTCGAATGACTTATATCTGGTACCCCATTTGTACTAAGATAAATCAAATACAACAAACTTCAGTATAGATTATACTATGCGATGCGATGCGAGAAGCTATCCTCCGACTCATCACTGATGGATCGATAGAAAAGCTTAAGAATCAATCATACTTTAGTTTCAGTGTGAGAGGAAATATTCATTTCATAAAACACAGGACATACTTTTCAATGTGAAACTCTCAAGAATAGTAAATTTGAATTCGCTCACACTGAAACTCAGTTTCCCAGGATATTTCTGCTTCTAACATTACGAAATGAATCACAAACAGTTAATGTTGCTATATTGAGCGGAAATATCCTCAATTCTACATGAGCATAGCACTCAAATGTGAAAATTCCAAAAACGTACTTGTGGCCGAATTTCATCCGTGCCAGATGTTATCACAGAGATGAGCATGAGAAGAATGTTTCGCACCAGCTCGCTGTCATTCTCATTCCTGCAACCACTTTGAGCATAGTCAGGTGTCAGGTTTAGAGTGGACGATTATGTGGACCAATCCCGACGCATCGGTCCTTTGAACTGCAATTGAAAAATGAATTGCAGTTTAACGGACCGAAGCGTTGGAATTGATCCACATAATCGTCATTTCAAGCTGACAGCCCGAATAATCGCAGATAAATTGGACAATATTTATCGACAATAGAACACGACTATTTATAGGTTCTATTCAAATGTTGTGTTAAACATAGTATTAATTGCGGTGATCAATCAGAATGAAAATCAGTGTTCACCATTTCTCATACGCATATGTGCAATAGGTGTTAATGTGGCAATAAAGATCTTAATTTTATTTTCGTCTGCAGTTCGAGAGAAAGGTTCGAGCAGATACAACCCAGAAACAGCTTTCGGTGTTCAGATAGATTGAAATACAATATCGAATTATTGTCCCATTCATATCTACGACTTGTATCTCAACTGTGCGACTGTAGTTTGTTACCAGAAAAAGTTATTTCACTATAGGTGGGATAGTGTCGGTTTGAATAGTTGAGCATCCTCTCCACAGAAAACGTGAAAAGTTATAAGTCCTCCTAGGTAATTTTGAGGTTTGTCGGGACAAAAGGGGGGGGGGGATCTGACCGGAGGATCCTTCACTATTCCTTTAACTGGGCTAGAGGGACCCATAACTTTTTCAATATTTTGAGGTTTGATAACTTTTCACGTTTTCTGTGGAGAGGATGCTTAATTATTCAAACCGACACTATCCCACCTATGTTCCAGTTCAGATTGGAAACGCACCTGAGTAAGAACTCTTTAATTCGAACGTAGCCCTCACAACGATTGAAATCGTCCAAGAGCTGATTGGTTGTTCGAGAAGAATCCTGGAAAATTATATTTGGTTCAATAGTTTTTGGATTTCTCATAACAAGTATCCCATCACCTTAACTAGTACATCGGACACTTTCGTCACTAATCACCACCGGTGCAGATCGATAATGAACTGGAATGTTTAGGTTTTCATGATAAGACTGTAGTCCTCACCATTCTCAAGTAGACTTCGGCCGCGTGTCAAGGAAAAATTGTAGACGACTGTTGTTCAGAGAAAACAGACTTTCCAAAATATGCCGCATCTCAGAGTTTACAGAAAATTCCCGCTCAATTGACCAGCTACCTTTTTAGCTGCATCATAATAGAGTGTGCAGGTCAGTGAGATGAAGACTGTCTGCGTCTCTCTGACCTGCCCAGTCTCTCGTCCAGGCCGCTACAGAAGTCGCTGGGAATATCCTGAGAAGTGTACGAACCTTGAGTACACATAGCAGACAGATGATCATTTCGGCAGCATCCTGACCAGTCAGTTTGCTCGAACTGAAGTTGTTCACGTACGTGACCACACACTCCTTCGAATGAATGTACTTGATCACCACTGCGGTCAGTGCCTAGAAGACACAAATGTGGCCCATATCTGTTACGAAATTAACGTCATATACAGGATTCGCTTCGCTTTTCCAAAGCAAGCCTAACGCTATATGTTGCACTAATATGCTGTATTTGTAGTTTAATCTCAGCGCTGTTCGGTCGAAACCGTGAACTATGGCGAGTGCTGAGATCAAACTACAGCCACTGGGTCACTCCCTACATTCTCAGCCATTCGTCACTATAGGAAAGGTTAACTCTTTTCGTGAGAGTGTCATTTATAATAGAACTTTCAAAACAAATTCTCGAGTATGTTTCCCACACCAGTAAAGCAGTAAAGACTATCTTACAAAAAAAAGCCTTGCTTATTTCATTATATATTCGTGAAAGTTTATAATGTTTATCAAAAATAGGCTAATTCTATTTCTTGCTATTGAGCCAAGTGTGCCAGAGTATAATATAAAACAGTGCGTAACGTACTTTGCTAGAAAGTGTTTCTATGACGCGAGCACTAGTCTTCCGCCACATTACATTGTGTGGGGGAACGTCGGACGAAGCCCCAACGAATAAAAGTAGCAGATCATCCTTGCGGGCCAGTTCCTCGGACACACAGCTGAAATACAAAAAGTTTGTAGTTTGATCCCACTGTGTTTCAAGAAAAGTTTAAGAATTATTGTGTGTTTACAGATAGAACGAGAACTCCAACTAGCAAAATGTCATCGTTTAATGTAAAACATTCCGTTTGGAGGAGACAGGCGTGAGTTCACAAAGGCTGCCGGAAAAACGTAGCCAATTCTCCCCCCTTTATGGGTGAAAGGCTGAAAGCATACAACAGTAAGGTGTGACTAAGCGACGAAAATATATCCGTTTTCAGATGTAAACACGTAAAAATTCCAGATTTTTCATCAAAAGTAGACCGATTTTCATCTTTTCCGCTAAAAAGTAGTCCGTTTTTCGAATTTTTCTGACTATTCGGACAACCTTGCTGGTGTATGGCTGAAAGGAAAGCCGTTTTTGAACTTATCTGGTTATTCCGACAACAAAAGATTTCGTACACGCATAAAAAGTGACGAAATCTGAAAAAACTAACGTGTGTGTACAGAGCCTATCGAGAAGTGTGGTCAGAATGTCATTCAACGTCTTTCGAGCTTCCATTTGTTCTTCGGTAGAGGGGAGGTCGAAGAACAAGTAGATCGCTTTCACTATCGTACTCGGGAACGAAACTTTGCAGACCGATTCTACGAGAGTGTCATCGTCCCTACAATAAACATTAAACTGTCTAATAAAGAACAAGCCCAGCTATGTTAAAAGTTATATAAACGAGAAGAAATGAGAAGAGAGAGAAACATGCAAGTAGTACGTTTCGCGTCTACCGCAAAACTATAGCTCAAGCACATTGTACGACCAAATGCATGCGTAAAGAAGAGACGGTGTATGTATGATAGAAGGGGACCGCGGGCGAATTCCGGGAAAGTGCGGGTCCTTAATTCATGATAAGTATGAGCGGAAATTGTGGTATTTGAGGCGGAAGTTGATTGAAAAATAAAGAGCGGTGGAGAAATGGTATCGTGGATGAGATGGCCGTGGCGGTCTTCGGCCTTTGACCAAACTACGAACAACAAGAAGAAAACTAGTATTTATTGACTCCATGTTTACGACCCAGAAACTCACGTGGAAACGAGATATAGAATCGAGTTGAGCAGCAGCCATCCCTTGTGCGAGGAGGATGGTTGAAGGTACTCGGCTATGCTTGAGGCCGCTTCCTCTGTCCCTTGTTTTGCAGCCCTGTTTAAGAAAATATGACGAATGGTGTATGAGGGTGACCATGCATGGATTGTCGTCTAATCCACACACCCAGCAGAAATTTCGAAAAACGACTCAGATGGGAAGTCGAGCGACTCACAGCTCAACAGCACAACATGTTTTCGTGCCTGGCTTTACTACTAGACACTTATGAAATTCAACTAAAGTTCGGACGGAGCAACAAAGTTGTCAAATGGCGAGCATCGGATAGTTGTGAAGGAAACTTTTCAATATCGAAAGGATCTGACAAAACGGATGAGCAAAACGCTGAAACGGCTGACCAGACGAGTATATTGAGCAGAAAAAAACCACGTACCTCTGTCTGATTTCCCTAACAAGAACGCTACACAGAAAGGTGACGAAATGATGCATCTCTTTGAACTCGCACCTCAACTCGTTCGGTGTATACATCGACATCACCTGGATTGTTCAACATTGGAGTGAAACAAGATGGTTTTCCTCTGATATCATTCTAAGAACAACGCGCGTTTCGAATAAGTCAAGTAAACTGTCATTATTTTGATTCAAAAACGCAAATTTCTCCACTCTATGACTCTATCAAAACAAACTCTAACTTCCATCTGAAACTCAGGACGGAAACGTTATTCCATACACCAGTAAGGTCCAACTGTTCGAAAAAAAGGAGTCCATGTAAAGATTGAAACACGTGCAAATTGATGAACTTGCTTCTAAAGTAGACAATTTCTCTCGTTTTCACAGAAACAGTAGCTCGTTTTTTTCTATTTTCTCTGACTATTTAGACAAATTTACTGGAGTATGGTTATGTCGGACATTGTGGCAGAACAAAACACTGTCTAAATTCTATATAACACAAACAGATACCTTGGTGAACAGCGGTAGAAGTCTATTGGGATCCACATCTCTCTGACCGCCGATCGGAACCTTTGAGAACTCGGAAAAAGTTTTGCGAAGATGGAGCAGAGACAGCGTACGTTCACTGCGCTTGTCCGCCATCGCGCGTCTGGAAATCATGGGTGAAATAGTGTCGGTTTGACAGTTAAACATCCCCTACACAGAAAGACAAACAATTGATCTGATGATGGTGTGTGCAACTGGCGGGCGTGATTAGCAAAAACTATGATAAAATTATCGTAACCTCACACAGAATTTGTTTATGGAAATTTTGCTCAAATAGCTTACCCAGCTAAACTCCCGAGAGCAATATTCGTGAAACGGTGACTTACCTTTTGAAAGGATCAGTTAGGCAGTAACAATAAGCAGAATTCGTACTTCCCTTCCCAGAACAAACATGTTGGTAAAATTTGCATACATCCACTTTTGACACGAAAAAAAGGAATGGGTAAACGTAGAATGTTTTTCGATAGATGATCATGCGTTTCGAAGTAACGACCCAAACCAAAAACCAAATTAAAATGAAATGAACTTACTAAAATATTCAGACGGAATATACACTCAGATTGTCATGTTGTTCGAAAGACCGCAACCATACAAAAGTCCTGAAAGCACCACTAATCAACCTGACTTATAATCATAAAAAGTAGACTAAACATGATCTAAACGACATAACTCGTATAATAACGTTTGTAAACTGGTGATAATTGGCCACAATTGGTGTTTTCGCCACAAAACAAGCATATGAATAAAACAGTGGTTCTACGTTCCAATAATGGAGGAATCCTAATTAGGTAGGACACTGCAGGCGGCAGGATTACGCGACAAATCCCCCCCGCGTTGCGGTCGGACAATTCCCCCCTCTCTCGGACAACTCCCCCCTCAACCTATTTTAGACTATTTATGGTTATTTTTTGAAGTAAACTTATCTTATTCAAGAAGATATAGTTCATAAAAGCTCTATAAGATGACAAGCATTCGCGTAACTAATGTAGTCATTATTAATAGCCGAAAATGACATAAAACAGTCATTACCCGAAATCCACTGAACAACGTAAGTTTTTAACCTCAATTTAAAGATAAATGTGAAGTTTTGGCGTTGAAAATCTTCATATACATGCTTACTAACAGGAGGAGTCGGAATGTAATCAAATTCGAAGCATGTTCGATAAACAGCCAGATTTTTAGAGAAAAATTAGAGGGGGGAGTTGTCCGCGCAGAGGGGGGAATTGTCCGACCGCAACGCGGCGGGGGGGATTTGTCCGTAAACCAGGCGGCAGCAGCAGCCTCACTAAATATTGATCGCGGAAAACGGCAAATCCAGCATTGTCAATAGAGCGCGCCAACTGCAACGGAGCACGATTGCATGCTAGGCTGGTAAGTGGATTACTGTAGTAATACCCCATATAGTTTACTTACAGACAATGTAATGGTTTTCACACGCTTTTCAATAGTCACATGATACATAAGACAAGAAACCCAACGTTCTTCGAAACACAGGCCTGCGATCGTGAGATTTTACCCCTTAAACTAAGGTTTTTACATGTTATGTTTATGTAATTGTACCGATGTTGTGTTACTCGCGGTTTGGATGTAGGTGAATGAGAGCGTTTGTGACAGAATCTGTGTCACAGGCTCCATGTATGCTCTTGATTTGTTGATGCCTGCCGAATAATTCAAATAACTGGAACTTTGAAATAGATCCTTTAGAAACAACAAACTACAACTCTGATTCGATCACTGTCAATGGTGTTGTGGAACTCGAAAATTCGAAAACTCAAAACTTTGCGAAACTCAATAACTCGAAAACTCGAAATTTTGAACTCGATTAACAACCCTAATTCTCAATACTGACATGGTTTCGAAGTGATATCTGGTTGCCGCGCGACTGTTTTCGACAGAAATTTGTCTTCCGGTCGCGCGTCCTTCCTGTCACACTTTCTATTTGATTACGATCCCGGCTGGCGAATCAAACCTCAGCCAGCTGTCACGTTCTCGCACTTTATTCCCAGCCTCTCAAGCAGATTACCACGAAACTTATCATTGCTGTAGGTAAACATTGAGTTATGCAATTTTACAAAGACTGTTTGTCCCGTTTTGAATTTTGATATTGTTATTGTCATTTTTGCCAAGTTTGAAATGAAGCTCTTCCGGCCCTTGCCTTGATTCGTGAGAGTAGAGTGAATGGGGATGATCATCACACAGTTGTAGTTAACCTCGCTACACGTCAAAAATTACGAATCTTAACGAAAGAAAAACATTCACGAATTTCCGTACTTGTTCGATTTTTTTGAAACTTAGGGGTGACCATAATCTTTCAAATCAATTCTACTGAGACTCCTGCAGTTCCCATTCAAAAGTTCCAATAATGGTTGTATTGTTTTTACTATGCAAATACCAAGGTCACGTCTTCCATAAAGTCTTCTTTGGCTCTTCAGGGAATAGCTATTTTCGTAGTCCAAGTGGTCCAGATGGTCCGAGTGGTATGATAAACAGTTGCCTCAAATGCGTTATCTATAATTGAATCAAGATGAACTGAACTCAACAACTTTTCTCTTCTTCTCGTGTCTTCGCGCTGACCTATCGCATGTTTGCGAATGATTATTCGTATGTAACAGTTTTCAGTTGATAGAGTCCCGCTGAAGCATAATTTGTGTTTTCCAATATTCGATTTCTAGTAGCGAACTTTTTGTGGCAAAGTAATGTTGTTTGAAAAATACGGAGACAGCAAAGCATTATTCGTTCCAGAGTTCCTTATTATCCTTGAATTCGCCCAAGTGTTTCCGAAAACTACAGTTGTTGGAGCCCAGTGAGAAGTGATGGACCATGCAACGTATTAAGTCTGCTGTCGGATGGTACAAAAAGTCAGTGATTGTCTATAGTTTTTTTTTTCATTATTGCGTGAACTCCTGTAGAGTGGACTTGAATTTTCGTTTTTTTTTTCACGTTTTTACCCAACAATTACTCGACTTATTCATGTCAGTCGCTTGTCGTAGAGTTTTCACGTTTTCCGAACAGACTTATATATAAATAAAATAGTCACGTAAAGTTAGCATTCTAATGAGAAATCGTGCACTTTGTCATCACGTTTCTGAGCTCTGTTTTGTTCAACATGTTTCACGTGATTGTGCAATCGACTAACAATATACTAGAAGTAAATGGATTAGTCACGTAAATTTAGCATTCTAATGAGGCATTGTGCACTTAGCCAATGCACGAAATTCTGCTGTGTTCAACACGTTTCACTTGACTGTTCTATTGACTAACAGTATATTGCCAACGTCCGTTTCCGAATCCAGAGTGAAGGAGAACGAGAAAGAGACACAGAGGCAGAGCGATACAGATAAAATAAAGAGAGAGAGAGAGATATAATGAGAGTGATGAAAAGTGAGTCGATAGGATAGAGACCAGGTACGCGAGACCCCTAACCAAAGTGAAAACAACAATTTGCGTTATTCTCCTCGTTTCGTCTATAAACATACGTTTGCAGAGGCTACGATTCCGACTCGACCGGTTACTTTTCGTCCGGTTCGGATCGTCCGTTGTCGCGGTCCCAGTTCATTCTTCGCCCCTCCACCGCCCCCTCCTCCCTCACTTACGCTACCAACTGCTCTTCGGTAGGCATGTTTGGAACATTTGGCGGTTAGACGAAGAAATAGTCTCGTGAAGCGTTTCAAACTCATCAGTCTTTGAGTTTGTCAAAAATCGGGAAAAAGTGAAATAATCTGTTCGTTCATGAGCCTTTCCATGTGTCATGTGCCACATACTATGTGGAAGTCACGTGTTAAATCACGAATAAATCTATTCTATTCTATTCTATTCTATTTCCTGATCAAAAGCATGTGCATTTAGCATTAGGTTACCGGGATCGCTTGTAGTATTTTCAATAAAAAAACGTTACTTTCAACTTGTTTTTTTTTTCATTTTGATGAAAGCAAGGCGTGTTCTGGTTTCAGCTCGACTATGAAGAATACTCGCCGCGACCAAGATGGGTGGCGGAGCCAGATTGCGGATACGATGATGTACGGTATCGGAACAATTATTCTTCTCTTTTTATTTTTTCTCTTTTAACCTTCTCTGTCTTTGTTCTCTTCTCTCTCTTTCTCTCTGTTCTCTTAGTTTTCTCTCTTTTCTTTCCCATCTCCATGTTGCGATTTATCGTTCAGCTTGATGTAATCGTAACAGTTCAGTGCTACACGGAAACATTGGATCCTTTTCCCTTCGACGAAATAGATGATGATATTGAGGACATTTTCGACGAGCTCGAAATTGAGGACGGACCAACGAAAAGGTACGTTCTAGGGTTGTTAAGTTCAAAATTGCGAGTTTTCGAGTTTTCAAGCTTTCGAGGTTTGCGAAAAATCGAGTTTTCGAGTTTCCGAGTTTTTCGGCTGTTGAGAAAATTGAGCTCTTCGACTTTCATAACCAAAATATTGAATTTTCACATTTTTATCTTCAAAAACCCTTATTTTTCGAGTTGAAAATTTCGAGTTCTTGAGTTTCAGAAAAATCGAGTTATCGAGTTTCGAGTGCGACTCGAAACTCGAAAACTCGATTTTTATGTTTGGTTTAGATAGACTGTTCCTATGAAACTTCAAAAAACAAAATCATGCATTGTCTCTCTACCGCTACTACCCACTGACCCTACCGACAATGAATCACAAATGTGATGAAACTTGTGCATCGTTGTCCCTGTTGAAGGGGGAGTAGCCCCTGAGCAGTATGCAAAAACAATCCTTGCCAGAAGCATATAGTGTGTTTGTTTGGGTTTTTTATGCATTGGCCCAATTCGATGTGGCATTTGCAACTCCAGCTCATTGCATTCGTGTGGATTTCCACAGTAGTTTCTTAAGATTTGGTGTGAGATAACCCTCTTAGAAACAACGCCTCAAATGAAGGTTGTACGTTTCTATGTGAGTATAGAATACGAATAGATACAGAATTTGTTTTCGAAAAGCTAATCAGAGGAGACCGGAGAGCAACATGGTTTCTCGTAAAGCTGCTGTATCCTAACTTCTGATTGGACACGCTGCGTATCGCGCGGTATTGTCATGTGAATGTCACGTGGACTGATCAACTTATTTACGAGCGATTTGTGCTCTTTGATCTCAATACAGTTAAAAAGGGTCTACCGCTGTTCGGACGATAATTGCTTGGTTGTCTCTCTCTGCGCAATCGTCCGAATCGCCTAACCCATCGTCCGAATCGCCTAACCTCGCGCAAGCAGTCGTCCGAATCGCTTAACCCTCCGTCCGAATCGCCCAACTCTCCGTCCGAATAGCCTAACCCTCAGTCCAAGTTAAGTAACTACATATAGTAGAGTTACCAAATCATACTTGAAATCGAAAACAATGAAAGGTATAATTTGAATGAAGTTCATTGGCTAGGAGTAAAGTGCAAAGTTTATAGTACAAGGTAAGACAACACCACTACTGCAAACTCAATAACGAATAGCAATCAGAACAATAGTAACAAACTAATTGTTAAATTATATACACATTACTACTTTTTCTTGTGTGACTTGTGGAATGCTGCGACATGTTGAGGAGGTACTGTCATCTCATTGGCTGTTGGAGAAGCTGATGCGAACTTGACAGCAAAAGATTCCATCTTGTCCTTGACTGCAGCTCGCCTCGCCAAGCCGAAAGTGTTCACTTTTGGAGCGGTTCTCTAAAAACACATATCACAAGTAAGATACATGAATCGAGACACACAGCTCACTAACTGCTCGCTACGATACGGTTACAACATAAATGGAATGCAATGGTTTGGTGTCGCCAGGCCAACAGGTAATTAGTCCCGAAATACAACTACAATTAGCAAATGCAAATGTATGGGGTCAAACAAGACAATTCGAACGAAATATATCAAGCAAAGAAAAAAAGTACTAAACAATATACAAACGTTGATACTGCTGCCGACGAAGGAAAAAAAGCTGCTTGAAAGTGATGGCCGATGAATGGATTAAAAAATTTCACGTATCTGCTACGTGAAAGTGGTTCGTACTTCCCATAGTTTTAAAGTATGTAAGACTTTTGTACTTGTGTTTTCAATTTTATCCCAGTGGTTTACGTACAATTCCGGTACCCGTTCCCTATACCAAGTCCTAGTTTTTGGGTTCAGGCTTGGATCGTTGCCACATTAGGCGATTCGGACGGTTTCTCTGTCGTCGGTAGTTAGGCGATTCGGACGATTCATAAGAAACAACCAATTCGGCGATTTTTCATTTTCCCACGGCCTCTCGAGACGACCATCGAAAAATTCGTCCGAACAGGCTATGTCCCAGTTAAAAACAGCCCGAAACCAAATCTCTGCTCAAGTTGTGTTCCGGTCTCCTTTAAACTGCGACTAGCATACTGTAAAACACCACGTATGAATGACATAAACTATGCCCATTCCAGTTACGTGGAGGACAATCCACGTGGAAGTTCCGAAGGAATGTCCACGTTGAACCGAAAGAAGATAGTAATCAAAGAGCCGGACCACAGTTCCAGAATTTATTTCGATGAGCGGCTACGGAAAATCACGAATCTGCCGGCCAAAGGTTCGATCCCGAGGTGCGTCAGAACTATCATCAACTGGTGAACCTTAAAATTAACGTCAATTCGCCAATGGAACATGTAGTCAAAAAACGTTCTCATTAGAGGCGCTCAATATGGAATATATAACTTTTTTTCGACAAAGTACCTTTAATATACCCACTTTGAGATTGGGTGAGTACAACTCTTCATAAAAATTCTCTCAGCATAGTTGCTTCCAGTAGATCAATTCTGAAAAAGAAGCCGTCTCTCTGTCATTCTCACATCTACGAAGAGATAGAGGACGACCATCTATGTCCATTACCGGATGATGTTCGGCCGTTGGTGAGTACAGCCCTCATTTCCCCAACAAAGACTGAGATCGACCCAATCAGTGTACGAATGCTAGAAGATCTCGTCATCTTCATCCCATTCTGCGTCTCTCGATCTGCCTCACTATTTCTCGTCTCTTACATGTAAGAGCAGAGAAATAGATGTTTGAGGAGACGCAGAATGAAGTGAAAATGCCGGGATCTTCTAGCATACATACTCAGGATCAGACTCAGTATAATTCAAGCAACGGTAACGAATCCTGATAACACTGTTCCATTTGGGATGTTTCTGTGAAGTTTTCGCCATTCCCACTGAGAATTTGGCTAGAGTGTCGATCGAATGGAATGTGCAGGTGGTTTTCTCCATTATGCAGTTTTTTCAGAAAAAAGTGGAAATTGCTGTAAACAGTTCTTCCTCTTCATAACAACAGTTGAATAGCTGGATGTTTTAAAAAGTTAGTTTGCGGTAACGAATATTTATCACATAGTATCGGGAAAATAGCGCCCAATTCTCAGTTCGAATGAAACGAACAATAACGAAACACTTTTTCAGCCACCGCGTCGACCGGATTTGCTGCCCATTCGCATATTTCCACCTTGTAAATCATTCAAGCCAAACAACTACAACAATAGACGGTAAATATACTACAACAGAGACTCATCGTAATGCTTACTTCACGTGACTATTCAATTTACTTCATTTTCATTAGAACGCCAACTACTATTCAGTTTACTTCTAGTTCAGCGTTTGGGAACAGATGTTGCAGAAAGGTTCGCAATGTTTCTAGGAGTTTGCAGTGAGGTACAAGTTTTGGATAGACAGAAAGTGGTATCAAGCACAAACACAACGAAATAATGCAGCACATGAATAATCATATTTCCAATGTAATGTGTTGCAGATGTACCTCGATTCAACGACGAAAGAAGAAACCAAGCTTCCACAATACCAATTGACTATTATTCATTCTATTTATGAATTAAACTTAGAAACTCATGATAAAGAATAAATAAAATATATGGATGTGGCTTCACCCGACTGAGAAAAATGTACATTATCCGAACTGTCCGGATTTCGAATTTAATTGCGGTAATAATGCGGTTTTCTGAACCTGCTGTGTGTGAAGTGTGAAACTTCTATCTAAAAACAGAACTAATGACTTTTTAATTTTTCAAAAGTTACTTGTATCGCACATTACAGAGAGACTGTCTCTTCAACATTGATTGCTTCATTCCACAAGCAAAACAGTCATAGATCCAATAACATGATCACTATCTCTCGAGAAGGAAAGAAAAAAGGGTTGGGGGGGGGGGGGAGTTTATCGTTTGATCAAAATAAATCATGTCTCCACACTAATAAATAGCAATTTCTATTATTTCTTCAACTTTGGGAGCATTTGCCTCAAATATAAAGAAGTAGCGTAATCAACGAGAAAACATGTGATCAATACAGTTTTGCATATGTAAATTATACCTTAGTACCCAAAGGAACTTATCAACAAACGGTGAAACATTTCTCCAATCAAAGAAGTAGTAAGTTTGTATTCTTCTAAGATGATCCACGAAGTATTTTGTCAGACAATGTTACAATGATGGAATGTGCTAAAAAAATGATAGACAACCAATGCAACACTGCTATTTTCTAAAACATTCGTTGAATATGTCCGAGATATGAAAGACTTATGTGTGGTGCTAGCCCTGTGTAACGATAGAGGTGTTCGAGACCTCCAAACCAATCCAAGTTGATCTGTAACAGGAATTGATTAACTCCACGTGGCATTCGTAAAATTTACATGGTATCTAGTATCTTTGACCGAACCAGCCGTTTTCAACTAGTGCAGCCCCCTCCCCTCGCATGCGATTTCTTTGAAGTTTGATGTATTTTCTTCAAAACAAACCACCGACAATGTCATTGAGCCTCCAGAGTACGTGTGCTAGAAGATCCAGGCACCTTCATCCCATCGTGCGTCTCCTCGAACATACGCTATTTCTCTGCTCTTATATCGCGCCGGGACGTTAGAGACGAGAAATAGTGAGGCAGAGCGAGAGACGCAGGATGGGATGAAGGTCCCGGGATCATCTAGCAAACGTACTCAGAAATTTACTTGTCATCATGTCCTGACTATATTTTTTGTCTCGTTCCATTAAGTAAAATTCCATCATGTGAACTCGTAATTGAGCCCACGGAACCGCAGTACATTATTTTGCGTAATTGTGAGTAAGATTATACTTAGTAACAAACAGAAAATTGTTCACATGCAAGCTCTACCTTATCGTTACATGCCACGTTTTTATAGAAGTTTTGAGTTTTTATCACTTTTTTCACTACATTCCGATTGAATAAGAACACTGACGGGAATATGTCTTTACTGATTTTTTCCCGAGAATCCTCTTCTTCGTCAAATAGTAGTAGACGTTGTTCTGATTTTGTGTAAGGAAACCCATCCAGAAGCCGAAGGTTGAAACCGGGGCAGTGATGATGAACGACTGGCAAACTCGGGATGCTATATAGAAGTCAGTAGCCTCAGAGAAGGTGCTCACGAATGACGTATTCTGTAGACGAAATTTATTGGATGCACCTCCAATGTTTCTTGACAACATTGTCATTTCTAGGATTCGAGAAAAAACTGCCCGTTTTGAGACTTTTGTGGTTTGAAAGCTGGAAACAAGCAGAAACAAACAACTTGCTATTGAAACTGACTAATGGCGTTTCTCATTTCACTTTTTCTCTGTACAACTATTTGATTTTATCTTCATTCGCTTTAGACTGCTGATTTTGGCGACTTAATGGTGAAAACACAAGGCGAAAAATGAAACAAATGTGAACATGAAATACCACATTTTTGAAACCATAATCTTTTTACTATAATAAGCTAGAACTGAATTTGTGAAGCACGTAAGATTTCTCAAGGGAACACCACTCTCAAACGTGCACTGCCCTCAAATCTGAGAAGTTTTTTATATATAAATTTTATGAATAAATCACGCTTACCTCTTCAATAGATTTGTTGTTGCCAAGACTATCAACCACCTTTCTCATGAAATCACGATCGTCGCCAAACAGAGCAATTTTGGTGACGTTCTCAAACAATGGCGTATATATTAGAAGTAAATTAAAGTAGGACGATTACGTGCTCCAATCTCGGCGCGTCAGTCCTTTAAACTGCAATTGAAAAATGTATTGCAGTTTAAAGGACTGACGCGCCGAGATTGGAGCACGTAATCGTCCTTCTTTAAACAGTCACGTGAAGTTAGCATTCTAATAAGTAATCGTGCACTTTGTCATTGCACGTTTCTGAGTTCTGATGTGTTTAACATGTTTCACGTGACTGTGCAATTGACAAACAGTATACATGGCTCGAATAGCTCATTGGATCCTACTTAAAGGGACCGTTCCGCTTTAATTTCGAGGTTTGAATCGTTCATATAGGTGTCAGCTTTCTGTCTTGCTCCGTGTTCTCGAAAATGCGGCGCGACCACGCGCACGTACATACACCGCCGAGTTCACCTACGTGCAAAATTTTCAAAATGTCCATGAAATTACAAAACCATATTCAAAACATGGCAAAAATTACCAATATGAAATCTGTGAAAAAAAGATTTTAAAATATCATGAAAACTACAGAGCAGTGATAGATTAAGCCTTGCTGCATTACAGTAACCCAAATCCTGTTAGCTTCTATTTTTGCTCCGTAATAATGTGGTTTTTTGAACTCTCTGTACGTAATGTATGAACTTTCATCTCAAAACAGAATAAATGACTTTTTTGATTTTTTAAAAATTACCTACATTGCACATTATAGATGAACGGTCCTTTTAAATTATGCTCAATCAAACGTTAAAAAAACGCCACATCTAGCGTGAAAAAGTATGAACAACTCAACTGCAGCGTACTTTTTGCAGTTGCAGTCGACTGCAGCGGCGTTAAATCAATACGCGTGTTTCCGACAAAATTTACGCTGCATCTAGCTGCAACTGCAAAAATGTGAGCCTTGTTGCAGATAGTTACAAAGAGATGTAAACTAATGAAAAGAAAGAGGAGAGAGAAAAGAGAGGAAATGTTATATTTCGACGCGAGCAGGCCGACCAGGAAATCTCGTCTCAATCGCAAACGAAACAAACGCAAAATTAGGCTGGTATGCATGTACTGGTGCTTTGCCTTGCGTGCTTTGCGTGCCTGGTGCTTCGCGCAATCAGAGTACGTATGCTAGAAGATCCCTGCACCTCCATCCCATCCTGTCTCCTCAAACACACGCCATTTCTCTGCCCTCACATCCCGCCGGGATGTAAGAGAAGAGAAATTCATGAAAAAGTGGGGGCCCAACGAATGTAAGATTTGTCTTCTGCTGTGCGCCGCTTAGACAACTACTCTCAAATGGAACAGCTACTGCTACAAAAATCGAAAAATACTAATATACTCAAGTATAACTGTTCATTACAAACATACAAAAGTCGTAAAATATTTTCTCAAACCTGTGAACTAGAATCTACAAGTCACAGCTGCGAAAGAGAGAACAACTTTTGAATAATATGACAAACGTTATAGCACCTAGAATTGAAGTAATGACAGAAAATGCCAACCATTGTGTACAAAACCAGGAACTCTATAATTGAGTAGGTTGAGTTAACATCTGTG
The DNA here is from genome assembly GCA_964036275.1 of Litoditis marina. NCBI lineage: Eukaryota > Metazoa > Nematoda > Chromadorea > Rhabditida > Rhabditidae > Litoditis > Litoditis marina. The sequence continues at coordinate 28,954,342 of OZ038433.1, forward strand.
ATTTGTAGATTCTAGTTTACAGGTTTGAGAAAATATTTTACGACTTTTGTATGTTTGTAATGAACAGTTATACTTGAGTATATTAGTATTTTTCGATTTTTGTAGCAGTAGCTGTTCCATTTGAGAGTAGTTGTCTAAGCGGCGCACAGCAGAAGACAAATCTTACATTCGTTGGGCCCCCACTTTTTCATGAATTTTTCTCTTTTTGTATACATGCCGTAGGTATGTGGTTTGATCTGTACGGTGCAGATAAAATTGTTTTCTTGATGAACCACTTGTCAAGTATTACCATCATTCGGAAAAAAATATGACGTCAACATTGCAGTTCTAGAAACTTACTTCATCTGCCCTTCAGAATCGCAGAATACGTCATGTTTGAATGAAGTTTTATCGTTAATATACCACTTTAAGATATTTTCAGCATTTGAAAATATATGTGACGTCAACTTTGCACTTTTCAAAAATGACGTCATCTGGTCTCCAGAATCCCAGAATACGTCACTCTTAGATTGAGTTTCACCGTTAATTGACCCTTTCTAAGACATTTTCATCATTTGAAAATATATTTGACGTCAAATTTGCACTTTTCAAAAATGACGTCATCTGGTCTCCAGAATCCCAGAATACGTCACTCTTAGATTGAGTTTCACCGTTAATTGACCCTTTCTAAGACATTTTCATCATTTGAAAATATATTTGACGTCAACTTTGCACTTTTCAAAAATGACGTCATCTGGTCTCCAGAATCCCAGAATACGTCACTCTTAGATTGAGTTTCACCGTTAATTGACAGTTTCTAAGATATTACCATCATTTGAAAATATATGTGACGTCAACTTTGCATTTTTCAAAAATGACGTCATCCGAGCTCCAGAATCCTCGATGACGTCATCAGTAGAAGACTTACATCTAAACCGATGTCAGTTCATGTCGTGGTATCATACTTCAAATTTTACTTGAATTGGTTAGGACTGAGCTGAGTTATAACGCAATTTGATTTACCCCGACAGAGAGGGCGAGAGAGTGCACGAAATGAAGAGACGCAGAGACATTTTCAAAGACCTATAACTTGATGAAAAAAAAAATTTTTTCGAAAAAAAGTTTGCGCCCCCAAGGTTTGAGTGGGATATCTATCGTGTCCCAAATTTTCAGTCAAATCGGTTCACACATAAAAATTTCCCAGGAGTGCGCACACACACTGACACACGACGGAAGTTGGCGCTCTTGATGAAGCGAAAACGTCATAACTTGGCTCAAACTTGACCGATTTCGTTCAAACTCCGAACATAGCTTGTAAATGTGCCATAGAAAATCAGCAAATCATAAAAAGTTTTGATTTGCACAATTGGACCTTTTTGAGAGTGAACTAAAAAAATGAAAGCGCGCATTAGCCGGACCAAAGACAAATCTCGCACAGCGCTTCGCGCTGCGCGCGATAGTGAAGCAGAGCGAGAGACGCAGGATGGGATGAAGGGGCGGGATCTTCTAGCATACGTACACTGGATTTGCGCTAATGACCTAAACTCGGAATTTCAGCTTTCCACCCACCTGTCGTAAATTCTTATAAACACATGGCTGAGTCAGACTCACTTGTTCATTCAAAACGTGGGTAATCAAAGCTTCAGTAATGTAGAGTGTTGTCTCTGCGTGATGTTTGGCGAAATCAGTTCTTCTTATGTGAGCACATATGTAAGACGGGTCTCCCGTACTGGAATACTATGTCTTAGACATTTATTTGAGAGTTGAACATGCTTTTTCAAAACAACAAAGTTGTCACTATTTCTTTGCTCAAAATATTGGATAATTGAAAAAAATATTTTTCTTCGTAAGGCACTACTGAACTGACTGGATGAAATTTCTCATAGTTGCTGAAGCGTAGAATGATTGAGCTGTCTTGGGTATGTAATTGAGCGTTTTAGAGGATATTTGCGGCCATGTACCATCTACGAACGAAACTCACAGGTTTTTGGTGTTGATAACGTGATTTCCATAGTCTGCCACTGAATCGGAAAATGTTAGAAGCTGTCGAATCTCGAGCTCACAGGGACGTATATAGTTCGGCCAATTACACATGCAACCGGGTTGCATGCAACCAAAATGCAACCAGGTTGCATGTGTAAAGACAGTTTGGTTGCTTTCCAAATGCAACCGGGTCGCTTTCGGTTGCTTTTCGAATGCAACCAAATGCAACCAAAAGCAACCAAATTGCATCAAACACCGAAAAATGTCCAAAAATTGAGGGTTTGGTTGCATTTGGAAAGCAACCGAATTTTTTAACACATGCAACCAGGTTGCATTTTGGTTGCATGCAACCTGGTTGCATGTGTAAACCGCCATATAGTTCCAATTCTGTCCGTACCCCAGATTGAGGAACAGAAATTCGTCCTCTTCATATACAAACCTACGATCATTTAAAAAAAATTTAATAAACAATACAGTTCCAGATTTGGTGGAATATCAGCTTCACACCTTTTCTCGATTCGTATCGCGCAGCGCAAAGCGCTGCGCTGATTAGTTCTTGTTAACTTCATTGGGGACTTCCGAAAGTGGTTTTATGTCATTTTTCAAACACGCCCGAACGGATTCTTGAGATTTTTATAGAGAGGGAGATGAATGAGGAAAGACTCGTACAAACCGATATTCAGTGTGCTATTGGCGATCTACAGTTGTTCTGAAAATCGATGCACAAAAATGGCTCCCGGCAGCGGCCGAATTCAACCGATTATTCTGAATTTTTAAAAAATAGTTAGAAACGGCAGAATTATTCGCAAATCCGATATTTTGGAGCGATCGAACAACATTGAGTCAATTTATGGCCTCGGATATATTTGGCTCTGTAGGGCTTTTGGCCTTTAAAAAGTGTTGATCAACCCTTCAACGCGAGTTCATGTATTTCAAACATCGCCACACTTTTAGTTGTTTATTTCACAGTACCTTTCTATGAGCAATTAAGCATATAAGCAAAGTACCTTCCATTTCTTATTAATTTCCATCGGTAACATAGAAAATTCGGTCAGTGTGTATTAATAAACGAGTGTGCAAAGAAAGACGAGCAGCTTTTGAGATTGAACACGATGGAATTATAGAGAATACGGTCAATATTACAAGAATGAAATGAAATATCTAACATTGACACTAGTTCACAAAAACTTTGTCAACGGAAAGGCGAGAGGGTACTGTATATCTCATCTTTCCGCTGTGTACGCACACATGTCCTCGATTTCAAAGCTTGCCCGTTATATACCCTTTAGCGCCGCGGTTTTGCTCGCAGGTTCGATTCCGGTGAGCGACAGGAGTTTATAAAATTGTCACTCACTAAGTTGTCATCCTTTGACAATAGTTCACTCACACTGAAGCCGAGATTGGTTTTTTTCGTTACCATCTTTATTGACTTTCTTTTCTAAATTCCATCTTGTTCAATTTTAAAAGCTAATTGTCTTTCGGTTCACACTCGTTTTTTTATACAAAGAACTTCATGTTTATAAAGTTTCGTTCCGCTCACACTATGAAGACTACCGAAAACGATGTAACAGGCTTTTTTGGAAAACAACAACATTGTGAAAACAATAGGTACAACACTTCATCTGACTTCATAGGGTCGATAAACCCGCTGCTGCTTGTTGATTGTCCAACTCGTTTCATGCACTATAGTTGCCGCTCAAAGGAAGACGAGGATATACGGTACAACTGTCTTTGTGCTGTGCAAGAACACATATATGTGAATCGTCAACAACTGAGTTATGAGCCCAGTTAATGTAGTGGTAGGCGTCCGCGCCTCCCAAAGTTTTGGGCCCGGATCGAGTCTCAGATGAGGCGGATAATTTATAAGTTTGGCAATCACTATAATTCAAAACTCATGTGAGGCTGAAAACTCTATTTATTGAAATGTATTGCGGATTGTGCTTTAGTAACCTTGGCAAAGTTTGTCTATTTTCCTTCTACGTGACTTCTTCTTTTAGGTTGCAAGACTTTTGCAACACGCTGTTGTAAACTATAACATAATGTAGGTCAGTCACACCGACCTTGTATTCGTAAATATCCCGAATTCTCGGAAATATGTGGTTGACTTTTTCAAGATTCGCGTCCAGCAAATCCGAGGAGTTTGTGTCATATTGAATATAGAAACTCCTATTCAACTGTTTTGATGAACAAAAACCGTTCATCAAATGAAATAACTGAAAAGGTTAGACTGTTCACGTGATGATTATGACTTGATGATGATTTATTACGCAAATGAGAGCGTGAAAATAGGAATGAAAAAGTAAGAAGAAATCAGAAGTTGAGATACAACATTGGAGAATACAGTCACATAATGACTATGAACACAATGCAGGAACGAGTACAGTAGCATGATGTATACATAATAGTGGTCACGGAAGTACAATCAGAAACTAACAAGGAGTAACACAATGCATTACACTACAAACAATGGGTACCAACAGATACGTTCAGTTCTAAACCTAGTTTACGGTTTCCAGCAAGTACCTTTCCATGCTTTTGACAGATAGCGGCATTGTTTTATTTTTGGTTATCTTCAAGTGTTTCTTGTTCAAGAGTGTGGTTGTCTCCGGGCAGATAGGCCTTCTCCCACATACTCAAACATAAGGCGGGTCAAAACATGAGTACGTACCTGGTTAGCCAATCTACCGACGGAGAACCCAACAGTCATGTATTTTTTCTCACAGTTTAATACTCCATAAACTTGTTTTTAGGTTGTCGAATACTGAATAGCCCAGGCTGGAAAGTTGTTATAATCGTTAGAATTATCCAACACACCTAGAGCTCAGTGAGTGAGTGAGCAGATTTGAAGCTCCGAGTTCTCAAGCATTCGGTTCTTCTGTTATATTCTCTGTATTCATACACTGTCAGAATAGTCGGTTCGATAAACATCAGTTCCAACCTCATGATGTTGTCGATGTGTCGCCAAGGCACTCGTACTACACGTCGTCCATTTTCGTGACGAATTCCTTGAACAAGCTAAAGTCATGTACAGCCTGATAAATGTTCAATATTTGTGGTACAAAATGAACCACACAAGCACTTTTTCAGCAGATTACTTTTTAAAGTAGGACGATTATGTGGACCAATCCCGACACATCGATCCTTCAAACAGCACTTAAAAATGTATTGCAGTTTGAATGACTGTAGCGTTGGGATTGGTCCACATAATCGTCCTTCTCTGGAAGTTTGAATTCGGATTGTATAATCATCGTCGTTTGGTGCACTCACGCAATGTCAGTGGTTTGTATATCACGTATGTCTCATTTTCGTAAGAAAAGAGGAATGGCGATGATTGTTGTTTATTTGTTATTTGTGTTTCAGGGCCTACTGAATTGGACCACAAATTCAATCTTCAAATTAGAAATCACTTCACCCCAGTTGCATCTGAGAAAGATGTTTGACATTTTCCGTCAACTTACCAATAAACTGAGTTCTGAACAACACTGTGTCTCTATCGTGAATAACTGTTAACATACCGCATGAGTAACAACGAACAGCAGCCGAGTAGAACGAAGTATGCAGGCCATTTGCGTACTGATCTCATCATCATTTATGTTCCCGAAGACTGGAGATCAATCCAGTATTACAGTTTCAGGCGTTTGTTTCAAGTGTCCGTTTAAGTGTAGGTTCTTTGGAAGAGTTTAGTTCAGTTGGGAAATAGAATAAAATAATTTCTAGAGTAGATTCTCATCTCACGTGTGAACATGAATTAATTCGAAAACTAGAGAAAGAGTGTATTCATACTTACCATTAACACCAAACCACTCAGAAAAAAACCGGATGTGTACAGATGATGGTGTAAAACAGGGAGTTTCCGAACGACTCTATCAGGTGGCGTAGCAATCCCTCCAATCTCATGAGAAGTTCATATGAGTTTCTCACGAGATAACTCATGAGCTATTTGTGTACTGTCAATGTTGTAGCATAGCAATCGATAGAATTTTATGAGAAACTCATGCGAATAGCTCATGAGGTATCTCATGAGATTTTTGAGGGAGTCCTACGCCGCCAGACTTAAAAATTCAGAACGGGCCAAATAGAACAGTCCAGTTGAATTCGGACATGAAACTATGTCTAGTTGATATTTGAACGTTAATTACATGGATATGACCCACTTTCCACATTTTTTTCGAAAAGTTCTCGTTAGCATAAATTATAACTACCACAACCTACAAACATCCGTAACAAAATCATATTCCCAGTGTATAGAGGCAAAACTGTCTGTGAAACCATCTTTTCGACATGTTTTTACACGCACGTGAAACTCAAAGTTTCGAAAGTACCACGGAAGAAGGGTCAAACGTGGGCAAAATACACAAAAATGGGTTTATGTGCGATGTTTGTAGTGTAATGTTCGTAGAAATTGCAGAAAAAAAGTTGGAAGGCCAAAAAGCACGAATCATAATCAAGAAATTTCGCTTTTTCTCTAAAAATCAAACGGAACGAAGTCAACCTAGATGGGAAAACGAGATAGTTCGGTGAAAAAACGACTGTGAACCGAAAGTTTGTCAGTTACTCAATTGTATGAGAAATATATAACTATACTGTTGGTCAATCGCACAGTCACGTGAAACATGTTAAACACAACAAGACTCAGAAACGTGCAATGACATAGTGCACGATTACTCATTAGAATGCTAACTTTACATGCTAACTATTCAATTTACTTCTAGTATAGTCCTTAGATGAACAGTTGAAGGAGAACGAAATATTCAATATCGTATTCTTAGTCATATTGAAAGTGCGGTGTGGTTCATTGTGCGGAGATAAACGGAGCCCTTCATCTTTGAATAGAATAGAATGTTTATTCGCGATTGAACACGTGTCTTTCCACATTGGTATATGTGGCACTCCAATTACGAGAAAATGGAGATATGGAAGATAAAAATAGAATGTAGTGTATAGTTTACTCTGTTACGCGCTCATTATATAATGTGCACTTTTGCAGTATTGCACAATTGAGACGATGATTGTACCGAGAAGTTTGTAGAATAGGAAAGTGGTGATGTCACAAATATAATCATTTGTTTTTGAAGAGATCATTTAGATTAGCTTGTTTTGTTAGATTGGGACTGTATGAATGTTGGTTGAGTCATGATAGGATCAGAATGATGAGATAAGCGGTCACAAAGTGTTGGTGATAATGAGGCAGTTTATTGGATGCTGTTGTTGAGGGTGTGAAAGTCAGTCTTGTGACTCGGCAGTAAAGTACATTGATCATGTAATCGATCATATGAAGTACTTCGATCAGCATCCAACAATGCACTCCCATGTCGATCTTTGGTAGGTAAGCAACGTTGTCCACTTGTCCCTCAACATTTCGTAGATCAGAGATACGGAAGCCAACCTTCACCTCGTCTAACATCATCCAATTTTACCTAATACGACATAAATGACATTTGTGACCACCTATATACCTAGGACATAGTGAATGAGAACTTTGTAGAAGTTCTAAGTGTTTCAAACAGCCCGACCCTCTAACGGAAACATGCTGCACCAAACTCGCCCTCTAGGACTACATACAAAATGAGCGGGGGTGGAACAATCGATCGTTCAATTAGTACACACTGTTAAATAGCTGTAGAGAGAAATGAATGATTTGATGGATTGCTATGCTTGATTATGGAGTTTTGCGGCGAGAGCTCATTGGAGTGCCACAACCACGTATTGAATGATGATATCTTCGTTTTCTTGACATTCTTGACATGGAGCAAGCAGTTTCTCTGAGAACTGCATATTCTTTGGACAAAAATTGGGAATCATGACAGGACAGAGGAAGCAATACCTGAAATTTCAGATTGAGTAAATTGGTAAATCATAACACCTTTATCTTGGATAGAAACTCTTGCTGCTCTGATCGCACGATAAAATGATACCGGTAGAAAACTAGACCAACGACTAATTCTCATAAAATATGAGTGATAGTATGCATTGAATTTGGTGAAGTCTATTTTAACTTTCAATCTACTAGTTCGGCCTCCGATTGGGCGCAAAACGAAGAAATTTGAAAAAAAAGTAAGGTCTAAAATTCGCTTAAAATTCAGCAAGTCGATTTTCACTCTTCTGAAAACTAGGTGCTTGTAAAATGCATGAAATGTCTTTTCAAATGCATGAAATGTCTTTTTTGAGGTGAGGACTCCATATAGTCGACCCATACTCAAGAATAGGCAACACAAAAAATTTGAACAACGCTATTAAACATTTGGAATTTGGTATAGAAAAAAGCCTGAGAATGATAAACATAACACATCGTGCCTTCTTAGTTAAATTTTCAATGTGAGCAGTAAACGAAAAGTGACTATTGACTAGAATACCAAGGTCTTTCATAGTCTCAGTTTGTTTCAAGATATGTATTATTATAATTACTGCTCAATAACTATCAAGATGCTTATGCTTCGTGAAAGAAGTATTGTTCTCATTATTTAAAACTATTACCCGAATTAACAAAATAAAAATACTTAGAAAACCGTGAATCGTTTTCTAGTTTTTATTCACAAGTCGGGTAACCGAAAAAAAAATCCTGTCCTTTTTGAAAAACGGGCCCATCCCGCGCGGCGGTAAAACACGCCGCAGAAAACAGGCTTTACCGTAGTAAAACACGCCCCAAAGTCCAGGAAGGGCAGGATTTACCTATTTCTTCAGTTGTTTCGTGAGGCGCTGCTGGAGTCAGGTCGTAGAAGTTGTTCTCGTTTCTCGTCAAGGATTTTTTTTCGGTTAGAGTATCGCTCACCGTATCAACAAGATGTCGGACCAAATTCTGGAGGAAGGACAGATCCCAGTGGAGGAAGAGCGAAAGAAATCGGCTCGGAGTTCTCGTCGGTTCAGGAGGGACTCAGAAGAGACTCTCTTCGGAGACGTCGGGGCCCTAACCGATAGGTCGTTGACCCCTCTTTCGACTCGTAGAAGTCGGTCTCGATCCCGTCATCGGTCGGAATCACCCAGTTCCCGGTCACCACGCCACATTCGGCGTCGCTCGCGATCCCGTCATCACCGATCGCGTTCCCGATCGCGTCACCGCTCTCGCTCGCGGAGTCGGCGTCGTCGTTCCCGCTCGCCTCGCCGCTCGCGAGAACGATCCCGCTCTACTTCCCGTTCTCGCAAGAGAAGGAGATATTCTGTCACCCCGGAGACTGAGGAAGGTGAGTATCTCTAATTTTTTTTCTTTCCTGGGTTATAGGAAAGGGGGAATTTCTAACGTCATATGGGAAAATATTAACACCCGAACGTAAACATAGATCTGAGATTGAGGTTCAGATAATGATCAGAGTAGTAGGGCAAAGTAGTCAAATTGCTTGTTTTCCAGGTCGTTACACGCGGTCGCATTCGATGGACTCGGACGACCACGACTTTGAAAGAGCACCTGTCAAGAAGCGTCGAGGGGTGGAGTACGAATCCCCACTCGACAACGTCGTCAAAATTCCAAAGAAATTGGACTACGCTTCAGGTAAATATTTCCTCGCCACCCTGTGTCCCTAGTCTCTTTTCCAGTTAAATACGAGGTAGTAGTGATCGAGCTGACCGTTTGTTTTGTTTTGATTAGGAATGGATAAGGAACGGTTCATTTCAGCGCTGTCGGAGGTCCCGGCTCCGCCCCAAACTCCTCAGCAGTCCAAGAGAAAACGTCTCAGACTCTCACCGGAAGCCTTGGCCAGGTTTGAAGCGCTAGCGGCTGGTCAATTTCTCTCGACGGCCGACCGCCACAAGCTGCTGGCCGCCCTTCCGCTCGTAACGTGAGTTTAAGTATGATTTCACTTATTTGGTCATGTTTGGTAATTACTGTTCATGGCGGCTTCCTTTCGTATGTGGTGACGCCTCATACGTGGAGTTTTTACTGGCAATTCAGTTACATTATAAACATATTGTTTAGTAAGAGATACGCAATCACGTTTCTGGTAGAGTTATACCTGACATTAATTGCACTTTCAGGTCCGTGTTGGCGCTGCCACCCCAGGTGGATGAATCGATCCGCAGCCTCCTAAAGGAGAGAAGACAAGCCGAGATGGCGATCAGTGACTTTGAATTCAACACGTTATACGACGCAAACCTGACCTCGCTGCAGATCATCGAAATGATTCTGAAGGTGAGTCAAAAGCCGGTTATCCCCCCCCTTTTTTTTCCCTTGTCTCTTTGTTTCATCCTTGTTTTTATACTCATGTGCTAGGAGCACAGATCAGAGGGCGGGCAGTTACTGATAAAAGAACTTTGGAGCTATATCCTTTAATCGTGGCCAAGCTTGTTTGAACAGTACCCCTGATTATGGTCTAATTTCAGATCGGAGCTGATGGCAAGGGGCAGCCCTTTGTCGGCGATGTGAACGGGTACCTAAAACTGATGGCGGACCTCTTATCTTCTGGAATTAAGGAGCTGATAGTCATCAAAAGGCAGCAGACTCTCAGGTACATTGGTATAATTACATTTATTACGTACATTGAGTTGTCATTTTATTGCGTACTTTGAGTTACATTTTATGGCGTACATGGAGTGGTCATGATTTAAAGATGGGATTTGGAAGTCGGCAGAAATGAAAGGGACAACTAACAAGAACATGTTAAATTTTTCAGAACATTGGGTGTCACAGCCGACAAAGCTATGCCTAGCTTCAAGAAGAACCCTCTGGACGTAGAGTCCATCGGAATCCATCGGGGCCTGAACGAGTCGGTCCCCGATTTGTTTGGGGCCGCATTGGTCAAGGAGCTCACGGCAGCGGATGACTCCCCTCTCAGAAAGAGTCTGGACAAGCTTCGGACTCCGCACAACAGCCACGCAAGACCGGCTGGAAACAAGTTCCGAAAGAAGGCTACATACAGAAGGTATGTTGATTCTGTTGAAAATTCTGAATCGGTCCAAACATTAGTCTCAAATATAGTGCACCCTCGAAAACAATAGCGGGAAGGCTCAGTGAGTTTCTCAATAATTGGCAAACGTTAACATCAGATCCGGTCATGCTAGCGGCAGTTAAGGGGTACTCTTTACCGTTTAAAAACGAGGCACCCCCTTTGAGAGTAGCTCTCTCCCCTCTAAGACAACCTCCCAATTCGCTGGACCCGGAACTAGAGAAGTTGTTAGAAAAGGGGGTTATTGAGGAAACCTCCGGCTCTGAACCAGTTTTTCTTTCGACACTCTTTGGAGTACCAAAAAAGGATGGTTCGACTAGACCAATCATCAACCTAAAACCTCTCAACAAATTCCTCGATATTCCCCATTTTAAAATGGAAGGTTTACATATCATACCGGACCTAGTAAACAACGGGGATTTTTGCGCAAAGCTAGACATGAGTGACGCCTACTTTGCTATTCGTATTGATGAGAGGCACCGCAGGTTTCTGGCGTTCACGTGGAAAAATCGCGTCTATCAATTCACCTGCCTTCCATTTGGACTAGCCACAGCACCTTTCATTTATACAAAATTAATGAGGGTGTTAGCAGAACACCTCAGAGAGCAGGGCATTAGGTTAGTTCACTATTTGGATGACTGGGCATTTTTTGCTAACTCAAAAGACGAATTGTCTAACCACATTGAAGTGGCCCTCGACCTTTTTCGTAAGGTGGGACTAAGGGTTAATATGGAAAAGTCTATTTTGACGCCAGCACAATCTATGGAATTTTTGGGCATAATTATTGACTGTAAAGCGCGGACATTTTCGGTGCCGAACGAAAAACGTTCCAAAATTACCAGCGATATCAAATTATTACTGAAAACGCGAACTGTTAAGGCGCTAGATCTAGCGAGGTTTCTTGGAAGAGCAAACTTTATTTCCCTAGCCGCACCGCAGAGTGTCTTCCACCTGAGAAAACTACAGCGCGAACTCTCACGGGTAGTAAAATATAACACTCCTGAAAGCTACGATCAGCCTTTGACCCTAACTGACGGCGCAATAGATGAGCTACGGTGGTGGCGGCAAAGCATTGATACATTAGGAGGTACCTCATTTGTACGTTTTTCTCCGGATGTGATTATCACGTCTGACGCGTCAAAAGCGGGCTGGGGGGCCGTGTGCCTAGGTAAACGCATAGGAGGTCGTTGGAATAGCTCGGAAGCGCGCGAGCATATCAATTATCTTGAATTGAAAGCCGCATTTTTCGCGTTACGAATATTTGCTGAGAGTTGGAATAACTGTGACGTTTTATTGGAGCTAGATAACACCACAGCAGTAGCATATGTGAGAAATATGGGGGGTACCACATCATCTCATCTATCGGAACTAGCACATGATGTTTGGACATGGGCCACCGATCGGCAAATTCGAATCCACACCACGCATCGACCGGGAAAATTGAACGAAATTGCCGATTGGGAGTCTCGAAATACTTTACGCGAGAACTCTGAATGGACATTAGATTCATTAGTCGCTACCACGTTGTTTACCACACTAGGTAGGCCGGATGTTGACCTGTTTGCAACCCGTTTGAATACCAAGTTACCGAAATTTTGCTCCTTATTCTCAGACCCAGAGGCTTGGAGAATAGATTGTTTCGCTCAGAACTGGTCGGACCTCTACGGATACGCCTATCCGCCATTCAGCCTAATAACGCGAGTAATAAGGAAAGCCATCCAGGACGGGGCCACATTACTGCTAGTCACCCCGTTGTGGAACACTCAAGCTTGGTTTCCACTGGCGCTGGAACACTGCATAGAACCCCCGCTGCTACTACCTACAACCCCCAATCTAATCCTAGGAGTAGACGGGCAAGCTCTCCCCCTTCTAAGGCAATCAAACTTTCGGATGTTAGCATGGAAGATTTGTCCAAGTTCTGGAAAGAACAGGGGTTCAGTGAGAAAGCTGTTGCCACAATTATGGCCAGCTGGGCTAAGAACACTCGCAACCAATACAACTCATCCTTACGGGCATGGTCTAAATTTGTAACCAAGGAAGGCATTAAGGGTACCCCCTCGCCTGTCAACGTGTGTAATTTCTTGGCTTTTCTAGCACAGCAGGATTATAGTTACTCGTCAATTGCCTCTCATCGAGCAGCTATTTGCACTTTCTTTGATCATTTTACCAGTGTATCTTTGACGGGTAACCCTGTTATTTCTCGTTTCATGAAGGGACTTTTCAGACAAAAGCCCCCTAAGGCACGGTACGCATCCACTTGGGACGTTCCATCAGTGCTGAAATTCGTTGAGCAATGGGGTAAGAATGTAGAGTTGTCGCTGAAAAATCTGACTCTCAAATTGGCATTTCTACTTGCTATTTGTTCACCTAAGAGGGTTTCAGAAATAGCATCCCTTTCACTAGCCTCCCTTCAAAGATCCTCGGAGCGGTGGACCTTTTACATTGACTACCGTAATGAGAATAGGGCAAACGGGACTGCACAGACAGCCCAGTATGAGTCGTTCCTAGAAAACCCGTTGCTTTGTCCGGTTCTTTGTCTGTCTGAGTACCTAAAGAGAACCGAGCAGGCTAGAAGGGGCGAAGATAGAGTGTTATTATCTTATGTTACCTTCAAACCGGTGACGCCTCCCACCATAGCTCGATGGGTGAAGGAGGTACTTTCGCAAGCGGGGGTTGACTCGCATTTTGGAGCACACTCGACTAGATCCGCGAGTACTTCCAAAGCGCGTAAAGCAGGCGCCAGTTTGAGCGAAATCGTGAAGGCAGCCTGTTGGTCATCCAAGGGTTCCACATTTCACAAATTTTACTATAAGGACGATATTGCACCGTCCTACCAATCATAGAAATAACCCTAACTTTCCCATATCTTTCCCTTTAGTCATCATTGCGTTACGATTATGACATGCAACACATCTTATGATTGCATGACGTGAATGATCTCTTTTCAGATAACGTCGCAACTTATAAGCCCAGGAAGCCAGATATCAAGATCTCACCGACCGGACGCGGTCACCGTCTTTACCGTACCCACTCGTTCATCTTCTTTTCTCTCATATCTCGTCTCTTTTATGGTTTTTACTAGTAAACTTTTATTCTCTAGTTGTTCTGTTGTTTCCATGAAATGGTTTCCATCCGAAATGTAAGGTACATTTTGAACCTATCTTGGTAGCAGCGGAGTGAGATCCACTGTAATTCTCTCTGGTTAGGCCTCGTAGTTGTGCAAATTTCGTTTATTCTTCTATTTTCTTTCCCGGTTTTTTTTCACATGTCGCTTGTCTAGGTAGCTCTGTTGAGCATAACCAAAAGCTATACCAGACTACACTTCTTGCGAAGAACTGTAACAAAGCCAATATTAGTGTCAGGAGAAACGAGCATTTGTTTGCTAAACAGCAAAGTACCCAATTTGTAGTTTGTGAAGCGCCGCCAAATGACTGGTCTTTTTGAATTTTTTTCACAGTAATTTTCGCGAATTGCGCCAGCCCCAGAAGTCATTTGGTTCGTTCAAACGCATTTGAAAGTTGCGTTTTTATCATTTTGTTCGAATTTCGTTCACCGGTTAAAAAATAAATATCAAAAAATTGAAATCCTACGTAGGTCTGTTGACCATTCACAGAAGTTTTGAAAGCCCTAGGCACGGCCACAAAATTGAAAATGAGGCAGATATGTCTGCAAGGAAAGGAATGGTCCTGCTTTTGAGCAGTGTAGAATCTCGCTGGAAATATGTTCAGCGATTGAGTGGAATGTGGGCCGTTTGAGTAGTCTGACTAACTGGGACAGACTTGAGAGAAGTTTCCTCTGGCAAAGAGAAGAAAGTCGTAGAGATGACTTTGGAATGGATGCGCGCGCAGTTAGGGGCTTGTTGGCCAATTACAAAAGAGTTTGACGAAGAAAAGTTAAGGGCCTGTTGGCCAATCACAAAAAATTTGATTTCACACAGTGCAAAAATATGACACGTACACCAGTCAGGTGAAGAGTTTTCAACGTGAAGTCAGTAATGAACGTGTGCGCTATATCAACGAGTTACCTAAGCAACTCTTGTTTTGTGAGCCAATCACAGAAAACTTGGATAAAATAAGTTTAAGGCTCGTTGGTCAATCACAAAAAAGTTTCGAGTGTTCAGGCATGTTGGCCAATTTGTATAGAGTGAAGTCAATAACGAGTAGTTGGGAAAATTCAAGTAGCAATTTAATCAGTTTCCCCTTATTCATCAACGTTGTACAAAACGTGGTTAGTTAGGACACGATTGTCATTTACAGAACAATTATACAAAGTTGAACATTGGACGAAATTGGGTTAGACACGTGTCTCATTAACGGCAATTTTGTACAAAGTGAGGGTACGATTGCTATGCACAAAAAAATTGTACACAGTACGCTAAGTTAAGGCACAATTATCATTTACAAGTCAATTCAAAAAATATTTTAGGTAAAACGATGAATAATTTTCATGTGCAAGTTGCAAAACTACTGCGTCCGATTACCTTTCCATATATGACATTGAGGTAGATGCGTTGTTTGGATATATTTTATCGGAAGAGGCTAACACGTTTTGGTACAAATAGAAGTGACATTGATAGAGGGATCACTTTAGCAATGAAGCTACCACTCTTCAACATATTTGATATTCCCAATGCAATTTCCATCATATTCGCATTGGAAGGAATAGTTGATAGTGATTTTTTTGGTGTTTTTGCACAAGAACTTCTTCAAATATTAAAATCAGCCCATTTCTGCTCATGCAACGTCTGACAAACTCCAAAATTCCACTACAACGAAAGGACCAGGATACTTTCGGAGCCCGAAGGAACGCAACAAGTAGATTCCCAAGAAAACAGAGAGGTGGTACGTTTTTTCTTTAGATTAGAATTATGGTTCCATTATTATGCTCGGCGAACACATTTTCTATTGTGAATCGCAAGCTGTTGCATCAGATTGTTTTCTTTTCGTTATTGCGCATTCTTCTGCAATCTCAAAATCGATCTGACTTTGTTCGAGCCATTTTTCATCTACCTAATCGTCCATTGGTTCATTATACGTGCTCTTCCAAGTTAGAAAAAAGTTGATGTTCATATTTTCTCTACCTTTGTTCACTGACTACAGTAGTCGATTTTGCTGACTTCATTTCCGAAACGGTACTAAAGGAATAAAATGTATGTCTACAACTTTTTGTCGCTTAAGTTCGGTTTGTCTACCCAACTTATTCACATTTGCTGTATTTCTTATAGTAATCTATAGTTGGTTTCTCCGTCAAAGGATCTAGTCACTATTCGTCTCAATATTGCTATCGAGAAAGTAGGTAACCGCCGCGATGGAAAATTCTCGCACACGTGAGTGAATAGTTTTTGTTTGTTCTCTAAGGCAAATATTCATCTGTTGTATGTTTAGATGGTCAACTATTCTCTGGAAAAATAATTGCGCATGGCTGTAGCCTATTCTCAAAACTGCTTGAATTCCGTTACAATGTGTGATTTCATTCAATATATGGATCATGTATAGTGGGTGCTAAATTTATAAATTTCTGTCTCTCTTCGAAATCGAACATGCGAGCAAAATATTCGTGGCAGGGCGCTAACCACTGCGCTATTAGAGCAGGTAACCGATAAGCTTTGGAATCAAAGACATGAGTGCGTACACAGCAAAAAATGAGATATACAGTACCCTCCCGCTTTTCCGTTGGCAACGACTATATGAATCATAATCGTCCTTGTTAGTGCAGGTCTCTGACACTTTGTTTTATTACTTCGTTAAAACTCATTTTTTCCAAGTCCCACCCTAGAAGTATGCAGTAGCATGAAATATCAGTGCAACTAATCAAATTTTGTATTTTTGTCACAGTTACTAAAAATGGGTCGTTTGTTTTTGTCGTACAATACGACGTCTGGGCTGTAGCCCAACTGCAAAACGCTTAAAACTAGTTAGTTCCAGTACGATACAACATGGCTGGCCGTAACCTACGTGCAGACAGCTTTACTTAATCAAGTATCATCGAACTGTAAAGGTCATAAAACGATATGTAATGAGTTGAACTGAGTTTGCTAGACGCACTTGTACCTTTGAAAGTTAGAAGTTGACTAATTCCTAATTTCCCTCTTGTGAAAGATTTTGGAAATTTTTTCGGTGTATGTTATTTCACTCTCAAAAGCCTCTAGAATCAATCTGCCTTCGTTAGAGAATAGAAAATTGAACATTCGATCGAGTTGCAAGCGTTACACAAGGACAAGGATAAACGAAGTATAAGATACCTTTGTTCGTTTGGCGCAAACAACTTATGAGGCAAGACACAATGAGTATTCGAATCACAAGACTTCAGCCACTTGTTACTTTATTCAACTTACTTTGGGTCGAAGCCCATATTCCAAGCATTTTTCCCCGATTGGTTAAGATATGATCATATGGCGTTTTCAAGACAATTGATACCGTTTTGTAGCATTCCGTACTCACGGTTTGTTTTTGCTCGAATGGCATACTATACGTTTCTTAGCTTATGGAACCACCGAACCTAGTTTTTATGCTTTCGAAATCACCATATTAGTTTTAGGGTTTTCTTTTTACTTTCAGCTCAACTACTCTGATTGGATATGCATACCCATTGATCGGTACAAAAGGTGCAATAAGTCACACAGTTCATTCAACCGCCAACTGTCTCGAAGGACGTCGATGTACTTCATGAGGATATAAAGTCTCACTATTCGGGTCTGAGCTGAGAAATCGGTATGATGCAAGTCAAGTTAGTTTATGTTTGAGCAGCTTTACCAGTTCAATTAATAGTACATCTTTTGATAATGATTACTTAATGATCGGCCACAATGTGATGACTCGGTTTTAGAAACATCAAACTATGGGGTTATAACTGTCATAATGACGGCAATTCTTCTGTTAGCTCACTTATAGTGTTTCAGAGGCGATCCTCACTGACGAAAACTCTTTTCAATTTCCCACAACAGTTTGAGAACACCCAGTTATCTGATGTTCAAGTTTCTGGACGGATACAACACAATTATAACGCAGTATCCTACTGGAATTATAGGTTCCCGCGCAATACTTGAGAAATAGTTCAACCAAGTTAATCAGCAACTAGCAAGAAAATAAAATCTCTGTTTGCAAGCACACTTTGCTTGACTACTAACGTTGGTTCCTTATACTATAATTTCTTACATTACTGTGGTGAATATATCATCAGTAGTCAGTGAATCAAACCAGAGCTAGAGCTCAATCAAATAGATACTTCCAACCGGTTTCCATTTGGGAATCAGTTAAAAAAACCTCGCACACTTACACACAAACCTCAATTGCGTCACAGTATGGTAAAGACAAGTGAATCAGGCTGTGCATGCAAAACGTAAATTACTATTTTGATTTCAAAGATTAATGAAAAGAGCTGATAGAAACGGTAGGACGAATTGACCATAAAACAGTAAGGGAATTACATCGTAGGAACGTGTTACACATGCCTAAAACGTATGCTTACAATCATAAGTTACGTCTTATCGAGCTGATGCTCACTCCCAAAAACTTTCTCAAACATTATGTACAGTCAATTTCAGTTACGAAAACAATTGAACGTAAAGATCCACGCAGGTATAAAAACAACTCTCATGTTGCCAAATATATCCTCCCATGAGATAGTGCGCGCACAATAGATCGTCTAAAGGTAAGATAGATCACCCCAGTTGGTTCAGTAAACTGGTACTTAGATACTCTACATTCAAATTGGTCCGGTCCTAAATTTAACTTTTCGATGTTAGAGGAGAAGCCTCACACCAAACAGCACTTTGCGCTGCTCACGATCGTCAGGCATTAATTTTTGCTTTAATTTTTTTTACAATTCACATGAACTTTCTAGGTGTGAACTTTGCAGATGAAAACTTTGTCAGATGAGTAGTACTTGGAATTACCTCCCAAACGCCTCTATCGCTTGTCTTTGGGCTGCAACTTGTTTTGTTAGGAAACAAATAGTCTAGCGGAGGCGATCTTCTGAACTACATTTTTTTCAACACACAGCACTGAACTGATAAATCAATGGAGCTGTAGCTCAATCAAATAATACTTTTACACAACTCACGCCAGAGAAATTATGAACTTATGAACACGCCAGAGAAGTGTCTAAGACACCTATCCTGTAATCTTCACTTGAAACATTTGTTAAGCTGGTATGTATTTAGCTATTAGCTAGATTAAATTTATATGTTTTCACAACTTGATTCAGGTGATCAAAACCTATGAGATTGACTATCAGTACAAAACTAATAAATTAATGACCTATAGACCTACAGTGCAAACAGGAAAGTTAGGATCGAAATACGGAGAATCAAGCAACTCTTCTTGATTCCTCAAGAAAAACAAAGTCCGAGGACGGACTTTTAAGGGGGTCGGGGAGGAGAAATAACCCTAACTTTCCCATATCTTTCCCTTTAGTCATCATTGCGTTACCATTATGACATGCAACACATCTTATGATTGCATGACGTGAATGATCTCTTTTCAGATAACGTCGCAACTTATAAGCCCAGGAAGCCAGATATCAAGATCTCACCGACCGGACGCGGTCACCGTCTTTACCGTACCCACTCGTTCATCTTCTTTTCTCTCATATCTCGTCTCTTTTATGGTTTTTACTAGTAAACTTTTATTCTCTAGTTGTTCTGTTGTTTCCATGAAATGGTTTCCATCCGAAATGTATGTACTCTCGAGGTGATTTGAACAAGCATCTTGATAGTTATTGAGCAGTAATTATAATAGAATATTATACAAGATTTATTGAAGTATAATATACATTATGATTACTGCGAAATAACTATCAATGTCCCACCACATTCGTTTACCCACCCTTACTACGAGACCGACATACATTAAATTTGTTTTGTGGTTTCTAGTTTCTTAAACATCTCAATTTCAGCCGGCCCAATCAAGGCAGAAAGGATCATTCGAGCCAGTCGGTATCAGCCAGCCGTGGACAGCCGGCAAATCGTGGCCAAACCAGCGGGCGTGCTCGCGGCCGAGGAGCAAGATAGATGTTGGCAGTTCCCGAGTCAGGGTGATCTTGTTTCGTCTAACGACTTGAATCGTTACGAAGTTTTATATGTTGTCATGTTTATTGTTAATGAAGTTCTTGTTTTACTTGGCTTCTCACTCCACAACTGAAGAAATAGGTAAATCCTGCCCTTCCTGGACTTTGGGGCGTGTTTTACTACGGTAAAGCCTGTTTTCTGCGGCGTGTTTTACCGCCGCGCGGGATGGGCCCGTTTTTCAAAAAGGACAGGATTTTTTTTTTCGGTTACCCGACTTGTGAATAAAAACTAGAAAACGATTCACGGTTTTCTAAGTATTTTTATTTTGTTAATTCGGGTAATAGTTTTAAATAATGAGAACAATACTTCTTTCACGAAGCATAAGCATCTTGATAGTTATTTCGCAGTAATCATAATGTATATTATACTTCAATAAATCTTGTATAATATTCTATTATAGAGAAGATAACGATGACACTGGTTCGTTTTTCCGAAATGCATGACACGGGTTTCGGCTGCCGATAACTTAATTTGCCGAGTTGACATATAACTAGAGAATTTATGCTTGTCTGCATGATGTTTGTATCAGATTGAGATTGAATTTGATTGTATGAACACACGTATGCGAAATCTATGTAGTCTCTTCGTCAATCCTTAGGTGTGTTGATGGTAAAAGTGGAAAAGCATAACTGAATCCGGAAACGGTTATACCGTTAGTCAATTGCACAGTGACGTGAAACATGATAAACACATCAGAACTTCGAAACGTGCAATGATAAAGTGCACGATGCCTCATTAGCGTCACTGTTCCCTTCACTACAGGACAGGTACCGTAGCAATTAGCAAAGTCATGAAAGTGAAAGTGGCTCAACCTGATTGAGAACCTGATCACAGTCTGGCCACATAGTTAATAGTGGCGGTGACAACCTGGGTCAGGCAGTGTCCAGTTCAGAGCTGACCTTTTTAGCAGACTTTGCTATGGCGCCAGATCTACCTCTGCTGTGTATCGGATCAGAAGAAAGACTTTCATCTCCCGACATGTTCGAGTAGTTTGGGGTTTGGTCTCAGTGGTTCCCCCACGTCTGTACAGAGTTCGAGATCCAGTTCTGACCGTTTGGCAAAATACTATTTGCTATGGTTTTTTCACACTTCGCAATTTGTCAATCGTTAGAAGCTAATGAACATTGATGGTTTTATAAACGAACAAAGATGGCACATCTGAATTACGCCTCGACAAAAGTAGCTTGAATCTTATCTTCAGTGTATCAAAATGACATAATCTTCATGAAACAAAGGTATTCATGTACACAGTTGTATACTAGAAGTATATTGAAAAGTTACGTAGTTAAAAAAGGTAGGACACCAATGAAGTAATTTACATGATTCTGATCAACTTTAGGTGTTGAGAAAAACGTTTTGTATGAAAATGGAGAAAATTTAGTTATTAACAAAAAATTGCAGTTTTATTAAAGTGAAACATTGCATTACTGTCGAGGCTAGATGTTAGCATGGTGCTTATAATAATTATTATATATTAGCCTAGCGCTTTGTGAAACGAGACATAACGCGAATGAGGAGAAGTTAGATGGTTGTACAAAATGTCCCTGGGACAGAACTCGATTCCCCGCGGGTCAGAACTCGATCTCTCCATATTGGTGTCTGGCGTCCTTTAACATTCTAGCGAGGTATCGTGTAGTTTGTCATTGCACGTTTCTGAGTTTTGCTGTGTTTAACATGTTGGACGGGTCTCTGCAATTGACTTACAAAGTGCTACTATCGCATATGCATAATATGCTAGAATACACCGGAAACTCTGTCGCATCATGATTCTTTCGCTTTACGCACCATTTCGCGACATTCGTATAGTTTGCTCCACCCACTTATAACCCTCGACAGTAATCTGCTCAAACTTTCAGGTCGATGTTTGGTACATTGACATTTTTGGATTTTTTCCATATTTTGGTAGAGTCTTCTGCACGTTCACTACTACATACTCCAAAAGTTTTGGATCAAAATAATGAATTATGCATCAGAAAAAGCCTCCGGTAAATTAGACGGATTACTGTAGAAGGACATCGATTGATGAAACAGAGTATATCCGGCGAGACGTGAGATATTCAATGACAATTTTGGGCGCCCACCGCGACCCCGAAACGACCATGTCGGGCCGACTCGTGACCCGGCCGCGACTTCGAACGCTCGCGGGTCGTGAGTCGGCCTGACCTGGTCAGAAAGTCGATTTACCTTGCTCAGTACATAATTAGCAATATTACTTCCCTTCTGCATCTAATTTAGTACAAACACACTGAAAACAAGAACATTTCTTGAATATATTTATTAGAGAGATATTGCTAGATTGAAAAGTTCTCATACAACGTCAGCAACAATATTAACCTCAGGGAGAAATAGCGTCCGTTAGACGAGACGCAGGTTTGAATAAACTTCTCGAATGTTCATACGAATAAAAAACGAGTTTTTGAAGAGAGAAAGATATTGAAAACAACCAGAAAAAAATGATCACAATCGTCTTAACACTGTGAACTTGCATCGGGCACAATGAGGTCGTAGCGAGCGGATTGAATGGGTCCTATCAATGTTGGAGACAAAAGCACTGACTGATTTTGTATCGAAAATATGTCAAAATGTCATTGGTTATGTTATTCGACCAGACGTGGTATTCTCTTTATTCTAAGTGATATTGTCATATTCATCGGAGGAAAAATAACATACAACAGTATGCCGAGGTTCTCTCACGACGTAGACGTATACTTCACACAAACCATCCTGCAACAACAAAACTCAAGAAATTTATGGAAAGCAACAGAAGTGCAAGCCATAATTCCATAGTATAAGTATAGTATTTTATAGGTGAAGTGGCGTGAATACAATTATACTGTTAGTCAACAGTAACGTGAAACAGTTATACACAGCAGAACTCAAAAACGAGCAATGACAAAGTGCACGATGCCTTATTAGAATGCTAACTTTACGTGATCATTAAATTTATTCTAGTATACAGTACATATAGAAATAAAATGAAGCGTGCGATAAAAACTACAATAAATGTCGATTCAGCAACTAACCGGGTTTTTAGGTAACCTAACCCTATTTTGGTAACTTCTTCAATTTATCTCAGTAACCTTAAAGTAACCCAAACTCAAAATCTTGTTACCATCAAAAGTAACAGTAAAACAAATCTTCGGGAAAGCCGGTTTTCGATATTAGGTTACTTTCAGGTTACCTTTGAGGTATACTGAAAAAAGATTACCAAAGAAGCCGGAGTTATAGAATACAGCCACAACAAAATGTTAGCCACTCTAAACAACGACGTATTTGACGCCATCCCTTCGTTCCAGGTACTTCTGGATTCGGTGGCGACTGGGGAATCTGTCTCTGAACCAACACTGGACCGGAGAGAACAAACAATTCCGATCAAAGGTTGGCCCCGATCTGAAAATACGCAAATTGCTCGAGGTTGGGCATAGAAAAAGAAATTGGAGGACTTCAAATCATAATGAGCCAATTTCAGTCGTTCTTCGAGTTTCAAACGACTATTGAATTTATTCACAGAATAAATTTGTGTATTTCCTGTGTTGGTGAGTTTATAAATAAAAATAAATTTGTGTACGGCCTATTTCATCCGTTTGGTCACTTTATTGTGAATCAATTTTACAAGTACATAATATCAATATCAACCGTAGATGGACTGTCCGTAGAGGGGTGGAGATAGGCATGGGTGAGCTTTGTAACCAGCTCATGCGGTCCGCCATATAGATACCGCGGCGAGCGGGGATCGAACCCGGGTCTGTGGAGCGACAGCCGAACGCTAACCACTTGACCACTCGAGTTGTGCAAAACCAAGCGGCAGAACACGTTTCAGCCTTCTCTATTACCGTCGCAGTATCTCTTTTGGTCTTTTCACATATTGTACGTAGAAAAGAATGAATAAACTCACGATAACGAAGTTCTGGGCGTAGTATCCGAGCATATAATCATTGCGATTAGGGAGTGAAGCGAGAATAAGCTGAGGACTCTCATGGACCACGGATATGAACCTAATGAAAACAGCTGCGATTTCTCTCCCATGAAGCTTATAGATTGCTCAGCAGTACATTTCGATGTAAATAGACTGTATTCACGTACGAGGATAAGCATCTAGTACACCGCCGAGCTAGTGATAATTATCGCCCACTACAAGCATTACTCATTCAATCGCTTCCTCACCAGAGTACGTATTCTAGAAGATCCCGCTACTTTCATCCCATCCTGCGTCTCCTCGAACATACGCTATTTCTCTGCTCTTTCATCCTTCGGGATGTGAGAGACGAGAAATAGTGAGGCAGAACGAGAGACGCAGGATGGGATGTAGGTGCCGGGATCTTCTAGCATACCGTCTCAGAAACCATATTCAGCGTAAGGCGCCGCGCAGATCAGTTGTTGACGCAATATAAGATTTGTACATTTGAAGATAGTGTAGAAGTGTCCTTCGTTTTCAGTTCTAGAACGAATTATAATTTCGCAACACGAAACATATAACCCTTTGTATGCTCAAATTCACACTCTGTTGAAGGACAGAAAAGGAATGCTACTTTTACAATTTTTCGTTTGTTATTCCTAAAGCGACTGCTACTTTTCTGCCAAATTACTAGTCATTATCTTCACCCAATCATGGCCAGCCACTTCTGTAGCGATCTGGATATTTCTCAACGAGAGAGCGTGCAGGTCAGAGAGACGTAGACTGTCAGCGTACTCACGCCATCTATTGAATTTTCGTATACAGCCTTCATCAAAGACATTCACAGCGAAAATAGGTATGTAGCTCGATAGAATTCCTAGACTACGGTTAAGCGTTCACTTTCGACCAGGAAATGACTTCTTACAGATTATAGGGGGTGCCAAATTTATAAATTTCTGTCTCGCACAGGAATCGAACCTGCGAGCAAAATATTCGTAGCTGCAGCTGGCCGCTAACCACTGCGCTCATAGAGCACATTATGAGCATGGTCTGTAATCGAGAACATGTGCGCGTACACAGCGGAAAGTGAGATATACAGTACCCTCTCGCTTTTCCATTGGCGACGACTATAGGAGGCAGCCTGCGTTTGAACGGGACCCGGAACGAATCTAGGTTAGTGGTCACAAACAAGACGATTATAGCTGATTATCCAGATGAAAAGATAAGACAAGTTGGACACGTTCGTTCCTGTTTAAAGAATCCGTCCCGCTCTAATTTTGACTTATGAGTTAACAATCTGACCATTTGGCAAATGAAAAACCATTATCAAAAATATATACTTTTATATCTCTATCTTGCTTCGTTTGCTCAGAAAAGCGGCTTACGTAATGACACCGATAGGGGAGTTGCGTACGGGGTATGCTCCAAATAGCCTATAGAAGTACAAAAATATTTTTAAAACTTTCTTGCATTTACGAAAACACAATTAGAGACTACAAAATGAAAATAAATCTGGACGTAAAGGAACCAAGTCAATTTGCGTCACAGTGAAAATGTTCAAGTCCTCTTTTTTAATGCTTGATGTTATGCAAATTTTTACAAATTTTCAATATGAAAGTTTTCGCATGGTCTATGCGAAGACATTGCGAAACTTTTTTAAGCTCTTTGAATTCTTCGTGAAACTCAGATTATAGCGAAACGGTTTCTTTAATTAGGGAAGTGAGAGACAGATATAGTCCACAGCTTTTGCACTAAGACTACTATAGTCGTCGCCAACGGAAAGGCGGGAGGGTACTGTATATCTCACCTTCCGCTGTGTACGCACACGTCTCTAATTCCAAATATTGCCCGTTATGTGGTCTTATTGCGCAGTGGTTAGCGCCCTGCCATGAGACTTTTGCTCGCAGGTTCGATCCCGGCGATAGACAGAAATTTATAAATTTGGCACTCACTATACTTGGTTGACCACTTGTTAACCCCAAAAGACATTGTAAAAGAGGGCTACAAAGGGGTTAACAAAAGGGTTAACCAAGTAACCCGGTTAAGGTTAACTGATAGGGTTAACGAAATACCGGGTTCCTTGTGTAATTGGTCGTTGGTCAGTTTTTGGGCCAATTCCACAGGGAACCAACAGCTCAGAATGCATTTTGAGACGAATGGAATACTGCTCTGTCTCCGGATCTTTATGTTGTTTCTTTTTCACACACTGAATCCAAACAAACAAACAAAAAATTTTCAAATATCTTCATTGTAACTTTACTTCTACGAAATATGGCCAGAAGAAATGAATAGTTATGTACATTGTACAACTTTTTGGAATACTGTAGTCTAACCCTAACGTATTCTAAAAACAAATATAGAATGGTAGAACTATAGATCTAGAACACAATCACCTTGAATTTAAAGGCTAAGACACTAAGAAAACAACTTTCATGGCAATGTAAAAAGCTCATACGACAGCAAAAACTACATTGTGTGTTAACTACAACCAACGAGTTCTCGATTACCAGATTTCTCAATGCAGCGAAACAGTGGTAGTTAACGTTGCTTCTCTTGAAGGTGTAGGGAAAATGTGAAAAAGCTGACTATAAAGAGTGGGATATAACAAAAAAACTAAGGTCTAGCTCTGAAACGTAATGCTGCTTAATAATCAATCGTGATTAGCTTAACCGCCACTCATCCAACCTAAAATACCGGAGCCACACATGCTTAGAGAATATAGTAGATCTGCCTGCATTTTAGGTTATAAATGTGCCAATTTCGTTGAAAAACGCTCAAAGTCCTAAAATGTCGTGGATAGGTTCATATACATAGGCTACAAAAAGGAGTCCGGTATTTTAGGTTGCAAGGAGTTTTCAGAGTGGTATGCATCTGGTATGTGCTTATTTCCAGGCTCCCGCCATAATGCTGCTGAGTACCATGGACAGGTCTAGTCCGACCACGAAGCCCACCGATCCACTCGAGAGACATCCCACCGCCGCCGAGATGACACTCGTACGGTCGTGCCACAACTGCTGCTGGTCGAATCTGAGAAATGAACAGATATATCACCACCACTACAATCAATAAACTCATCATTTTCAAAGCAAGTCTATGCGGCGTTTCGCGTTCATTCCCCCATCAGCTGTGTTGGTAGTCTGATCTATTGTTTTTCGAAGTAAGTACTCCGAGATCAAACTACGTCGAAGATTTGATCACTCACTAAATAATCTTTATGGGTTTCACTAACCTAGCCCAAACGGATGAACTCAAGAAACAGTCTTCTGCTTTGCCAGTATTCGGAAAATTCGTCTATTTTTGATGCTTAATGATGAATTAACTCGTTCCTAAACGGAAAACTTATTATTTTCGTAGAATAGTCACATATTAGTGTGTGAAAACCAACCTGAGGCGATAGCACTTGTCGTACAACTGGATGGAGTTCATGTTCCGTAGCGAGGCGTAGGTGATCGCGGGTCCGATCAGCAACCCAATCGCAGCCCCGTTGATTCCACCGTCAATGAACGAATTCCTGAATAGTTATAATAATAATAATAATAATAAGTTTATTCTCCATGTCCTATCGTCTTTAAACCTCAAAAATGTGTGATGTGTATTGTTTGTAAGTTTGTTAATATTCTGTATGGTACGGTATTGCAAGTTGAGAAATAGAATGGGGTACAAAGTTCAATATAGTCGTTGGCAGAAAAAGTACTGTATATCTCAATTCATGGGGTGTAGGAGCTGATATTTGAGTTCCCTCAGTGCTAATGCTGATACTCAGTGTCAGTGAGCACCGCCGAGTGGGCGACGATTCAGCTAAAACATTTCGGGTAGCTTACCGCATTTTAGCTGAATCGTCGCCCACTCCACCGCCAGTGCCAACCATTATTTCGGGGTGAGTATAGCATGATCTGATCATGACAAAATACCTGCTATTTTTAGTATAGAAAAGGCACCCGTTTTTCCACGTACCACGATTCCTACTTTTGGTTGCGTAATAGATAGTGTATCGCTAATTTATTCTACTCACTATTTCTGGTAACTGTCACAGAATGAACTAATTTTGATAGCACGAATTTTGATTTTGATAGCATTTTGATAGCACGAAAAGTGTATATGAGTAAAGAAGGGGATTTAAATGGTATACCTACTTCATGCTCTTCATATTGGCTCTCTCGTCTCTGAACAGCAGGGCGGAAACAGGTCCGAGCACTGATCCCAAAAGGGCACCCGTCTGCAAGCAAATAAAATATCAAGAAGACTACAACGTTCTGGTGTTAGTTCTCGGAAAACTCTCTGTTGACTCAATAACTTTGATCATCTAGACAAGGTAACCAGCGCTGAGTATGAATAGCATCTAAGTCCCACTGTCTTCACCTTTCCAACTGTCATTTATGATCTGTTAGCATATTTCTGGATATAATAATGTTATTCTCACCTGGATGGTCCTCAGGGTGACATGAATACAGAACTCCAGCCCCGGATAGGGGACGCGGAGCATTTCCAAGTCATTCTGCTTGATGCCGACAAAATTCTTCAGCCAATACGTACTCATCTGGAATCTGGATAATTTGATGAAAACTCGTAAAAATGTAAACTTAAAAAGGGTATGCACCTTACGACCAAATTATACTATAGAAATATCAAGGTGGTTGGGTATATGCAACCTCTATAGAACCGCAGCAACAGAACAAAATCAGAATTCATTTTCTAACAGGGACGGAAAAATGCAGAATAGAAAACACGAAATTCGTCTAGAGGGACAAATAACCAGATCTGAGAGTAAGAGATGAGTATCTTGGCAAAAGTAACCAGCATACACACGACAATAGATACAAGTGTAGCCATATGCACTACACTAGCAAATAAAGACACAATATCTTAACTCCTATTCACATTTGACAAAAGACAGTCACAACATATAATTATACAACACGAGATACTTCATCATTGCACAACAAACGAGAGTTTGACACAGACACTCACAACTAGTGGCGCCAATATACGTATCTTAGTCAACGGGGAGAGAAATAGGTAGGTCAAAACAAAACGAACAGCCTGCGTCTCTATGATCTACACACTCTCTTGTAGTCTTGTACCAGAGAACGTACCAAAAGTAGCGAATCAATATGAGTTGTATATGATCAAGCAGTGGTGGATGCCTGCGAGTTCTCCAGTGCGAGGGTGGAGTCATTGCCGGCCGATTGGGTCTGGCGATAGCTGGTCAGATCGAACGAGAGCACCCCGGATACGGTACAATTGGCGGGGTGGGGGAAGATGCCGATCAGAGAATCCGCCTGCAACACACACATTTGTAAGAAGAAGCCATTGTTCTGCCATTTTGGCTAGAGCCACACGAAACATGAAAAACTCCGCAAAAAGTTCTTTCATGACCAAATGTTTGAGTTGAGTTTGTTTTGATGTACAAATTTAGCATGTACTAATTTAGCGTAGTGAGTTGTGGGGGAAGACACCGATGAGAGAATCCGCCTGCAACACACATAATTACTCCGGTAAATGTCCGAATAGCTAGACAACTAAATACGGGCTACTTTTTTGTCAAGTAGTCCTTGATGTATGCGAGATGCGACACACATTTATAATAAATCGATTTTTTTGTAGGAAATACGCGTTGTTCAACAACATTGGCGGAACAAAAGATAGAATGGGGCTCTATCTGGCCAAATTTTTTGAGCGTATGGCTATTTCGGATTAGGAATGCCCTAATTGTGCGTAATTGAACGAAATCGTTTCTTGAACAGTCGAATCAGAATGTGTATGACTTAATTTGGTCAGGAAAAAAACAGGAAAATGAGTTCATTCTCCTGTCAGGAAATTTGAATGAAAACCGTTAAATAGTAGCTATTGGAGTTAAAGAACACCAAATTATCCGAAAAACTGAGAAGCGTGTTTCGAAAAGTACCTTGTTGTAGAACTCTTCCTTGAGTGAAATGACAATGATTTGCATCGACTCTCGAGCATGCTCCGAAATGAAGGAAGCAACCTGAAATGTTTTTCAGTATTTTCAGTAGCATACGTAAAAAGGGTTCACATCAGGTCGACAAAAGTGAGCATCAGCATCCCCAAAAAGCAAGCATATGTCATTGAAAAGCTAGATTTTTTTCAAATATCACCGAGAATCTGTAACATAACCCCAAAAATTCAGCATGCTCCGGTCAAAATCGGGTAAAAGTGAGCATCAGCCAACATCAAATTAAGGGGGTATTTTACGTATGTTCAGTAGTGCCAGTCTAGGTGCTAGTGCTAGTTAACTGTTATCTATTGAAATTCAATAATATCTTTTCAGAAATATTTTTTTCTACTGGAAATCAAGTTTTCAGAGACAGAACGAGTGAATATCGTAATAAGGATTCAGTTCAGTTTGCTCGTCAAACGAATATTTCCAGGGCGAAAACCAAGAAACGGATATAATATCGATACTTGAATGAAATTCGTGGTAAATATTGGAATGAAATTCGAGGTAAATTACCCATAGGATAGTGTCAGTTTGAGAGTTTAAACAGTTAAACATCCCCTTCACAGAACACCGAGAAGTTATAGATCTCCCTAGAAATTAACCCGATGAACCCAGATTTATTGGAGAACGTTATGGGTCTACCTAGCCCGGATAAAGGAGAAATAAAGTATCCCACGGAACAAGAAAGTGTCCGTACCTTTCCGATATTCGTATTGTCGAGGGCGGCGTCGATTTCGTCGAGGACAAAGAAGGGCGACGGGTTTCTGGCATGAACTGCGAACAGGAGGGCCAGTGCTGCCACCGTCTTCTCCCCACCAGATAGATTGTCCATCGGACGGAACCGCTTTCCGGGGGCCACGCAATTGTACTGAAATAAAAATTGGTTAAGGAAGGACGATTATTTGGACCAATCCCGTGTCAACGGTCCTTTAAACTGCAATTGAAAAATAAGGATTGGACCACATAATCGTCCTTCTTCAAACAAAGAGTTACAGTTACCCCTGTTCTTTAAAGTTCCACAAGGAACTTGCAATGGTCTGTCTCAGAGGGAATGGCTTTCCGGGGGCCATACAATTGTACTGCAAACATCATAGCCATATCCATATATTACAATAAAAAGTAAACCAATAGCCAGAAAATGCCCCAAAATAAGCTCCATTTTCGCCAATTTTAGTGGAACTGTGAAATTTCCGTTTTTTTATACAACAACGTTAATAGTGACGTAATTAAATCGAAAAACGGGTGCTTATTTAGGCATTTCTATTTCTCAACAGGCTGTGGACAACTAACTTGTAGTAATCCGTTTTCGAATCTATGTTTGTTAACACTTTTCAGGAGCACTTAGAGACGACGAAGAGTTTCGAATGAGAACAGACCAAAAACATACTCGTCTCTACTTTGTTTTCATATTCAAACGTTCAAAACTTGAAAAATGTACCTGAATTCCCTCCAAATACGGTTCCTCCATGTTATCGGCTCCCAAGAATGCCTGAGCACTGGCATTGCGAGACAGCGCCTGAGAAAAATCACGTATGTACTGAATTAATGTGTAAAAAAGAGAGCTGAATAGTTAGTGACTAGTTAGAACTCGAAAACCAATTCACGAACAAAACACCACCGAATACAGTTACGCAAGTGCTAGTTTGAGATAGACATGGGGGCCAACTACCACACAAGGACATAACTCATGAATATTTGTAATGGGCAATCTAGGAATTTGCACAGTGGAAATAAATGAATCTCTCCCTCTTTTCATTCCTCCGTTTATTGGACTTCTCCCTTTAGTAATTAGTAAAGTAGCCCGATATCAACAATTAGTTGAACTTGTACGCATCGTGTTTTTGTATAATAATTTCAATTTACTAATTTCTCGTGTAATTTAATGGATACCAACCTTGTAGATCTCGTCAATCTTCTGACTGACAGGCTCGAAGCATTCCTGGAACCGGCGGTACCTATCAGTCTTCACCTTCTCGAACTGCTGCCTCACGCGACGAGCCTGACAATATGCAACTAGCAACACGGAACAGGAGATTGTGCCGAATGTCACTCGATTAATGTCGATTAATGAAGTCAATTCTCAATTAAAAAGGTTTTTTACATGGCTTGTTCAGGCTAGATTTTTGATACTAACTCACCAGCTAGTTTTCACTGACTTGAAATCAATATGTCTACAGATATATATCCCTTCTAGGGTTGTTAGAAAAACTCGAAACTTCGAGTTCAACTCGAACAACTCGAATTTTTGAAAACTCGAAATTTTCAACTCGATTAACAACCCTAATCCCGTCCTTTGCGAATACCAGCCTTCCAACCAACCTTTTTCCGAGCAACTTCACACTCCTCCGTGGTTTCCGCCTCCCTTTCCTTCACTTCTTCCATCCTGAAAACAGACTACGTTGGATAAACTAGAATAATTTAGATTATATTGTAGAATTGCAACCAATTATCTCCGACAGTTTTTTTCTGCATTTAAAGAGCAAAGATATTAGGATATTACTGCGAAACGATACTTCAAAATGATACATATCGGCAGGAAAGCGCGCCAATGTAATCGGACCCGTTTCTGTGCCAAATATGAATAGAACAGAATAGATTTATTCGCGATTTAACACGTGACTTTCCACATTGTTGGATGTGGCACCACGATTGGAGAAATGAAAGAAGAAAAATTTAGATGATGAAAAGGGCATTGTGACCCTGTTACGCGCTCACAATGATTGATGCCTTATGATTAGAATAGAATAGAATAGTCGAACATTATGTTTTTTTTGCATCAAAAAGCAGCACATTTTCGCGATAGTAGCGGAAATAGAGTCCGTTTGGTATCGTTCTCTAAAATGTGATTACCTCTGATTGGCCTTCATATTGGGTGCATTGAGTCGAGCGATGAGTGCCTGCGTCTCTCCGATCTCCTTGTTCAGACGGTCAACCTGCTTACGCACCTCTCCCTCCTCTTCCAGCTGAACACATTGAGCCATTTATGCAACTAATAACCGTCAGAAAATACATTTTCCACGGAAAAACGACTGGCATTTGCTTAGGTAGCCCCGTGAACTATGTCTGATCGTAGATGTAGGTAAAGAAAAGTAATATGTGCTTCATACCCTAAATGCTCAGCGTTTTGAGAAACCCCCCCCCCCCCCTGTTTTTGGTCCGAAGATTTGGGCAAAACCCCCCCCTCAAAAATTGTCTGATTTAGCGATTTTCGAAATTAAGGGCAAAACCCCCTTATAATGGCTGAGGGGGAGGGCAAAACCCCCCCTGTTTGAAAAAGTCACAACTCTGAGGCATTTAGGGTATGTGTGCTTAGTTTTGAAAAACTACGATACTTCGCAGCAATTCACCGTTTGTGCAACTAAAATGAATGTGAGCAAATTTAGAAACTGACATGCCCTGCAAAAGTTATTGTTTCTTTCGTTTATCGTGTTTCAAACCGTTTACCTTTCGAAAATGGGCGTAAGTTCTACGTAAAGATCCAAAAATGAAGTAAGCTCACCGTCCTTTTGACGGGGTATTTTCCCTATGGTACAAACAACGTACCGCTTTCATCTCTGCGGGCAGCGATCGATAGTTGACTTTGATCTTCGTCTCTCGGTCTATCTGTTCCTGAGACAGGGCTGAACTGGTCGGCTGAGTCCCGTCCGCATCTACAACAGACGAAGTGAGGAAAGACTGGAAATGCCAGGCGCGTGCCTAGTTTAAAGAGAGATATAAGGTGAAAACGTTGTCATCAACTACTATAAACTTTGTTTTAGTCCCCATTGAGTTTTATTAGTTCAATAAACTTATGTTTACATTTTTTTAGATAAGGTGGTTTTCAGAATCTAGAACTTCACAGATTTAAAGCTATCAAGTTTATTCGCTGTTGGTCACCACATTTCCTATCTCCGAAACGCTGAGAGTGAGTTGATTGTCTTTCTCACATGCTTTGAATTTGTAAACAGAAATCATCTGAAAACAGAATACGTACCCTCATCGTCATCTGCGTCCACATCGGCGAGACTTCCCTGTGAGAGGGGAATCTGGACCTGATTGATCTTGGCCGAATGAAGGAGCGAGTGACGGTCGGAATGCTTACGCCCAATCGTCGCCTCCAGGGCCAGAACGGCCTTCTCCGCTGAGGTTACCTCGCGTTGCGCCGCCTAAAGGAGAATATATTGAGAATGAAGACAAGACATACTCAATATTCCCTAGACAAACATACGTAAAATATCCCCTAATTTCGATACTGACTGTTGCATGATGCTCACTTCTTCCATACTTCGATCGACGCATAGTAATTTTTGAAGCTATCTGTGTTTGAAAGACCATGAGCGGCGACAAAAATACAGCGTTTTAGCTGCTTTCCTCCTGATGAGAAACGTATGCCACACATTCATGTACTCGTCACATAGTATAACATGGTGTTCTCTCGAACTTCTTGCTTCATGCGCGGCTTGCACGAGCACTTTTCGGAGCGCAAATGAACGATGTTATCTCAATTTTAAATTAATTATAACATCGTTACGATGTTATAATTAATTTGAATCTGAGATATGACATCCATTACGAAATCAGGAAGCATTGAGAAGAAATACTCTTTGTTCTATCATGATCAATCAGAATCAGAATACATGAGCACAGAAACCAACCTGAGCTTCCTTCTTGGCCGCCGATACTTCGACCTCCAATGCTTCCAGCTCAGACTTGTGTTCCATCGCTTTCACCTGCAAACGGCGAACGAAACTAGAAAGTAACAAACGGAAAGGACAAGTAGAAGTAGAGCATTAGCTTTTGAGCTTTCGAACTTGATAAAAATCAAGAAATCTGTGATAAAACAGTACAAATACAATAGGTACAGCAGGTGGACAGAACAAGTAAATAGGTAACGTTCATTTTCAAGTGTTGTATGACACTAATATATAAATAACACGTATAATACAAGAGAAGAGATGTTTTGCAATGGCTCATCTACAAATAGTTGAGTGGGGGTGGCAATAGCACATACCTTGAGCGAATCCATGGCTTCCTCTAACTTGGCCAAAGTCCTTTCTTCTCGAGCCTCCTTCTTATAAAGAGACTCCAGATCTTTCTCCAGGCGTTTCGACTGAAATGAAGATTTCAATATCACAAAAGTATTTCTGAATTCGATTAGAATACGGCGCATATCATACTTTAACATAGCTACAACTCAAAAAAGACGCTCGTTGTCATGACTGTTGCTGATGACAAAGCCGAGGTTCTCAAAGTCTGTCTGAGCATGTCAAACTCAGCCATTTTCGGTTCCGGATAAGAGCCTCGGGTGCGGTTCACATTTTTTCACGTCGGCGTTCCCCGAATGAAACGTCCCGAAATCAATCGTCAATTATGTTTACTTTGATATTGACGCGTTCGTCAAACGTCGACGTGAATATTATAAATCAGAAACTAAAAAAAGACAATCTATCAACTAACGGTTGCATACACTAACATGCAGTAGTTTTGGCGGAGGGGTTGCGGGTGAACAGTTTAAGACTAGACGGTTCAATCTCAATATGAAAAAAAAATATTTTTTGGTAAAATGAGTCGAATTATTGGTCGTTAAGGATGAGGGGGTGGCGGGACCTGTTTTTAGTGGGGTACCGGCCTAAAAAGTTATAGTCCAGTGCATTGTGAGTGTATGAACGGTTGTCATACAGAATAGTCGAAAACTATCGGAAATCGAATATTTGGTCAAGGGTCAAAAAAGTGGGAGGAGTGGCGAGACTTTGTTTCCCTGACCTACCTTGTCGGCCTCCTGTTTGGCCTTCTTGTTCTTGTCCTCCGACCTCAGATACTCCATCTCATTCCGAACCCGATCCAACTCGTTGTCGAATGTACGCAGACGATCCGTTCGCTCTTGGTGGAACCTGGTAACATCAGACTAGTCAATTTTCGCAAGACGTAGAGCGACTTTGGGGGCCGGATCATCAAAACAAACAGGTTTTCGTTAAAATAGAGATTTTGAACTACAATTTCATAGAGTCTTACTTTACTGTTGAAAACCTCATCTCAAACCGAGTTTTATGACTTGGTTTCCCAGATGAAACACCTGTTTTTAATCATGTTATGTTCACAACAAAGTCGCCCTAGGCCCTACCGGCCCTACGTATGACGTAGACGGATACAACTTGGTCTGATCCCTTGTTGGGTGAATCAGGAAGGACTTCAATTTGAAATTGACATAAGAAATTTCGTTATGGCGCGAGAATTTACTGAGTTTGTTTGGTTTTTATACTTCTGGCATAGAACGGCGGCCAGAATTATAAAAAATTGGTTTTTTTAAATCAAAATAGATCAAATTTTCTCCGATTTCACCAAAAAGTACCTTTTTCGGGCTTTTACTTTTGAGCCAACTTTTTTCGCAAAATATTGTGAGTCAACGCTAGAGGTTAAAGGATAAGTAAGTGAGAAGGAAATTCTCACCGAAGTTCCCTTTCTTCATATTCGCGGATATTCTTTATTCCAACCTTCTGACAGAAAGACGCAAATACCTGAAATGAAACCGCATGGAAACACGCATAGCTACTAGACTTTCATCTCACAAAAACGCCCGCAGTTACCTCAAACTGCCACATGTTCCCAATTACCGGGCATAGATAACATAGTTCATTGCCAGTGTAACTAAAAGGAACGTGCGTAACTTTAAAAACGGGCCTGATACTCATGCAAAAGCGATAATTTCTCCCGTTCATCGTGTTTCAAACAGTTTTATCTTCTGAACTGAAACTGAAGTTTCAGAAATAGGGCAAAAATGAGCGTGGGTCTACGACTTTTTTACGGGGTATTTTACCTATGTTACCGGGGTCATTCTTACCGAATACCATTTCACGAAACCCACCTCATCAGCACAGGCGTTGCTCTTCAACTCCATCTTCTTGATTTCCTTCTGGCGATGGGTCATTTTCTGCTCAATCTCCTCTATTCTCGGCTGAAAATTGGCTCATTTAAAAAAAACTAATTTAAACCAAAAACTATGGTAAACTCTAAAGGGGTTTCCTTTCTACCTTCCTCAGGCAAACAAGTTCAATTCAATTTCTATCTCGAAACTCAAACCTTGAAAATTAAACCCTAGAGACCTCTCTTGACAAACAAACTTTTTTTGACATTGATGTCTTATTTCAAACTGTTCCATATGCACTTCAATAGATGCGATAAGTCAACTGAGATCCTATAAAGCTCCCCCTGACCTCTGACCTGTAGACGGAAGAGTTCTACTTCCATCCCGTTGGGAACTCAGTTTATTCGTAATATCTTAACACCTGTTTTGATTGTGTATCGATTTGAAGGAATAAACATTATTACTAACTTTTTTTCCTGTAAGGTCAGTTGATACAAGTGCATACACCGCTAAGGGCCTCTCACTCCTTCAAAATCATCGCGACCCCCAAAACGGCGACATTCAACTATTTTTCGTAAAATTATCGCTGATTTTGTACATTTGTTAGTTAAAAGCTCGCGACCTCTACTTTTTACAAGGATTTGTTCGAGACTCCCCCTTTCATGTGAAGCCTTGGCGGTATATGTAACAAGTGATTGAACCCACTGGAATGACACTGAGTTCCGACTGCAATGTCTCCAGTTCGATGGCCAGTTTCTCCATGGTCTCATTCTCGATTCTCTCCTTGTCCTTCACCGTGTTTCGCATTCGATTCTCCAGGGAGGACAACTTATTTCTGCAAATAGGAAACAAATCACGTAACTGAAAAATTTGAATACTTTTCACATATTTTTACGACCCAACTTCGTTTTCGGGTGTAAAAGATTGTAAAAAGGTGAAACAAAAATTATTTCAACGTCCGTAGAATAGGCCTATACTGGCGTGGCAAGGTCTACTGAACAGTGAACTCCGTTTTACTCCGAGGAGTCCGTTTTTAGATTTAAGTACGTAGATTTTCTTTGCAAGAGAAAACATACAAAATATAATGATTTTGGCGATAATGTAGCCCGTTACTTAAATGTTTTCGAACATCACGACACGACAGCTGGATCTAAAAGTTAAAGTGATTCAAGCTTCTCAGTCTACCTCAACATCTCGACATCCAACTCCTTTCGGCGAGTCTTGTGCAGAGTATTGCACTCCTCCTGCAACGCATTTCGACGCTCTCGCAACTTTCTGAAATCAACCACAATAAAACCAGAAAAATGATTTCTAATCTCGAGAAATTCACTTGAATTATTCAGTTTCATATTTTCAACTTTTAAGCTCAAAAACAACTTTTTAGAAATTATGGCATAGGTAATCAACTACATATCAGCGCGAGAGGTCATTTGAACTGAGAGAATAAACAAGTATTCTCAAAAAAGGTTAACTGATCAAACTAGGTAGGAAAAGCCCCCAAAATTTCACACTAAATGGCTACGTGATAGGATTTCACCCCAAAAGAAGTAAAAACGTGATTTTTTTAAACCAAATAGACAAGGATTATGAATACTAACCGGATAGCATTCTCATCCCATTTTTTGGCCTTTTGCTTCAGCTCCGCGGCTCCACCCGAAATGACTCCATTCTGTTGGTACATTGTACCATCGAGGGCTACTGATTTGTGCCTGCAACAAACGAACATTGAAAGACGCACTGAAATTTATCTAGAGTATAGACACACACCAGCACAAAAACTTTATACTGTATGATAATTTGGTAATAATCTTACCTTTGACAACACCTTTTCTCAAACGAGTATATTAGGTAATAATAATAGTATCCGTCCTTTTCCACTCGTTGGTTGAATTACAAGATCATGAAAAAAGTTAATTTTGTCAAAACTGAGTCAACTCGGCCAACCTGTCTCCAGCATGTCCGTATGCCAAGAACTTTGCGTCTTCCGCACTCTCACAGATCAGCGCATTTCCACAGGCGAACTGGAGCGCTTTCCTGGCCGCCGAGTTGTTACACTGGAACACGGCGAGAATAGTGTATCAGTGATGTCCGATAATTAATTTTTTTAAAATCGGAACCGTATTTTGATTTGAACGTTGAATACGCCAAACTTCTAAAATAAATATAGACACAGAATTTTCCCAAAATATTTGATATTCAAAATGTAACACTTATCAATATTGTATTAAACTTTCTTTTCTTTGAGCGAGCGCCCATTCGAAGGTAACATCATATAGGGTAGTAAAATAGTCATAGCCAAAAGCATTCAAAAGATTACCCATAGAAATAGACAAATTAGGACACTTACTAATGAACCATCCAAAAAGTTGAAAAAAAACTCGAAGTGTAAGGAACACCAACCTGTATGACATCATAGACTAGTTTGACTCCCTTGGGCTGCTGCAACTCGCGCAACTTCTCGTTGATAGGATGCACATCAATACCTTGGGAAGGCAGGAACGTCTCGGGAGGGTATCTCTGCTCCTGTAACCAAATACTGTAATCAAATAAATTCCTCTAAAGAAATCGTTAGTTCACAGTTCACTGAGAACTAATGAAACCCATAAAAATAATCAACTACCAAAACGAGTCGTGTCTCGTGTTGTTGAACGACACCTAACCTAAGGTAGAAAAGACAGATATCCCATGATTGTATCCCACTCGCTCAGACCATGTCCATGACCATGGGCTGTGAATTACAAATTCGCGTTTGGTCGAAACTGTATTGCAACAAATCCAGAGACAATACGGGCGCCGGAGAGTCAGACGACGAGAGGAAAAAAATATATATATGACAGCCAGGCTGCATAAACAGTATTTTACTGTTTTGCAACGACGCTTGTTCTGAGCGGCGCGGTTTCTTCATGGCGGATCGCATGGGCTGGTAAAAACGCTCACCTGTGCCTAGTTTCTCGTCTACGGATCACACCCTCAACGGATACTTTTATGTGATTACTTGGTGGTATTAGTATGGATAAAAAGCACACGGATGAAATAGTTTGTGAAATACTATTATCTATAACTATAACTGACCTTGAGATAGGTGATAGCCTCTCTGGCCGTCTCCTCGGTGTCACAGACGATGCTCATCATGTTCTTCTGGAGAACCTTGGTGACAGCCAGCTGGAATCTCTTGTGGGACGGCTGGCACAGATCCACCAGACGACCGTACACCTGAGATGGGGGTAGAAATATACCATTATGAATACCTGCATACCTAAATAGAACATAGTACATACTGTATACCTGAACGATGGAAGGTGTATGCTATTATGGATAAACTGAGCACGAATTTTTTTTCTGGTCAGGATCGAACTCACAACCAACGAGCTGAATGTCAACTGGCCAGGAAACTAGTTGAAAACGAGAGAATTCGGATATTGCAGATCGCATTTCAAAATTGGGCGATACGAAATCTTCATTTGTCATCAAACCCTCATTTTACGAGAGTGTGAAACTGACCCACAATCGGGAGACGGAGAAAATGAGAGAAAAAACCTTCGAAAGATGAAAGGTTTAAGGTTTTCACAGCTTAGACTAACAAAAATTACCGTAAATAGCTCAAATGGCTATTTTTCGTCCCAAAATACTTACCTTGTCCGGGAACACTCTTCTGAGGTTGTCGATGGCTTCGTTTCTCCTGCGAACTCGTTCACTCTCCGCCGTGTCCCCCGAGGCATCGGAAAGCTGGCGGGAAACGTCGTTCAACTCAATTGCCACCTGCAGGAGAAAGTGTTGGCAAAGATTTATACTGACCAATGACTGATTACTCGCGTTTTTTATTCTTCAAGAAAGTGATTGATCCTTGAATGTTTGATTTTCGAGCATAAATTAATGGTTAAATACAACTCAAAATAGCGGTGATGAACTCCTTTTATCGTATTTTTTTTATTCAAACACAGTCTGAAACACGCATCATCGCTTTTTGCCCACTGGCCTATTTTACCTTTACTGGCTTAACAAAGGTCGTTCCAAAAAAGTAAATATACTTTTATATTTTCGGTAAATTTCTATTTTAAAAGGGGAGGGGTCGTACCGGCAATAAGGTCGGTCAACTTTTTGGTCACCCCTGAGTACGATATTCTTCCTAAACCAGCACCCACCTTTTCCAGTTTCTCCTTGCTGTCCTTCACTTGTCGTTCCACGTGAATGAGATTGGTCTTCTCGTCCTGAAGGAGACTCTTCTGCTGATCCGCGGTCTCCGACAGATGGTCGATCTTGATCAGTATTATTATTATCATTATCTGGCAGAGTAAAGAGAACGCATATCGCATAAATTGCAGCATACCATCAATAATAGCATCGACAAACACCAGAATTTGAAGAAAAAAAACAAGCTCCGTTATGACAAAATGTTACCGCTACGTAAGTAATTTTGAAAGGAAAATGGGGAGCTTCAAAGTAAACAGTTATTTTTCGAAAGTAGTTGAGCCTTGAAGATAATAAAACTTGAGTATGAACCTGTTTTCTGTGTCGTTCAATGTCGTTCTCCTTTCCCTTGATCTTGTCCTGCCAGGCGGTCATACGACGCTGCTCGTGTAAAAGGGCGCTGAAATAGAGAACTACAATCAAACGATTCATAGGTCGGATAGTGTTGGTTTAGGGGTTCGTAGAGTACTAGAGTTAAACATACCCCATCGAAAAACGGCGAAGTATTAATTCCTCTCTTGGTAATATTCTCCTTTCTATTTGCGGAATTTTCGGATAGTTATCGGTTCGGTACCCGGTTAGCTGACCGTGGTATCGCACCCATGAAACGATCTGACTGTTTTACAACACGTGCCAAGACCCTTCATAACTTCCGAAACCATGCAGGCGTGTTCGGCACAACTTGTATTATCTGTTCTCGCTGGCCAATTGCACCCACCAGTAAGAACTATGCTGCAAAAGAGATCCCATATTCCCATTCAGCCATTAAAATGAATGAAACTTTCACAAAACATCCTCGTCAAAAGTACTTTTACGAGTTTGCCCGAGGGGGGGGGGGGGGGCAGTTTCAGTTTTGCTATCAGGTCAATCTAGTCGAAATATAGAAGAAAAAGCCTCCGTTCATTCTGCGGCTGTAACCAACTTGAAAATCATGACAGTTCGACAAGAGCAGAAAAACAAAGCCACACCTTTTATCAGTTTCGTGCTCCTGTTTCAGTAGATTGAGCTGCATATCGATGATACCCGACTTCTTTCCAGCCTCTCGCTTCAGAGCATCGTATTCGCTCAACTGAAATTATATTGAACTAGGCGCATACTAACTAGGTGCGTACTAGTAACTATTCTAAAAAAGTAGTCTGTTTTTCATTAAAATACGTACAAATTGTTGATTTATAATACAAAATAGGCAAATTCGCAGAATATTGAGCAAAAAGTAGTCCGTTTTTCGAAACTATCCGGTTCAGTAATGAACTTGAACCATTTTTCTCATTTCTCTCACGAGTATAATTTGTCAAACAGTCGAATATGTCCATTTTTTGAAGGTGATAGAGTGAGAGTATAAATATAAACAATACAAAACGACCAACCTGTTGCTCACTGAGATTGAGGTCCAGCTCCTGGCTCTGAGTTGCCAGTTCAGCCTCACACTCGGCCTTCTTCTGTTCCAGGTCTCTACAACGACCGACAATGTTTAAACTACATGTTAATCAATAACTGTAACTGACTTCGTGGCAAATCAGTCGAAGGACATTGGTGAGCGCCAAATACACTCGTTACATTCGGTCTACAACAAACAACAGCCAAAGTGGACGCTTGGAACAGTAAACAGTACTTAAATGACGCTAACTGTCTGAATTTAGCTACAATTGACTCATACACCCCCAAGGGCCTCTTACTCCTTCAAAATTCTCGCGACCCTTCCATGGTTGCTCATGCACACATGCGCGACAACCAAAAACGGTGACAATCAACTATTCTCTGTGAGATTATAGCTGATTTTGTATCAAATTTGTTAGTTAACAGCTCTCGACCCCTATTTTTCACAAGGATTTGTTAGCGACTCCCCGTTTTATGGGAGGACTTGGCGGCGTATCATTCACCAGTCTGACTTGACCTACAATTGACCTGAGAAAGATGTTTGACCCACTCTGCCTGGTTCTCCAGTGCTCTCATCTGTTCCTCGTTCTTGTCTGCCATTTTCTTCGCGGCGGCCAGTGTTTTGGCGGCAGTCTCCAGTTTGCTCTTCACGTGAATGACCTCCTGCTTGGCCTGCACGAACAGAGGGCGCTGCTCACTGATCTCTTTCTCCTGAAACATAACACCATATCATACACCGCCAAGGCCTCCTATGGGATAGAGGGTCACGAACAAATTCATGTGAAAAATAGGGATCGCGAGTTAAAAACTGACGAAATTTATGCATAATTGGCAGTGA
Organism: Litoditis marina; assembly: GCA_964036275.1. Taxonomy (NCBI): domain Eukaryota; kingdom Metazoa; phylum Nematoda; class Chromadorea; order Rhabditida; family Rhabditidae; genus Litoditis; species Litoditis marina. The sequence goes on from OZ038433.1 coordinate 28,997,342, forward strand.
ATAAGCAAAATACAGGCAAAAATCGCAGTTTTGGAGGGGTCGCGGCTCGAAAAAGACGGAGGTGTCGCGATATTTCGAGACCAATGTGAGATCTTTAGCGGTGTATGCACCATATAACACTTTTCCACTGAAAAAAAGATGTGTAACATTCCAATAGGAAAAATATACAGCTTCGCAATTTCGGAAAAAGAACGCTACATCACAGGTGGGATGCCACGGTCCGCTGACCGGGGGACCCTCAACTTTTTAACAGACTGGACGCGAGGGGACCCATAACTATTTGACAAATTACCTATTTTTGTGATTTCGTGCCACTGAATTAGAGAGGGACCTATAACTTTTCGTATTTTTCAGCGAGAGGGATCATTAACTCTTTAAACCGCTAACCGGGACTATCCCACATATGCGCTACATTCACATTTTTCAGATGACCAGGTCTCATAAAGTTTATTAGTTAGTTCAATAGTGAAAACTGTCTTTCGTGATGTATTTGAATTGGAAAGACAACCAATAAAGTCCTTCATTGAATAGACTACCCTTTCTATTATAGTTCCAAGAAATGACTCATATTGTTTGAGGTCAATTTGCGTACCTTGTCGGAAAGTTCCTTGTCCAGCTTATGGTGCTCCTTTTGTTTCTTTTTCAGAAGCTTGTGCCGCGTGGACACTAACTCATCCATTTCACCCTAAATTATGCAAATTATGAATACAATGATAATACACATTTTTCGTATACGTATTGTAGTTGTGCCCCTTCATCCCTTCTTCTTCTAATGTGACACCAACGATCCAAGACTAGACCAAAATTCAGAAAAATCATTGAATTCAGACTATATTGCACGCCGTGCAACTTCTCAAGGAGGGGGGAGGTCGTAGATGCCTCACCCCGTAAAGGAAAAAAGTTACAAATTAGGCTGATTTTTGCAATTTTTGCAAAAAAAATCGAAAGACAATTATGTGTTTATCGGTAAATTTCAATTCATTAGCGGGGGAGTCGTATAAGGTGCCAAGTGGGGAAACTTTGTGGTCACCTTTGGATGGGTCCCGGAAAAAGCTATAAAAAAAAGTAAGTGAAAGTAGGTGAAAGTAAGCGAACGAAAAGTAAGTGATGCTGGAATAATGTACCTTTTTCTCCTCCAGTGACGAGACTGTTTCTTTCTTCTCCGCTAGCTCTTCTTGTGCTTCTTTGGCCAATCTCTCACAGTGGAACAGTTCCAGAAGATATAGGGAACGCTGCCGATTTGACTGAAACAAACACGATACAGTAAAAAATCGTCGAAACTCGAAATATCCTTCTTGTGCAAAAAAATTAATAAAAAGAACCATGTTTAAATGATTTTCAATTTCAGCAAATCATCGAAAGATCATCAGGGAACGACCGACGAGAGAGCTGAATTTCCAGAAACGTTATTTGTCAATTAGATGTAATGTGTGATAAGCAAATGTGAGTGGGATGTGGGAAGCAAAATGTTCAAACTATTTATAAATCCAGTTTTGGAAACCTCAATAGTTAGTGAAAAAGTGAACTAATAACGAAAACTAACCAACTCATCCTTCATTTGCTGATACTTTTCTGCCTCGTCGCGTTCCATTTTTGCTGCTCGTTTTTCCTGAAACGAATGAACCTTCAGTTACACATCTTGAAAATCAACTGTTTTAGTCCTCGTACGTTCGAATGTTTGTGACATCAGCTACTCTAGTTGAGACATCTCGGAGGATCGTACACCGTGCCTTTCCTCATGAGCACGTTCATTCTTCGAACATCAAAGTAAAGATAGCCGAATTCTAAAATAAATGTCATTTGAGTCATTTGACACATGACTGTCGAAATGAAATTTCTTCCACCAAAACCAGCTGATGAATGGTTTGTAGCATACGCCGCCAACGCCCCTCATAAAAGGGGAAGTCGCGCACCAATCCTTGTAAAAAAAAGTGGAGGTCACGAGCTGTTAACTAACGAATTTCATACAAAATCAGCGATAATCTTACGGAAAATAGTTGAATGTCGCCGTTTTGGGGGTCGCGACACGAGAAAACATGGAGGGATCGCGAGAATTTCGAAGGAATAAGAGGCCCTTGGCGGTGTATGGTTTGTAGTTTGATCGCGTACCTGTGCGATTCCCCTTCGTTTGTCCATATTCTGATGGGCATCGTCTTCTGCCTTTTGCATATCCACCTTCAGGCGATCGTACTCGTGTTGAAGTTCGCAAGACCTACAATTCACAACAAGTTAGGAGCTTAAGTTCTTAGTTCTTACCCTAAAACATTTCTAATCTTCAAGCACGGCCAAATTTTTCTATTTAGGATTCACACCTATCGTTGTTAACCTACATTTACACAATTGCAAACATGTACTTTAGATTACATAGAAGCAGTCGTGTGTCGAAAGACGTAAAGAGATACGATTTCCAAGCATTTAATGATTATTATTTTTTCTAATAACTCACCTCGAAATTTCTTCAAACAGCGCCGTGCGTTCTTTCGGATTCTTCATCGCAATAGACTCGATGGCTCCCTGAAAAAGTCCTCAATATCGACAATACGCACGAAATTGAACGTACTTCAATCAAAAGCGGGTCTTTCTCGCAATTTCAAAGAATGGTTGGACCTTCTCATACGCTATGCCGGCTAATTGTCTGTAATGCTATAGAACAGCTAACAGACGTGGACACTTATAATTTCTTTCTTTTTTTTTTGAATTTTTTGGCACTGTAGAATCCGCTATAGTCTCTCTTATAAATTTAAAACTCCCTTATAAATATAAACATACCTGATATACGAGGAAGTTCTTGGCTTTGATGAAAATTTGAATACTCTCCATTTCATGATTGTATTGCGAGACAGTTACAACCTGAAAAAAACTTGATAATAGTTTATTTTGGAGAGAAAAGCAATAGGAATACTCATTGGGATTTCAGGATCATGCATTCAGAAAAATTTCAAGGTGTTTTTCCACGAATCCCTGTTGCTTTTATAGTTTACATTGGCGGTATCCAATGTGTTTATAGATAATTAAGATGTTTTTGATCATACATAAAACATAAAATACTTAAAAACTTACTTGAAAACTTGAAGATTATCTTAGCTTTTCTTGGCTATGCATCAGTACGACAGTAGGATGCGATTATTGTACAAGAAGTAAATTGTTCTTGATTTATATACATGAAATTTTTTGATTCCGTAATTCCGTTCCGAATCCAAATTAGGCAACATTTTCCGCTTGCTCTATTCTTCCGCCTCACCTTTCCATCGATCTTAAATTCGGAGCCGCCCGTGGTGACTGATCTCGTGAACGACTTCATCTTCCCGTTGTCCTGCTCATAATTGAGAGTGACCGAACACCGATTGGCCACTGGTTTTCCCACCGGGGCACCGTGAATCAGATCCTGAGAGATAATTAGGTATGCAAAAACACGCAATACATAACATAATCAATGGCAGAGGTTGAGGATGAATGATGGTTGCAACAAAAAATGCAAAAAACACCGGAGAGGTATATATTTTCTTATCAAACTGTTAATGTTTAGAATTTGTTGACTATGACTATGAGACCAACGTTAATACAGTCTAGCGTAAGCCCACAATACGGTCCTAGATTGAGTTTCGTAATCTGTTTTTCAAAAGTGATAATAACACGCAAGAGACAACACGGTGAAAAAAGACCACAAATAAAGAACGAGTAAACTCACTCCCAGCTTCTTTACACGCAAGCTGGTGGCTTTTTCTCCAAGCACAAAGCAAATGGCATCCATAAGATTCGATTTCCCTGAATCAGAAAAAGTTGATCTCCGTTTAGACCGTTTGCATTTAGGCTGATAGTCAAACACCAGTAAGGTATGACTAAGCGACAAAAATTAGTCCGTTTTCTTATGTGAACACGTGTAATTTTTCATCAAAAGTAGACCGATCGGCTTATTTTCGGCAAAAATGTAGTCCGTTTTTCCTTTTTCTGACTATTCGGACAACTTTACTGGTGTATGCTGATAGTGCAGTCTAGATGTTGTATGCGTTTTCCTCATATTTCACTTAGTTACAAACGTATCTCATTTTAGAAAACTCTTCGTACAATAACACTTTCTGATATAACTACTCAACCATTGAAGAAACACGTAGCCATAAAACCTATCAATTAAAGAACAATGCAAATGCAGATTGGTATGAAAAACTGGTCGACAGAAAATCATACCTGAACCATTTGGACCAATAATCGCAGTGAACCGCTTGAACGGACCGATGATTTGTTTCCCTTTATATGATTTGAAATTATCCAGTTCGAGGGTATGTAACATACCCATCTTGAAAGCTGAAAAGAAGATTTCGATGAAATGAATATCTAGTTCACAGGCAATTTCGAAATTAATGTCTAGTTATACAGATGGGAAACCCAATGAACTAAAAACATCATTTGCACAATACCAAGCAAACAACTAACAACATAAATCCGCGCGCGTATTATGATGGTGAAAAGGGTATGGTTTTCAAGATTGTAGACATTACAAGAACACTTGAACATTATATCAGCCTTCGAATTACGGTTTGATGGGAAAATCGACAGCCAACGAGAAAACATACCCACATGAATGAATGATAAAGTTATATTAAGTATATGCATCTTGTATATAAGTAAACAAATTCATTGGTGACCAAAACACGGTGGAACGATCCTTCGATCACAGAAGGACCACTCATCCTATTCTAGCGTTAAGATTGGTACATTCGATGCTCACTAATATATGAAACAACAGACATTTGATAGGTCAAGAAAATTTTAATATAATTAATATGAGAAACTGAGAAATTTTTGAAATTTCAGCTTTGCCGCGAACACCCGACGTATGAACGATCAGTTTGTAAACAGCGCACACCACAAACGGAATATGTGGCAGATCGTATAGAATAATCAGTTGTTCAGGCAAGCATACTGTAATGAGTATACAGGAAACTTGTAAACTATATTACGTACAGCACATAATATATCAATATACAACTGACGTCTCGAATTGAGAACACATTCGAGAATACCACATGCCTGATTGGTTACTTTAATGATTCTGTTCTGTGTTCAATCAAGATAAAACAGTGCTAACAAAGCCGTTCAAGTATAGTATTCTTCTCATTCAAATGTGTACGATTACAGTTGGAATCTGAATCCTTTCTCGAGTTGTACTTTGTACACCATGTGTTGTAGGATATTTCCTTTCCAAAATCTTCGTATCCGTTCCTTCAACTATGTGATATAATGATTATACCAAACAAGTCATTGGTGGAAGCGTTTTTTAGTAGAGACAAAGTAAAAAAAGGAACATGCCACACAGATTTTGTATGTGAATCTCCACTTTGTTTCAGAATGAACATCTTGTTGTTTTTGATTGAGTGAAAGTCTTCAAAATCATATTGGCTTTCAAACTCAATCAGCCCTCTTGTTACCTAACATTACAAAACAAGAAACAAGCAGGAACAGAAAATAATGTACTTATCATTCATTGCAAAATCAACAACAGAACAAAAACACAACAATATGACCTTATATTATGTATAACATAACAATAAGTGTCAGAGTCATAAACAAGCTAACAAGATTTTTTCGTTTTCTTATTCCATTTTTGAGACTTCGTTTTCAACTTTGCAAGCAAATCATCTTCAGCTGAAGGCTCCTGCCTCGTCGTTTTCCGCACTTCTACCTGCTTTCCGATCAGTTTCGAGCCCTGTGAAACAAATATGAGAACCGAAAACAACAAACTATTCAGAATTTATACAAATTTTTTGAAGACCTCGAGACAGAATTAATTACAGTTGTTAAAAGTTATGCGGCTCGTTTCTGATACGGCTATGATTCAAGCAAGTTCAGTCTACTATACGAAAGAAAAACTATTAGCTTACAAGTCATGTCTACATAAAATTCAATTGGTCGTAAACGTGAACCTCCTTCGTTTACCCACCTTGAAATGCTTGGTGCTCTGCTCGATAGCGAACGAACTGTCTGTGAAAAGAGCCTTGAATCGGTCGTCAGCCACAACTCCCTCCGCTGTATCATCTGATTTATCTGATTTCACCGTCTTCTTCAATTTCGCCTGCTGAAATGAAGAAACTGAGTTAACACCAACGTTTCATTTCAATGATAAATTCAAGTACCACAGCACAGTATCCAAAGAGTGGTAAAAATAGGAATCATCACATATTGGAAGGCTAAGGCGATTATGTATAATGCTAGCTCAAACATTGCAATTTATCTATTTAGAACAGAACATCAATGACTAAATTAAACTGTCTAGAATATTTCATAGGTGAACCGATAGAAACGACACACCTCCCAATGAAAGCATCAAGTATACAAGCCAACCTTCAACTTCTTCTTGGTGCCCTGCTCCGTTTCCTGTAACATCTCCTTTTCTGCTGCTCTGGCTTCACGAAGTTTCTCCTTCCTTTCTCTCTTCTTAGCCTTCTTCTTCTCCAAATAAGTTTTGTATCCGGTCTTCTTCTCCACCTGAAATAAAGTTTGAAGAGTTCTCTGCTCATTCGAGCCAATACTAAAATATACAAAATACAGTATACATACGTCCAGTGACCGTATGCCCCAATATTCCACCACGCTTTCAGTGCCGGAACCAAAAAGTTGAGTTTTGCTCACGGCTTGAACATTTTTTTTTGATAGCCTCGACAACCCTCCCGCATATAAAATCGGCTTAAACTTCCGTAATCATACACGGCCAAGGCCTCTCATTTGATAGGGGTCATGAACCAATTACTGTGGAAAGTCGCGCGTTAAAAACTGAAGAACTTCACACAAAATGAGCAGTGAATGAGCAAAATACGCAGTTTTGGAAGGGTCACGGATGGAAAAGATAGAGGTGTGGCGAGATTTCAAGACCAATACGAGATACTTGACGGTGTATGTCCGTAATCTCACTGTAGGAGTCTGACTAGGAATGAAAACAACTATACCTTGGCAGCATCCTCTTCTTCCACCTGTTCTTCCCCGTCACTCTCTTCCGTCTCTTTGTTCCTCCGGGCCAACGCCTTCTCGATGTCACTGTCGTCGTCACTCTCCCCCTCCCCCTCACTCTCTTCTTCCGCCTCATTCGTCTCGCCCGCTTCCCAGTCTATCTGCAAATGGTCCAAACTAGGGAACACAGCTACAATGTTAACAATAAATCTGAATATAGTGAAAAATACTGTTTCATAAAGATGAGATAAGACAGTGTTTGAGTGAACATCGATGAACACATAACTTCAGTTACAAGTTTTGAGCTCACAAGCTTGACATGTTATCAAAGCGACCCCGATGCAAACTCGAAATTTGTCCGAAATACTGTCAAACACTCGTCTAGGACATCGAAACCGTGCGCGTCAATTACTAAACTCATGAAGTTTTGTAAATATACTGTGCATACCTGTATACTATATACATGAGGCAACTTTGTTGCCTACAAAAATTGATTGAAAATCAGGTGTTTTTTGACATGTTATCAAAGCGACCCCGATGCAAACTCGAAATTTGTCCGAAATACTGTCAAACACTCGTCTAGGACATCGAAACCGTGCGCGTCAATTACTAAACTCATGAAGTTTTGTAAATATACTGTGCATACCTGTATACTATATACATGAGGCAACTTTGTTGCCTACAAAAATTGATTGAAAATCAGGTGTTTTAGCTGGTTAACCGAACTACAACACTAGGTGGGAGATGAGATTTTCACCAGTAGAAGCGACCACTGTTGAAATTAAGGTAGTTGAAAATGCCAATTCTAGTGGAAAACGGGTAATATAATGAACCATCCAGCAAAGTCGCGATACATTTGATACTGTACGAGTATGAGTAGGAATGATATCGACTATACCTCCAGTCCATCTCCCTCTCGTTGGTCGCCCAACAACGAGAGAAGCGCACTTCTTCTGTTGGCCACAGCCTCATCGTCTTCAGAGTCAGAAGCGGCGATCAGGTCATTCGACTCGTCCTCGGGATTACTGTAGGTCAAAATAGATTACTGTAGGTAGACATAAGTTACTGTAGGTAGACATAAGTTACTCAGGGGTGACCAAAAAGTTGACCGACGCCGACCCTACCACCGGTACGACCCCTCCCCCTTAAAAATAGAAATTCGCCGAAAAATACGAAATTATTCGTCAAACTTGGGATAATTTCACGAAATTTGGCAAAAATCACCATAATTTTTAGAATTTTCGGCCTTGTTGGGACCTTTACGACCCCCCTCCCGTAAAAATGTTGCACGCGTGCAACTTGTGGCCACCCCTGAAGTTACTGTAGGTAGACATAAGTTACTATAGGTAGACATAAGTCATAAGTTACTGTAGGTAGACATAAGTTACTGTAGGTAGACATAGATTAGTGTAGGTGGAAATAAACTACTGTAGGTAATAAGATCGTATTGATTACACATTTCCAAGCATTATAAGCGCTCGTCAAGCTTCTGAACACCCTCGTGATGTTCAATGTAGTCAAGCTCACACTATGAACTAAGTCATTCATTCTCACATCGTACTCTAGACATCGACTAACGACTATTCTGAGCAAGCCACGGTTCAAATATACGAAAAATCAACCCATATTGAAAAAGCGTCTCCTCTATTGTGTTGTGAGGTATATGACTACTTTAAAATCAACATTACAATTGTTGTCTTTCTACGGTTCATTCAACGCTGTCATTACGTGTAATTTCACCGAGTACGCCGTACCTGAACGCGTTGTGGAACTTTTGTGCACGGAACTCGTCTCCTTCGTCCCAGGCCAGTTTACTGTTGGTGACAGTCACACCAGACTTCATCTGCAAGCCATACATGAAATGGGTGTAAATGTCATGCGCCACCCGTAAAATTAGTACGAGTGCAATAGTAAAATTTTACTCAATCATTTGTGTTTTTCGAGATGCCGCGGTTTTGAACCGACGGCAGCAAAGTCAGGCCGATGTATAAACTATCATACTTAGTGCACGAGACTATTATGCATAATATATATATATCAAATAATATATAATGAACCTTTTCTTTGGATCGATACTTTCCGAGATTGACATCAGATTCCGATACACATTCCTTCAACCTGTCTTCCTGTAATTAGAATAATTACGAACTTGTCCTAGTAAACGTTAAGTATCAAAATCATATCAAAACTAAATTTCGGTTTCACCTTTGAGGTACGACCTTTTTTCGTTTGGGTACCGTACGTTCGAAATGGTTTATGGTTCCATTCCAATCTACACCAGAAAATTTCACTAATGTTAAATAATAATAATAATAATAATAATAACAACAACAACCATATTGATAAGAACAACGACAACGGAGCTAACAAAGCAAAGTTCGCTAATGTATAACAACAACAATAATAATAATAATAATAATAATAATAACAAAGCAATGTCTCTACCTCGAACTCCATTTCATCTGGTACGAATCGCAGGTCCATTTTGAGTCCCGATGACTCGAACTGGAACCCGTCGCACTGTTCATAGATGGCCGAAGCAGTCTGTTCCGAATCACACTCAATGACTGCGTAGTAGTACTTCAGACGGTCCAGCTGGTACTTACGGATAGCCAACTTGGTGTCCCTAGAAACGAGAAACATTATTGAATCGCGCGAAGCGCTGCGTGTGAGTTGTATTTGGTTTGGCCATTGCGCACTCATTTTGGCTTTCAAATCACAGAAGTCTTCAAATTGAACATTTTTTAAAATTAAAAAAAGGGAGAGCTAGATATCTATGACGTACACATTGTGTGAAAGAATTAATAAAATCGGTCGAGTTTGAAAAAAGTTATGTTCTCGTGTCGTTATGAAATTTTCCGTTGTCCCTCGTCTCTCGTCCGGTGTCCGCAAATTATTGAAAAAACTACTGAACCGAATTGGCTGAAATTTGGCACACGTATGTAAAACCCAAAGTTCGCTCGGAGCCGAACGTTTGGGGTTGTTTCGTTGTGTCTGGCGCTTGGCGCGGGCGCCAGATGGCGCCATAAGCTGAAAAACATGTGTTTTCATCAGTGAAATGGTTTCAAATTATGCATGGAGGTCCTAATAGTAAACTCCAACTATTTCCGAGAATATGGTGCCTTGGCTTATATTTTGCGACAAACGCTGGCGCCCACTGGCGCCAAATGAGAAAGACGCTAGCAAAGTGGGGTAACGACCGGAATCGTTCACAGAGGTCAGCACTTTAGATGTAGTGGACGAATACGACTCGGGTACCCACAGTTTTTTGATGGTCGGCGCCAAAAGGCTCTTTTATCCGCCAATTGGCGCCGAAATTGAAAATAAGGTTTCCGAACCAAAAAACCGTCGGAAATTGTTCTACTTGGTTAAGGCCACTCATTTTAGTTATTTTTGACCATTCGGAGTAACATGTTTGATTATTGGCGCCAAAGGCTGGCGCTCGTTGGCGCCAATTCAGAAAAGACTTTCTTTGTAGTGTAATGACTCAGATTTTTCACAATGCTCAGATGTCAGTATACGAAGCGAAAATATGGATGTTTTGGTTATAATTCCTCCTATCAGGTGATTTCAGAGGTTTTGGCGTAAAAATGTTTTGTAAAACCTGGATCACTTTCTTCGAAAACTCGGAACTTCGTCCAGATATCAGGATGTTTGATAGTCACCACTTTTCAAAATTAGTTTTTATTATTCTACTCTATGAGTGGTTGTACTAGTACAACTAGCAAAAAGAGAACAATTCGTAAAAAGTGGGGGACCAGGAAGTGTGTGAGTTCTGTTCGATTTCACCGTTTTCAGCAAAAAGTGAACAATACGATGTTTTGAATGAGTGTGCAACAAAAATAGAACAATACATAGGTTCGCACAACGGTTCACAAAAAACAGTAATTACAACAATGTACTTTTAGCGTGAGAGTATATAGTGGTTTAACGTACCGTTGTGAACCGTTGTGCAAACCTATGTGTTGTTCTATTTTTGTTGCACACTCATTCACAACATAGTATTGTTCACTTTTTGCTGAAAACGGTGAAACCGAACAGAACTCACACACTTCCTGGTTCCCCACTTTTTACGAATAATCTATAGTTTCTTCAGGAAGGAACCGGTTTTCTTAGTTTGCTAACTCAAATACATGAAATTTGATATTTTTCATTGATATACTCAAACCTTATTTCTGAGAGGCTGCGCAGAATCGAGTCACAAACTAGGCACTACTCGAATGATATAGAAGGGACCCGTTTCTAGATTACAACACGTCCACTTTTCAAAATCGATTTCAGAGAATAGCCAAGCCTTCACATTGTGAACAAAGAATGATCATTACTTGAAAATTTGGCAAGGTTGATATAGTATATTTGTAGCAATACACAATCATTCTTCACATTGTGAGCTAAAAATGATCATTACTTGAATTTTCGCGGATAATTTGGCATGCTTGTTAGAGTATAGTTGATAGAATCCACAACCGTTATCGTTGAGTAATTTTGAAAACTGACGGGTCCAGTCCGTCGTCATTCTGATACTCTTCCAGCGGCTTCGACAATTGTAACCGCGGTCCGTGCTTCTCTTCCTCCTCCAACCGTTCCTGACCGAAATCGGATAAATAGATGGAGATCTTCTCCACGGAACCACCTGTCGGTCTGGAACATCAACAAGTTACGTTTGAGGTGGCATTCACACTTTTACGTCGACTTTCAACGCCAGCGCTAGAGAAGGAAACATACCTATCATTTAGTTGACGCAATTTTTCTATATTTGATGTAAATTTTCGATCACAATTATAGCTGGAAAGTACCTGAAAGAGTTGACTAGAATGAGAATATCTTCTGCTTTCACCATATCCCAGTCCAGGTTACAGGCGGCTAATCGTCTACTCGCCCACTCTACACGCTCCGCATCACTGAAATAATCAATACACATATATTTCCAATATGAAATTGATACCGATTTTATAAAATTCAAGAACCAAACACTGTCCCTTCCAAGCAGCAACCAACAATGTGTAAAGTAACCCGTTTCTCGATTTCCATATTTCATCATCACGCAATGAAAAATATCCAAAAATTCAAATATTCAGCAAGAAAGTAGCTCTTTTCTCAACCTTAGTATGATTATTGAGCTAACGAAGGTATGAAACAATGTAGAATGACCCACTTATCGAGATGGGCTACATCCATTTCCATTCGCACATCTCCCGGCAGCTCCCAGTCCGATTCCTCGCCACTATCACTGTCGTCAGAGGAGGACAAATTACCCTCGCCGCGGGCCAAATCGACCTGACAATTCATTTGGTATGCGAAAAAATGATTTGGTGTGACAAATTTGGGTGGATTTGGTGGTAGGATGATCAACTACATGAATTTAGGATGTTATCAATAGGGTTGTTAAAGTCGAACTCGAAACTCAACTCGACTCGAAAAAAATTGAACATTTTCGAGTTGAGTCGAACTCGAAACTCGAAATTTCTCAGAACTCGAAAACTCGATTTTTCGCTAAACTCGAAAATTCGAAATTTTGAACGCGAAAACTCGAAAATCAAAATTTCGGACTCGAAAAATGTATCTTTTGGGTCCAAAAACACTCAAAACTCGACTCGACTCGAAAAAACTCGAAAATTTTCGAGTCGAGTCGAGTTTCGAGTCGAACCCGAAACTCCACTCGAAAAAACTCGAAAATTTTCGAGTTGAGTCGAACTCGAAACTCGAAACAATTTCTCAGAACTCGAAAACTCGAAATTTTTCAAAACTCGAAAAATCGATAACTCGATTTTTCGCCAAACTCGAAAACTCCAAATTACCCAAAACTCGAAATTATGAACTCGATTAACAACCCTAGTTATCAATCTTTGAAATCATTGCTGTGAAATCATGTTCTAGCACATTTTTTCCGAATTCGAAGTTTTTACTTGTCAGACAATAAGGCGGATGACTGGACTCCTTTAAATAACTCACTTTAAGAGGTCCCTCTTCTTCCACATCGGAATCATCATCATTCTTTTCGCCCTGCTTGACCTTTTTCTGAGAAGGCTCCTCGATTTCGACGTCTGGAATACAAGCCTTTTTTTGGTAGACGAAAGTTTGACACCAACCCGTCGTAAGTACATAAATCTGGTACACTAGTCTCGTTGGCTTTGGTCGCCGATAGAAAGGAAATACAAAACCACCATGTAAAACACGAGATTAACTAGAAAATGAAAGTTATTGAACGAAAATAATATATCCTGACTTTGAATTTGAGTTGCTGGTGACATGTCAGAATCTGACTAAAAACGAAGGCGGAAAGTTTAAAAAACTAAACCAAGACGAGAAATGAAAAAAAACTCACCATCGTCCTCATCCTTTTCAAGTTCATAGAGATCAACGAGATCATTTCCTGCAAATTCAGTATAATCAACTAATTCCATAGAGCTCAAAGAAGACAATATTTATCTTTAAAGAAGGACGATTATGTGGTCCAATCACAACGCTTCAGTCACAAGCCCTTTGAACTACAATACATTTTTCAATTGCAGTTTAAAGGACCGTTGACACGGGTTTGGTCCACATAATAGTCCTTCTTTAAGGGACTTATTTTGAGTTAATCATTCAATGGAAAATCCGCCATAAGATTTGTAAATACCTACAGGCAACTCATAGCAGCCCAAATCACGAGAACTCTGAATCGAAAAGGAACACTTTTTTTGTCAACAGAAAGTCGTCGAAAATCAGGTGTTTTATCTACTTAACGGCATCACAAAACTGTGTTTGAGATTAGGTTCTAACCACTAAAACACGACTATTGTTGAAATTCGGTTAGTTACGAATCCTTGTTATATGAGAAATGGGTGACTCAATGGATCATTCAACAATTTAACCCGTCGATGTTGAGAAACATAACCGTACGAACCGACAGTCTTCTTCATGCGTCTGCCGCGTTTGTCCACGCGCGCACGACTGGAGAATTTCTCATCTGTCAGGGCGGCAGCGAAACGTTTCTCGATCACCACCTGCATAATAACATTATATAACTTTACCGAACATAACATTTGAAATAACAGTTTGGAACGAAGTGTCGCTGGATAGTTTCTTTGCTCCTAATCCTAATCAAAAGCACGCGGTACTAATAACCACATAGAACTGAATGAAAAACATGAAATCGTTCCGAAACTCGTCAAAGACGGCCTGAAGTTTCCCCACTCTCAATCGCAGGTGTACACACTCGTATGGAAGATACTTTAGCGAACACGAAAGATCAAATGGTTGAAAGACCGAAAGTTGAACCTGGTTTGTTCGCATACGTTATACAATTGCGTGGGTCGAACTTGATGAAAATGTCTCAATGGTTCAGAATAAAAATTGAAGCGTTTCTTGGTGACGAAATCGACTATTTTCCTTGCCCACCTTTTTGTTGAGATTGTTCAGCCCACTGAACTTGGGGTCCGACTTGAGATGAGCAAAGCGGTCATCGCCCAGACCAGCCGGCTTACTCGACTTCTTGGCTTTTGTCGCCTTCTTCATCTATAAACTCACTGGCAATCTCACAAATCTAACTAACAAGACTACAATAACAGATTACATTGAAACACTAAAAAGATCATTTCATGGCAGATACCAAATAGAAAAATAACACGGTACACTGCTAACAAAAACAATTCTTCATTCGAAAAGGAAAAACAGAAAAGAATAACTATTTCCCAACGAGAAGAACAATGACAATTCGAACAACAAACTAAATTCTATACCCCAGGCAGGCAGGCAGGCCACTCCAAGCATATGTGAAAACAGGTAAACCTAACGGGAAACATAATAACTTATTACATGACGCCAAAAAGAACCAAATGGGGAAGAATAAAGCACTTTGAGCTGCAAAATTGTTCTATGTTTACTTGATAGGAGCCGCACGGAGGGTGGGTGCGGTCATTTTGGTCGAACCGCCCACCAACAACGGCTGGCCCTTCCAGGTGGCAAATCCATCTGGGGACACCTTCAAATCTTCGGCCACTGTCTCCCAGACCTGAAATCAATTAGTACGAACTGGTCCAAGTAGCCATCTTTCAAGACAGAGCATCAGTTTTCCCAAGCAAGTTTGCCTATTGCAATCACTGCAAAAAATGAATTTTTTTTGTCGCAAAATTTTTGTCAAGTAGTCAGATATTATCTTACTGGGGTATGCTAGCCAGTGTCACAAGCAAGTTATTGCAAACCAGTTTTTGAATAAAACCAAACTAACTTGAAAATTATACACCTTCACTTGAAAGAGCTACACAAGAACACACTCTCTTTGTAGTACATAATGCTGAGATTTTCAAGTAATTTTAAATCTATTAATGAAACTGAATACCTTTTTCTTGGGGTTCAGCACGGCGTCTGGTCGATGTACGTAGGGCGGACAGACGACGGGGGTACCGGGCACCGAACCCGCATCCACTTCCATTATCTCCACCTGAATATAGGAGATACGTTGAGGTGTTGAAAAGAATGAACTCTGCCACAAGTGATCCGGTTGACATACGTAAACTACATAATGCTGTATTGAGATATAGCGAAAAACGTCTTCCCCGTGTAGCAGAAAAGAGCCTGTTTTATCCCAAATTTTCTGGAGGTGTTAACCCTATTTTCCATTAGTTGTGAAGCGTTTAACAAATAAAAGCAAGATGTCAACCCACCTTTTCGGGTGTCGAGGCACACATGACCATGGCGCGGGACTCTATGCCACGCATTTTGGCCGGCTTCAGGTTACACATTACCACCACCAGACGGTTTTGCATCTGGAAAACGAGCCACAGTTAATTCGAACGTAAACGAATGACTTAAAGCTTGACAGATCGGGGGCTGTCTCTTACACAACCAACATTGAAACAGTTCACGGCAGAGAGATTGGCATTTTCGCATTAATGATTTTAATCAAATGCTAATGATTTTCGGACCACTAGAAGAGTTGTAAGTAGATTTCAAGGTTTTCAGTTTCACCAATTTTCGAGTGTCGAAAGTGGAAAACTTCGAGAATTCTCACATTTTTATCCTCAAAATTCAAAATCTTCGAGATCGACTCTGACAACCCTAGAACTAACAAGAACATTACTGTTACAATGTGTCACCTGTTCGAAATACTATGGGTTTGTAACAGAGCAAACTACCACCGAACCGCCCCCGAGACAGAAATAGATGAATCTTTATTCCAAATAGAGATTGTATTATCTGCTCCATTTTGATTCACATTTCTATTTTATATTTCTAGTCACCTGTTCGAGGGGAACCCATCGGACCAGCCCCGAAATGACGGTCCTCGGCTCCTCCTCGCCCACGTCAATTCTCTCCAGATAGAGGGCGTCCGCATCCGGGTGTTTCTCACACGAGACTATTCTTCCCACGCGAAGGTCCAGACGACCGATATCCACCGAATCGTCCACCGCTGCTGCCGCTACAACACAAACCTATTAGGCTTGTTGTTCCGGTCCAGACCACACATCAGTAGTGTTAGTGGGTTAGCACTGCCACAAAAATTCGAAAGACGAATTACTTTTTTCTAGCCAATTCTTGGGGAACATTTTACGTTCATTCCCGATTCTTGATGAAAAAGCATGGAGTTTCACATTTTTGAATCGCAAAACGGGTTATTTTCTGTAGAACAGTCGCATTTTACTGTGGTATGCTATTTATACTTTAATAAAAGTCCGAGTTTCGGGGATATACTAATGCCGCCTTTGGACAATAAACAATAATACATAGGTAAAATTATTAGTTGTGAGGTTCGGCTGAAGAAAAAGTGACTGGTTGCGGAAATTTCTCACCAACTTCAGTGTACGTAGTATGTTTATGAGCAGAGAATCCGAGAGAAATGTGAAAGTTGAACTAACGTTGAGCCTTCTTTCCGCCGCCCTTCTTGTTGTCCTGCTTCTTTTCCGGTTTTGGCGCACTTTCCTTGGAACTGCTGGAAGATGGCGCAGTTGGCTCTACGGCCTTGGCTGTCTCCACTGTTTTGATAGCATCGCCTGACGACTTCTTCGGCACATCCACTTGTTTGACTGGAATTGAGAAGTTCTACCAGATGTTCAACCCCTACTTTCGGCATAACGAAAACGTTTCGATGTTTTCGGATTCACGTTGAATAGCCCTATCCACACCCTAAACACGCCCTTACGAAAGCAGAAAACACCAAAGGCAAACAAGTATGCACAAAAAACAATGCATTAATGCACAAGACATTTTGTCGATGTATATTTTGTTCAACGATCGATATGTCTATGTAAACCAACACGGTAATTTCTCAGTCGAGATAATTTGTCTTTAAGTAGTATTACATTCAAATTGGTTGTGCTTATATTGGCTGTCTAGGTCTACTCTTTTTAATTTCTTTCAAATGTGGTAATTTAATGAGCTAGTTTTTGTACGGTTGTTACACTTTCGTGTAAATGAATATTACAATAGTTAGTATTATCGTTAACATACGTAAAAAGGGTTCACATCAGGTCGATCAGGTCGAAAAAAGTGAGCAGGAGCACCCCCAAAAAGTAAGCATATGTTATTTAAAAAAAAGTATTTCTCAAATTTTACCGAGAATCTGTTACATCCCCCCAAAAAGTGAGCATGCCCCGCTCAAAATCGGGCAAAAGTGAGCATCAGCCAACCTCAAAATAAGAGGCTATTTTACGTATTATTGTTAATAACTCACTTCCGGCCGCGACCTCAGCCTGAACGAGTTGAGCCTGGACGCTGGCGACTTCCTTCTCCAGCTGGCTGTTCGCCTTCTCCAACTCGGCCAGTTTCTCCTTGACGAACAAAGAGCCTGTAAATGACAGAGATAAATGAACACTACCTTGTTGTTTGACAGGATCATTGAAATTCTAATCATACAACAGGTCCGACTAATACACTAACGTAGCCTAGTTTTGGTGGAGGGGTTACGGGTACATTTCAAGCCACGATGAGACCGCTCTCCGGTAAACTGTAATTCTGCCCGCAGTTGAAAAACGGCGTACGCCGCCAATTGAAATGCAGCCGGTCATCATCCTAGACATGGCGCGTGCGCGGCAAAAATGTACTGTAGTTTTTGTCACGATGCTTGGTTGAAATTTGCATTTAATTTATCAGAAGGTGCGCTCCATTATTAAAACCGCTCGTGCATTATATTATACGCGATGCGCTTTTGTCTTTCCTCCGATTTTTCACTTGGACCGTTCTTGTCGAGCGGTCTCACCGGGAAGCATAGATGGGTTTTTCATGTATGGTTGAAAATTGTCGAAACTTATATTTCCGGTAGGAAAAAGGGGTCGCGGGTCACATTTATTAGTGAGATCCTGGCCACAAGTCCCAATTTAGTGATTTGTGAGTGTATGGTTCGACTATTCGACAAAACAGAGTCAAAAGAGAACACCTTGATGTAGTTTGTAGTGATGTGTGAGCATACACAGGTAAGGTTGTCCGAATAGTCAGAAAAGTTCGAAAAACGGACTACTTTTTAGCTGGAAACAAGAAAATCGGTCTACTCTTGATAAAAAATCATCAATTTTCACGTGTTTACATCTGAAAACGGACTGATTTTTGTCGCATGGTCGGACCTCACTGGTCTATGTGTGTGAGACTAGTTTACTTATTGAGAGCCGATATTTCATCCAAACTCACGAGCTTGCTCAAACTTCTTGCTGTTCGTCTCGAGAAGTTGCTTGATGGTCTGCTGATTCTTGAAGAGGGCGGGGAAGGCGCGGTTCACGGACGACATCTTCTTCTCAGCCGATTTCTTGTTGACACCCTCACTCTGCTTACCAGACTTGGGTTTACCTGTAACACAGAATTCCGTGAATATACCTGACTTAGGCCTTGAATGAACCAAATTCAGAACCACAATAAGTCATTCAGAATTGAAAGTCATTAAAGTAAAACTCATTTGAAAGTAAAAGTCATTAGGTACAGAAACAGTTGAGAATCAGAAATAAAGTTTCCAAGTTTTTTTTCGTTATTTTTCTTTTTTCCAAATGTTGACTAAAAGTGAATCAATGAGTTTACTTTTAAATGATTTTTTACTTTAATGACTTTCAATTTTGCATGACTTATTCCTGGTAACCCAAATCCACTACCTATCAACAGCACGAACGAATACGAGTCAACGGAGCTACAATGTTCTGTTCAATTTCCAAGCTTCATTCGAATACACTCATTATCATCGTAAAATTAGACTTCTAAATTTTACTTCGGTCAACAACTGAGAAACCATCAGCCAGTTTGGTTAGTAAATTTCAAATGAAACTACATAGTCCGTTGTCGGTATTCGCCTCATGGATTGGTAGTGAATTTGCTCCTTTGATGATAAGGAATCAGAAAAAGAGAAGCGAAACAACCACATCACAAATATGAATAATAGTTCAGAGAAATCGGAACGATACGAAATTGTAGAAATTCGTGCTCAGAGATGACAGTATAGAAAGTTGTTAGGAAATAGAGACATGTAGCCGGTTTCCGTTAAAAAAAACGACGAAAACGTAATTTGTGAAAAAAAAACAGATCAGAGGTAAGCATACTCCAGTAAAGTTGTACGAGTAACTAGAAACATCGGGAAACGGGCTACGTTTACGCCAAAAAGGAGAAGATTTGTCTAGCTTTGCTGCAAAATTATCAATTTTCACGCGTCTCAATCTAGAAACGGACCACTTTTTGTCGAATAGTCGGACCTACTGGTGTAAACAGGTAAGGTATCTTTCAAACGAAGAGAGCGAAAAATAAATGTAGTGCAAAGAAGTAAATAGGAACAGTAGATCACATTCACTCCTTTATTGATGTTGCAAGTGTGTGCGGTGTGCGCTCAGAGATTATTTGAGTGAATGATGACCCTAGATTATCTCAACGCGGCCAAGGCCTGGAATCAAAGAGTAAAAACCGCCAAAAGTCACATCATTCACTCGTATTTCTTAGAATATTAAATACTAAAATAACAACACCCTCTAGGAATACCGCTACTTACTCCTAATCCCTACCAGTTTTGAAGAGTATAATAAAAAGTCACAACATTGAAGTTCCCATAGAGCAGAACAAGCCCCCCCCCCCCCACCTTTTCTACTGCTTCCCCCAGCCAAAGTCGAGCAAATGTGTATTGTATAGGGCTCTTGATGCAATGAATGATATATTGATCACTTAACACGTTCTACTGGGAGATGTATGATAAACATGCCGCGTACCGTTCTTCTTATCCTTTGCCTTGTCAGCCTTGGGGGCATCAGCCTGACCTCCGAATCGAACTTTGAACTCATCCACACTGGCCTTCTCCATCTTTGCGAACAGTGGACTCGGCTGCAATTAGATGACTATTATACTATTATTATGCATATTTTTACCGATTATGCCTACTAAGGTAAACTTGACAAGCAGATAAAAATATATAGTTGTCAGCATGTTGTTGCTAGATGTGGATTCAAAGAAAAAGCACACAGCTCATAACGAGAAGCCAATTCTTAAATGGAGAGATTGCAAAGCCAGTTTTTATTCTGTTGAATAGGCTAAATGATAATTTAATCAATCTCTTCCCCCCTCCTCCAAGAAGTTGCTCGCCTGTCACTGGATCAATGCCATCAGAGCATTCGAAAATCCACCATGAAGTATGCTATGAAGGAAAGGGACCAAGAACAACTCAGAAAAAGCTGCTACTACAAAGATCTGTGACATGTATGATGATCACCGCCTCGTAACGGAGCAATGTGAATGAATAAACATGTAAATATGCTGAGCTGCACCTTTCCTATTTTGTGTCCAGCCGGCAGATAGGCGATCGGAGTAGCTGAGAAGACGGGGAGAGGCTCCAAACCGCACTGACAACGAATACGGGCTGACACCTAAAACAGTACAACAATTATATCACAATTGCACTGGCTGACTTTCCTGTAAGAAACATGACGTCTTCAATTAATATCAGGCTGGCACATTTTTCACAATCTGGTGCTTTCATGGTGGTAAAGTGTCTTAGGCCGCTTAGGCGTTGGGTCTCGAAAATGTCGAAACCAGCAAAGTCAGCTGATGTATGTGCGTAGGAGCGTAACCGGCATCAAACTTTAGGGTGGAA
Organism: Litoditis marina; assembly: GCA_964036275.1. Lineage (NCBI taxonomy): Eukaryota > Metazoa > Nematoda > Chromadorea > Rhabditida > Rhabditidae > Litoditis > Litoditis marina. The sequence goes on from OZ038433.1 coordinate 29,018,310, forward strand.
ATAATGGAGCTTGCTTAATGGACGGAGTAAGCATAAAATCGAATACGAACGTAGTTACGATGAGAATGTGACACACAACCACTGCCTAAGACAATACGAAGAGCCATATTACCTGTGGCATAATAGGATGAAGTACAATTGCCAGCTGATATGAGATGTTGGCAGCCACTCCAATTACAGTGGCAGCACGCTTCCTGAAACACTTCACCTTTGAAAAGCAAAATTGGAGTGATCCTTTATACACACAAATCAAATTCCAAACGGATTTAGCATGATCTATTTGGATGTAAACATGTTATACAGTTTGATTTATAGCTGCATCATCGGGTCGTTAATGGAGTTCAAGTTTTTCAAGTAAAACTCGAACCTTGAAATTGTGATTTGTGAACCAAATACACAGTTTTTTTCTGAGAAAGTAGGTCCTTATTATGAAAAAAAGGACGGCCGCTCACAAAAGTAAGCTGGCATGGTACCAGTTCACTCTAACATCTATTGTCGTTTTATTTTCTTTTTCTAATATGAACCACGCTGCTCACTTCTGTTGCTCGGTTCCCTTCATGAGAACCCATGGCTGCTGTGCCTGCATGTACTGATTTCCACGTCTTGACATGGCCAGCACGCATCTGACAGCGTCCTTCAGTTTCACACTGTCCAGCAGAGAATCCCACTCCTCGCAATCTTTCTGCAAACAACACCCACCAATGTATCAAAACCTTGATACAAGTAAAATTTGTATTATTCTTGGTCAGAAACAAGACTCAAATTGGGTGATCAATCAGTGGATTACTAAACTGAGTACAGACCATGTCATACACTATGTCTTAGTGGGTTAGGAACTATTTAGTCGTCCAACAAAAAATGGGATAATGGGTAATATTATAAGATGAAAAAAGATAGAGAAAATACCTTGATGGCAGCCAATAGTTCCAGGTCGTCGGCATTCAGATCCATCTGTGGAACTACTCCATCGTAGTTGTTGAAGAGAAAGGTCAGAGCTCGGTTGATGAAGTTTCCGAGGTTCGACAACAATTCCGAATTGACCTGAATCTCTCAAGGTAAACTAAAACCCTCCGAACACGCATAGTTGAATAGAAAAATCATTTGCTGTTACACATGACACTACTACTTTTCGATTTGCGTCTCTCCCGCCTTTGGGACAAGCAGGCCATGGGAAATGAGAAGTGGAAAAACATTTTCTTCCATAAACATAAACTCCTACCTAACTAGTTGTGGTGATAGATTTGCACCGTACTTCTGCGAAAGACAGCAATTCTGGCTATTACAACGCCGGTTCTGCGTAGAATCTTTGTCGGCTGGTACCATATAACACTTTTCTCACCGCATACAGCCAGTTTCCGATTTATAAACGTGAAAAACGAGCCTTGAGTGCGAAATCATCCCAACTGAACGACGTGTCCTGCGACTCGGGGCGCATGTAGAGAAGGTAGAATCGCCAGACATCCGGCTCGATTCCCGTCTCACGAGCGGCGTCTCCAAACACCCCCGTGCCCCGCGATTTGCTGGAAACAGCCAAACATTGTCTTGGTTGTCAGTTGAATAAAGTACCACATGGCAGAACTACTTGCCGTAAAAATACTTATTAGTAATATTTGATTGCGAATGAGAGCAGAAAAGATGTAAGAATACGCGCTCAGGCGCCATGACAATCACTCGAAATAGCAAAGTAGTGTATCGATAACTGCTGCCAGAACATATTGAAAATTACGGCGATGTCCTGAATACCTGCATGCAACACACCTGCATATCCCAAAAAAGACCTGACTATCGATCCAGCATTTTCATTGGTTCAATCAATACTTCTGTTTCTCGCAATCGAATGTTCGAGCCTGATAGCATTTCGTACTACGAACAGCCGTCAGAGAACTCATATATCGCTACCATTGAACCTGCACATTGAATATTCAGCCATGGAAACCAACCTGAACTTGGTGTCTTCATAGTTGAGATACTCGGTCGCACACAGATTGTTGACCACTGTGTAATTGTCCTTGGCCCCCAGTTGGGTACACGGGAACATCACCCCGTGGAAAGCTACGTTGTCCTGAAAAGGCAATCCGACACTATAACTCGTCAACTGAATAAAAACAACCAAACACTGGCTCAAAACAACTTACACATTGAAAACTTTGCATATACTTTTCATTTCCTCTTTCTCTCTTATAGTTGCTTATTTCGAATATCATTCGAAATCTATGACATCCAGCGTACTTCCATCCCGGTACATACATAAGGCAACTTTGTGACTGTGACTAAACTGAAAACCTGGGTGGGAAAAAAGTTTAACAGTAATTATCAACAATTGTTGGAACTAGAGTAGGTTAAAGTGGCGATTTTGATGTGAATCAATGAACCGGATCTCATTAATTCATGAAAAAGTACCAAAATCAGGACACCAACCTTGCCAACAAAGTTGTACAACTCGACATTGTCTGGGTTCTTCCACCACTTGGTCCACTCGTCTCCTACCAACGACTTGGTGATGGAGAGATAGCCGATGGGAGCATCGTACCACACATAGAACACCTAAATGGACAGAATATCAAATCAATTACCAATAGTTCACTTTTATATGTAACATTATATGAGGGCGAGCGCGATAGTGAACAGTTTGTTCCGTTGTTTTTCATTTTCTAAGGAAAGATTTATGTTGTGCTATAAAACAAAAGTGCTTCCCATTCTTGAATATGGATCAGAAGTTTTTGCCCCACTAAACAAAGGTGATATTATGAGTCTTGAAGTGGTTCAGCGAAGATTTACTAAGACGTTGTTGCCAGGATTTCCGTACAAAAACCGTCTAGAAAAACTCAAACTCTCTACATTGTGGAAACGCCGATTATTCAAGGACTTATGTACTGCTCACAAATACATTTATGGCCACTATTGGACTTCCAATATTGTTACTCTTGCTCCTCCCACTAGTGTTCGCCATATGCTAAGAGGGAATGGTTTGAAACTATCGGATTGTCCCCCAGCTCTTGTCAACCTGAAGTTCATCTCGTCACGCATTGCCCCTGTTTGGAATAGATTACCTGCAGAAATAGCTCTGCTTCACTGTCCCAGTGAATTTAAATGTCGTTTGGAAAAATGGTTTTTATCAGAAAATGTGTTTCTTGGATCACTTGACCCCACGAACATATCTTAAACAATAATCGATGGTTTATTCCTTAATGGTTCTGACAACCTTTTGTAAAGTAAAGAACCTGTTTATCCCTCTTGCCTTGTTTTGATAGTAGTGTGTAATTGTATTTTAAACGTAAATTATCTACTTTAGACTTGCAACCTGAATGTAACAGACAGCCTCTTGGAGGATAGCCGTTGTCTTCCTAGAAGACTCTTTTCCTCCAACTCCCAGCGCCCTTTTGACGCCAACAACACCTTCACACAACACACAGTGATACGGGAAAAAATAAAGCTTGTATTGTATTGTATTGTATTCATTCTCTTTTGACGGGAAAATAATAATATCCCATGTAATAAACGAATGTATGATGATTATATGACTCAATTTTTGTTATTGTTCCCAAGGAAACCAATTAATCGCCCATCGATGATCCAGGATATTTTCTTGTTCTATAATACTAAAGATTCGACCTTCTCGCTCGATCGAAAAACATTTTCCACCCATTTAATATGGTTGACAACACAGTTGGACGATCTCTCAGCGAAATTCCTGTAAACAACAAAGCCCCGCCAAAGTAAACATGAACAAACAAAACGACAGATACCTTGTCATTGAATTCTGCCAGTGGGACAGCTGTACCCCACTTCAAATCGCGAGTGATGCAACGTTTCTCGAGACCACCCTGAAACAGGCAGATATTTCCAAAGATTCATTCAAGCATTGTGCAACATTAAACACTAACAAAAACAAACAATATGGCAGTATGGATTATGTACCCCTTCGTCTAGAATAGGCAGCTATTCTTGGTGTACGGTGGAAATAAACAAACGGCACCTTGATCCATCCCTTGACAATGGCCACCGCATTGGAAGACCAGCGATGGTCGGCTCGACTGATCTGACGCTCAATGAACACACGCACTTCTTCCTAAACAACTCGTACAATCAGAGAGGAGACTGAAAGCGAAGGAGCAAATGATCGTAAACCACGAAAAGTTACTACTATATTAGCCCTGAACCAACTATCATATCATAGGAAAAATTGGATATTTTCCATGGAACGATAAGTTATATGCCTTTTTAAATAAAACCAGGTTTCTTTTTGGAGGTAATGGTTAGCATCCACGATAATTCTACCTGCAGTTTATCCAGATGGAGGAAGACGTGGGTTGACTGGCGCACCTTCGGCTCCTTTTTGCAGATATGACACTTTGGCTGTTTCAACTCAATCTGTAAATACAACACAATCCACTCATGAATAGCTTCCCAGCTATGGGAGATAAACCAACAACATGTCATGATGACATTACAGGACAGTGTACAGCGTACCGTGAAACGGGGTGAAAATTCACCACCGAGATCAGAATTTAGATTTTTCACTATATCAAAGTCGAATGAGTGAACCATAGGTAAAATAGCTCAATGCCACTGCAACTAAAATGACCGTGCGTAACCCTAAAAATGGACATGATATTATTTCAAAAATGTTTATTTCTCTCGTTTATCGCGTTTCAAACAGTGTTGCTTCTAAAAATGAGCGTAAGTTACAGAAGAAGGCCAAAAATGAGCATGAGTCAGCGCCAGTTTGACGGGGTATTTCACCTATGGAGTGAACGTTGTCCTTTTGTGAACATAGTTGTTGTGAAGGGATACTTTACTGGTTCCCGTAAAAAAATTATAATAACTAGCCACATTCAATCGCATTCAACATCTTTGTATTTTATGAACCTAGTTCTTATGAATAGTCATGCATTTTTGGTTGAACCCTATTCCCACGTGGCAGCGAACAAAAAATTCTCGGTTCATTTGATCATTTACGTACTGACCTTATTCTAGTTAACGTCAATTTATAAATCCTAATTTTGTTGATTTAATTTCTAACCGCGTTGATGAGTTTTCCACAGGCATCACACTGGTCACCCCGAGCATCATCGTACGCACAAACTGGACAGACGCCCGTCACAAAACGATCCGCCAGAAACCTGCAAAATTATGTAATGTATTCGAAATGAAACAAATTCATCTCTAACCTAACAACCTGGATCACTTTGCGATATTGTGGTGCTGATCGAAATGAATCTTGAATCCTAACAAATTACAACTCAACCAGATTCAGTCCTTAATCAGAGCTTTAATACCCACCGATAAGTGGACCAAATTCACCTATCATAAAAAAGGATGCATCTATGACAAAAAATAGAAAGATATTGGACAAAAATGAACCAAACTACTACTTACTTATCACAGCTCTCACAATGGAGTTGATCAATAGACGACGTGGAAGTGAAGCCATTCTCGTGTAGCTTCAGGAAAATATCTTGAGCTATTCTGAGCAACAACAAAATAAGTCAATATTGATCGATGACAACTTAACAACGACAACCTCCAAAAGATATCTACACTTACATTAGAGCTGACATTCTGGCATACCTAAAAAACTGTTAAAGAAACAGTGACATTAACTTAACATTTTACCTGATTCTCTCGAAAACATTCGAAAAATATATACAAATTTGATCAGCAAGAGCGTGAAATGTTCATTTATGACAAGGGCCGCTCACTCTGTCTGGTTTTCCGTTGTAGTGCGACCGAAACTGTCGAATTCGATATTAAACCAGTTGTAGATGTCCTTGTGAATGGCGTGATATTTATCACAAATTTCACGGGGAGTTGTTCCTTCTTGGAGAGCCTGCAACAATGCTTATATCAGAAATACGATAGGAAGATATAGAAACAAAATATAGCATAATAAATACACCGCCGACGTTTTGTATGGAAACGTCCGAAAAATCACGAAAACATGTATGGAAAGCGATGATTAATCAGTACCATTAAAAGTGAAATTTTCAGTAAACTGTGATAATAGATTTCCAGGGCCGGGTTCGAAGAAGAAGTCGCTGGTTTTTACTACAAATTTTACTCATCCTTGGCAGTATATCAAAACAGACCGATCTAACACCCAAAACGCAAATCAAACGATCGAACAACGAATGTGTATTCACCTTAGTCTCTGTGGCTGTTCCGTATTCATCTGTTCCACAGATATACAACGTTTGATGTCCGCGCATACGACAATACCTAAATAAACAAAACAATGACATAGTACAAAAACAACAAAGGAAGGTTCCCTTTGAAATACAGTCAGCAACTCCTCAAAACATTTCACGGATTCGCAATCTGCCTTGTTTCCCCTATGCTATGATAGATCAAAAACACGACTTTCTGCTCTGCAAGTTTAGTGAATAAAGAAAGTGTAAGTGAAAATCGCCGTTTTGGTGGGGTCGCGTTTAGAGAAAATTGGAGATGTCGCTTTTTCAGATTTCAATACCAATTTGAGACCCTTGGCGGTGATTAAAGCAGCCAGTAAGAACGGGCGAGATGAAACCGAGAAAACCCACCTAGCGAAAACATCCGCACTCAGAACACAACCAATGATATTCCCCAGATGAGGCACATTGTTCACATAGGGAAGGGCGGAGGTGATCAAAATATTCCGTTTATCGGGTACCGGCACAATGCTGAAAAGAGGAAAGAAAAAAGTTTCTATGCCATTTTTGCCCCAATTATTACACAACCTGGTTTTTCTGTTGTGTCTCAAAGTTCATAATTTTTGAGGAAAAATAAATTTGCCAAAGATTCGTGCTTTTTCACCCAAAGCAAGACGATTATGTGAACCAATCGCGTGTCAACAGTCCTTTAAGCTGCAATTGAACAATGTATTCCAGTTCAAAGGGCTGAACCGTTGCGATTGCACCACATAATCGTCTTGCTTTAAGAAGGAATTTTGTGAATAATGACTACCAAGACCACCAGAACGTCTGAAATTGTAGTATTAACTGCTATACGGGCGTAAACCGCTCTACACAATCTCAATATCACTCAGAGAAGGACTTTTCTAGGGAGGAGAATGAGCACGGGCGAGTTTCTTCGAACTCTGGCTGGCCATATTAGAGAAAATGCCACTGCTAAAGAGAACATTTTCGTTTTTGATACTACTTTCTTGTGCGTGGACTAGGAGTGTATAGCGGGTGCCAAATTTATGAAAATTTGTCTCTCACTGAAATCGAACCTGCGAGCAAACGATTCGTAGCTGGGCGCTCCCCATTACGCTACGAGAGTACATAACCGACAAGTATTGGAATCGAACACATTTGTCCGTACACAGCGGAAATTGAGATACACAGTACCCACCCGTCTTTCCGTTGGCCACGACTATATGTTGCTCTATTCCGTCGTGTCTCTATTTTGAACCCAATTGAAATTCAAACATTATAGCGTGTATAGATATTAAACTAAGATAATTTAATATTAGTTTCTCTATAGGTTCCCGATTTATGGTTCATTTTAGCCCCAGGAATGTTCTCTCTCTAAATTTCTGATGTTCACAATAGTTTGCACCTGTCTAATTTGATTATTTCAAAACGACAAAAAGAAATCAAACAAGAAAGAGAAGGAGAAGGAAAATGAGAATGAGAGAGAAAAGGAAAAAGAAAGAAAAAAGGAAAAACCTTCATGTGTTCCAGATTATCAGAAGTCAAGGTTTTTGACACTGCCAATAACGATCTAAATAAGTTTGTTAGCTCGAGCAGATTAACTTTCATTGCTTCTAGTTCAGAATGTGCCATGTTTTCATCCCAAGCAGTTCTATCTACTCTTTGGTTTCAATCGTTTGCATGAATTTTTTATTTCGATTTATATAGGTGTGAAGCTTGTATATTTTCTGAACTGTTTGATGTTTGCGATATTTGCAATGAAGTTTCTTACATTTGACTTTTTTTTCTGTGTTTTTATACTTCAAAAAAAAACATGGAAATTTTGTGTTTTCATCAATAGGATCGCAATGGATGCTCTTTGCTTGGATTTGAAGAGGATGCTAGAGGGAATGACTCCGTATGAATCTATATTTTCGGTTTACATGCACATCACCTCAGCTACAAACTTCGTGGTTTTGACAGGTTATTCCACAAATTAGTCTTAGATCATCTACAAAAGTTAGCCGTTCTTAGGGACTTTTCATCTCCAAAACTATAAATTTCTGTTAGCGGTTATTTCTATTCCGTACTACAACACGACAATAGGACGAGGTCTTTACAAAAAGAGAGTTAAACTCATACGAAAATCATTTCACAATGCCAAAAAGTCTTATATGCTATCGTCTGTTTCACGCAACAATAGCCTTCCACAGTAAGATTGTAAATATTTCCAGTAAAAGTTTTATATCTTGTCGATGTTGTAAATGGTGCAAATTTGGTGAATTGGTTTTCCATGTTGATTACTACAAGCATAAAGAACAGTCTACACGTCTGTTTGTTGGTTTGATAAATGGCCTTGAATGGTCGAAAGATTACTGTAGAAAGTCATCGCTTGGTGAAACAGAGTATATTTGCCATAGGCGTCTACTGTATGATTTGAAAACTTCGAGCGGGTTTGAGTTACTTACATTCTCTAGAACACGTCAACAACTTTCGAATTCGTTCCTTCTTTCCTATTACAATGCCATATAATAAAATGGTATTTGGAAAAATTGATGGTGTACCGTAGAAGTCTCAGTAGGAATAACGTAAACTTTCTACTGTTGTTCACAGGCTCCTGTTACGTGGTCTACCGATGCCGTAGCGCAACCTACAGTGCTACCGTAATTATTGTGATTCACACAATGTTACTGAGTTCTCTGTGGAACATTTTCTGCGGTTTCAAGCAACCGTTTCTTGGTCTGCCATACTCAATTATTTTCTTTCTTGGTCCCCTCAACTCTTTTGACCTATCTACCGTAGTCGCTTCGATTTACGTGTACTGGATCCTGTGTATTCTCATATTCGCCAATATGACATGCACTTTCGGTCATTACTTCGCCATCCTGCGAGATTCCCGCTCACAACGGTGGACTAAGGCGGGAAACATGAACTTGTTGTTGTTTATCGTCTACTTTGTTGTCTCAGTTATCATCGGACTAGTTGTTTACAGTCTTATTGAAATGGAGCAATCTCTTCGACCCATAGACTGTCCACAACTGAGACATATCTTCGAGAAGAGACATAAAGGTACGTAGTCGTCGTCAACGAACAGGCTGAAGGCTACTGTATATCTCACTTTTCGCTGTGTACGCCCACATGTCTTTGATGTCAATGTTTGGCGGTTATGTACTGTAGTAGCGCAATGGTTAGCGGCCTGCTACGAATCTTTTGCTCGCAGGTTCGATTCCGATGAGAAACAGAATTTTATAAATTTGGCACCCACTATAGTCCGTTCCACCCTTACGTCAATGTTCATTGTAACTTCCCCGAGATCAAAACGTTCTCATCTAATGAACACATTGCTTTTATGTAGAAAAGAGACGACAACATGCTAGGTCTTCTGATGGTTACTAGTGGAATTACCACTTGGAGCGTCACGTCAGGTTGTCACGTTGAACGTGTTTTTCCAACTACTAGTGAAATTTACGATCTGAAGCACACATCAAACGACAAAAACGTTGAGCGTGCTGGCGAGAGCGGCTTTTGCCTATTTTGTAGATAGTTCGTAGGTCGATGATACGCAGAAGCACAGAGTAGAAAAGACCTGATCAGTAGATGCCCTTCCCAGTCAACTCTGACATTAAGAAAAGTGAAAGAGATATAAGGAACAAAACAATAGAAATAAAAGTGTGTGTATGTGTAACCAATAGTATTCTAAAACCTCTATATTTCAGTGATAGTCAACGGATTCAGCACCGGACTCAAATCTGTGCCTTTCGTAGGCACCCTAATTACACTAATTATAGTTTTCATTTTTACAAATGCTATTTTTATTCATCGTATCAAACACAACACCAATGCTCTGTCCGAAGAGTCGATGCAAAAAAGTCTGATGAAGTATCTGTTCATCTACTACTCGATCGCCATGTGTTTCATGATTATTCCCAATGTTGTGGCCTTCTTGCTGATGTGGCTTACTTACCAGAAAACCTCGTAAGATTTACTTATTCTTTTCATTGTTACTATTTCTATTAATATGTTTACTACTGCCAAGTGAGCGCCATTTTCCGGTTACCGTATTCCGTATTACATGTTTGTTATCGGACCCATGAACCTGCTGGGGACCTTGTGTTGCATTCTTTTCATAGCTGGAATGACGCCCTACAGAACCTTCGTGCGAACTCAGATCGCAAAGTTCGCCCCCGGCACCGTAGTCACTGCAGTTGTGCCAGTTAACAGCTGAATGATTGAACAGGTAAGTTACTATACCAGAAGTAAGTTGAATAGATAGTCACGCAAAGTTAGCTTTCTAATGAGGCATCGTGCACTTTGTTATTCACGTTTCCGAGTTCTGCTGTGTTCAACAACGTTTACGTGACTGTTTAATTCACTAACAGTGTAGTGAAAACGAGTCGAGAAAGTAAAGTTTGTTTATGTTACAAAAACACAGACTAGGTCCAATAAAAAGATATTTTGTGAAAAGATCGAAAAGGCCAACCTCGTTTTTTTTTAAATGTTGCGGAAATTGAGCAGGAGAGTCAGTGAAAATCATAATGTATGAATTGTAGTTCCATAAATTGTGGTTAAAAATGTAAATTTTGAAGGAATTGGAGTTTAAAGTTAGTTAGTTGAATTGCGTTGTGGTTCGATCAACCTACACTGCGGCAATTTTTGTCATATAGCCCTCTCTTCCGTACATATATTCGACTTAAGAACAGGTACGAGATCATATGTTCATAATTTACTACTTGTATCCTACGGTGCTCATATTATATTACAACACGTCATAATTCTCTGAATCCGTATATTGGAACCAACACATAATTGTTCTGCGAACTTGTTCCGCCGTCAGCGCAATCATTTTTTAATATTCATTATGATTCCGTTAAGTTGTGGATAAAAACTTGTAGAAAGTGTTAATTGTCTTCACCGCAGCACACATTATAGCAAAGATTGACAAGGTTCCAAGTCCTCGCACATGAGAACGGACAGAGGGATTGAGAGAGAGAGAGAGAAAAACAGAGATAGAGAGAGACAGAAAACAACTACTCTCTCTCTTTCTCGTTTTCCATGTCATCATTCTTTATTTGACTCCGGTATTTGGTTTATTTGGAGTTGGGTTAAAATTACGTTGGTTCAGTATTGACCTTCTGACCTTCTCAAATTATCAAAAACTCAACCAATGTAATCTTTAAAGCAGGACGATTATGTGGACCAATCCCGTGTCATCGGTTCTCTAAACTGCAATTGAGAAATGTATTGCAGTTTAAAGGACCGAAGCGTAGGGATTGGACCACATAGTAGTCCTTCTTAAGTTCGCAAAGTAAGTTCGTACTAACCTTCCCGGTGAGGGTCGCTGCAGATACTGCGGTTTACTGTTCCAACTTTGTTGAAGTTCCGCCATCCCGCCACACAATTTCCAATATACTGAAGGTACAATAATCACAACAATATATAATATTGAAAAAAATGAGCAACTATGTAAAGATAATCATGACGGGACTTTCACAACCCAATTAATCATGCGAACACCGTATTATACGCTAAAACTAATATTTATTATTATTATTAATAGGAAAAGACTTTGTGAACAAAATAAAACTGCGATAAGACACTCCCGAACCATTTAATGGAAAAAAAATTAAAACTTTCAAGGCGACCGTAGTGAAACCATGCCCAAAAAGCACTTCGACCTATTAATATTATATCCTATACATACACGTAATGGTTGCAACAATCAAACATATCGACAATGGATTAACTCGTGCAATTGGCGTGAGAATCGAAAAAATTACATTAAAATAAGAGGCTCATGAAAAAAGAGCAGTTGAATAAATACTGTACAAGATGTGGAACGAAAATTGTCAATCTCAAAGTTGAGTCAGTGGGATCTGACATAACTGTATCGATTGCGAAGATAGGGATTGTACGGAGTCATATCTCCCTTTCTCCATTCCGACCTTAAATACAAACAGTGAAACATTGTATTTGAAAAATAATTAATCTCTCCGAACGGACTTCCTCTTATGAATGAGCATGAGCGGCATCTTTAAAATCGTTTTTGACCTACCTACAAAAAACTGACTTACAAAGAAGTATGAGAAATACACGCGTTTCAAACATATGCAAATAAGTGAAACCCGGACTAAAATTTGAAAACAAATGACAAGAAACATACCATAGAAGTTTGGCCAGAAATACGTGGAAGGCGATGAGTATGATTCCGAGGAATACCCAGAACGAGGTTGGCATCCCACCCATATTGGCCCCGTGACGATGGAGCGACAGCACCTCATCCTCGTGAGCCGGAGCAGCTCCCACCTCCGAAACATGGATGGTGGACCTAGAAATTTCGAAAATAAGTCACACTCCGGTAAAGTTGGCCAAATAGTTATGAAAAAAATGAATGAACTAAACTAGAAAATTTCATTGTTTTCCATTCCATGCTGAATCAATAATTTCCGAGTGTTCAGTTCTATAAACAAAAAAACTAACTTGTTTTTGTGAAGTAGTCAAACCTTATTAGAGACTGGTGTGTGGAATAAACATTGAACTATCATTATGATTATGGAATACAAATACAAGCTGTGAGCCAACTAAGTAAAAATTTCCACACTCACGTGAGATGAGTATTAGATGTTTTCTAACATACACTTAATTGCTGGAGCGTTTCAATGACACCGCTCAGCGCCCATTATGAATACGAAGAAAAAAACAGCAATGAGAGAGCATCAGAACAGAAATATAAAGACGTACCTCAATAGTTCAAGATGTTTTCTACTGGTGGCCACATAGAGAATACTCGTGGGAGGTTTGGTGACCTAAAAATTGTACAACTTTGTAATTTCTTTCATTAATATTGAGAAAACCAAGAAAAAAATGAATTCCGGCGTTTTTTGAATAATCATCAACTAAACACGGTTTCGAAATTCCGATTTGAAACAACCAAACAACAGAAGTCGAAATTCCTTATTATCGGTGAAACGCTAACCTGCTATTTAGCAGGCTGCTAACCGTAATAATACGTTCTCACATCATGATACAAACGAAACGGTGAAACATCAAAGAACCGCGGATTCTCAACAAATCCACCACAGACAACTCACTTTAATTGGCAATCTCACGAACTTTTTAGCAAGTGTGACAGGCTCATCCAAACAACCTCCATCACATGCAAAGAGTGCTTCAGAGGAAGAAACCTGCAACAGAATTTCGAATACAGAAAATTCCACTAGAACAGCATTTGAGTTATTGTGAGAGCATAGAGCAAGAAGATTAACATTTACTTTTATCTCACGATGATTTGTATTCATGTGGAAAAAACACTTTTATGGAATGAAATTAACCGATTTAACTTTCACAACTAACTTCCAAATATGGTCGATTGTCCGTTTCGATTATAACACGAACGAAAACCGTGGCTCCACCACCACCAAAGGGAATACCGCCAAACGACATTTCCCTGAAGAAGACACAACATCAAATAAAACATCATACTCATAAAGGTACGTGAATTGATAGTCTCTTCGACCCCATGCGGGTATAATTATATTACTATTACAAAGATGAATTATATTTTATATAAATATTCGACTTCCAACTCTAGCGCTGTCACAAAACATTTGCAGCATTGTCAAACATAAAACACATATACTAAATTCGAATCGACACCAAGAAAAAAAACGAAAACTAACCGATGAAGATCACTGGCAGCCATATCCATCTCCAAATGACCATCATGAAAAGAGTTGGCCGTCAATGAAAGAACGAACGCCTAAAAGAGCTAGTAGGATTGTAAGACGATAGTACAAAGACCAAGGTACACCCATGGGAAGGGGGTGAAAGAAAATGAGGGAAGTACACGTATCCTGGTTTCCATCATTTCCATGACTCAATTTTTCAAGAACAATCCCTATCCTGTACGTGCTTAGCTTTTAGAGCTAGAACTAAGACAAGAACCGAGCAGAACACTTTGGCTAGAATACTTTTCTAATTGTGTATTTTCCCCTGATATGTATAATGTACAACCCCAGTTTAGAACAACGTGAGAGGTGAGAGATATAAGAACCTGCGCAACTCCTTCGGCACCAATTTTGATGAAATTAGAACATCCTCTCTTCTCCAGGGTAAGTAGCCACAAATCGGCAAGTTTCACCAGATCAGCAGGTTTATCCCATTCCTAAACATACAAATAATATGTTTGCAGTTCGAACACAAACAGAACATAATTCGTCGAGATATTACTGATTTGCCTAATGCCTACCGAAAAATAAAAAAATATAGGATAAATCCTTAAACAGAAGAGAATATGATAATGTGCTCAAACCTGCCAAAGTCGGGATGGATAATGAAGTGTTGATGGCTTATCGTAACATCGTTCGTTCTTCAGGCTCAACTCATTTAGGCTCTGCAATTATTATAATACAAAACGAAACAGTTGGTTGAAAACGTTGTTGGGCTTCAGTTTCAGTCGGAACGGGAACGGAACGGAAACTGAAGGGAAGGCGTTGTTTGAATTTTAAAAAACAGTGAAAAGGGTAGCCCTTTCATATTAACACGATTGTAAGTTTGATAATGCATAACACGTTTACTTTATAATAAAAATGACAAAACATAACGTATACAAACACACCTTCTTGACTGAATCAGATACTTGCACCTCCATGGTTGGCGCAGCTACATTACTGAGAAGAAGGTAGCGAGTAGCGTTGATTCGATCACCATTCAGAACAGAAGGGGCTTTTGAGTGGGATAGGGAGAAACTGATAGAATTCAACTGAAACGAGAGAATATTCTCATACCCCAGTAAACTTGTCCGAATGGTCATAGAAAAAATTATTTTGTTGCAAAATCATTATATCATTAATTTTCACGTGTTTGAATCATACAATGATCTAGACAGAACCCAAAAACCACCACAATGCAGCCACCACAGATGGACAAATCTAGATACACTATACACTACGCATCATTTCTACCTAGCCAGTAGAAAAGGACAAAAATTTGACAGAAAAAAAACGTCCAGCAAACAGTGTTGTATGAATGAAAAAAAAAACCTAACGCGTTGAAATTGGTAATTTTCATAGATCCGTGGAAGAAATCCGTCCCACCAACCTTTTTCCAAGCCTCTTGATGCTCCTGAGCCAGAGTCACAGAGCTAATTGACTTCATCTCAGTGAAAGCCTGCACAACCTTGTTGCTGAGAGTTTTCACGTCTTCATTCTTCTCCGATGATAGTCCACTCACAAACACTACACAAGTGAATATGAACGTTTCTTCCCTAAATGAGAAACATCTAAATGAACAGAGTAAAATTTCTGAGTCCACAACACGAACCACGCACGAAAATTGATACTGTGTAAACATATAGGACCACGGTTTTTTTTCAACATTCGGGCCGTGCATTGCATGGCGCATTATTCCACTGTATTTGGCTGTGTAATGACATTTGTTGACAATGCTTGGTGAAAGATTGCATTATATTGAAATGACCAACCTTTTCTGCATGACTGCCACCTTTCCCGGTGTATTTGAACACATTACCGCCGAGCTTACTTCCCCAGAAGGGCTTTTCATTGTTCTTGAGTGAACGACGACGCCACCCATCCTGAAAGCAGAGATGTAAATAGAAACTTCGAAACCCCACCACAAACAAATAACAAAACAAACCAGTTGAATATGAGATAGGCATTATACACCAAACACCCTTCGCGATGTGCTATCTTGAAACTTGCATGAATGTTACCGAAATGCAGAAATAACGAATACAGCTACTCAAACTGACATTGTATCGTTTTTCCATCCTTGCACAGGTCGGTTTCGATCGATATTCAAATTGAACGTTGTTTTCTGTAAAATTGAATGGATATATGTGTCCTTGTGTCCAGTTGAAAGCATGAATATCACCGATCACAGTTATAGTGGTATATTTCACTTGACCAAAATACCACGAAATATTTCGTAATATTCCGAATTCACTTCACAAATTACACTATTGATTCAAGCTTCAGCCTGACACAGAAGATAAACCCAACTGTCAGAATTTATCGGAAAATACGATCTGTAACACAACAATCTATACCCAGATCGACATGATCCACTACCATGTTTCACACTCTAAATGTGAATATACATGTTTCAATTTCAATCTGTTCAAACTACTCACCGTTGGATTGACTAATTGAACTTCTTCCACAATCACATTTTTCCTAGTTCGATGAGCATATCGAGTATGCTGAACACAAGCGCACTCCTTCTCCTGAAAGATCAACTGGTATTCGCAACGCAAGGAAAAATGAAGCAAAGAAATACCTGTCGAGTCTAAACTTCTAAACGGTGAACAATTTGTCAATTGTCCAAATAAGTTGAATTGTTGAATAACTTTTTTCTGTCCATCTTTTTCGAATAATTTCCTTACAAGTGAATGCTGAGAAAAGTGAGTGAGAGGATAAGTGATCAGCTGATAAGAGCGAAATGAAGCAAACTTACTACGAGGAAACATTTCACTGTTTTCACGACTCCGGACTGAAAATCCGTGAGGACACTTTCAGAATGCTCATAGGTCCCGTCGGGTTTCGAGTTGACTATAGGGTGAAACCCAGTCAAAATGTCAAGTACGCGAGAACCATTGGATGAGAACCTGAAGTACGAAAGAAATAATGTTGTAAAAAAACATCTAGGTTGAAGGTTAGTTTAGTCTGGATGTTCCTATAACGAAAATTGCGTTATATCGTTACGAAATTATGTTTATTGTTTTGTAATCCCTAAAAGACGTATCCCATAATTATCAACTGATTCTGGTAGATGAAACATGGTTATTAAGTTACATGTTCCACTCTCAAACGCCGTAACATGACATGCAATGACGATGATGCAATAGACAATAAGGTCAAAAGATGCTATTCTTCCGAAAAGGGGAAAAGGCACAACGTCATCTTTGACTGCAGTTCGAACCAACCTCAATTCACCAGAGGAATCCACACCAATGTACCCATTTCCAATAAAATTGACGGCAGAATGGTCAATACCTATGTCCAAATCCTGCAAACAAAGAATGGATCCACGGATATCATTACTTTCCGAGTTTACAAATACAATTATGCCACACTGTTCAGAAAAAAACAGTCATACAACACAATGTATATAACATTGTGATATGATTTATGATAAGACAAATACTTGAAACTATTCAACTATCAACTTTATATAGCCCTTTTGCTCTTGAGAATAACGTTAAAGGTGTATATATACGGACTATAGCTCATATACTATGCTGAACATCACAAACTCATTAAAAAAATAAGAAAACCATCAAAGAAAAACACTCAAAACAGAACTCACATCAAACTTGTTCGACCAATGCCTCAACCTGTCGTTTACGCACTGCTGAACAGTAGACGTTCCCTCCATATCATCGGATGCAGTAAATACATATAGTAAAAATAAAAATATGCAGATAAAAACAAATAATCGTCGGGGTGGCTGTCTTTTTAGTAACCGCAGTCTGCTCTCAATATCAAAATCTTCGATGTGCACTCGTAATGTGCGAATACAATTGGAGACATCGACCATTTCACCTATAATGCAAACAGCAATTAAGAAAGTCAGACGTTCAATGTACAAAAACTGACGAAACGATGAGAAATACCGTTCAAATACCAATACTTTTCCAATTGACTATATTCCGAAGAATGTGGTAATATAATGTAACGTAACGTAACAGGGTAAAACGTGCTACCAAACCTTGAAAGGGTGTAATCAAAATACAAACCTTTTGGACTCTTTAAAACCACATTCGAAAACACCTAATGATGATAAAAATGGATAAAACATACATAATAAACTTTATTCCAGTCTTTTTTCCTTTGGATTGAACTTTTTTGAAACTTTTCACAGATACTGGCGCCAGTCCGCATTCTGAGGGTAGTCCGTACGGGACCCAAAACAATCTGTAACTCGCGGAATTAAGGGTATTAAATACGGTACCGCTGTGGGTTAGTGATAATCCTGTACTCCAAAAAAACTACGGTTGTACAATAAGCAGACCAAATATCCAAAGAAAGCAACTTTCTCAACTCGGAAAAAGCTGGGCCAGTTTTACAAGTTTGGTTTTCTACCTAACCAGCTGCTATTTTTAGTAATCTAACCGTTCCGGTCATTATCTATTGCGAAGATTGATCCGGTTTAGAGAATTTCATTCTGGTTGAATGGTGTACCATTCTGTCACCGGTGTGACAATGAATTCGTAAAAAATATAGAATTTATTCGAAGTTTGCACTGTTCAAAATTAATAGTAGTTTTCAACGGTTCTTCCTTGCCAGTTACCGTTTCGAATTTTGAACTCCCACACTTTTAGTTCACTAGTTTTTAAAAGTTTGGGTTGGCACGGTTATTCTTGAGTGTTTCCTAGATAGAAGGGGGATCGTGATTCACTAGACTGACCAAATAGTTTATTATGCATTCACCCGAGTTATGATACATACAAAGAATATAATGTCGACCAGCAAAATAAAATAAAAACAACGTGTAGTTCTTATGTTAGCCAATGTCCGCAGCAACTGAATCATGAAACAACAAGATATACTAAAACAGAAACAACGAACGTAATTGTTTTATGTCGTCTACAGACGGAAAGTTGAAAGTTGAAGCATGTAACATAAGTGCATGTTGCATGGCCTGGCGGCGTAGCAAACCGTTTAACCTCATGAGAAGTTCATATGAGAAATCGGGGCCTCTTGAGAAATTCTCTACCGAGTCAATTACTTGTGAGCCAGAGGTAATCAATTGGTTAGTTTCAGAAGCGAGGGCAAACTTTTAACAGGACCGAATCGATATCAGTACAGATACCAGAAAACTAACTTTCTTGCACTGTTTGCAGGCTGGTTCGGTTCGGCAATGTCTGAGTTCGATATAGGTTCTACTCACGAACCATCTGGTTCCCAGAAAATCGGTTTGAAATATGATGTTATGAGGAAACAACAAAAAAAAACTACTTATGAAATGTTGAAGAGTTTAGAAGAACGAAATGTACTCGAGATCTAGACGATTTCAATTAGCTGTCTGTTTTCAGCTAGGGAGAGTTTGGAGGTTTGAGTCTGTTGGCTGATTCGGAATTCTGTCACTGGCTTCGGCATCGGTTTTCGACGGGAACGTCTGCAAGAAAATTTATCAAAATAAGAGTGACCAAATCTTGTAGTCTGATCTCGAACTGAATTCCGATCAATAATGAACGGGATCAAACTACAAATACAGCGAGGTATGGCGTCATAGACCGCCCATCTGGCAGCGTAGCAATCGCCCCAATCTCATGAGAAGTTCATATGAGTTTCTCATGAGATACCTCATAAGCTACTCGTGAACACTCAATGTTGTAGCACAGCAATCAATAGAATCTCATGAGAGGCTCATGCGATTAGCTCATGAGGTATCTCATTAGATTTTTGAGGGATTGCTAAGCCGCCAGGTGTTCGAATGAAGCCCAGGAGAAAATAACTAGTCTCCCATAGAATAGTCCATAGAAGAGTGTATAACTCAGGCGTACACTTCATATTAAGAATTTCTCTATTTTTCAGACAAGATCCTGGTTTTTTTGAAAATGCGTCACAGAAAGCTCTCAACTTTCCGTACGTGTGTGCACCTACAACTAAAAATCGGAAGCTTCTCACGTAAATTTGATTTTGTTATTCATGAAAGAGCTTTGACTGATTACTGTAAGTGTATACGAATGCTTGAAACAAAGTCGGAGGTAAGGGGCGAAAAGTCCTTGAGAAGATATTTTAAAATAGTACCTTGAGAACTTAGAACCATCTGAAATCACTAAATATGAATACGTACCTGTAGTTATAAGCGGTTACCGAAATAAATACGACTATTCCTAGAAAAGATCCAATAGTCAGGACAATATTGATTCTTTTGGTGGTCCAGAATTCCGGAAGCCCTGAAATAGATGACAGTTCCGGTTGTACAAGGGCGACGAAGAGATAAAATGGCTGTATACATACTGGTAAATATCTCAAGTCTAAAGTATCTCTGCTGTAAATGACTACGGTGGGCGAATCTATACAATGTATATCACCTTAACCTTATCCCTCTCGTAGTTTTTTTTTTTACCAACTCACCAATACGATTCTTAGCTTCAAGAACGAGTGCCGAGTTTGACATCTGACAAGAAAGCCCACAACATTCGTGTAGTGGCGGACAGGAGAAATAGATAGTCGGGAACTGAAATAAGGTCGGTGGTATGAACAAGGTGTTGAACACAGTGGGTCAACTGGAACAATATGTAAAAACTGGTCGAAAGTCGCACATAGGTCCCACGGGTCAAAACACTTCGCCGGGCCAAACCATTACAATTCATTCTGAAAGTTTGCGCAATACGAAAAATCTGTTCCAAAAGGAGAATGAACTAATATCGAGTTTTGAATGATTTTTTTATCCACACATAACGGGCATGCTCTGGAATCAAAGACATGTGCACGTAGACAGCGGAAAGTAAAATATACAGTACCCGACTGTACTCGACTGAGTGAAAGTGAAATGTTCCCATTGTCGACCATGTATCCAAAATGACGTAGCTTGTTTCTCACATGCATGTTTTCTAACAACACACATCTTCTAGATGTCATTGTAAAGATACGAACAGCCTTCGCGAGGGTCGTAAAAGTATAAAAAATGGCATTTGTTCCGTTTACAAGTGATCAAAAATTACAAAAAAAGGCTGTTTACTCTGTTACTGAGAAAGTACGGTTCGTCCCTGAGAAGTCCTCATACCATTCAATGAAATGTGATGATTTTGAGTAAAACGCGGTATAGTAAACCAGCTCACATTCGATTGTGCACCTATGCCATACCGCTCTCATAGGGTTCGCCTACTCAAGTTTGTAGTTTCACCCCGCTCCATTTCGGTCGAAACACATAATAATGATATCAGGTATAGAGATCAAACTACAACTCGATGGGCTATGGCTGCCTTTAAAGTATTAAAGGGGACAGAAAGGAAAGCTAGTTTAGGTACCCCGGGGGTACCTAAATATAACGTTGCGCGCGCCAAAAAGGCAAACACGTGTCAACCGTATGCAAATTAGGTTCGTTAGTTTGATTTGAAGGTTATACTTATCGGTTTCTCTTAATAAGCTCTTTCATATTAACTTTCCATTCTGTCCCCCTCTAACGACCCCTGTATACTCCTATTCAATGTTACGGATACGGCGACGTATGAGGGGTTTTGGTAACGTTTTCACGTGCTGTTCACGTGAGCGTTGTTGACTCCAACAACACTTTCACACAACATAAATTACAAACCGCACCTCATTAATATTGGTTGTTCTCATGAGTTCGTCGTGGTAGGTCAGATGATACTCGCAGTTGTCAGTCATATTCTCGTTCCGTAGAGAATACTTTATGTCACCGAACACAATCTCGTCGTTGGCCGTTAGCTTGCCATCTGTAGCCGACTGGCTGTTTCGGAGGAAGTTCTGCAAAAAAGTAGAATGTTTTAGGATCTAACTTCATCTGAATAACATAACAAATCGCAAATTCTTAGTCAGTTTTCTCGGGTGCATATTGGCTGAGATGCCTACGTGCGGCTCATGGTTGGGCATGAACCATCAACGGTCTCTCAATCAATACGCATGCTTTGCTCGTAGCCCTAAACCCCACCTGTCTTATATGTTATATAGGCTTTAAACCACGAGAAAAGGTGGCTTCTAACGATGTTGCACGTTTAACCGATTTATGTTTTCGTACACAGCAGTAATTGGGATATACAGTATACCGCCGCCTCGGATACGGCCTATCAACCAACTGATCCTTAACTTTCCTATTCCTGCGACCCCCTCAGCATTTCTTATAATCTCTGTTTTTGAGTGATGTAGTCCCACGTAAGCTGCATAATATGCTATCCCTCGCTCTTCACTGATAACGGATTATCGATAAAAGAACTGCTAGCGCATCGAAATAATGGACCGTAAACAGAGCAGAAAAGTCATTAGGAAGGGTAGTTGAAGTGGAATCGCCTTCTCTGTTGATGTACTACGGTTTGGAACGAGTTCAGTGAACATTTGAAAATTGCGATTAGAAATAAGTTCGAAACTGAACCTTCTACTTTCAAAAAGGCCCCTTGCAAACAATCATGGCAGAAAACGGGAGAACATATGTACACGTGATTTCGTGATTACCTGTATACTAGGGGTGAAGAAAACGAATAACAACAATAGTGTATTCATCACTTTTCCTAAATCTGGTGTGTTCAGGTTTAACCACACAATTGACAATCATCACGAATCAAACGGGGACCCACCTTCTGTATGACGTAATTGTCTCGTGAGCAGCACCTGAGCCCGCAGGCCCTCTGTTTGGGCTGACAAATAATCGATATCTTGGATAGAGAGTATGTTTTATCCGGATATACGGTATTCCAGGTGGGGACCATGTCCATCGGGACAATGTACACGGGGGTTGCGAGGAGCTGCAACTGCTCGAAGTAGAAGGTGTGCTCCGGAGGAAGGTTATTGTCGTTGATGAAGTACTCCACGTCGTCTAGCTGCAAAATAATCGATATTAACTAGGATCACGAAAAATTATCTTTTACGTTTTTCATATATAAGAGAGAAATATAATCATTTAAAATATCAAGAAAAATCGAAAATGTCGTCATGTGAATTCAAGTCAAACTACAACACGCTTTCATCACGTCATAAGAATCTAACCAGATCATTGTTCTAATTCAAAGGGCATGTTACAATCAAACTGAGTTTCATGCTGTCATATTTGAAAAGATGTGCATTTGTTGCGGATGTTTCGCAAAAATTCGGTCAAATCATGTATAGAGTTACAACAGATATTATATCGATGCATTAAATCAATATTCCACAGTCACCACCATATATCGATTTTTTATAATTCAATACTAACGATTCATCACTAACCTGATATCGATCTCTTTTCTCAATCAATAAGTTGTCCCAGACAGTTCCATCGCTGTCTGTCTGATTCACGAGTATGGCGTATTTGACCACCAGTTGTTTTATCGTCGAGATACTCTCTTTCAGGGGGAATTGATCTTCACAGATGACGTCACCAACAACGGTGCGAAGGAGGAAGAGGAACAACAGAAATAGAGACATCTCAATTCAAGCTCATCACGCAATGAATCTGTAATTTTGTTTACTGTTTGTTGTTTATTTATTCATAGAAAAATGGATGATGACAAGATGTTCGAAGTGTGTGAAGAGATGGTGAAACAACTTGAACAAGAATCTTGTTCATAGAAGTATCTTGTGTTATTGACATCACTTGACTATTTGCTCTCAGTTCTGGCCATGGTGAGGTTGCAACCACCACGCGACCCGCATCACGTGCAAGTAAAAATAGGACTAGACAGTTTTGGGAAAATTTCCCTTCAAGTCAACTCTTGAATCGAACGTATAAAGGTGAATGGGTCTTCATTTCCACGGATGAGAGTTACACGGATGATTACACAAAGAGTACCGGCCCACACAACAAAGTAATAATAAATTTGTGTACGGCCCATTTCATCCGTTTGTCACTTTATTGTGAATAATTTTACAATTACATAATATCGATAATCAACCGTAGATGGACTGTCCGTAGAGGGGGTGGAGATAGGCATGGGTGAGCTTTGTTACCAGCTCATGCGGTTCGCCACAAAAAAAAGTACAACGTGTTTTCCACTTATACCAAAATTGAGTAACTCTGATGTGCATGTACCGTTTCAACGCGACGAACTATGGCGCTTATTTGGACTGTACAAATTATAGCTAAACGGTTCCTTTAGGCATGACAAGTTGAGCGGGTCAGGTAGTAGTCCGTGTGAGGTTGAGCTTGTGACGTACAATCGCTTCGGTACCGTGCCGGATATCTCGTGAGATGATCTTATGAAGTACCCCGTGAGATAGTTATCCCATCCACCTTTTGCTTGTTGGGAAAAGTTCATGAATCGTCTCGCAGGTTCCAACAAAGATAGTTAACGCAAGGAGGTTATTGTGATACTATATGACATAATTCTGTACATCAACCGTTATGCGAAAATGTATAAAATAAAAACCCATTAAACTATCGAGAGAAGTGTAAAGAAAGAGAAGTAAAGTGGTGCTGTGGGGAGTCTGTTTGTCTGTACAACGTTCCCTACTGATAAGATATCGGCAAGTGTCGATTACCTCAGAGTACTTTGATCACGTGAACTGGTATCAACTAAAAGTTCACAGAACGGTCACGTGAAATGTGAACAAGCTTTCATTGTGCGCTTCGGAATCTCCACGTTTTACGTGATTATGCTTACCAATGACAGTATATTTATTAAATGTTAACGAACGTGACGCTCAAGCCACACACCGTAGTAACAAAATTTTTCCTTCACAAAATCAGTAGTGATCAACCCGTCAAATAAAACTGGTAGGTGACCATAATTTTATAAAAACGGCGCAACAAAACCACCAGACTTATTCGGGCCAAATAGAGGAATTTGACCTCTACCCTTCTACTAATAGTTTTTTGTTGCATATCGGATGTTCGCATATTTATGTTATTTCATATAACACAAACATAGTATCTGGCTGCATAACTATGCTGGAAAATATTCCTGTAGCCAGATATACTAGATGTAATTTGAGTAGTCACGTAAAGTGAGCATTCCGATGAGGAATAGTTTACTTTGGCATTGCACGTTTCTAAGTTCTGCTGTGTTTAACAAGCTTGAAGTGACTGTTCAATTGACTAACAGTATCGAATTCTGCGTCTCTCGCCATCTGCACTATTTTGCTGAACGTTTTTGCCGGAGAGATGTAATGAATTAGCGTCTGATAGGCTCTTCAAATCTCTCTCCATAGACGCCTACTCGTATGCGACTGTTGGGATATTTCTCGACCCGGGCCAATCGCTAAGTTCCCGGCAGATCTAATACTTTGGTATAACACTGCAAAGATTATGTTCCTTCATGTGTCGTTGCTAATGGAAAAACCAGTGCAAAAAGAGTCGATAAGCGCGATAAACAGAGATAACCATAAAATACTAGCCGAGACAATGTTT
Organism: Litoditis marina; assembly: GCA_964036275.1. Taxonomy (NCBI): domain Eukaryota; kingdom Metazoa; phylum Nematoda; class Chromadorea; order Rhabditida; family Rhabditidae; genus Litoditis; species Litoditis marina. The sequence continues at coordinate 29,043,449 of OZ038433.1, forward strand.
TGCTCCCGAAAACAAGTACAATGTCCTTCATGTAGGTTTTTGCCCAAGAGAACTGTTGTCCAAGGAATGCTCACGCATTGTTCGGATAGAATTGTATTATTCACAGGCAAAGTTTTTAAACGGCTGCACTTTTATTTTCATAGAGAGATTTCTGACTTCTTTCTTTTCACCCGTTGGATTCGCGGATGTTGATTCACAGCGATTGGATGATGTATGCAGTGGGTGCCAAATTTATAGACTTACATTCATTGTCGAAACCGAACCTGCGAGCAAAAGATTCGTAGCAGGGCGTTACTACGTTATCAGAATACATAACCGGGAAGCTTTGCATTGAAGATATATGTGCGTACACAGCGGAAAGTGGGATATACAGTATCCATCTCACATTCCCGTTGCCGATGACTATACGTATCATATACACGTAAGCCGTATTTCATAACGGAGTCTTTACGCGTGCATTCTTTTTAGTGATATTAACTTTATGAAAACCAAAAATTTTAATTTTCTGACTCCGACTGGATTCTTGACTGTGTTTTCGAAAAGTTTAAACACTCATGTCATAAGATATTAGCAGAAGAAACTTGATTCATTATGCCAGGTAGGTCATGTTCAGTAGGAGAACTTTACAGTGATTTAGGACACATGGAGAAGTTTTTTTCAAATTATAAATGAAAATAAATGAAAAATCAGTTTCTTGGCGTGATCTGGGAAACCAACTGGGGTTTGCTGGCTACTCTGCTATTCACCATCGTAACCGACTGCCCTTTCATGTTGCTGAAAAAACATCAAAATCATCAGTGGAATCCACAAAGGTGGTGAAAAATGTGAAAAAGCCGTCAGTATGCCTTATCGTGCATGATATATGTTTTATAATATGTTTTTATCTTCATTCGTTTTGTTAAACACTTATACTGTTAGTCAATTACACGGTCACGTGAAACATGAAACACAGCAGAACTCAGAAACGTGCAATGACAAAGTGCACGACAATGCTTCATCAGAATGCTAATTTTACGTGACTATTCAATTTACTTCTAGTATAGAGCCAATTTTATCACTAATTGTGTTCAGAAAAGTAGGAATCAGCTCACATTTTGAACATGGTGCAAATATGGCGGCGATATGTTTTATTGAGTGTGAGTAGAGTGATGCTACCGGCCACCCCATGTACGGACACCGCGAACATTGAGATGTACGATATATCTGAAGATAGCTACAGTTCTGAATACATGATTTATGAAACTCTGCAACTAGTGGAAAGTTCTGATTGTGCTTTGTTGAAGAAATACGTGTTTACGGACCAATTTTCATTTTGGACGTAGTGGGTGAACAGTGAACACTACACTACTACACTGTAAGCAGTTTCATAGCAAAGTCATAAAAGTTAATAGTTATAATAACCTGAAAACCTTTTCATACGTTTCTGCATACGGTAGATGTCTGTGAGCATTTCAAATCATTGTCTTTCTCATTTCATGCTGACAGTATGGTAACAATCATTCCACTACTCACGTGAGTTTTTTTTACGTGAGTTTCATTCGAAAAGTTTAGCAGTACTCGCATTCGTTTCCGTTTTCCTTTTCGTAAGAGTGCTCGGAAGTAGTTTGGACAAATATTAAGTTTGTATGGAACATTGGTAGGTGCGAACGTGTACTCTGTAGCAGCAGTCTCCGTAGAAATGACGTAGGCTACAGAACTCACTCGGATGGGGGTATCCAAAGTACAGAGCACCCGCAATCAGATTGAATGGAATCAGAAAAGAGAGCACGGGAACTGTCATCTGGAAAAATTATCAGTTTAACCGAGTGATTTGGCAGCGTACCCACGAACTTTATAGGGCTTTTTAGACATGTTAAAGTTTTCTGCGATTTTCTATGTGATTAGAGGAGTGATTTTCTGCATGCTGTTTTTACTCTTGTTACATCACATTCATGCAGAAGTTTGGTTTTCTGTATGTCACGTTGCCTGCATATAGCCATTTCCATTTCTACTGAGACTTATACAGTACGTACGATTACAGAACTTTCAGCAACAAAAAATGAATAGAGGCGACCGAGACAGCGTAACAAACAGTGAATGCATAGCAAAAGGTGCAATTTTGTATAACAAAATCCGAACAAGGATCAAACTACAAAACCGAAAAACAGCGAGGTCAGAGTTTACCTGCCACCACATGACCCTTAGAAAGGCCTTCTGCATATTTCGGGTTCTGTTGGACATTTGTATTCGATCGGAATACAGTGCAATGTGTGAATCTCTGGACAGAAACCCAATTGGAATCACGGTCACGACAACCATCACAAAGTACGTCGTGTAGAAGATGTTCGCGGTATTCGGATCAATTGTCATCGCGTTTGGCTGAAGCATAGCTACCGGCACACAGGGCTGAGTCTGTAAAAAGGAGTTTAGGCCCAACCAAATCATAGTTGTAGTTTGGTCTTGAAACACGGCAAATATCACGAATTCCGACCAAGAACCGCGGGATCAAACTAGAAACATAGCGAAAAACGGCCATCAACCCCGTATAGTCATACTGTGAAAATCGCCATTACTATATAGCGTTTTTTCTCACCAGAGCAAGTCTAAGCAGTGTATTTTGCCCAGCCCCACTATGTTTATAATTTCACCAAATTGCTTTCCAGTCGAATTTACATGTTCCGTGACCATACTACAACGACGATTTGGTCATTTCCTCAAATCAAATGTGAATTATAGTTTGTTAATACATTTCAACTATTTAGTATGACATAACGGAACGATTCAAATGGATAATCTCTGAGAACCTGCTGCCCATGGCATGCCAGAAAGTTGCCGATTATTTTTTTCCATAGTGTTTCCAACGCTGGACAGTACGTTATCACAAAGCAACTCAACTATACTCCACATAGCTTGAGCGGAGAGTACTCACCTCATAAACTCTCAAATTTGCTTCTGCGGGGTCAGAAGGCAAACCCACATATATATTTATCTCAAAGATAACAACATAGGCAGCCACGATTGCTATGGAAATACTGCGAAGAGATCTGAATCACCGTCATGATGAACATACTACAATATACAAAAGTTCACAAAATGTGACATATCATATTTTTCGCTGGTGTTTGTCCAGGTTGTTCAGCCTTGTCGTTAGACGTTAGCATTTCTACCCGAATAAGATAGTTTCGCGTTGATAGGATATGATATTCAACACGTTGAAGGTGAACTTTCATGTGAGCAGTGAGGTCACGTAAATAGTACATCAGAAGGCCCAGTGCACTATCATTCCCAAAACCTGCACTAGCTCACAGAAATACTATTGATAGTTACAAAATCTTTTCCCTCAAAAGGGTCTCCTACAGTTATATTAGAAGTAAATTGAATAGTCATGTAAAATTTGTATTCTATGAGGAATCATGCATTTTGTCACTGCACGTCTCTGAGTTCTGCTGTGACTCTGCACTAACTATATATTGTACCTACCTGCTGAGTTTTCTCGGATGGTGATTCGGTAGAATGCACTGATGGCGATAGAGAAACATCACTACCGTCGAGCCGAGCACGCCTGCCAAATAATCAAAAGGTACAAACAATATTGGCACATGCTATTCTCATTTCTCGAGTGCTCAACATTTTCTAGGGAAAATCCAATGAAAGTTCTGCATACTGTAGTAGTTTACCCGAAATCGCAGGCTATACACGTATATTGTTAGAAAAAACACCACTATCCCCTGAGGTTTTTTCAACTTCATCGATAGTGTATATCTATCCAATGTAAACATCCCACAGCTACACAGATCACATTTGCGTTCTACAAACTGAAAACGTTTTATGATTATTGTAACCGACCTCCCCCAGTACCAAATCCAATGTACACATCCCACGAAGTGGGTACCATCCAATTGGCCAGACCCAAAGTGTAGCCCATGAGGGTTGGGTGGAAGAAAAACACCGGTATTATAAGCACGGAAAGCGAGAAATCGAGAAAAGTTGTCCTGTAAACGGAATATATCGTTCTATCACAAAACACCTATGTGCACGAGTTCCCAGATCCAATCTCGCCTCTTGCTCTATCGCTTTTCTCATTTTCTCACTATGTTTCTTTCTGTGTTTCTTTTTACCTCTGTCTTTTTTTATCAATTCTCTCTCTTCCGCACACCCCCTTTCTCTCCGTATATCCTAATTCACCAGAGCCTAGTTTTCACACGATGAACAAACAATGCACTTCTCTTACCATAGTTGATAATTGAGAAGATACCATCGGTACCTAGTCATTTCCGCAGGCGACTTGAACACAATACAGAACATCGCCATCATATTTATAGGCATTGTTAGCATGGTCGAACCGTGCATGGCCCACACATAGATGTCTTCATGATTGGTGAACACAGGACAGGACATGACTGATGGGGTACTATAGCAAATAAGCACGTATTTCATTGAGTGAAAAATCACAAATATGGTGTGATGTAGTTCGCACATTTCTCAACTGGACTTGGGCAGCTTGCCAATGGAATTTTAAGGCAGTTTTTGAACATGTGAAAGAACTTCAAAACAATATAACTTCATGTGTAGGGTTCTTCCCCTTCGTTACAATTCGTATTCAAGAAAACTTTCTGTAAAAGATATGTTTCTTTGAATAACAGTCCTCCAAAGTTTTTGGCACGCTGTCAACGAGTCCAGTTGGGAAATGTGAGCACTATGCTGTGATAGCGATCCCGAAGACCTCTAAGAGCCAGGTCCGGTATACTTCCCAAATTACGTGCTCGTACGTTAGAGAAATAGAGAGGTGCATCTCCCTGAGTTCTCTGAGTACGTAATCTGGTATGGATACTGTAGCGAGGAACATGTTGTTTTACAAAAATAATCGTGGTTAGAGAAACGAAGAGGTGTTTCTCCTGAGCTCTGTGAGTACGTAAATTGGGATATCCAGGCTAACTTAATCCTGCGCCTCTCGTTTGGCGCACTATTTTGCAAGATTGCTACGGCGAGCGAAAATATAGCGTATTTAAGGAGGATGGACTATCGAAGTTGGGGTTTTCCTGCATAAGGTATCGAATTGTCTAAAAAATGCCAATACGCAAGGTGAGCAGACAAGTTTGACATGCTCATTCAGCGTAAAATCTGAGTACTCTTATTCAAAGCTCTCAGGCGGCAATGATTGGTCCGATTGTGCATCTGTTATGACCTGAGTTAAGTGAGTTGAATTATTTTAATGATTTTACAAGAATACGTGCAGAAAGAACTTCCGTCCTCGAATTAACACTATGAGTTACAAGAAAGAGAAGTGTTCACATGAATTTGCACGCTTATTGAATCTAAATAACTTGGTTTTTCGAGGCATCTGAAAGAACCTTGGTTCCCTAATTTTGACCGGGAGTAGTCACTAAGTGACCAGAAACATTCATTCAATTGAGAACTTTCGGAATCAGCAAGGTTACATAAATGACATGAACAACCTTACGGTAATAACGTTGTTCAAGTCACGAATATGAACCCGAGAGCAGGAAATGCAACCAATGAATGTGAACAGAACTATGTTGGGACTAATACAACTTTTTCTACTTTCGGGACCAAAATTCGATTAGCGAGTTCGAAAAGATCGAGATCCGATCATTCTAATAGGCTCAAAGCTTCCATTAAGCGTAGTACTGTTCATATCTGGAAGTACATCATGTTTTGACTACGTGACCCAAATCGATCACATTTATTTGATTAGAGATATCTTGGAGACTTCCAAATTATTACTATGAAGAATTAAGTGTAGTTCACAGTTTGTCAACATATCAGCTCATTAATCCCGTGTAATACCGATGTAATTTTAATACTCATCATGAAAATGTTCGGTTACTCATTTCCTCATAACATATCTGTAACAAAGTGTGAATATACCAAACTTATCAGTGTATCTTTATCTTAATTACCAACCATTTGAAATCATAATATCTGCGACACGCAACAAACAGTGTTATAATTTGTCATTTGAACTACAAGAGATCGATGATCATTGTAAACAAGTCTATCATTTATAAAAGTCGCTCTAGGAAAGACAATGTCAGACTATACATAAATTATACGGCTGTGATGCGTTTGTAGTTTGATTAATCTGTGTGTTTGTTATAATCTGAAAACTGTGATATGTGTCAAATACGGTTATTAGGTGTGCTTCACGCGTTTGGATCATTCGGAAACTTTCGAAACTAGACCGTTTCTCGAACTTTTTAACATTCCAGAAAGTTTTCTAATTGTCCATTATTTACTGTTAGTTTTAAATTATAACACAACAGGTATTACCGGTAAAGCCTACGCCTTTACAGAACTTTACAGAAATCGTAATGCAACTCTTCTCTGCTCTAGTGTCGAGCGCAAACAAATTGTTTACCGGTAGACAACTTACATAAGTGTGAACGTCATTACGATGTCTTACGTAGGTGATATATGATGCCTATGATATGTCCATTACACCATCGAAATCGTGAACCCGTTCTCTCGTGAAACACCAATAAAAAGTATGGAACTAGGCCACTATCATTCGGCTTTTGTGCTGTGTTCTAACTGTTCCGTTTCTCTCCATTTTACAAAGAACCCAGATGGGAGTTTGAACTTCATGTCGTATTCATGAATATATACTTAAAAACACACCGTAAACACATGTTTTGTTTGTTCTGTTGTTTGACCTACCACGAGGTGATATAATGGTTTATTTTTGTGCTGACCTTGCGAAAGGTCAGTCTTTGGAGCCTTCTCCACCCGAGTGTATGGATGAAACTATTAACAACCATCACACCTGTTTCATACTTAGTTGGAAATATTTCTAATGTAAATTTTCTGGAAAAGCTTGAACTGTATTTTACTTCATGTGCAGAGATTTTACCTCCTGCTTATATTGTTAGGCAATTGCAAAGTCACGTGAGAATTTCAAACACAACAGAACTCAGAAACATGCAATGACAAAGTGCACGATGCCTCATTAGAATGCTACGTGACTATTCAATTGACTTTCAGTAAACGCCTGTTCGATCATGGGATCAGCGAGGTACCTCATGAACTTTACCCACGAGCTACCACGTCAGGGCGTCTCACGTGAAAGGAGAGATTATCTCTGAACTCCCTGGGACTGAGACGTCGTAGCAGTCGACCGTCCGGGACGCGATGTTTACGCGTCCCAGACGGTTTGACTGCTACGGTCCCAGACGGTTAGTCAGGATCAGCCGGGCCAGCAAGGCCCCAGACCATTCCGAAACTTAATTGATTAATAATATTACTGATTCACTCCGAATTATTGAGAAAAGATGAGATTATTGCTTAACTTTCAATGCAAATTCTTTTTGAAAAAAATACACTTTTTTCAAATGAATATGCACAAGCATGTTTTCTCTTTAACACCTAATCGAAGTGAGCACTTCTTTCGTGTGTCAGAGCGGCTTTTAACCTAGCTCGAATGAACTAAATTGGCTGAGTTGCGCAGAGTGGCACCTCTAGCACGTACGTATCTAATTCTGGCCGGACCGCTGATTACTTCACGAGTGGCGATCCAGCTATCATTGCGAGTGCAACGACGTCTGCTACGTTGAGTAATTTGACCCGTACGTCGTCTGCTACCAAGCTAAAATGCGGTTTTTTTTGCGTGACTGCTACGACGTCCCAGTCCCAGGGAGTTCAGATAACGCGCTTGATCAGTTCTGCATTCATGACCACTACACTCATATTTCACTCTATGACATGATTTTCATATTACTAACTCGTAATGTTCTATGTCTCAATAGATCTTGCAGTATTGTGAAAAATATCCAACTTTTCAACCTTTATGTTCATTTTGAGCTTTTTATTTCACATGTCATTCAATAATAATTCCATTTCATTTAGTTGCACTCTATTCTAGTCTAAAGTCGAGGAAATGAAACGTCGGAGCATCGCGGACTGTGTTCTTGGCTTTGTTCCAATTGTCAGTTGGTTACCCAAATACGATGTGCGACACAACCTTCTGAATGATGTTATAGGCGGGCTGACTGTCGGCATCATGCATGTACCACAGGGTGAGACTATGTATTTATTATGATAAATAAAAGTATATCAGCGCATTTATGTATTTGACCCATTGTGTCACACTGCTCTCTCAATTTCTATTGGCACCGGGCAGGGCTCTCTTCGACCGTATACGTATAGTCGTGGATAGAGGAATGTGAACATCATACTGTATATCTACACTTCCACTGTGCGAGAACACACACTGTTAAAAGATATCAATGAATACATAAGATATGACATTATTCGTAATTAGTCTTTGATGACTTCTCAGCTTTGTTTCTGATCCCCAGTATCAGACGTTTTGTGAATTCAGTCCCCACAATTATGTATTTTTTTAACTCTATTCAAGCTATTGGGATCCTTTCACGAACCATACTCGACGGTGTTTCGAAAATGCGCGTCTTCATTGGTTATACATTTCTGCTGATACCTGCCAGGTCGTGCGAACGCGTACGTGCCAAACAGAAAGTTTGCTGCGCCAATAAAAGATTGAAAGACACATAACGTGGAACCCGTTGCACCGAAATGTTTCTATTTTCGTCATGATAGTGATACTGGAACAGAAACAGAAACGAATTCGCACGTCTCCCTCGACGAAACAAGAAGTTTATCGAGCTGAGAAAATTGTGTGAAGCAACTCTGAACCTAAACGTGGAATAAAATGCAGATTGCGCAGTTATAGTCTTTCCCATTCCTACTGAGACTCCTACAGTAGGATTTCGAAACTTCCAAGTCGTTTTGTTCATTTATTTTTGATCGGAAAAGTTGAGGATTCTCGTACGTCATTCTGCTTCTCAGGTATAGTAAATATACGAGAGAATTTTCTATGAAGTTCATTGTCAGCTTCAAAATAGCCTTTGGAAAGTTTGTAAGGTTACGGTAGGAGTCTCAGTAGGAATGGTGTGAACTATCACAGCACAGTTTTCCAAAGTTAGATTATTACCAGTTGTATGCAGAAACGAACTGTGGTGTCTGTGAAATATCTTGTACAAGTTTAGACACAAGAACCAGAACGTACGATTTGTAGTTTGATCTACACGCCCACCACAACTCTCCGATTTCGACCAAACAGAGTCAGATCAAACTGGTCAATCGAAACAACGTTGTCTGTTTATGCGCGTACCTTATGGTCTGGTATTTCTAGTGGCAATTATTTCACAAGATGATTTTTTTCTAGGAATGGCCTATTCTTCTCTGGCCGGAGTGCGACCGGTGAACGGGTTGTACACGTCTCTGTTTCCGGCCTTCTTCTATCTATTATTCGGCACATCCAGACATGTATCATTGGGTGAGATTTTTTTTTGAACATTCGCTCAATCTCCCTTACAACTTGGTTACGAAGACAGACCAAATCCGTCGACAATCTGCCATCAATTATGAAGAAACGGGATTTGTTTACATCCTAGAATCCTGTTTCCATCTTAGCATCTTAGCACTATTTCGCAAAACTTTCTACCATCGCCCGCGGCTGACCCGTGAAAAATGGACAGTTTTCTGTGGAGAATAGTCAGTGAAGAAATGTAGGCTATGCCTGAGCGAATTCCTGAATTCAGGTGTTTTTGCCATTGTGACGCTTCTGTCCGGGAGTTGCAATCTGCGAGTCTCCAAGATGATTCTCAGCTCGCCGAACAACAGTTTGATAGAAGAGTTGGGTCAGAGTGAAGCGCAGTACACAACTTCTGTGGAGGTACTCGCCTCACTCACGCTACTAGTCGGATTGATTCAGGTGTGTTTGTTGCTCTTCTGGCAGTTGAGGGTAGCCATCGAACACATCGAGGCTGAGTTGTGTTTAGATCAGGAAACACAGCAAACGCGTTTAACCCATCGAAACCAAACTTGAAACCCAGTTTGTTTAGGGTTTGGCGAGCAAAGTCAGCCATACAGTTTTCATCTAGTAATCGGAAAAATAGACTACAGTATTCATCTGGTAATCGGAATATACTTATCGATATGACAAACACAACGTTGTACAAAGTAGTGTTGTCAAAGTCGAACTCGAAAATCAAAAAACTCAGTTTTTCCCAAACTCGAAAGCTCGAAATTTTCCCAAATCGAAAACTCGAAAACTCTAAATTTTGAACTCGATTAACAACCCTAGAGCGAAGTGTGGTTAAACGACACTGTGTGAAACAATATTTCCGAAAAAACTAATAGTTCCAGATCTGCATGGCTGTTTTCCGGTTGGATTTTCTGATTTCATTCCTTTCCGATCAAATAATAGCTGGATTCACCACCGGAGCCGCCGTCCATGTATTCGTGGCGCAACTGAACAAATTTCTCGGAGTCGCGCTGCCGAGACATTCCGGATTCGGAAAACTATATTTTGTAAGTCATATTGTTCATTCAAAAGTTATCATCACTTGACTGAACAAAGAAAAGTTAATTGAAATTGATTAAAAATGGTTGAATAAGTGGAATTAAAAAGGCAAGAAGTTTTGACATAAGTTTTACAGTATAATGATAAAGTTCCTGAGGTTTTTCGACTGAACTACTTCGTTTTCCAATAACAGTTCTATCTCTATCATCACTAATGAACTGTCCAATCTAATGTAGGGCACGTAGGACTAACGTGATTTAGACCGTATCCAGCCTAAGTTTCAGTTTTACAGAACCTATTGGATTTGTACACGAGTATGTCTCTGGGAGAAGGGAACTTGATCACACTTGCTATTTCCATTGCCACAATCGCAGCCCTGTTCTTCATGAAGGAAGTTATTGATCCTATCTATAAAAAGAAATGTCAAGTACCAATGCCCTACGAGTTGTTCGTGGTTAGTTCTTCATTCAAATATTTGGTTTCTAAGTTAATTTTTTACTTCGATACATTTCAACACATTTTTACGATTCCTCTCTCTATTTTACTTTCACAAGCCAGTGCTTTTAGAATAAAGAAACCACAATGTGTGTAGACTTTATTCCGTGTGGCTCTTTAAACGAAATGTCATTGCGACTAACGGTGATTATCGAAGGTTTTTGGTGAAATGGTTGTAAAAGCTTCACGTTTTCTTGCTTACGGTTCGATTCCTTCCAAGCACAGAAGTTTAATATTCTGACCCTTTGTACACAATCTCAGGTTTCATTATTGCATTGGTTCATTGAGTGTATCAATTTTATTTTATTTTACGTTTCATATTTGCTGAATAGTATTCAGATGATTCTCGGCACAATCTTGTCTGGAGTGTTCGATCTACACAATCGATTTGAAGTCAAAGTCATTGGCGTCATTCCCACTGGGTAAGTTCACATTTACGAAGTTACTAAAGTTTCAAAAAGGCTTAGATTCGTCTTTGAATCAAACTAAAACGTTCCAAACATGACTGTGATGTACAGAACGAATAGTCTGTGCAGAAAAAGTAATGCCTATATCATCAACTACCGGTCTACTTTCCACCGATGGTCGAAACTCCTATGCGAGTAAGGTTTGTAGTAGGCAAACAATACGGGTTGCAAGGAAATTTTCCACACTTCTTTATATCTTACTATCGAGATTATCCTCACCTCGGATGTGTTCAGTCTTCCAGTGCCTTCCATTCCGGATGTGACCCTGTTCCCCTATTTTGTTAGCGACGCACTGGCAATTGCCGTGATTAGTCTCGTTGTCACCGTCTCAATGGGAAAACTGTTTGCCAAGAAACACAACTACAAAGTGGATGTGCGACAGGTAAACGGCTGACGTTTGCCTTATCAACTTGGTCATCTGCTGTCTTTGTTGGGAAAATGGAAACTATTAGTATCAACGTTTGGTTATAATAGTGAAAACTGTTTACCTAAACTCTGAAATGTAGTAACTGAACTAACATAATAATAATGTTTATCAGTATAATAATAGACCAATATGAAATCACAAAATGTAAACTATTCAAACTGACATTTAAGAAAACAAAAGAAAAACAGGTACATGAAGAAAGTTGCTAATACCATTTGTTGTTGATGTCAATGAGGCTCAGTTAGAAGACAGAGATGGAAGAGGTACCCAAGATCGATTGATGTTGAAACGGAAACCATAGCGATCAAAGTACACGTCAGAAACAATTGGGGCTAGATGAGGGGTCAATTGATAGCACCCATGGAAACAGCTGTAACGTTCACGCATATAAACTCCACTCAGCTGCATATTATACAATATGTCAACATTGTCATTTACACATTTCAAAGAAGCATCATCAAGAGCATCATGGAACGATGGAGGGTCAATAATGGATGGTGTATCACACATAGGAGAAGGATCATCAGATTTTTGTGTAACTTCAACAGGAACGGGACTTTGGATAGCAGGTTGATCATCAAAACGAACAGGGGTTGTACGGGTAGATATAGCATTTGGAGATGGAAATGCGGACACAAGATTGGAAACGACATTTCTAGTTTGTTCAACTAACTCCATTTCAATTGGCAGAATAGGATCGGCAGACGGTGTTGATGTTGTAGTTTGGTCGGTGACCTCAGCTCGGGCGGCGTCTCGTTTCGATTGTCTGGCGAGGAATCCGGCCTTTCGCTGTTCCGGGGTCTCGAACTTCCGAACATGAAAAGTTGACATAGAAGCATCAGACTTCATAGCAGTAGAAAGATCAATAAGACGAGGAAACGGAATACCATCTTTGATAGATACTTTGAGTGGACGAGGTAAACCATCTTGACGAGGTTTACCCAAACGGTGAAGAATAGAAATATTAGATGGAGAAACGGAGACCAAATTGAAAACTGCATTCACCTTTTTCTTTGTTGAAGTATCCTCTGGTAGGCCATAAATGGTGAGACATCGACTATCATTAAAGTGGTGAAGTTGGGATTGAATAATAGTAGGTAGAGATTGGGTCAGAGAGTCGAGTTTGTCGTTGAGAGTTTTGATTTCACTCAAAAGGGTGGAAAAATGGGTTCGAAGTGGTACCATTTTTGGACGAGGCGATGGCATAGTAATCAATCGAGAGGGGTCACCTCACACGACCGACACAAATGGTGGAATGACACAAATGGTGGAATGAAACGAACATACGTACGGCCGGTTTTATCAGTTTTTGATTTTGGGCTGGATCATCGTACAATTAGTCCATGTAGATTATAACCGTAGGCCCTTGAGGCTGGTGATACACGTGGGTTGCTGCTCACGTCTTTTTTTTGTGAAATGCGACTGCTATGTTCGCTTCTGTTTTATCTTTGAGTAAGACATATCAAATAAAGAAAAAATAACTCAACTAAAAAGAGACCGGAACACAACTTGAGCAGAGGTTCTGTTTCGGGCTGCATTTAACTGTATTGAAATCAGAGAGCACAAATAACTCTTTTATTTGTTCAATCTGTCCACGTGACATTCACATGACAATGCCGGGCGACACGCAACGCGTCCAATCAATAGTAGGATACAGCAGCTTTACGAGAAACCATGTTGCTCTCCGGTCTCCTTGGTCTCCTAGAATAAAGTTGATAAATTAATGAATGATTCAATTTCAAATAATATATACTATCTAGAAAATGTAAGTTAGTGATTGAGCTCATAATCAATGTTTGCAGGAGTTCTATGCGATGGGTTTCATGGAGTCACTGTGTTCCCTCTTCCCGGTCTGGCCCTCTTCAACCGCTTTGGCGAGAACCCTTGTTTACGAGGCGGCTGGCACAAAAACACAGGTGAAATAGCAGAGAATGAACATGAAAATGAAAGTTCATTCGCAATCGAACATTAGACTTCCCACATTGAAAATGATATATGTACCTCCGATTGGGTCAACGAACATACAAATATCACGCCCACATTGTATTACATGCAATTAAACAGTCGTGTACGATAGTGACTGTACCTAATAGTTTGTAGACCAGTGTGCTAGAGGTAAATATAATAGTCACTTAAAGGTAGCATTCCGATAAGGCATCTTACTGTGTCAGTGCACGTTTGTTAGTTCTGATGTGTATAACATGTTTAACGTGAATGTGCAATTGACTAACAGTATAGATACTTTCTATCCTATCGTCATTCCAATGTGGAATGCTACAGTGCATAGTTGTGACAACATCTTCTGCTTAATAAACTAGGCGACAACGTGAATACCGCCTCAGAAACCCATCTTCTCCATCTGCAATAACAACGTTGTTTTAGTTCGCCACTGTATTCTCGTCCGCGCTGCTGCTCTCAGTCATATTTTTCGTCGGTCCCTTCGTGCAAGTTCTTCCCACAGTGAGTTTCTCTTTCAAACGTCACACAGTTCACAATTCGCAAGTGAAGTTTTTCCATGCCAAAGGACTTTGATGAGGCCTTTCAAAGAAAATTAGATTGTTCTGTGCACGTATACGTGCCAATAGTGGAACGTGAGAGCCATATTTGAATTTTTTTCTATTTCCCACTTCTCCGCAATGTCCGGAAATCTCATTAAAACGGTGCGAGAGTCCTACAAACCGAACTGTATGGAAAAGCTCAGTTGTATTATCTCAATTTCTAGTTTATTTCCAGTGTTTTCTATCCTGTATCATTGTTGTATCTCTGAAAGGAATGTTCATGCAGTTGAGGTGTATCCCAACCCTGTGGAGGTCGGCCAAAGTGGACTGTGTGAGTGCTCAATTTGCTCCGTTTTGTTTGGAATTTGAAATGAAAAGATTTAGCGAATTAACAATTTTATTCATTCTCCCAATATAGAAATTGCACGTTCGTTCACAATGTTGCTCAATTTTTGATTTTAGCTCGTCAGTGATTCATGAAAAGCATTTTAACAGAAAGTTATCATTAAAAACTCAAGTAACTATTTGTTTGGCCATAACTTTGTCATTTCCAGGCAATTTTCATCACTACCTTCGTCTGCACAGTTCTCCTTGAGGTGGTTGAAGGGCTGATTATTGGAGTACTTTTAGCATTAGCAGTCATAATCTACAGAACACTCAAGTTAGTTGGCACACGTTTCGTTCGGGTTGGATTCATATACCACCCTGCCATTTTCCTACATTTTCCCCTGTGGGAAAATCTTCAGCATTTGCTAACTGCTTACTTCAAACTGTAAATTTTTTTTTGCAAACTGTGTTTTTATAAACAGTAATTTGAACATTCGAGCGCGTACTGTGAGGGTCACGGATGGGTAACATATAGCTTGGAGTTCTCAACTATGAAACAGCAGAAACTAGAAAAGGCCGAAACCACAATATTGAGTAGACACACAGTATCTGGTTAACGTTCGATTTTCATCGCAAAAATTCTCCAACTAGCACACAATATTTTTGTTATTTTAAGCGTGCAGACGATGGAGCTTGTGAAAGTGGACAGTCGGTATCGACCTATTCAAGAGCTCAGGTACACCACTGGAGAATCAGTTCACATGTTTCATGGTCGTATTTTGTTTCACAGTCTCTAGAGTACTACCGCATGCAGAAACTTTGTAAAACGTGTATGTAAAAGACGGAACAATTCTTCAAACTGCAACTGTTGCACATTATATTAAGGTTCGAGAACTACAAATGATTAAAAAGAGAAACTCGTGAGGTCATGGGAAGTTAGCATAATAAATATAATGACCATGCCCATATACTTTCAGTGAATCATCATCTCCTGTCGATGGCGTTTGTGTTGTTCAGTTTTCTTCGCCTCTCATATTTTTGAATGCGGAAAATTTCCGAAAAAGCCTGGATCAGCTGATTTCGGAGAAAACTGAGTACGGTATATTTACAGTATTATGTTATAATATTTAGTACTTTTTATGTTATAATATTTAAAATAGTTATTAAACTTCACGTATATACTATTTTTCACAATAACGTGCACTCCCAGACTTAAAATTAGACTATTCCGTATCTCAAACCACGAAATGTGAATAAATTAGAGTAAAATCTTCTGCTTCATGGGTTAAGTGAGTACCCAGCCTGGAAAAAAGATTTTAGTCTTCCGTTATTCAGATCTTATTTTCTGTGAACACAACCTGATTCATATTCCAGAGCATGTCAGCTGGTTTCACCGATCGCCTATACTAAAAATGAAGTTGTAAGTTTTGTTCTGCTGAACTGAAACATTCATTGGCAACAACCTGTTGATGCGTGGACTTGCTTAGAAGTAAATAGTAGTATATATTGTTAGTTAATAGCACATTCACGTGAAACGTATTAAACACAGCTGAATTCCGCAGTTCTGCACGGAGTAGTACTGATAGGCACGACTACTGTAAGGGGGCTAGTAGAAATTATAGCGAGTCTATGAACCTTGCCATAAATAAGATAATCAAACTTAAGAAACCGTTTCCTTATCACGTTGGATAAGAAATTGAATGAAAACGGCCTGAAACGGTATTAGAAAACTTTGTGTCTTGAACAAAGGAATGATTTTCCAGCTGACGAAAATGGAGCAAGTTGTCTCTAAACCTGTGAGGACGATAATAATTGACCTGTCCCTTGTCAGTTATGTGGACTATTCTGGAGTTGTGGCTCTCAAAGAGGTTGGTCGTCGAAACATGGAGAATGTACACTGAAATTTTTGGATTTCAAGTTTTGTTGGTTTCAGTAATGAGAAATAAGGATATCGGTGAAAATTGTTTCCAAAACGGTGGGAAAGCGCTTACTCTAAACTGAAATAGAACAGCTACAGTTTGGATAAAGTAGAGCAGTGCACTGTGAATCGCGATTTGAGCTGTGTAGAAGTCTCTTTGGCAGAGTGGTGAAGGAAGACGACTACACAAATGTGTGGCCTGGTTCAGAACTAACCAGGGTATTGTGTTATAGGTTTGTCATCTTTTCGATATTAAGGTGATACTTAAAATATTTCGAATCTGTTCCAGCTCAGCGAAGATTACGAAAAGGAGAGTGTGGAAGTGTTCCTGGTAGAAGTTCCACGTGAGTTGTCTTTCTATTTCAAGCGTGCACCATTCAGTTAAGACCATGTATTCTATGATGTAAGTAGTGGGAAGTTTTCCGAGTCTGAGCAGTACCCATCACAATTTTTGGAGAACGCACTGAAATGCAATTCAACTACAACACAGCAGATTGTAACAAACTTATCGTGGTTGCGGACAATTTCTAGAGCGACTCATCTTCATCAAAATGACCATACTGTTTGTCAGTTGCAAAGTTATGTGACACATGTTAAACACATCAGAACTCAGAAACGAGCAATGACAAGTTAGTGCACGATTCCTCATTAGAATGCTAACTCTACGTGACTATTCACATCACTTATAGTATACTCGAAATTTATGGTTCTGCGTTTTAAGATCTAGACGTTTGACATAATGGTAGGTAAATGAACAAAACAAGTTAACTGTTGTAGATTTGCAGAGAAAGTGATGCTAGTTCTGAGGACCAGTCCACAATTCGCTCGATTGACGTCAAACTGCTGTTCTACCGTGCAGAATGCGATTCAAGAGACGAATAGAACAAAGAAGACATGAATAAACATTTTCTTGAAGTTCAGAGTAGCTAGAGCAATGTGCGCTCTAGGTTAGTTCGATGAACTTGCCTCAAAGTCCAAAACTTTGAACTGGAATGTCGAAATTTCTCGAGGATTCAAAGTTTTTTGGACAGACTTGCTGCTCAAGACTCTCACGGAATAGAAGTGTCAGTGTGATGTTCTACTTACTATCATGTTTTAGTCTCTAATATCATTTACAAAAAGAACAGAGTTGTTTATTTATCCTCACAAAATATGCAACGGTACAAACAAAACAGAAACAAACTCGATGCTTTTCACAAAAGTTTATTAAAAGAGAAAGGAGACGCACATGGGCAGAAATTCCAATTCGGGCTGCCACAGAAATAACTAGCAGCGCATACATTATACATTATACATTACATATACATACATACATTTACATTACCTTATTTTCATTACATTACATTACATTACATTCCATTATTCACATTACTTATACATACATACAGTATAACTCAGCAGATACTTCACCAGGACATTCACATGTCAACGTCGCGCAACACGCAACAAGTCAAATTGTATACTTTTAGTCAATTACACAGTCACGTGAAACATGTTCAACACAACAGAACTCACAAACGTGCAATGACAAAGTGCACGATGCCTCATTAGAATGCTAACTTCACGTGACTATTCAATTTACTTCTAGTATGACTTTGTGAAGTAAGCTTTTCAAGAAGATTTTTCATAACTAAAAGGTATTCAAACAAGATAAGTCTTGGTAATTTGGTTCATTCCAATTCGTTACTGCAAACTACAAACTAAACAGTGCAAATATCTCCTCAAAACTCAGTATATAGTTGCCAAAAACACAATGAAATTATCTAAGATTACTATGACAGGCTGTCGGTTGAAGCAAAATACTCCAATCATGCTCTGTACTTTACGAAAATCGCGTTACGTCAGTACAAAAATATTTTAGTCGACAGGGCAAAAAAATCGATTCGCATTTCCACCATGCTGTGTTTACAGTAAATTACTGTAACACCACCTAGCACATGCTGAATATAGTTCAATTAAGGGGACGAACGGAAGTTTGGTTCAAAGAGAATGGACGAACCAGGGCCCGAATAGCTGTTCTGTACGGACGCATGTAGATCATATTGACAATCATCATTTGGGAGCTGATCAGCATCAAAGGAGAGACTTGTATCGTGAATATGGGATATCTGAACAGCAGGTTCATTTAGGCAGATAGGAATTTTAGCTTAAGTACTTTGGTACCGACCTAAACATAATCGTAACGCATGTATGATAATAGAGCACTTTAGTTAAAGGAGGGCAGATTTGAAGTTTCAAATAATAGAAAAAAATGAGATAACTCGTTATACACTAATCGCTCTCTGAAATACTAATTATGAATGCTCTAGTTTTTGTTATTTTACTTCATTCGCATTGGAGCGCATGTCATGAAATCGACCAGTCCATTCTGCCCCTCTTCAAAAAGAAAAGAGGTGTGTATCAGTTTCGATTATGCTTTCATATCACCTCTCTTTTCTGGCCCCCTTCAACCGGGTGAACGTTTTGTGTATTTATTGTTCTGCGTCGCTTTGTAATGAGGCTGTGATCATCATGCTATGACTCATTTTTATTCTATGATCACAGTCTCCTATGCTTTTGAAGAACAGAGAAATGTGACGTAAAGAAGACTCATTAATCGATGTTTTTGAAACCTAATGTTTCTATACGTTGAAGATGACTCTGCATTTGACGCACAACTGCGAATCAAGCCAAGTTGTGTACTACTTCGCGTACGCGGCTTTCACGACTGCCCGCCCGCACTGCTGAATCGAGTCGACCGTTTGCTGTATTTGTTGCGGAAAAGAATACTGTACATGCACCCACCTGGCCACCCATGTCTGTTCATTCAAAGAGAGAAACAACGCAAAACCCGGCTGGAGGAAGATGGCAAAGCTACTCATCAACCAATAGAAGAACAACACTTTCGTCACCACGTTGTACTTCACGTAGTTTTCTCTGGATAGACTAGGTTCCATCTTTCGTATCTTACAAGCGGCTCTGAAATTCTCGTTCTTCTCCTACTCTCTATCTCTCCCTCCTTCTCCCTCTCCTTTTCTTTCTTTTTCTCTCTTTCTCTTATTATTTTATATTATTATTATTATTTCTCTTTCTCTCACTTTATCTTTCATCGTCTCTGTCTCTCTCTCCCTCTCTCACTTTCCACCTATCTATCTCCAGATAGTTGAGTATGCACTTACATTGCGCAAAGAATTGCTGATATAACCATCATGAATACAAACCCTAAGGCCGTCTCCCAAACAAGAACCTTCGTTGCATAATGTTCGAACTGAAAATCAGCAGGAATCTGAATATTCGACAAAACATGAGAATATAGTCTGATGTGGATTTTCCGAGGCGCCAGACCCAGCGGCTTTCGAATCAGACTACAGTTTACTGTTAGTCAATTGCACAGTCACGTGAAACTTGTTAAGCACAGCAGACAACAGAAACGTGCCATTACAACGCGCACGATTCCTCATTAGAATGCTAACTTTGCGTGACTATTCAATTTACTTCTAGTATACGTGTTGATTTCACATACCCAACCTTATATCTCATCAAACACGTGCTGTTTTTCACCAATCAGCGGTCTACGACTGACACGAAATATAGCGCAATTGCGAGAGACGCAGGGTGGGAGAAGGTGCCGGGATGTTCTAGCATACGTACACGGGTGATAATGCGTCTGACACGCATTGAAAGGCCACACATCAGATTACCACTTCAGGGTTAGCGAGTTCCATGACAAGCAAGCGTGTCGCGCTGTGTTTGTAGTTCGATCACATCGCTTTTCGTTTGAAACTCGTGAAGTTGTGTCCCGAACGAACTACAACAAACCTTTGGTCATTCTCTATGACAAATATATTACGTGTACTTCTAGCATGGTGATCATTACCCACTGATAATTTGACAAGGTTTGTATTTTACCGTTGCTAGTATTCCATTTAGTTCCAATGTTATCTGTGAAAGTTATAGTAATCAAATGATGCTCACCGTCAACAAAAGCGCAGATTTCTTGAAAGATGAGAAAACCAGCTCATCTGGGAGTCTTTCTGGCGCCCGCTCCCAGGAAATCGAATTATAGTACATAACTCCATTGAATATCTTCATCGCCCCGTGAAAAGGGATGAAACATTTGGCCAGTCTTTTCTGATTCTTCGTAATGGAATGGTTGGTGTTGCTAATCAACGCTATGATGTAGATCAACGAGAAAAGTACTCCGAAGAAAATTATTGATCCCAAAGAGAGAGCAATGTAGAATTGCACTGCGGTCGCCGTGAGGGATTCTCGGAACACACCTCCGTTGAGAATAACCGGATGAGGATAGATGAAGTAGGGCCGGAAAATAACGGCCACGAATACCGAAAGAGCGGTCGGAGCCAGACTGAGAAGCAACACGATCACTTTGTAAAACAGGAACAGATCACTACCGTAACAGATGACCACGTGCATTGTAAAGAGCGTGCAGAGGACACTGAGCACGGCGTGAACATAGAACAGCGTGGTTTGCAGGGAGATCAGATTGCTCTCGGCATGAAAAACACGGTCTCACCGAAATCCGACAGATTAATGAGCGACATTCCCTGGCATAAATACCATTCATTTGAGGTTGGAGAGTACCTAAGAGAAAAAGACAGGTACTCTATAAAAAGGCTGGAATTTGCGACATAGCGATATGCGAGGATATACAAAACCTAATACGGCTGTGATCCCTCCAATTTTCGAATGTTGTATAAGTTCACGTGATAACAGATAATCTCATAAAAATTTCACGTAGAGTTTTTGTGAGATACTCGTGAACCTTCTATGACGTTCGAAAACGACCAAAACCAGTGGAGTCGAAAAAATGAAGTTGTGTTGATGAATAACAATGTCAGTTGTTTACCCTGGAAATGGAGAATACCGTACAATTATGGCATACCTGCCTAATAGTTACATGATAAATGGTATATATCAAGTCGACGTCTTTTGAAAAATGCATTCACAACACATATTCGACGCTATATTCTATCATGAATGATTCCCAACATGAACAGAGGGAATGTATTAGGAAACGTCAAAGGCTTTTTGGTAAAGACGAATTTGGTTGTTCTTTCACTATTCTGGAATGATGTTTGTAGTTTGATCCCATTGCTTTTCGATCAAAATTCAAAAATTAAGGCCTGTTTACGGACAAAAGTTGAAAGACTTTGCCATGTAAAGTCGGGCCGAGCTAGCGAATTCCAATCGTCTTACCGCTCTAGCCCACACGTTTTCTATGTTTGAGTCAAAAAAGGAAAATATTCTACGTCGGACGGCTTCGAAATACTCGCAATGTGTGGGAAGAATACACTGGCCGTTGTACAAGCCGCACACATCAGAATTTCTTTATTTTTGTTGTAGTTTTTTCTTGCAAGCAAACTACTACGTAGTGTTCGTCACTCCATAATATTATATAACTTCAAAAAAGTGCCCGATTTCTCTCAACGTATTACGTAACATTTCCAATATGACTTTAGTAGATACTCCTGCATCAGCGTGGCGATATATTCCACATTATTCCCACTCCTACAGTACACATTCGAGTTAGCAAAAGACTGTTTTCAGATACAAACTAGGAGAATGGCTAAACTGTCTAGAAATTCCATGTCTAACAGAGAATCTGAAACGAAAGCAAAATTTGCAAACTTTCCAAACGACATTCACGTCATTTATACGTACTGAACGTTTCATATTCCAACTGTAGGAGTCTAAGTAGTATTGAAAAAGACTATGCTGCGTGCGGCCAATACAACATGGCTGTTCCCCTGGCCGAATAGCGATTGCTCCATACTCAAAGGATTTTCCCGCAATCTTCTGATGAAGATTTTTCGGTACGTTTTGGGCACAAAAATCAACGAAATCCTATTGAAAGCCTGTGATATTTTTTATAGCAAGAAGGACCTATTTCATAGCATCCTTAGCCTGTCCATCACTGAACAGCTTGCTAATCAA